>CM057453.1:73858906-74468125 GCA_016271365.2 Neoceratodus forsteri | reverse complement strand
CACTCTTACAAAATTAAATACAGCTCAGCTTTAAGCAGCACTGAATGGAGCCAGAAGGCCTCAAACAATTTGTTATGGCAGAAAACAGTAGATGCAGACATATGTTTCATCCTTGCTAAGTTGCGTCAGTGTGTCATATATTTTTCTCAGCTTAGAGAAAGGGTGGACCAGCCAAAGAAGCAAAGTATTTGTTAAGCACCTCAGCCTTTGCCAACAGCTGTCCCAAAGATTCAGCCATGCTTGTTTTCAACGACTCAATCCCCTTTTTGATCATTCTTGTACTATTTAAATAATGGAAGAAAGCTTTGGTGTCTGGAGCTCCTGTTTGCTCTGCTGTCTTAATTCTAGTTTTGCAGTCTGTTGCGCTGCTTTGTATTCCATTCTGACCTGGAAGCAACCTGGCTCTTTACAGCAGACTTAGGAATACTTTTTGTTCAAAAATCAGGTGGCTAAAGTTTCTGCTGAGCCACTGAGGCTAATGTTTAGCCCTTTTACTTATTTCTTACAGGAATGCTAATTTCTGCAACTTTAGCTACAGTGGAGCTGTTTAGGATGCAACACAATTCTGCAGCATACCTCAGTAGAGTTACTGCAATAAACAAGGCAATTCAATGGTATTTATTCCCTGCCGTCATGCAGTAACTCAGGGTACTGCACTGCATCCTGGCAGGCTCCACAGTAGCACTTTCTTCAATAAGCACACCCCACGTGTTCTGCATTACCACCCTCCTGCTGTCACTCTAGACCTTTGGACTCTAGGTCCATCATCATGGCAATATCTGCCTTTGTAAAGTTTATAGTCCTGGTGGTTGAAGTTTAACTTGTTTTCTGTGTCACCAGGGAGAATCTAACCCAATTGTCTTTACAGAGTTTAACTGTTATTGTTTTGTTACATTTACACTGCAGATACCCCAATTACAAGCTGTTGATAATAATGTCAAGTGTTGCTTCAGACATAGTCCCTTGGTTGCCATGGTGGTCTAGGATGCAATCCACCATGGTGGACCATACCTCTGTCTCAGTCCTGCCATAAACCCTTGTGAGGCACCAGCCTTTACTTGGAAGATTGAAGTCCACCAGGATTATGACTGCATCTAAGTTTATTTATTTATTTATTAAATTTTGTTACCCGGGTAAGCCCACTGGGCTCCGGAGGTCCCTTTTTCAGGGGTGACCCAGAATTAGTTACATAGAGTAGTGCAAGTACAATCAAAGTATACATAGCAGGACAATGCATACAGAATATGACAATGTACAATAATCATTGGAGATGGCAGTAACATATGACAATAGAACAGTGGCAGCTGTTAGACTTAGGCAGGCAGTACAATTACATATGCACACAGTACAGTGTAGGGCAATAGGTAACAAGTTACATTGGAAATGACCGGTTTTCAAAGGAGAGAGTGACTATTTACAGAACAGGTGCACAAGATCAAGGGTGACAGCTAGGTGCCAGTTAGAGCAGATTAGACTTTCCCTGGTCATGCTACAGGAAGCGTATTTTGTCTAGTCTTCAGGACAGACGTCGGAGCTAAGATTCCAGAGGTGAGTGTGTAGTCCCGCCTGAAAGGTTACTAGGGATGGGGCTTTTTGCAGATGACTGGGGAGCTTGTTCCACAGCGTAGGGGCTATGTGGGCAAAGGATTTACTGCCTGCTGCAGATCTGGACCTGGGTAGTTCAAGCACTGTTTTGCCCGAAGTGCGAAGGGGCCTGCTGGGCCGCTTTGGGGTGAGTAGCCCAATTAGCCCTGAGGGTGGATCGACAGAAAGGAGATTATATGTACAGTTTAATGGGGGTACTGCAGCCTAGGGTTCAGTGTGGGCTATTTGAGTGTGGCAAGGGCTTCACAGTGGTGGGTCCTCGGATGGGCATTTGTGGTGAATCAGGCGACTTTGTGGTACAATGCTTGTAGTCTGCCATGTTCAAGTTTTGCTATACCGAGTAGGATTGGGGCTGCATAGGTAAGAGTAGGTAGGAGAACATTCTGAGCTATTGCCAGTCTTGCCTCAGGTATCATGTTGGCGCTAAGTTGGTAGAGCAGCCCGAGTTTTTGATGGATGTTTTTTGTCACCAGATCTACATAAGGATTTAGCGTGAGTCCCTGGTCTAATGTAAGACCCAGGTATTTGATGGATTGGACCACTTCGATTGTGGAGCCCAATGTGGTGACCAAAGGCAGAAGATGTTCCCGGGAGGGACCCAGGGATTTAGGACCAAACAGGAGTGCTTTGGTCTTGTTTGGGTTGAGGACCAGGCTATTCTCGATCAGCCACTCTTTATCCTGGCTAAAGTAAGACTGGAGCAGGGGTCCTAGATCATCCCAGTGTGGCCCAGTTCTATAGAGTACTGCATCATAAGTATACTGCACCATGGAGCTGCCCCCACAGTGGAGGCAGAGGTCGTTGATGAACAGGGAGAACAGAAGCGGGCCAAGGATGGAGCCTTGAAGCACCCCCTCATTTAATGGTAGCAAGTCAGAGCTTACACCTCTCCACTTGATCTGCTGGGTGCGGTCAGTCAGGTAGTTATGGAACCAGTTCTGACAGTGTTGTTACAGTCCAAATGTGCTCAGCTTGGTTAGTAAGAGAGGGTGGTAGAACAAGTCAAAAGCCTTGGTTAGGTCTATAAAGACAGTCTCCATGGGGGTGCCCTTGTCCAAGTCAGCTAGGACATCGGAGGTGAGCCTGATGAGGGTGGTGTCTGTCCCGTGCTTTTGGCGGAACCATGCTATGACGGTGCCAGAAGCTGATTGTCTACCAGGTAGTCACTCAGTTGGCTGAATACTAGCTACTCCTGGATCTTTGCCAGGTGACAAAGGATGGAGATGGGTCTGTAGTGGCCAGTAGGGTTTCTGGAACCACCCTTATGGATTGGGACCATGTGGGCCTGTTTCCATGTTTTGGGGACGACTCCCTCCAGCCGGGATCTGTTTATTAATATGGTGATGGGTAGAGCTATGGTGGGGGTGGCAGCTTTGAGCAGTCATGGGTCCAGTCCATCACATTCCGGTGATTTCATGGGTTTTAGGGATTACAGGAGGGGTAACACTTCTTTGACTCGTACAGTCCTTAAGTGAAAGTGGGGGGTCGGAGGGTTCTGTGTTTCAGCGACCAGTGGACCCAGGTGACCGTGTTGGTGGTTGCCTCTGAAAGTGCCCAAGTCCGTGAAGAAGCTGTTGAAGGCTGCAGCGGCCTCTCCTCCACAGGTTAGGGTCAACCCATTGTAGGTTATATCACCCGGCTGTGGTTTGTTTGTGCCTCTTAATAGGGAGATGATAAAGGTCCAGAAGGACTTAGGGTCAGACAAGGTATCCCACTGGAGAGCTTTAATATAGGCCCTTTTAGCAGATTTTGAGGCTTTCTTGCACTTATTCCTCAGGGACCTGTAGTCAGCTAGGTCTGCTGGACTAGTGGAGCATCTGTCCTTTTTACAGGCCTTGTCTCTGCTTATCATTAAGGATTTCAGCTCACGCAATATCCATCTATGGCATTGACCTTTTGCACATCTTTTCTTTACCAGAGCATGGAGATTGGCCGCTGCAGAGAAAGTGTGCTTGAAGTATTGAGCCACTTCATCAATACTACCTAGTAGACTTAGTGGTGCCCAGTCAGCATTTCTCAATGAGCTCTGGAAGGCCTCAGTGGAGAAACCTGAGAAGTGCCTGGCCATTAAGAGTCTGAGGGGAATCCAGGGCGGCCTGTTATTCCAGATGCAGTGGGGGAGTGGTCACTCAGGGCATCGGATATCACCTGCACTCATAATTTCCACAACCAGCTAGGCATCATAATCTTCTGGGCTATTTGGAGGTCTGTAACACACCCCAGACCTGAGTGAATCTTTTACCCTCCTGTTTTCCTAGCTCTGACCAGATATGAAATGGGGCCATAGCAGTATTTATCCCTTTCTATTCCTCCTTGTCTTTCAATATAAGTCATTCAGTTATGAAGAACATAGCCACCTCACCCACTTTTCGGTTAGTCTATCACTTCAGAACAGAATGTATCATGCTCTTAGGGCCAGCTATATGGCTGTATTAAGAACTTTTGAGTCAATGGACAGTTCTGAATAGGGGTCCCTCTTGGACATCCTAGGTGTGCTGTGGGTCTGAGGGTTACCTAAGCCTATGTTAGCTTGAGGTAGTTTGGTATGTTAAAATAGAACTGGTGGGATTTCCTGGTATTGCTCATGCCATTTGTAGGGGCAGTATTGCATTATGGTTATAATGTATACAGTTATTTGGCTCCTCATAACTACTGCAGGCAGGATGTCCATCATTTCACCTCTAAGAACCTCACTGTATTCCTCTTAGCTGTCCCACATCAAGAAGGATGTCCATTATTTCACATTTCTAAACCAGTCTGAATAAGTCTTCTACATTAATATGGATGTCTAGTTGTGCTATACATTGAAGAAACCCACTACATACCACATTAGGATGAACAGCCCTAATTTTACCACTGAGAACTCCTCTGCCTACTTCTCAAATCTTCCACATTACTGTAGGAAACATTAATTGCATTGCTGACATACTTGAGCTGTTCAGTGTCACTAGTTACACAGTTGCTCCTCCTTGCTGTATTCACAATGAGCTTTCAAAACGAGTGGGCAAACTGCATGATGTGGACACAATTGTGCTAGCCAATTTCTCTTCTAGTGAGCCCCCAAACTATAGATAGGGGTTCAAAAAGGCACCTACTAAACAATCTCAGTTTGGGTAGCTAGGGGTGAGTTGGGGGTTCTTTCAAAATATACAGTTGGCTCTTGGCAAAAATATTGTGGAATTGGGAGAGGGCAGAAAATGACTGCTGTGGGGGAGGTGTGATGGTAGGGACCTTTTTGGTATCCTTTATAGGCTGCAACATGCCATTTTATTGACCTGAAGTGTTTTTGAATGAAGTATCAGGGCCAAACTGAATTTATGGGGCATGCCTCATAATCTAAACAAATTCACAGCTTGCCCACTTATTCTGTTAAAAGCACTGAGATGAGTAAACTTAGGACCCTGTACAACAGGATCGGCAAATTTGCTGTAGGGGCACCCCAAAGAGAACACCACTGTCAGATCCTGCAAGCCCTAAAATGGCCCACCCTGGAAGGTAGACTACATTATCCATCTTTAGGCCTAGCCTATAAACTCAGATTGACTACTGCTCCACCTAGCCTGGCAGAGTTACTTCAACCTAAAATAAATAGCAGGACTTTAAGGTCATCAAACAGACAGCTTCTCAAGGTTCCCCGGACACAGTCCTCTCAAGGGTCCAGGGCCTTCTCATCCCTCATTCCTCCCTTATGGAACATGCTTCCACCTAAACTCCAAGAATGTGAATCACTCGGGGGCTGCAAAAAGGGACTTCAAACACACTTGCTGGAATTAAACCAATGCACTTGTACTCATTGAATTTCACCCTAGATTTCTGTTGCTTGCACGATCTCTGAGTATGATTGTTGACCTTACCTAATGTGTATGACAAGAACTGATAATAGTCCCCTTTATATAATCTGTCTGTCTAAATGATTGTCTCCTCTCATGAACTATAACTTAACTGTATGTTGTTGAATCTAATGTAAAAGTTATATCCTGTTGTACTATTGTGTGATTAACCCCGGGTCGCCCCTGAAAAAGGATCTATTACTGGTCTCAGTGGGCCTACCCGGTTACCAAAATTTAAATAAAATAAATAAATAAATCTTACCTCTGCATTAGAGATATTGCAAAGTAAATGATAGGTGAAGAGGCAAACCTTATTTTACATGAATCTTTGTGAAATTTGGCACTTCTGCCCACTACAAACACACCAACCCGAAAACTGTGTAGAACTGTTTAACATGCATTTCTGCAACCTATAAAAATTTAAAAACTGTAAATCTGACAGGGCACCTAACAAAGTAATACACAAGGCATGCTCAGAAATGCACACACCTCATTTTTATTTAAAGGAGTAGTACAGTCAAAATTTGCAAAAACATATGTTGTACAGAGTGTTTTGATTTGTGTGTGTAATCCTGGTGTGTCCTGCCTTATGTTTGCCATTAAATACTTTTTTCTAAATTAGCCTGCTAGTTATATGACAGTTTTATGGCACCTGGGGATCTCCATTTTAGCAAGATATATTGCTCTTCTTTATTCCTAAAATGCCTCCTGTCCCATGTGACAGTGATGCATCCAGGACCACTGATTTAGCATGGTATGCCGACTGCACAGTGACATGCTGACAGCAAAACCACCACAGCGACACCTAAACAAAAACAGACATTGTGGCAGGGGGTGTTGCACAGTGACACATTTTGCGATGATGGGGGACATGCAGCTAATTCCACTGTTTGTGTGACGTGGAGTTAGATATCTAAAGTGCGGGGTGCGGGGGCATAGCCCCCCCCCCCACATTGCTGCATACCAGTGTGTCAGTCGGTGTTGTCTTGTTGCCAGTCATCATTGGGATGAGTTGGCATCAGGGATGTCACCATGGTTATGTCACTGTGGGGGACATAGCTGTTGGGGATGTTGCTGCGGCATGGTGGAATCATTCAGCATGTACTAGAGATAGGAGGCTAAAGTTCTGCCTTCCACTAAATAGCTCTATTTCAATATTTTTGTCTTCTATGTGTGTGTCAGATCTAGCCAGCAGGAGGAAATGTTTTGCTTTTACAACTTGTCATTTAATCACACTGTACACTACCATAAAAAGCACACAAATCACCCAAGGTCATCAATGATTTAAACAGTAGGACTGTAGCTGTTTTCTTACAGAAAATCTCATTCAATAAGCCCTCAAGTATTTGTAAAACTGTAAATGTAGCTATTAGTGCTCACCAGATAAGGAAAATTACTTAATATCACAGCCTGCCATTGTAAATTGACTCTAAACCAGTACTTCCTGAATCCATGGTCCCAGAAACATCACTGTCAGATGGAAAAGGAGGCACTGAAGGAACAAGAAGAGCAATCCACCATGCTAAGGTGGATATCTCATGTGGTGATAAAACCACAGTAAAACTAGTAGGATTATTTAGAATAAAACTCCTAATAGCAGAAAAAGGGAAAGACAAACTAGGACTACACACACAAATCAAAACACTGCATAACATATACTTTTTGCAACTTCTGATGGCACTACTACTCCTTTAAAAAAGGTCACAGTAAAGGAACTTTAGAAGCTGTTGGCTTGCTTAAACCCTAATAAACTTGCTGGTATTGGTGACTTGCCTCAGAGGTTCCTCAAGTTAGCTGCACCACAAATTGACATACCAGTTGTTGACATTTGTGTTTGCTCATTCAAAACAAAAACAGTCTCTAACAACTGGAACTGGGCCAAGGTAGTACCCCTCTTCAAAAAGTCAAGACTACTGTTTTGGACAACTACACGCCAATAGCCATACTTTTGTCCCTTGCCAAGGTGAATGAGAGGATAGTGCACAATCAACTAAGCCATTATCTAGAACTGCACAACCTTCTCTGTAAAGAACAGCATGGCTTCAGGAAGGGCAATGGAACCTGTACCATCTTACTCAGCTTCACAGACTCTGTGCACCATGTATAAAGGGCTTATGACAGGTGCAGTGTTTGTGGACCTGACCAAAGCCTTCAGCCTGGTAGATCACTGTCTAATTCTGTGAACATTAAGCACCCTTGGGGTGAGTCATGCAGCAATGAAATGGTTCTTCAGCTGTCTGCAAAATAAGTCCCGAACAGTTAAGCTGGGCAATGTCATCTCATAGGCCAATATCATCACCTGTGGTGTACCACAGTGCTCTATATTGGGACCCTCCTTTTTGAGCTCTTCACTAATAACTTACCCAGGACATGTTTAACCGCCAGCTCCCTGCTTTATGCAGATGATGCCATTGTTCTTGCATGTGAAAGAAACATCTCAGATATCAACATAATACTCAAGCAAAACTGATATGCTCTCCAATGTTCATTCCTTAATTGAAAACTGGTCTTTAACATACCCAAACTAAGGCCATGATCTTAGGATCTGCCCAGAAAATGCAATAAAACTTAGATGGCACCCAACTTGAATAATTATATTATTTTAAGAATCTGACAGATCCTTGCCTCACATTTGAAATCCACTAGAACAACACTGTCAGGATCAATCATCAAAAAATAGGTCAACTCTGTTTATTTATTTAAAAGATTTATCAGGAAAGACATACTGAGCCATATGCTCATTTCCAGATGTGTCCTGGGGGAAGGGGTTAAGGGATAAAACAAAATAAAAATTTTAATTAAACAGTGAACAGTAGAGACATACACCTCAAGGTATAAAACATACAGTACAGAACAAGTAAACAAATGCACAATATAAGTAAAAGTAGTATGAGTAACCAGTCACTACAACTCTTCATCAGGAGCATAACTGAACATATCAGGAGATAGGGGAATTGCTAGGGGTATAGAGTGTATTGGCATTGGAGAGAAGAAATGGATGGCAGAGAATGGGTTGAGCTAGATGAGAGGGTGAGGGGAGAAAAGGGAGATAGGCATGAGAAAGGACGATAGTGGATGGGAGATAACATAGGATAACTGGGTGAGGAGGACTAGTATTAGGGTGGGCTAATGGTATATACAAGAGGGGGTAGTATGGACTTGGAGGAGTGAGAAGAGAATGCATTTGGAGGGTATAGAGTGAATTGCTAGGGGGAGGGAGATCCAGAGATTTGGAAGATGGAAGGTGAAAGCAGATTGAACAGCCAGGGATTTACCAGAGGAGAGCAATAGGGATCGATAGCCTGAGTTATGGAGAGTATAAGGAAAGGGGGGCAAAGGGGAGAGGAGGGAACTCTGTTAAATCCAAAAATTACTCATGGTGGACACAAAAGTTATGATTGCACAGAGCAACCTCCTTCCATTCTTAGATTATGAAGACATTGCAATGGACACTGCCCCAAAATCAGTTTGGGCAAAAGAAAAACAAAAATCAACCATCCTTTGGCCCAGGTCCCACTACTGTGACAGCCTTGAGGAGCTTAATAGGCTGCTATGAGAACATAGGGCCCAACTCATGCCGGCCAGCTTTGCATGTAGGACACTGCATGGCAACATGCCACACTATCTGAAAGAGCTGCTCACACCTGGCAACCTCCCTCATTCCTGTTCAACAACCAGCAATGTACTGCAGACCCAGCTGATATGAACAGAGGTGGGTCAAAAAGCTTTCAGCTTCAGGGTTGTCTCCACATAGAACACATCCATCAACAAGTCCCCTTCTGAAAAGTCTTTGCTCATAAAATGAAGGATTATTTGTTAAACCTTAGGCCCTCATCTTTTTCTCCTAGATAAGCCCATTGCATTAAATTCATTATAGATCAATCGCTCTTGTACTGATTGTTTATATATCTGTACAATACATTTCACATATTGTTGTCTGTCATGTTCCTCATGTTATAATCATATGTCTGTACATTTTAAAAGTTGAACCTCTGTCACTTATTGTATTAACTCAAACCTTTGTACCTTCAACTATGATATTATCTCTTTGAAACCTCAGTGTACTTGTAGTACCTGGTGTCATGAACCCACTCCTGAGGGTCAGGGCCACTGAGCTCACAGTGCCCACCCCTATGTGCAATCTGTGGTGGGGGAACTGGAACATTCTCCTCATGTTCTTCCAGAGTGCTCTCTAGGTTCACAACTGAATACCCACCACGAGATCACAGAGTGTTCCTCTTTATACTCCGGATGAAGGTACAATAGCAGTATGGAGTCCTTTAGCCAAACATGAACTCTTCTTGGTTGTTACACAAAGGGAAAGATCCAGGTGTCACATGCTTTTCGAGGTAGCCATGTGACCCTGATTTTGTCTTCTCCCACAGAACATACAATAACCATGGTTCAAATCCCCACAGACTCTTTTCTGGGACTTCTGTATCCTCCTTATCTTTACACAGATTTCCCTTATAGATCCTTGCTCGATTGGTTGCTTATGGTGGTACCCATTTAGCAATAACAGTTTGATCACAGATTATTAATAACTGTCCCACAATCACAATAAAAAAATCTCACTCAGGCAGGTTTTCTTTACAGAAAACATTTTTTTTTACTAAATATTTAAATGTTTATCATACATTTACAGCTAAAATGTTTTATCAATTTGGCCACAAAATGACACAAATAAAAAGTGGACATATACCAGAAAAACACACTATACTTTTATCTAATTCTACCTTAAGGTCATAGTGAATTGAAGTCCAGAAAAAGTAAATGAAAGTTTCAGTTTCCTTTGTAGCAGTCTTGCTTCTTGTGTGTCAGAAGAGGTGCTTTGAAATGCTGCAGACAAAGACGGAGAGTGACTCTGGCTCATTACTTATATTGTGGGTCAAAATCCCTGGTCTGCTCATAACTTTTAGGCCAGTAAATGTCATGTTTGCGCTTTCCCCACAACCCAGTTTTCCAGGCTGTCTTGTGATGTCTCACCTTCTTATTGGTAATATGACTGACACCAACTTGTCAAGACTGGTTATTTCCTAGATCCTGGTTTTCCAAGCTTCCTACTTTGAAGTGAAAAAGGTCATGTCCTGAAACATTTTATGATCTCTGCTTACCTCAATAAGTTACCCAGGGAAATACCCTTTGAACGTGGACTCTTGGCTTCCTGCTAATCAGCTTGTTCTCAGTTCATAGAGGGATATCAAATGTCTTTGCAAGACAGTTCTCTCCCTTGAAGTGCACAGTTTTTTGCAGCCCAATGGATTTTGCCATATCCTTGTTGAGCAGCCCTTGAAGTAATTTGGTTTCCTGTTCAGCAAGCTTTCTCCTCAGGTCACAGAGGAAGGTCAAACATTTGAAAAATCCAGTCTCTTTCTCTCTGTGACCCCTTTCATTATCACTGGCATTCTTGTGGCATTATGACATGCACAAAATCACTTAAAAATATACAAAATATGTCTGCAAATAGGACTTTCAGTGACTGAAAAAGGGTGCACCTAGCCAGTTAACAAAGTATACTGTAAATACAATAAATACAAATAACTATTCTTACCACTGGTTAACTTTCCTTTAGGAAAAAAAAACATTAAAATTTTGTATACTCTTTCTCACTTTCATTGCCTACACCCCACTCTGTTCTCAGCCACAGTAGATTAATACCTCTTTATTCTACCCTCAGAGCACCCCATCTCATGCTTCTCTTCAGCCATGATAAAAATATTTGAAGACAAAAATAAGTTCACTCCCATTCCCCAACTTAAGAGACACCTCTTACATGCCTCCTCCACAGCCACAATAGATTTACACTCCCATTCCCCACAGTCTATGCAACATGCTTTCCCACCCTCTTCCACATAATACCCACTTTAATTTAAAAAGACAAATCTATGAAATCTGGTAGCAGCCTCAGCCAACCATCATCTCAATAAATAAGAGAGAGAGAGAGTGCTGAAATGTTTTTTTTTTTTTTTTGCACTCTCATTAATTCAGATGGTAGTGATTTGAAGTGTTTTTTGCAGGGCTGTTGCCAGTTACCACTGATTTTATTTATTCTATGTTTTTTTTTATTGATGTGGGTACCATCAGGGAGGATGATTACATGGAGCACTAAGTGGGATGAGGGATGGATACTGCTATATTGTGGTTGGGGTTAATTTGGGTGGAAATTGGGTGTTGTGTTGAGACGAGAGTAGCTAGATTGTTTTAGATAGTTTTGATTGTGGTTTGGTGAGAAGAGTGAGATGGGGTGCTCTGTGGATTGGGGAAAGGGAAGACTAACCTATTGTGTCTGAAGTGCTTTGTGGACTGGGGAAAGGAAGTACTAATCTATTGTGTCTGTGGTTGAGAGTGGACTTAGGCTAGTAGGATAAATGGAAGGGTTTATTGTATTTTTTAAGCTTGAAAATTACATAAAGTGCCACTTTGAAAATAAAGTAGCACTTCACAAAGTTTTCCCCAGGCAATGTGTCAAATTTATTCCCATGTTACGAGCAAAAATGTACTTCATGTAGAACTGAGCTTAACTAAGTGGCAACTCTGCCTCATAAGGCCATGTGAAGCACTACGTGGAGTTTGTCTAGTTTTCACAACACAAAACGGTCAGTATTTCACACATCTCTAATGGGTACCCTCATTTTAACACTATGTATTCCTAAAGTGCTGCAACTATCCTACATTAGGGAGCATGGTTATAGTTCTAGGTAATAGTGATTTACAGCAATTAAAAGACTCATGATCCATCAAGTCTGCCAGATTCTAATTTGCGAATTGTACCATATTAGACAATCACTAATTTTCCATGTTTAACCCCCATTCATTTTCACAATACTCGCATATCTACTCTGTCTATGCTTAAATTCACTTACAGTATTAGAACACACTACTTCCTTTGGAAGCCCATTCTATTTTTCCACCATACTCTAAGTGAAGTAATACTTCCTGACATCTTTCTGGAAAATTTCTTCACTTGCCACCACACCAGAGACCTGGGGGCAGGAGAAATTTTGGGGTGTTGGCCAGGGAGAGGAAGATCAAGCATAGGGAGGACAGCTCTCCTACTCTGGAGAATGGGGAACACTGGCCCCGGCATTCATCTGACCACTAGCAGTGGCTGGAGGTACAGCCAGTTGGGACTGCAATGTGGGGAATGGAAGAGAAGTGGCTGTTGATGTCCAATGCACAGCAGCATGTATGCGCACATCTGGATGGCACTGCATGTACTCTCCTCCAATGGCAGGAAAAATAGTTGAAAGTGGTGGTGGGTGGGACAGGATGACACTGACCCCCTCACAGGATCCTCACACAGGCTACAGGGCCTTCTCCCAGAAAGTAGATCCATTCCATCACCAGTCAGGATCCACCGACCCCATCACAGGGGGCAAGCCATAGGGGAAGACTGGGTCAAGGTAAATAACTGGGACCCTGGAATGATGGGGCTGTGGGGTCAGTGGAAAAAGCAGCCCAGTGGAGGGGGGGAAGAAAGTGAAAAAAAAAGAAAACATTCTACCCCCAAAACATATAGTGAAGCATACCTGGCCCCAAGTGTAATCCAGTATAAATTTTAATTTGTTGCTGCCAGTATTTATGATGGAAAGGGATCATATTTTGGCTTTGTGGAGCCAAGAACTCAATCCCTTCCATTTCCCTATTCAGAGACATGCCCCCACATTAACATGCATTGTAGTGTCAGTTCTAGATGGAATGAGTGTGTTTGTAGGGTACACACGGAGTTTTTAAGTGCTTTTTAATGTACTTTAGAGTTCTGAGTTTAACAAACCAAGACCACCGCTCAACTAACAAGGACCTTGTTGATTGGGTAGTGGCCTTGATCTGTCAAAGCCAGAACTCTAAGGTATACTAAAAAGCACTTGAAAAACTCCCTATTGTACTCTATGGAGTGCACCCCTATGTTCTCCCTGAACTGACATCACAAAATGTACTAGCGAAGGGGCATGTCTCTGAATATGGAAGTGGAAGGACTTGAGCTTGCAGTTCAACAGAGCTAAAATACAATTCCTTCCCTTCCTAAATACTGGCAGCAGTAAATTAAAATTTATACTGGCTTAGACTTGGAGCCATGTAAGCTTCCTTAAATCTTTTTGTTTCAGAATTTGTAAAAGACTAGAAACTTGCTCTGTTATGGAGTTTCCCTATGTGTTAGTGTATGCTTTAATTTTAATTATACAGTGGAAAGAAAATTTTCTGTGTTCTGACTGGTCAGTGTGTGCTTCTGACAGTGATGTTATCTGAGATAACATTACAGTTAGAGGTGGGTGAAGTCGTCAAAATTTGCTCCGCCAAAAATTTTGCAAATAGTGCTCAATTCGCAGAATGCAATTCACAAAATGTGCCAATTCGTGGAGTGGGGAGGTCTACCTTGAAGTGTGGAATTTTCACACAAAACAACTAAAATGAATATCACTGTTGTCTAGTGGTAGTCTTCCCTTGTCACCTCCCTGGCACACTGCCCTGGTGTCTAGTGGTCCCCCCCTGCCACAGCCAACTGCCATCAGGTAAGACCATTACAATATATTACATTTTTTTTTCACCAAATCTCTTCCAAGGTGTCAGTGTTCAACCCCCCACCACTAATTAATGGCCACAATAAATCCACCACCCATGGCTGCTGGCACCCTGCTGTGGTGTCTAGTGGCCCCGCTGCCCCCACTGATTGTCGCCCAGAAGGCACCCACATTCACAATACTGTCTTAATTAAAAAAAAAGTTTCATTTAATCCCTGGTGTATAGTAGACCCCCCAGCCCCCCACCTATCAGGTAGTGCCCCCACACTGCTCCCCCCCAACCCCGACCCAGAGCAGGCCACCAGCACAGTCCTCCACTCACCTTTGTGGCCAGCAGCCTGACTGAGCTCAGTGAATGAGCACATGCTTGTACAAGCACGGACTCACTCATTGACAGCTTGCAGTCATTTTCTTCAGTTTTCAGGGTTGTAGAGAGGGGGAGGAGGTTGCTCAGGCATTGGCAGAGGTTGTGGGAAGGGGAAATAGCATTGTGGACTCCTCCAGGATCCACAATCTCATTCCCCCCATCCCGACACCCTGGTGAGCCACCAGAGCACACCTGTCCCCTTCTCTACACCCCAAAAAATAAAGAAAATGACCCTGAGCTGTCAATGAATGAATATGTGCTTGTACAAGCACATGCTCATTCATTCAACATTTTCCTTAAACCTCTCTTCTCATCTTTTGCCTTCATTTAGACTTAAAATATAATTTTTTTGTTTTGTTTTGTTTTTCTTTTCTCTCTAATACAACAAGAAAAAAAGGTGTACCTGTAAAAGCTTGTTTCCTTTTTCAAGCTGAGTTCATACATCCTTATTATTCTATAATGGTATTTTTCTTCCCTTATTTTTACTTACTGCCTTTATATAAAGACTAGTTTCCTCTAGTAATAGATTTGTCAGCCACAATGATGTGCAGTAACTTGCAGTAATGACATGTCACAAAATCCTGCATGACAAAAGGGCTTAATTGCCATTGACTTACAATGGCCTCTGCAGTAAACTGCAGTATTCTGTGATATTCTGCAGCATTTCTGCAATTCATCCTGGCTTGTCACATCTGTATGAACTGCAGTTTGAAAAAGGAAGCATGCTTTTGCAGATTAGAAGCCAAATTAATCAGAATATAAAAGAGAAACATACCTGGCCAGTTTGGTTGAGGTTATCAAGAGAGTGAGAAAAACAAAATCAGATACAAAACTCAGAATAGCTAAAGGAGTATCAAAAGGGGACACAACTTTTTTTTTCTCGCTGTATCAGGGAGAAAAGAAAAAAAATGTATGTTTTAATGGAATATAATTAAGTATGTCTTAATTATATTCCATTTACTATCCTCACCTACTGTATTGCATCCTTCACTCTTTCTAATTTCTTTTCGATAATCTCACTCATCATTGAAAAATCTGCTCTCCTGAAATCTTACATTTTTGTTTCTGATTTTCCTACCATCTCACAGCATTTCAAAATTGCTAAGTGATCACTTATCCCTAATTGTTCTCGAAGCCTGATGATGTCTGCCCCATTTCCATTTGCGAACACTAGGTCCAATATATATTTTTCCCTCATTGGCTCATTCTCTAACTGTGTTAGGAATGCCTCATTCATCTTTTTAATTATCTATGGTTTCATTCACTTATGGCTGATTAGATTATCCAGCTGACATCAGACATATTAAAATCCCTTATTAATATTATCTGCAAAAGATGTCCCTTATTAAAGGCATTTTGGTCTTGTGGTTAATGTACTTGCTTTGGAAGTGAGAAATAGGTGGTTAAAACCCACAAGAGCCAAATTCTCACTGTGTAACCTTGGGCATGTCACTTTAACCTTTCAGTGCTCCAGTTCACGCTGCTGCAGAAATGGGTGGAAGCAGGATCTGACTTGAATTGCTCATTGAGCCTGGCGTTAAGGGCACCACTATATCCCCCACTCAGTGCCATACCTCCATGTTCTCAGAAGAGCTACGACTCCTTACAGTAGGGAGAGTATAGGATTAGCAGGGCAACATAGCTCCCCAGAGAGGCTGTATGATGCCGGTTTGGCAACACTTTTGTTGACCGGCATCACAGCGATGGGATTTATGTCGGCCGCAAGTTGTGGTAGAATAAATCCCAAATGCTTCCTGGTCCTGCTTTTGCAAAGGAGGGCTTTGCCTCCTGTACCCCTCATGTGTGGGACTCTGCCCCCCACACCCCCATACTAAAGATTGCCAACTCCAGCTGGAGTTGACTCTGGGAGGGCATGCAGGACCAAGAGGCGGTGTGCCCCTGCCTTGGGCACACCAACACAGCGAGCTGTCGGTAAAGTGTCAATTTTGCTGATAGTGAGGTATTTCACTGTGTTGGTGTCACCTTCTGATTGGCATACCCTCAGAGCAATTGTTTAAAACTAATGAGAAAATAATAACATAGTGCATTCAAACAATATAAAAACAGTGAACTATATGAACTGGCTTCTCAACAAGCACTTGAAGAGTTAAGGTGTCTCCAAGGGGAGGAAACTACTGTGCTGTTTGAAGAGAAGACTTAGGGAACAAAAATCTAGTTCAAATATAGTTCACCATATGCCTGAGGAGGAACATAAAATATCTCAGTCTGGCACCAGTTTAAACTTCAGCCTCTTGTCTCTTAAGGTCAAAGAGCAATCCATAAAAGAAAACAAAAAGTTTACAAATCCTATGCAGTACTTATATATTAATACAATGTGAAAGTTTTGTTTATCTGCAATAAAGTACTTGCTCACATTTTCAAGTATGCACCTTGGTCAGGTGAGCTAGTCTGGGCAGCCATTTGATGTTCTGTGGCCTGCAATACAAAAAGATCAGTTAAGATACAGTCAGTGTCCCCCAGCCTGCCCAACAATCTAGGTCCCTGGAGGAAAGGAAGGAGGCAAACAGAGAGCCATCTCTACAGGACAAGGGCATTTCTGTTCTGACTATCCAGACATACATAAATCAGTCTCCAGGGGCTGCAAGCAACCTCAAGCCAGGATGTAGTTGGTGGGTCAGTTTGGTAACCCAAGAGTCACTACTATGGAAGCTCAGTCCAGTGATAAATTGTGCCAAGGGATGATTACACCAAAGCATGTTCCTGCCTGTGGTGCAAATCCTGCATAGCACTGGAGCAGTCTCTATAATGTGGATCCTTTTCTTTTACAGAGCAGATGATTATCATGAATGTTGCCCCCACTCCCCCACAAGTAAATGGACACTCTCTTCCACCCAAGAGGGTCCACAAGAGAGCTGCAGCTGACAGTCAAACAAGTAACACCTGGAAATGTCTGCTCACCCAGTTCCTGTTACATTCAGTGCCTTCTTATTATCACATGTTGGGGATGAGCCGAACTCCTGTCACTCAAGGAGGTTTTTTTTACCCTGAGCATTGACCTGAGGGCAGCACTGCTCAGAGGACACTGTGTTCACCCCAATCCCTCATTGTACCAATTTTATGCAGCAAATCACTCAGGTCATCTTTTCATTGGCCCAGGATTGTCAAAAAGCTTTTGGCCAGTTGTTCTCAGCTCTGCAGTGCTGCCACATGGGCAGTGGGTCAGTTTGCCCCGAATGCCAAAACCAAGTGATATGATTGTTGAGTGTTTATTCATAGCAATTTTATTTTTATGTTAAAAATGCTATTCTCTTGTTGATTCTCTGATTTTCCCTGTCATGCCTGTGCTGTTCTGGCTGCTATTTTTTTCTCCTCTCCTAATTGCCATAATAGCCCAGTAATTTTAAAATCATCTGTATTTTTAATTTTATAAATTTTACATAGTGTACTGCACCCCAACCCCAGATTGCCATAGCTGCTCATCCTGTGGTACTGGTGCCCACTTTACACAGTGTGGTGCCCTTGTGGCACTTGATGGGCATGTCTTGGAAGTTGCTGCCCTCAGAGTAACTGTTTGTCATTTGCTCCTGCCCTGATGTATGCATTTCCCCGATAAATACACCCCAAGGGCATCGCATACTACAAACTTCCCAAGCTGTACCCCAAGAGAAGCATGTACTAACAAATTAACAACACGTACCCCATGGTAAGCACATATTACTGTATCAACAGGCAACAAAACAGGAGTTAATGCCTTTGCCTTACTTATAGGGCAGAACTGACGGAACATTGTACAAGAAGGATGCCAAAGGTTCCACACATACCTACCCATATGACAGCTACCTGAAGGGTAGCATGCCACAAGTATTAACCCCTGAGGCATCACCTAATGCAAACTGGACAAAGATACCCCAAGGGTAGGTGTTGTATGGTTGTCTGTTCTGTTGTCTGTTGACAATATTCACTACCCACGGGGTACTTGTTAAGTGGTCACTACATGCTGCCTTAATGGTACCACCTCTGCAGTTTGTGTCTTCAAGTGTTTCAGGTACCCCATACAATCTCAAAATTTTGCACTGGGCCCTGACTTTCAGCATCCTCCTGCTAGTCATGTAGTTCAGCCTGAGGTTTGTCTAATTGCTCCACTAGGACTTCTAGTCCATCAAGGTGATGTCATGCATAGATATTTGTTTTTTCAGCATTAGCAATCTGAATTATCAGCTAATCAAAAATCATTTTTTGTGGATTTAAAGTCTTTTAGTTATAGTGCAGAGCTCTCTCAATGGGCGCTATGCACTATTGGGCATATCTCACTTGCGCAGTTCCACACCTGCAGACAGGTGTGTACAAGCCAGTATTCACTACCAGATGCCATCTGTCTGTGGGCATGCCCCCGGTGCACAGGACCACACACGGTGGATGGGGGTGGAGTCGTGGACCCAGCCAGGCATCCAATAGAATGCCTGGCATGGGTCCCACAGTGGATACCATGCATGATACAGCATAAGACTGGGTACATGAATAGCTTCCAAAGTCATCCAGATCCACTCCTATGCTCAACTGGCCAGAGGACCCATTCTCTTGCACAAGCTGCACTGCAGCCACAAGCTGCACAGATGAACCGGCACACATCCAATAGCTGCCACAACCCCAAATGTTGGACAACACCCACCCTCGCCATGTCTTGGGCCAACCACCCTGATTTCATTGCTCCCACTGCATCATTGGTGAACAGTGAACCCCTCCACCCACCCACAGCACCAATCCCCACCCAACCCCATATCTGGCCGATGGTGCCGCAATATTGATGGCCAGTGGCACAGCCCTTCACACACCTCCATGGCTGCTGGATGTCTGTCATATTCAAGGGCACACCATCAATGTGCTCCTGTGTATCTCAGATGGCCAGTGGCCATGGTGGTGTGTGGAGGGCTGTGCTGCTGGCTGTCACTGACCGTGGCACCACCAGCCAGGTATGGGGGTATCTAGTGGGGGTTGATGGTGCCATGGGTGGTGGGTGGAGATCTCTGGAAACCAGCTGTGGGATGGGGGTTGGGGTACACTGGGCACAACTATGTGTGTTGTGGGGTCTCCTGTTCTACCCAGGACCAATGCCTCCATCTGCAGGGGAGGCTATGCATATGGGAGGAGCTGTCATGTGTGGGGAGTCAAGCTGCATGGGCACTGCAGGGCAGTGCTGAGTTGGGGGTTACTGCATCAGGGGGATGGAGCATCACAGTGTGTGTGTGTGTGTGTGTGTGTGTGTGTTTGGGATTCTTTATCGGGGGTACAGAGTAGGGGCTGGTCTGTGCTGTGTTTGTTGGGGCCCACCAACTGCCTCAGGGGATGTGCTCTAGTCCACTGTGTGTGGGTGGGCCACCTACCTCATTATGGCAGGGTTCTCCCTGGCATAATGGGTGCCCACCTTTGTGCCCTGGTGCACAGCACTACACATCTTAGTGCATGATGCATAGTGCTGGCATGCCCCCTACCCACCACAGTGCATTGCTGTCCATGCGGCAAGGGGATCGGGTGCATAGGAGCTGTGCACCCCATTTTCTGCAGCCCTCGCTGGGGGTGCAATGGATGTGGAGTGACTACGTGCCGCAGATCTGAGGTGCATAGCCACTCTACACATTCATGCATATGGCCCAATATGAGGTAAAACTTTTTCTTTTGCTTTTTTCAGCATCTGATTTTGCTTTCCTGAAAAGTTGTTCTGTACCAGCGCCATGCTGGAGACCTGAAATAGTACTGACTCTTAACCGTTTCCAAAGTTTCTATCTCCATCTTGCCCCATTGTCTTTGCTTTTCCATTCAGGAGTTTCATCATGTTAAGGTAAGCCTCTAAGCTAGCAACTGATGTTGATTTGTATGAAATTTAGTTTCTGAAGTGGAGTTTCACAAGTGAGGAGTAGGGAGCTCCACCTTTACCTTACAATCAGGCTCATGACATCACCAGAAGTCTTCAGGATATTGTGTTTTTCACTTGAGTTTCACTAAAGTGCACAACAAAAATAGCTGTGGTGGGGGACTGACACAGCACAGCACCATGTAGCAGGATATAGCAGCCAAACATATAATTTCTGGTAGCTGAGAAAAATTCTGGGAATAAAGCAACTTGCACAGAATAGCAACAGTACATTACTTCCATTGTTTATTTCTGCTTCAGGAGACAATTTCACGATGTGAGAAATTTGTACATTGTAGTTGTATACACTTAAGTGTTTCACAATACAGACTGAAAGGGAATCTGAACAGCACAGCAGCAACAGTAGTAAATTATTACCATTAATAATTTCTGGTTCTGGAGCAAAATTCAGGAAGTGGAAAATGTATATACTGTGCTTGTGCACTTGTGTGTTCTAAAGTGCTCACAATACAGACTGTCTGCGGGGGCCACTTGAACAGTGCAGCAGCAATAATGGTAAATTAACATTACTAAGAATTCCTGGTTCTGTAGCGAATGTCTGGAAGGAACAAGAATACTGGCTGTGGAGGAAATCAGTTGGAGAGGGTGACTGACACTGCAGCAGGACCACCATGTTTTTCACAACATAAATCATTTCTGGTTCTGGATTTAATGCCAGGAACTGACAAGAATACTAGGTGTGGAGGGCATCAGTTTGAAATTGTGACTTGATCCAGCATAGCAACTCCATTTTTTGCACAGCATAAATAAGTATGGTTCTGGAGAGAATGTTGGAAAATGCAAGAACACTGGCTGTCAGAGAATCAGGCTGAGAGGGTGACGGTCACAACACTGCAACACCATTTTCTCACAGCATAAATAATTTCTGACTCTGAGGAGAATGTCAGGAAGGAGAATTCAATCTCTTGTGCTAGTGCATTTATGTGCACTAAAACTAAAGTGCTTAAGAAGAGGGACTCAGTCAGAAAGGGAGACGGACAGAGAAGTGCAGTTAAACCACACAGCTTTACAACAAAAAGAGTAGTGAGAGAAGAGCGTGGAAGTGCAAAGACCACACAATTAAGAATTAAATGGAACATTAAATCTGATTTTTATTGGAGTCAGAGAGCTGACAGAAACATAATTTATGGTACAGAGAAGAAACTGTTTCAGGTTTATATTTACACCAGTACACAGTAAGGGGACAAGACGGAAAATACAAGACCGATAGCAGCAACAAAATAAATAGGTATTTAAGAGCAGGAAAGGAAGGAAGGACTGGATGACAGTGTAAAAGATGAAAGGACATTTTTTTGTGCATTTTTATTAGTTATTTTTTTTAATGTGACACACAAGCAAAAGAGGTTATAACAGATGACAGGAGTATGCCAAAGGTTAATACATCTATGGTTGGGGTGGGTTGGAGGCTGTGCTATGGCTGAGGTCTGGCATTCCCTCCAAAAGCAGATGCTGGTTGGCTAGCATCATCTGCATGATGTATTCTCAATTATTATTAGTCATAGGGTGTTACAGGCCTCCTTCAGCTGGGCTCTTGCTCCTAAACCATCTGAGCAACCTGTTGGACAATGCCTCTTCCGAGATCATAATACTGGGTGACCTAAACCTCAACTGGCTATCTTCCTGTTCAAAACCACTCAAGGAGTTATGTGATGCCTTTGGACTATCACAGCTCATCACAGAACCCATGTGTCCCAACATGAAACATCCTGACCACAGTACCCTGCTTGATATCACACTAGTCAATAAACCCCACTTGTTTACCCACACAGGGGTCTTCTTCAGTGACCTAAGCGACCACTGTACAATTGCATGTGTCAGATCACAGCCAAAACAAATTTCTGTGTCCAGATATATATTCAAGAGGTGCCATCACAACTTTGACCCCCTCTTCTTCATATATGTCTTACAGAATGCCTGATGGCAAGATTTCTATCTTGCCCCTACCATCCATCAAGCCTACAATGTTTTCTGCAACATACTTCTAGATGCTCTAAATAGACATTCACCCCTTGTGAAAGTACACATCAAGAAGACCTCATGCCCCTGGTTCTCTCCTCATTTAAAATCTGAACTCCTTTGAAGGGATGAATTATGGAAAAAGGCAAGGAAGTCTAAACTACCTGCTGATTGGTTAGCCTTCAGAGTAGCTAGAAATCACTGCACCAGACTTACAAGGGAGGCCAAGATTAATCACTACAACACCAAGCTGGACTATTCCTCTGCTCATCCAGACAAATTTTGGAAAACTCTAAGAGGGATAGAGGGACATGGACCTTCCAATGCTCTCCCCATAAAGCTTACATCTGGTAATACTACCATCACAGACAAGCTCATGATTCTCAAGTTATTAACAATCACTTTGCCACTGCAGGGCTGGTATTTGATACCTGCCCAGCTAACAACCTACATAATCAGTTGCTTGGCTAGGGCATGCAAGCTGACCCCTCTACAGCTTCCAGGACAGATTCATTGTTTTCCTTCAGCCCAATAAGCCTGAAACAAGTTGAGGATCTCCTCTTTAATCTTGACACCAGGAAAAGCGCTGGAGCAGATCTTCTTGATCCATACTTCCTAAAAGTAAGTTACCACGTCCTGGCTGTACTCATTACTCATCTATTCAATCTGTCTCTTACTCATAGTGCTCTCCCAAACATGTGCAAAACTGCCCATGTCATTCCTCTCTTCAAATCAGGCGATCCCAGAGACCCCAACAACTACAGACTGATCTCTTTGCTTCCCACACTCTCTAAATTGCTTGAAAAACTTGTAAACCTACAGATTATGAACTACCTCTACTCCTTCAACATTTCTACACCTGTTCAATCAGGATTCAGACCACAGCACAGAATGATCTCTGCTTTGGCCAAGGTTTATAATGATTGGCTTCACGCCTTGAACAATAAATTCTATGTGGGTGCTGTGTACCCAGATCTCAGTAAAGCCTTCAATACTGTGGACCATGCTATCCTTCTAGACATTCTCCATAATGCTGGCTTTGATGGCACAGCCATCAAATGGTTCAGTAGTTACCTGATTGGCAGGACTCAACAGGTAAAAGAAGAAGGATTCCTTTCCCCTCTAAAATTACTACCAAAAGGAGTTCCACAGGGCTCCATACTGGGTCCCCTCCTATTTTCCATGTACATCAATAGCATCCATTCAGGAATTCAATCAGCAAATATTCACTTATTCACCAATGACATCCTACTGTACATCTCCAGGCCAATCCCTGATAGCACCTTCCTTGATCTACAGACAGAATTCGACTGCCTCCAAAAATCCTGCTACACTTAAAGTTGCTCCTCAATGCAAAAAAGATGAAAGCAATGCTCTTCTCACCATCTTTGAAGAATTCCTCTTCCTCCTTCCTATTCCACAGATCTTCACCTTCCTGGGAGAACCTCTTGAAGTTGTTTCAAAATTTAAGTACCTGGGTGTCTGGCTTGACAGCAAGCTAGCTTTCTCCATTCATATAGATGAACTTGCAAAGATGCTCATGCAGAGACATTTTCTTTCAGATCAAACACCTACTCTCTGCACAAGCAAAAATGAGTCTTGTCCAGTCGACCTTTCTCTCTTTACTGGACTACAGTATGCTGACCTTCTGTATGGTTATGGCACTCACTTGGCATTGTATAAACTTGACACCCTATACCATAGGGCCCTAAGATTTATAACTGGTGCCCTGTACTCCACACACCATTGTGATTTATGCAGACTAGTAGGCTGGACATCCCTAAGCTTTAGACAGGAAAAAAATGCAGCCTTCTGGACCTTCCATGCTGCTCCCCTCCTACATCTCTGACTGCTTCGGCATTTGTGCCCCCAGAAGCTACAGGCTGAGAAGTCTCTCCTACATATCTCTTATTTCTAAAGTCAGAACCCACTTTGGATCATCTGCCTTCAACCACTACTTACCGTCTCTATGGAATAAGTTGCAAAAATCTCTCTGAATCTCTGACAGAATTAAAGTATCCTCCTTCAGAACCCTGCTGTCCTAGGCTTTTCCTGAATTCTGTACCTGCAAAGCTTAACGCACTAGACTCAGCTTCCCTATCTGCCTCTGCTATATATCTGTAACCCTCCACTCTTATACTCCTACCTATTTTGCACAACAACTGTATGCTCTCACTCCTTACTCTTTACTTGTAAATTCCTCTAGCTAGCCTCCTACTAGATTCCATAAGTGGTTTATTTTTCTCAATTATGTCAACTGCTATCACTGCTGTGTGCATAATGTATTATATGGTGTGCTTTGTCTATCTTGTAAATATTGTACTTGTATTATACATGCACTTATATGTGTTACTGCTATCCTTTTTAGTTGTAATATGCAGGTCCATCTTGTAAATGAGTTCTTCTCAATGATGTTCCACCTGGATAAATAAAGGCTTGATTGACTGATTCCATTGACAAAACTTGTTGACTGAGGTCTCTCACCTCACCATGAAAATTCATCAGTTCCATTTTGATGGAAAACACCGAAGAAGAGGGAGGAGAATCCTGCAGCTGGGGGCTCAGGTGACCTCCTCCACAGCACCTAAGTCTGGCTGAAGACCTCATTTCCCACTTTGTGTCCCTCTGGCAATTGGACAAATTGCCTACTCCTGTGCTGTCTCCCCCAGCACAGAAGAAACACTATGAGTCACAACTGATGCATGGTCACCCCTCTCTGCATCCTTGTCCTGCTTCTCCCACTGACATTGGTGGCTGGTATTCAGGTAGGTATGCTGACTAAGTTTGCCCAGGTAACTGCCCTTTCTTCCCCAATATACAACAGCTTCACAGATATTGCACTTCAGTATGCTATCATCTTCTGGTACAGCATGTAATAAATCCCATGCCAGGGACTTTGGGGATTGATGATGGGTCTCATCTTCATCAGACAGCAGCTATGGTACTATGGGGGTGGAAGGGTGTTGATCCCCTGCACCATCCTCTGGCATTGGGAGAGCAGGAGTACTACTTTATGCTGATATGGCTGTGCTGGGGTGAGTCATTGCTTGATGAAGCTCCTGCTGCCACAAATGACATCTACTGCAAACTTATGGGACAGCATGTTCCAGACATTGACTGCATCTCTCTGACTGGTTCATTTAACTTTCCTCACTTCCCCTCCTGACCATATCCTCACCTCCACCACTCATTTTAAACTAAAAAACTAACAAAAGGAAAAACACATCATATACCAAAATAGCAGGTGAGAAATAATCAAGGAAAAAAAGAGAGAAAAAAGCCAAATTCTTAAAGAAAGAGTATATGGAAAACACAAATCAGAAGAAAATATATTGGAGAGACAGAAAAGAATGTAGTACAATTTATTTATTTACAGTATGTAACAGTTTCAACTGGACGGGCACCCTGAACAACAAGTTGCTTGTCTCACTGTGCATTATGGGGGGGGGGAATGGGAATTGGGAGGTTACAAATCACATCAGTCACAGTATACATATATAACAATCTCAGGTTACATAACAGGCAAATTGAGAGAATAGGTATACAATTGGCATACAGATACAATAGGTATACAGAAATAATTACAGAAATAAAAAAGGAATTTGAAATAAAGATATAAAAAATCCCTAAAAAGATGTAGTATAGACTTATATAATAGAAATAAAAATTTATCAAGGAAAACCTTTGATTTTCGTGCTTGTTTTCTCTCTGAAAATGTTGCAGCTCTTCACACTTTCCATGGGCACTCACTGTCTGCAAAAATGAAACTGGAGGCCAGTGTGTACATAGTGCTGTACTATGTGACCTGTTTGAACTGCTGCATGTGACAGGATCAGAGCAGTGCAGGAGGAATTGTAGAGTTAGGAAGGGGCCTTAGACAAGTAGCATGCATGGTAACTTTCTTGGAGGTGCTGCCTGTCTATGGCATGTGTGAGGCTAGGGTACTTTGCACCATGTGATTCAATGAATTGTTGAAAAACTGGTCCTGAGCACAGGGTTTTGGTTTCATTCAGTACTGGGGTTCCACCTGAAGGGGTACAGACCTATGCTGGCAAGATGGTTTGCATCTGTATGGGAAGGGAACCAGGTTTCTAGGTGATAGGTTTAAATGCTTCATTGGCAAGCTTTTAAACTAGCTAAGGGGCCGGGGAGGCACTGATAAGAAACAAGGAATTTCCAGCCTCCCCCTACAAAACAGCTTAGTTAGTGAGGTAAGCACCAAGGTAGAGAGGTCAATAGGGGGCAAGACAGGGGTAAATGGAGAAAAAAGCAAAGGCAGTAAGGGCAGAGATGAGGCCAGAAGGGATAAGGCCATCAAAAAATGGATGGCGATGAGTACCAATGCCCATTGTCTGGGTAACAAGCTTCTTGAACTAGTGGCCTTGATGGAAGAAGGACAGCTGGATATTGTGGCAGTCACAGAAATACAGTACATAGAGAACCATGACTGGGATGTCAAAATAGCAGGGTACACAAACTACAGGAGAGACATGAAGTGTAAAAGAGGAGGAGGAATAGCCCTCTACATAAGGGAAGGGACCAAAGCCATAGAACTTAAGGGGAAACAGGGAGGAGAGGAGGCATTGTGGGTCACCTCGGAGACAGGAAATGGCACCACAATCTACTTAGGTTGTATACAGACCCCAGTATCAAGGGGAAGGAAATGATAGAAGGCATCCTTAGAATGGCAGAAAAAAGGGAGATATTGTTGATGGGGGACCTGAATATCCTGAATGTCTGAGTAGATGGCTAATCCACTGCAAGTGCTGAAGCAATGACTCTGCAAACAGTGCAACAGCATGGAAAGAGCAGAATGTGGAATTATGGAGTAATAAGGACTTTAGAGACAACAGGCGAATTGGAGTCATGAATGTGTGGCCTTGTTAGTTAAGTAAAAAACTGTTTAAAATGTCCCTTATTTGCAAGAGGGACATAAAACTCTTATTCAAAAGAAAGAACAAAACTCTGTGATTAAACGAGACAGTGAACATTGTTGAACAACATAAAGAATACAACACTGCTTTATAGGTCCTGATGAAGTGGTGTCAACTATGAAACTGTCGCCCAAGGCTTTAATGTGGACTTAGTGACCAATAAAAGTGTTTGTGTGCTTGACTAATACAACTTGTGTGTAGTGGAGTTCATCCTATATTATTGTGTTGTTTGACTTGAATATTCCAGATGTTAATTGGAGCACATTTGTTGCAGCCACATCCAAGATCTGGGATATTCCCAATGCCCCACAGGGGCATGTCTCAGACAGCTAGTATTAGAACCCACTCAGGAGGGAGAAATCTTAGATCTGGTAGTCCCAAATGGAGATGGAGAGAGGATCACAGATTTGGAGGTGGGTAGCCATCTGGGAACAAGTAACCACCAAACAGTGTGGTTCACGATAAACACAGCCATAGAGTCAAGCCATACAAATGCAACGGTACTAGACTTTAGGAGGGATGACTTTGGCAAAACTGGTAAGTGACTAAGGAATGCACTTGCAAATGGGCTAGATGGAGGGGTGGAAGAACAATGGGGAAAAATCAAAATTGTCAAAGAGTAAAAAAGCCTTTGTGAGAAGCAAAAAAAACAAAACAAAATGAAGTAAAAAAACACTGGTTCTCAAAAGAGGTGTCGGGGAAGATTAAGGAGAAAAAGATAGCATTCAGGAAGTATAAGGAATCACAGAAGGAGCAGGACAAAGAATTTTACCAGTTAAAGCAGAAGAACGCAGGGATGGCAGTCAGAATAGTGAAGGCCCAAACCAAGGAAAAGATAGCCAACTAAGTTAAGAAGTGGGTTAAAACCTTTTATAGGTACATTAGGGAGCGACAGAAGTCCAAGGAAGGGATAGTGAGGCTTAATAAAGGGGAGATGGGAAGAGGGTGACAGCGAAAAGCCAGAGATACTGAATGAATACTTTTGCTCAGTACTCACAAAAGAAGAAGAGGTACCTAAACCAAACAATAGAAGCACTTTAGACAGAGGGATCGATACCAGTCCATTCACAGAAGAAAGGGTCCTAAAAGAACTCCCAAAACTCAAGGTGGACAAAGCAATGGGGCCTGATGAGATTCACCCCTGAATTCTAAAAGAACTAAGGGGGGAACTAGTCACACCACTGACTACCCTTTTTAAGAAATCATGGGAGGATGGTGTGGTAGCTGAGGACTAGAGAAGGGAGGATGTGATTCTCTTTCACAAAGTGGAAGCAAAGCAGAGGCAGGAAACTACAGACCTGTTAGTTTGACCTCAGTGGTAGGGAAAATGATGGAATCACTTCTGAAAGAAAGAATTGTTGAATACCTAGAGGCCAGTGGGGCACAAGACCCAGGGCAGCATGGACTCAAGTTGGGAAGGTCATATCAGATGAATCTAATAGATTTCTTTGACTGGGTGACCAAAGTAGTAGACCAGGAAGGGGCTGTGGATATGGTCTACCTAGACTTTAGCAAGGCATTTTACACAGTCCCACATAAAAGATTAATAAACAAGTTAGGCAAGTTAGTCATTTGAGTGGGTCCCAGCGTGGTAGCCTGGGTAACAAATTGGCTGGACAGCAGGCTTGAGAGGATAATAGTAAATGGAATACATTCTGAAGAAAGGGGGGTTACTAGTGGGGTACCACAGGGTTCAGTGCTGGGACCGGTCCTCTTTAATGTCATTATAGGATACATTACAGACAGGCTGGAAGGAAAAGTATGCCTCTTCACAGACAACACAAAGATCTGCAACAGGGTTGATACACGGGGGGGTGGAAAGGATGAGAAGGGACTTGGCAATGTTGGACGAATGGTCAAAAGTATGGCAGCTTAGATTCAATGCAAAGAAGTGCAAAGTAATGCACCTGGGAAACAAAAACCCAGGGGAAAAGTACACAGTGTGGGGGTACTAACAACCACAAAAATGGAAAGGGACTTGGGAGGTAGTCATATCAGATGACCTTAAGGTAGGCAAGCAATGTGAGAAGGCAGAAAGAAGGTAAGGAGGGCTGGGGGATACTGGAATCATAGGGAGAGGCATCACCACTAGAAAACAAGAGGTTGTTATCCCTCTGTACTGACAGTTGGTGAGACCCCATCTGGAGTACTGTGTACAGTTCTGGAGATCCAATCTCCACAAGGACATACACAAGATGGAGGCAGTCCAGAGGAGAGCAACTAAATTGGTGCAGGGTCTGTAACAGAAGCCATATGAAGAGAGACTAAAAGAGTTTAACATGTGTACCTTAAGGAAAGAAGGGAGAGGGAGGACATGATAGAAACTTTCAAGTACCTCAAGGGAATCAACAAAATCCAAGAGAGGAGCATCTTTCAGAAAAAGAGATGTGCAAGAACAAGGGGGCACAATTTGAAAACAGAGAAGGGGGATGGCTCAGGGGCAATGTGAGGAAGTATTTTTTCATGGAGAGGGTGGTGGACACATGGAACCGCCTTCCTGAGGAGGTTGTGAGGTCAAAAAAAGTGGGGGAGTTCAAGAATGTGTGGGACAGACACAAAGTATTTATAGTAGGGGATAGGAAGAGGAAGTAGGCTGTTGGTTAACTAGAATCTGCAGCTTATCAAATAGGTAGGGAAATGTGCAGACTGAGTGGGTCAAGCAGTCCTTATCTGCCATCAGAGTCTATGTTTCTATGTTTCTAGAGCCACTTATTTACCAGTCTGAGAAAAGTTTGCCATAAGGGTTAAAAGCAAAGTAGCTGCAAAGTGACAAGCGAAGAGTACCAGATAAATTTCAAAGTACTGTAATAATTTCACTAAGTTTATTTGTTAGTGACTTCGAACTTTGTCAAATTAAAATGTCACTGAATTCCTAGGTGTGTACCTGCTTCCACTGTGTTTCTGAGAAAATCTGAGGAGGTATACTTAATGGTTTATGCAAATTTTGTTTACAAGGTTTCCTATCTCAACTATGATTTATACGAACTAATAAATTGTCTCCTGCACTCGTTACGACTTGATTACACCATATGGCATCATAAAAAACATACCTCTATTTCCTGATGACGCCGTATGGCATCCTAAGTTATGTGCTGTATTGTCCTGAAGACGCCAGTTGGCGTACGTGTCTGTCTCTTGATGCAGCTCGAGTGTTTGTTTACATTTGATGAATTGAACTGCAGCAGCCAATTGAGGACATTGTACCATTACTGATTTTACCTAATGTAATATGCTTTCCCATTGGATATTTTTGAGAAATCACGCCTTACTTCCTTTTTAGCACCTAATCTGTATTTGAAAAACAGAAGTCTGATCCTCACTGCTGAAAAACGATTTTTAAATACAGAAATATTCATCTCACTTCGTGGTATAACTGGAATAATAGTTATTACAACAATCATGATAGCAGTGACAACATGTTATTGTAGAAAAATACCCCAAATTACTTCAAACAAAAGTGAAAGCACTTCAATCATAGTATCCCTCATCAAAAACCGTGACAACACACCCCTGTACCGTTTCTAGCATTCCTTGCCACCTTCCCCTACCTGCAAGTACCCAGCTCTGGTCATACTGACACTCGACAGCCTCCCTAAATTGTGCCTGTAAATTTTAACTGGAAATCTTCAGTTGATATAACTATATATTATATTGTTTATACTGTATTCTACTATATATTTGTATGGTAATGTGTTGTACTATTCTGTATCAGTATTTGTGAAACAACTTATTCCCGTGGTCTTTGACTACTGATCATTGCTGCCTGTACATGCCTGTTCTCCCATCTCATCTGCCTCCACCCAGAGTGTATCTGGAATCAAGCACTTGCTGCTTAGTATTTTCTTCCTGGTAAAACATCTCACTAAATAAATAAATTAATTGATTAATTAATTTACTATTTTTGTATGTGATGTGAAAAATGTTTATGTTCATTTGTTCCCATTACAGTTTGTCTTGTAACAACAAATCATTTTGTTTTAGTGTAACATGTTAAGCTGATCAGGTTGACACTATAATTATTTCATAACATATTTTTTGCATTCGAGCTGTCACCACTTTTGATGTATTTTTTATGTCTTTTGGGGTATTTTTCTACAATAACATGTTGTCACTGATATCATGATTGTTATAACAATTATATTGTATTCCATTTATACCACTAAGTGAGCTGAATATTTCTGTATTTAAAAATCGAGCTCTGTGATTGGTCAGATTTTCTGACATCATCAATTCTGAATTTAATTGGTATAAAGGGATTATCTTAGATTCGGGTACCATCCCCCTGATGAAGCCCTAATTGTCGAAGCACCAGGGTACCTGCACACAGATCTTTTTTTTGGGCCTTCCACTATTCTATTCCATGTGTGTGCCTGAAACTTTGGAATAAATTCTTATTTAGCATTCAAGCAAATACTCTGGTATTTTTTTACAACCTTCACTGGAGGGAAAGTGGCTCTCCTAACTCTGGAGTGTACAGAGATTTTTTTATTGTTTTTTTGCTGTTTCAGTTAGACTCGCAGCCCTCACCTGCACCCTGCCCTAGCTCTGCAGTGCAGCACCATTTGGGCCTGTCAATCCTCACTGTTGCCATGCTTCCTCTATGCTTGTTGTACACGTCTCTATTTCCATTAACAGTCAAGGCGCACACTTGTGCAGGAAGAATGTGATGACTGGAAACTTAATTTCAAGATGGAGTAGCTACTGTCAACCTAAAGTACTCACTTCATTTTGGCACCAAAACCCCGATTTGTAATCTGTATTTATTTGTTTTTTTTGTATTTATGACAAAAGTTTCTCATAGTCATCACTGTTCATTTTGGGATAATTTCAGATCATCCTGTGTGATCGCATCTGGTTGATCCAGCTGGCATTCTCGATGGGAGAGAGCATTTCTTGTGCATGTTCTAGATGAGGTCACATGAATTCAGCACCTTTTGTTATTTTTTAAAGAGATTATATTCAGATTATGGCTATGTTTTAATTAAAATCTATGTGGCATATTGCTCCCTGCGACATGGAGGATAACTGGGTTTGGGTCAGTAGCATATTTGTCTCATGCTCTGCACTTGAGTTTTCTCCCTAATATGCAGTTGCTGATTGTTTAAAATGAAAAAAAATGGTGTTGTCCATCAACTCATCTGGCATCAGTCAAGCCCCAACCTGAGATGCACTGTCAAGGCCAATTCAGTTTTAAATGCCTCCACAGTCACTGGTGTTGTCCATCGACTCATGTGACATCAGCCCATACCCAACCTCTGATGCACTCTAAAGTGCTCTTCAGGTTCAAATCCATCCACAGCCACTGGTAAGATCTATTGCCTTACCACGCATCAGTCGTGCCCCAAACTGTAGTGAACAGTGAAATGCATTTCAGGTTCAAATCCCTCCATAGCTATAGGTGTTGTCCACCAACTTACCCTGTGTCAATCCAGACCAGTCCCATAATGCACTGTGAAATGCATTTCATGTTCAAATCCCTCCACATCCACTGGTGTAGTCCATTGACATATGACATTAGTCTAGCCCCAACCTCTGATGCACTGTAAAGTACTCTTCAGGTTCAGATGCCTCCACAGCCACTGGTAATATCCATTGCCTTACCACACATCAGTCAAGCCCAAAACTGTAGTGAACAGTGAAGTGCATTTCAGGTTCAGATCCCTCCACAGCCAATGGTGTTGTCCATCAACTTACCATGTGTCAGTCCAGACCAATCCCATAATGCACTGTGGAGTGCATTTCATGTTCAGATCCCTCCACATCCAATGGTGTCATCCATTGACTCATCTGCCGTCAGTCAAGCCCCAACCTCTAATGCTCTGTAAAGTGCTCTTCAGGCTCAAATCCTACCAGAGTCACTGATGTAGTCCATCTGCTAATCAGTTTTCAGTTCAGCCCTTACCTCTGACACTCTGTGATGTGTATTACTGGTATGAATCCCTCCTCAGCCACTGATGTAGTCCATTGTACACATCAGGATTCATTCCAAAACAACCCTACAATGTATTGTAATGTTTTATTCAGGTTCGAATCTCTGCACAACCACTTGTTTAGTCCCTTGTGCTCATCATGCTTCAGACCAGCCCTTTTCTGTGATGCACTGTGATGTGACCAGTGCCAATGTGTGACATAAACAGTTCAATCAAGTGAAACACAGCACATAGTACATATGTGTACCCATGAGCCAATGAGCATCACTCCATGGTGCAGGCATACCCACACGCTGTGCCATACTGAATGCTGCAACATATCACATGTGTATGCAGGCAATCCATATGACACAGCACGTAGTACACAGTCTTTACAGGCACCCATGTCATCACCCTGTACGTATACCCACAATGTCTCTGCATGGCATATGAGCACCATTACCAGGTGCAGAAAGCCCCATCCTCTTCCCCACGATCGAGTATACCCCAAGGATGGGTGCCAATTCATGACACAGTGACTGCAGTGCCTATAAATATCATTCCTTGGTACAGGCAGACCTACCCCCTTCCCCCTGACACAGTATTACCCAAATTACCAGTACCTTTTCAGCAACTTCATCACCCTATACATATACCCACGATGTATCTGCAGTATCTGTTATATCTGCAGTGTCTGTTAGCACCATTGTTAGATGTAGACAGTGCCTTTCATTTCCCCCGAACATATGAAGTGCATCTGAGCATGTATCATGATTGCAGGACCCCCCCCCCGCTAACACACAGTGTTTCATCATACAGTCATTCCCACACCTTATACCATCCCATAATACACCCCCTCAAAATAAACTATGTCAGGAAATTAAATGCACACATTTATGTAACATTGAAAGACTGTGAACCTTTACATGAACAACATCATGCTTCATTTACAGTATGATAAAGCAAACAGCACAAATAAAATACCGTTTTCTATATCTATTATGGGATTTTATTACAAAAATGCAATAACATAGTTTATTTAAATGAAATTACACCTTTTAACTACAATAAATATGTAATCAATCATACAGTGACCTCCAACACTAAAATAATCTATCCATTTCCTGTGTCAGCTCATTGACCAACACTTGTAGTGTTCTTCCGATTGACTTCAGTAGACCTCACAAAGCACTTCCTTCCTGTATCACTTCCTGATATGTCTTTCTAAGGTACTGTGTGAATATATTCTTACTAAACTAGGGGAAAAAAAATTGATAATCAGATTTATAAGCTAAAATCATTGGGTAAAAAGAATTAAACACTGCAAAAATTCCAACCAGTGGAGTGGAACAAAAAACTCGAGCTGTAATAACAAGAGATTCAGACACTGATTTCTGACTGAAAAAAGCATTTGTCAATGCTGAATGTTTGCTTGCTGGCATTAGCACTGGAAGTGCAGGAGTTAGACAGATGCAGAATAGGAATGGCACTGAAGTATTGAAGTGATGCCAACCCCACCCCCACCCTGCAGAGATGGACAAGCATTGGGGTGTGCCTTTGGATTGTCACCCATAACACTCATGCCATTTCACCTCACCCTACTCTGCAGATACCGACAAGTGTCAAGGTGTGCCTTGGGGTATTTGGGCTTTACACTCACCCCATTCCAAAAGCAAATACCTTGAAATGGGTGCAGTACAGGAGAATGGGGTGAACTTTGGGGCCGAAGAGTCCAAGGCACACCTCAATGCCTGTCACTGGCTGTAGGGTGTGGGTGGGGTGGAATGGCATGAGCATTACTGTCAACAGTCCCAAGTCACACCCCTGATGCCTGTCAGTCCCTACAGGGTAGGGTGTTATGGTTGGAAACCCTAATGCCCTGGACTTTTCTTGGTATTTTCACTCCAAGTTTTCAACATGGACTTTTTGTGGCCCCACTGCATGAACAGTGACACTATCAGTTCATTAGCTGAAAGGTGATTTTGCACAGTGACTGTGCCATTTGGCGCCACAGGTGTGAAAACACATTTTCAACAGGATGTGAAAAATGACAGCTGTACTGTTCATGAGGAGGTGTAAAAAAATGATAATGTTGAAAATCTGGCGTGAAAATATAACAAAATTGGTGAAGTCATGATTGTGCATAGAAACTGCACAACGCACACCCATAATGCAATTATTTGGGGAATTTTTTACACCAGATTTTCAACATAGGCATTCTGGGACCTTTGCACAATGCACACTCATAACACAGTCATTTTAGGGAAATTTTTCACCAAATTTATGACATAGGCTTTTTGGGATCCCACCTCATGGCCAATGGCACTGTCATTTTTGTTAAACAGTCCTGGAAGGTTATTCCTCACAGTGACCGTGAAATCACCTTTCAAGACCGAATAATGACATGACAGTGACTGAGTTCATGAGGTGGGGTCCCAAGAACTCCATGTTGAAAATTTGGTGCTAAAAGTCACAAAAATGACTGAGACGTCCACCTAAGTTGACCCCCACCCCCCCATTTATGCCATTATACAACTTACCGGCATTTCTTCAGTTCTCAGTCAGCTTTGAAGAGTGCAGATGTGTTTCTGCTCCACCGAAGATCATCGTGCCAGGCTCTGGAGGTAAGTATGGGGTGAAGGAGGTGTGGGGAGGTGAGTGCATAGAGGGTGGGTGTGGTTGGGGACACCACAGACAATGAGGGACTGTTTCTTGTTTACATTTAAAAAAAATAAAAACTTTACGGGAAGGTTTTCTTGTTTTACAGAACATTTGATATTCTGGGGTGGGATCCCAGTGTGCCACCTGTTTTTTTGTGGAGGGTGGACTGGAGCTAATGGGGATTGAGCACCCCGTCGGCAAAGAAAAAGGGTCTGTGTTTGGGGTCGGCATGATGCTGAAGGGGATTGGGCACCCCACACGGCAGACAAATTATGGGGGGACATTATGCTGATGGGGATTTGGCTCACCAGTTGGCAAATGAACTGGGAAGGGGGCATGCCAACAGAGAAATTGGGCACCCCTCACATTGACTTTCATGGGACTGTGAGAGGTGGATGGCGACAGCCACCACCATGTTCATTGAAATGTATCACCAGGCAAGGCATGCCCTGCAATGAGGGGGTGCTCCCTCATTGCAGCAGCAACATCATTTCAAGTTGGTGGCATGCTTCTGAGCTGTTGTCATAGACAGCATGTTCATTTATTGGTGCCACAGAGACAAGCCCCCAAAAGCAGCGGTGGTATTGGCCACAAGAAGACCGCACCTCCACAACCTGCTTCTCAAGCAAGCTGTTACATTATGTTTCTTGCGCATGCACGCATGCAAACATAAAAATGACAAAAACCTTGCAAAATTTATATTTAGTCAGTGACAGATGTTTATTGCATGTTTTTAACAATTTTATCACACAATTTTACAGAAATGTAATATTTCTGTAAGACTAAGTAGACAGAGCATAATTACATTTAGATAAAATCATCCGATTTCATGAAAATATGAAAAACAACCTTACACACCACTAAATCCAGTTAAATAGACATTACCAAACCTCACTCATTTTCAAGAACTTTTTGTCCTGAACAACTTTTCATTTTACAGTTTTAAAATTGAATATATGGTTTTTAAGAAATGTAGGTTTAACCAGAGTGTGTTTTTATGAATGCTGCAGATCTAGAACCCCTTCAGGGACACAGGTGTTCCTGCAGCAGGCAAAGTGTACCAGAATATTCTGAGTGACAATAGGATAGAATGAGTTAATAAAGGTGTATACTTGGCTACTTATGTTTTAACTGTTCAATATAATATGTACCTTCCTGTCTAACAATCACATTCAGATATTCATTAATAAACTATGGTCTGTGATCTGAATTTGGGAAAAAAATAATTTCTAGGCAGTAAAATTAATGATGGAGAAGAGGCTTTTGAGGCACAGCTAGGGTAGCACTGGGAATATTAGTTTCTTACTTGAAATTTCAAAGAACAACATTTTTTAAAGTAAATTCTCTTGCATAATAGGCCTGATTCACAAAGCTTGGTGCAAGCTACATTGAAGACAGCTTGCGCTGACTACTGGTGCACCATGGACCCAGTGCCTGATTCACTATCGGGTAGGGTCCCAGTGGCAAAGTCCCATGGCTTACACCAGTCCTGGAATTGCACCAAACAGAAGGCACATCCTAAAGGTGTGTCGCAAGCTACAGGACAGTCATGTGGCAATAGCACTATGGACAGCAGTCCCTGGTGACTATCACACCCCCACTCCCCAATTTCAGTGAGTGGAGCACAATAAAATATCACTGGTGATCTAGTGGACCCTGGTCATCCTGATCCCAATTATATGAAGTAGGATTTATATCTGGTGGTCTAGTGGTCCTGTTCATCCCTGAATACCAATATATGTTGTAGAATTTATACTTGGTGGTCTAGTGGTCCCTGTTCATCCCCGATCCCCAATGTATGTTATAGAATTTATACCTGGTGGTTGAGTGGTCCAGTGATCATCCCAGATCACCAACATATGAAGTAAGAGATAAACCTAGTGATCTAGTGGCCCCCCATTCTGCAGTGTCCCACCACCCTGCTCCCCAACCCAACCCAGTGCCAGTGACAGACACAGCGCTCCTCACACCACTGTATCGAGCTGCTGACTGAGCTTTCAATAAGGATACATATATTACATGCTCCTTATTGACTGCCGGATGTGGTGGTGTGAGGAGGGCTGTGCCAGTCGCCGGCAATGAACCAGTTTATTTTATTTTATTTGACTAATTTATGTCTGTATTTATTTATTCATTCATTCATGTGTTTCTTTATTTACTTGAAATAGCAATAAGCCACTTCGTGGCGAAGTTTACATTAAATGATCTAAATGCATTTACTTTTACAGAAATATGATCACTGTGTAAAAAAATGCATCCCACTAATACAGCAGTACTTCAGTGCATTTCTCTATTACAAATAGAACACATTATGCCAGAAAACCCTATAGTATATGGTTTTCCCTTATTATGTATAAAATCAGTGGCTACTCAAAACTTATTGCACTCCTTCTGAAAGTCGTTCCCATTCTAAATGTTATTGTGCACATTATTCGATTGATACTCTTGCTGATCTTCATTAAATTCCATATGAAAGGACAGAGCAGAGTTGTTCACAGGGAAACTCAAACAAACATGGTGATGCTGCTTAGTGAGTAGTTCACCGAGATAGTTTGGACATGGACTGTCATATTCTGCTCTGTGTTTCCAAACCATACCAACTCTAACATTTTTCTTTTTTTTTAATCAAGTGCGGCTGTCAATCTTTGGAGACTCAGATTGGAATAGGATTACACTGACTGACTTCGCAGCAAATGGAGTTGCCAACAGCAAGCGGGAGTACAAACACAAGGTACGGGACATTGTAAAACTGAAATGTCACAATTTTATCTTATTAGGCCTGATTTTCAATCAGGTTGGAATAACGCAAGGACTTGCATCAAAACAGTTTCATGCAAGTGGTGATGTGCATCAACTTGTGTCAAACTGCAATTTTATAATGCAGCCAGCATCTGAGCTAGACTCGGCTGTGCCAAAGCCCCTTTCACCAGGGTTGCATCCAACAACCCAGAGCACCAGGTCACAATGGGGCTTGCACCATGGTGGGGATGCCACATCCCCTTTTTTGTATTTTCAAAGCCCTGCTATGGACACAGCAGGGCCTCCACTTAGACCAGCAGGAGGTGGTCTGAGTGGTTGCACCACAGGGATGTGACAGGTCACTGGAAGGTGGGGTGCACTAAGGGCAGGGGAGGAGACATGGGGGAGTTGGGCCACTGCTGGCTGTCACCATTAAAATCATGCTGGTACTGTCAGGACAGGTTCCCCAATGGTGTAGCCCTGCCCCATACCCAATGGTTATGAAGAAGCTGTGGTGGTCTTGTTGCAACCCTCCACATCATCTCCAGGCTCCCCTGAAAAATTGCAGGATGTGGCCTTGTAGAACACACCCCACACCCAAACGCTGATCTCCTCAAAAAAGAAAAAAAGCAACTGGTGATACTCCTTAGTGGTCTAGTGGTTCCTCACCTTCACCTCCCAATCTGGCACTGCTCAAAGTCCCTACTCCTCTGCCCTGGTTCCATGGCATGATCCTGCGAGTGGCACTGCCATTCACTCACCACCACCACCACCACCCACGGAATGTGACAAGCTCCTTGATAGTGCAACATGTTCCTTGATAGCAAATTCTGCATCCAGAGATGATGGTGAGTGGGGGGCAGTGCCACTCGCAGGATCAGGAGAGGAAATGGGGAGGAGTGGGAAGGTTGGGCAATATCAGATTAGGTGGTAAGGGTGGGGAACCAGTAGACCACCATGGAGTATCACCGGTTGCATTTTTTCCTTTTTTTAGGAGATCAGGGATCGGGTGTGGGGGTGATGTAATACAGGCCACATCTTGCATTATTTTGGGGGGATGCCAGGGATCATGGGGGGTGCCGCTGAACCACCATGGCCTCTTTATAACCATCAGGTATGGGTAGGGCTATATCACCAGGGAAGCTGCGTTTAACAGAACTTGCTTGCATCAGAGTCCTGTCATTTTGACACCATGAATAGGGGCTGCAATATAGTTATTGCCCATCATCCCCAGGGTCTCCATGTTTCTTGCTTCTTGGGGCACATGGGCTGCCCCCTGCACCTAGTCTACCTCTGTATCCAAAGCTTGCACCAAGCCCTTAATTGCACCAGTATTTCTGGTGCTGGATGCAAGTTGCAGCAATTCCAGAATGTTTGCTCCATATTGCAGACTTTCTGGAATTGCACAATTTGCTATTGCCCCATCTGCATCTGGCACAGTCCCCTGCTTTGTAACAAGTTGTGGCTGGTGCAGGGGATTCTAAAATCAGGTCCATTTTATTTTTTAATCTGGGGGAACCATATACAGTCAGGGCTATTCTCCAAGGAGTGCAAGGTATGCAAGATATGGTTGTACCTTGACTCCCCACTTATGCATTTGCAGATGGCCACATGGTACTTGGATTCCTGACTGCAAAGCACCTGCAGGACACCTGTTTGTGGCCCCCCAAGTGTGCATTTGTGTGGGGGTGGATTGCCGTACATGAGTGGGCATCCAATTGGATGCCTGGTCCCAGTTTACAAGTGGATCCTCTGCACTCCATGTCACCAGGTATGTCTGGACATGTGGTGGGGCCACACACATGAACACCAGGTGAGCACCCAGTTGGCCACCCACAGTCCTCGCAGTGGTCCAGGAGGGCTGGGGGGCTTGGCGGAGGTGCCCTATGGTGTTCACCACTGCTGGTGACAGACTGTTGGTGGGACTCAGTGGCAATGGCTGCCACCAGATAGTGGAGCCAGCATCCACACTCACCCAGTACTCCATGCTTTTGTGAGCAGTGCTGTGTGTGGGAACATTCCCTGTACCACCCCCCAGGTTGCCTCTATGCAGAACTCCATGGTTCACTTGGGGGATCCAGTCTGTGACAGCCTCATGCTCCTTTGGTAAAATTGGGTGCAGGGAGCATTGTGGCTGCAGATTGTCTTCGTGTCGCAGATATGCGGTGTGTAGGCAATGCACCCCTTGGAGAATAGGCCCCAATAAGAAATAGTATATGGGCAACCATACCCAAACAAGGTTCTGATTCCATGTCAGGGTTGAGATGACATTGAGACCTCTTCAGCTTTACTTTCAAGGTCACTATGATGTCATTTCTAACCCTTTAAAGAAGCACAGCCTTGTTGGATATGGTTGCCCATGCATTATTCCTTATAGTGAAAGCCTTTTTGGCATCTGAGGTAACAAAACATATATTTCAGTATTATTATGTTTTGCAACACTAATAATGTGACACCATTTTATAGTAATACTCCAAGGGAGCTTACCATTACTAATTCCAATTTGATGTGCTCTGAACAGAAGTTTGTGGACCAGCTTTAGTACAGAACAAATCATTTTAGGTGAAAATGTTGTAAAATATTTATATTCAGAAGAGATACTGGTCTTTAACTGTGATGACAAAGATTTTATGTCTTAGTTTTTTATTGAGCAAACTTGATTATGGCCTACATTTATTCAGGAACACATGATAGGGTGTTAAAAAAATTACAATCAACATATTTCTCAGTTTTAAGGTTTATGACTGGTCTTACTCAAAGAACACATCATTGTGGACTTTTGATAAAAGTGAAATGTCCCTCATTTCAGGATAGAATTGATATTAAAATATCTACCTTTGTATTTAAGAGTTTAAAAGGTTTACTTCCTTCCTCTATTCGGTCTTTATTTGTTAGATTGAGTGGTGAAAAAGTGACAAGGTCCCTAGCCTCAGAACTCTTAAGGATCACTTTTTATAAAAAGACGATAGGCCAGACATGTTTGTCCTAAAGGGCTTATACCTTTTTTAATAAGATTCCAAGAGAGATTGTAAATTGTGGAACAGTGAATTCCTTCGAGGTGCAAATTTTAAGGTGGGTCAATTCGATTAGTAAGTGCCTGTGTTTTAGAAAAAATTTAAATGGACATTTGAATATTTGTATTAAGTCTGAATTGTCTATCATTTACATTTTGATATTGTGTGTTGGTTAGTGAATTGTTGCAATTTATTGTATTAATTCATGGTCTATGTCCCTGTTTATTGATTGTTAAATGTAACTTGTCGCTTGTGAAAATGGGCTTTAAGCTCATTTAGCTAACGAGTATAAAAGATAAAAAATGAAAATGAAAAAAATTTTAGGGTGTTGTTTAAGTGATACCATTCAGTTTTGTGGCATATTCGAAGCAATAACTGGCTTCTTTGATGATTAAAGGCGAAGGCCAAAGGCAGAGGTGTTTAATCACCCACAGAAGTTTGTTACTGTGAGTATATTCCACAAATCCGAATGTTATTACTATTATACCACTAGGACTTTTGCAAAACTGGCTTTTTTAAAAACAGCTATGAATCAAAAATTAGCAGCCTAACATGGTGAAATTCAACTTTGAAAAGTGAAGCTGTAACTCTGGGCATGTGCATTGTTTCTGGTGCTAATGCACGTGCCCACTGTCACGGCTTTACTTTTCAAAGCTGGATTTCACCATATTATGCTGCTCATTTTGTATTCTGAGTTGAAAACAAACTCAGAACACAAGATTATTGTCATAAGTACACTTATCTGGCTGCATTTGGAAAATTCAAAAGTCCTTTACAAACAAGATTACTGAATAAGTTTATTACAGCTCTGCATTGCATACTGTTGATGTCTCTGAGCTTTGGATAATCTACTGTAGATGTGTATCAGATGTGGATAACCTATTGTGGGCATTGATAAAATGTGGATAACTGACTGTGGGCATGTCTAAAATGTGGATAATCTACTATGGGTGTCCACAAAATAGTTTACGGGATAATAATTAACAGTTATCATATCTTCTGATTGGCTCACAGTAGATACCTGTGGTGTAATAATAGTTATACAGCAGGTCCTGTACTCATTGAGTGAGAAATCTCACCTCCATTCATGTTAAAAAATACAGCATAATGCCTGTGCAGGTGCGTTTTAAGAGGATTTGTCACACACCTGAGCTGCACGATAACCCATAAACCCCAAGAGTGAAGCTTGAGGAGTTTATGTGAATATCACACACAAATTCCTCATAACACAAATCTTGCCCAAGCATTATTTTTCATAACTGGTGCAAATTTTCGATACAAACAACTGTATTTGTGTTGGAGACAAGCATGTCCTGAGCAGCCATCATAGAAAGCAGCTTTTGCTTCACATTTTTCTTAAGAAATATGTTTGGTGGCTGCTGCTGTCAGCTGCTGTTGGTTTTCTAATGGAAATGGTTTCACCACAGTCAGAAATGAAAGTGTTGTAGTAAAGCTTTATAGTGGGGGACAGAGAGTGAAGAACAGTCTCGAGGCAATGTGCTTTCTTTCATACTTCCATGGAAGGAGAGTGCATGGAGTAAACTGCTGTAATACCCCACTATTGAGTAATTACAGAATTCAATTAGTTATTATGGTTTTTTATCAGGGGTGCATATTCAGTCATGACAGGGAGCCACCAGATTGAGTTATTTCAGAATTCAGTGAGTTATGGCTTTTTATCAAGGGTGCATATCCAGTCATTATAGGGAGCCACCAGATTGAGTTATTTCAGAATTCAATGAGTTATTATGGATTTTTATCAGGGGTGTATATCCAGTCATTATAGGGAGCCACCAGATTGAGTTATTTCAGAATTCAGTGAGTTATTATGACTTTTTATCAGGGGTGCATATACGGTCATTATAGGGAGCCACCAGTTATTATATAGAAAATAATAAATGGAATGGTGTACATTGTGAGAATTTAAAATACAGCTAAGGTGTGTGATGATACAAACACCCTGAGAGTAAAGCTCAAGGGGTTGTCAGCATCACATACTGAGGGTGTGCATTACATTGGAGTAATTACAAAATTACATGATTTATTTTTTATACTCCCCCCCCCCACCTGTTCTGATAGTAACGACTTCTGCGTTTAATTTAAAGGCAGGAATAATGTTCCACAGATGCACACTACAGAACCTTGGCAGAGAGGGTGCTGTGGACATTGTTATAAAGGTTAATTAAATTTAACTTAGTTTCTGACAGAAAACACACTGGCATGGCTTTATTCTAAAAGTTGTTATTTCATGAAGTGCTGCACTCAAGACATAGACAGACTGGCTGTCTTGAGCACAACTTTGTTGAGTTCTGCTTTTGAGTTAGTGTGTGTCATATGTAGGGTTGCACTGGAGAAAAGGGTCTTACAATTTTACTTTTAGTTTTAAAATTAAAAGTTGCTAACTCTCCAAGAATGACTGCTGTGCTTGAGGCAGTGAGAGAGCAAGTCTTGAGCACAGCTCCTTTGTTCACAGCCACAGTCTTGCAAAAATAACTTTCAGGTAATTTTGGTAAATATTTACTGGCCATCAACATTGAAAATACAACCAGTTGTTAAGAATATGAATTGTAAAAATGTGCGCACAAGGAGTGTGGTGCTCATGAGTAAAAGTTCAATTAAAACATCCAAAAGCTTGTGCACTCACCACCACATTAACCACTGACTCCAGTACTGAACAGCACATTTTTATTCACATATTAAAATTAAAAAGGTGCCTGCCTGATGCATTTCATATCTATTAGGAAGCTCCTTTAACAAAGTCTTTGATACAGGATCATCCTGATAGATCCAAAATACATGAGGCAGGTACCTTTTCTTTATTTTTAATATGTGAATAAAAATGTGCTGCTTAGTACTGGAGTCAATGTTTAATGTGGTGGTGAGTGCACAAGCTTTTGGATTTTTTTAGATCACATTTTTCTATTGACTATTCAATACGATTAACAACAGTTCTATGAAACCATCACCACCAAACAATAAACCGATAAAAATGACAGCAGACATATTGTCCAACAAGATTATCAAAGACTACAGGCCAAGTAAATAAAGACTCAGAAAGCAGAAACTCAACATTATACAGTACATAGACTCCTTCTTAATAACAACTCACACAAAAAAATACATAATACTAAAATCTAATTGCACAATCATGATTGTATACATGATAATTAAAACACATTAAGTTGAGAAACAATCTGGGTATAGTAAAACTGTCCTATAACTCATCATGGAACAAAAGTGGGGTCCATCTCCAGTTAGAAATTAATCAAAGGGTGCCACAGTTCAAAACATAAATTTTCTGTATCCATAAATTTAAAATATACCTTTTCTACTCCATAAACAAATGTAATCACTTCATACCAACTTCCCAGATGTGGCATCTGAGGTTGAAACTAAAATTTCATCAAAACCTTTTTTTGCACACAAAATCAGTAACAAAATCAGTAATGTTGTTCTAGGAAGTTTAAGTTGTCAGAGGGAATCAAAATCAAAACCAACTTGGAAGTTAATTTAATTTGATTTGTAAAAATGTTTTGCAAATCCCCGTGAATTACCCAAATGTTATCAGCTTAGGACATCCAAAAAAAATGTGTGTCTGATCAACAAAACATTCACCACAGTCTTGCCAGCAACTTGCATATCTCATTCCCCTATATTTAGACACCCTCAATGGAGTAGGAAAAAAAAGGTGCCCTACATTTCCAAGAGAATTTTTTTAATGTAGGGCAATGAAGACAACTTGTAATTTAACAATGCCATTTGAAACCATTCCTCTCATGTTGTTGGTTCATCCAGTTCTTGCCTTTGGATGGTTTAATTTTTATAAGAACATACTATATGTTCTCATACTTCATCATACATCCACTAATTTAAGGTAGAGAAAAATTACATAAGGTAGATGGAGAATGAATTGAGTTCTTAAATAGGTATATATAAGTCTAATTACTTATTAATTGGGCTAACAAGTGCTCTGATTAGCTGCTGTACCAGGTGCTAATCCTTTAAAATGCCTTGTACTTGGGGCACTAGATAACCATGCTTGCAACAGGACATGTTTTTGAGCTACTGTAGGAGAGCTCTGAGATAAATTAAAGTTTTTGTTTTATAAAAGTGATAATTGTTGTTCTCCAGAGGTACTAGTGGAGAGTCCTCCTTCTTCTGAACAGCAGGATACCACATTTGGTTATGGGGAGATACAGAGGAGCAGCAGGTGGCCAGGGACAAAAACAGGCACAACCTCCACAGTGGGCCCTTCACTGTGTTGGAAAATGCAGACCCCTCCAGCTTGAGTGGAGTGATTGAGCCCCTGCCCTAGGACTCTGTGTTGCAGGTGGTACAGTCAATTGACAAGAAAGTAGAAAAATACTTGAGTGTATGGGGGCCCAGAATGCAAAAATAGATAATGCTTTGGTAACTTCTAAAGAAGCAGAAGATCAGCCTCTCCATATGCAGGTGGCCTTCAGCAAAATGGCTGCTGAAATGGCACATGTTCATGCTTGACTGGAATATTTGGAGAATGCTCAGAACGCCATGAATATTTAGGTGGTGGATCTCCCCAAGATTGCAAAAGGGGAAACCCATTGTCCTGCATTAGGATCTGGCTCTTGTCATCCTTACCTGAGGATTTGGCATTTGCTCCAGAAAACATCCAAAAAGTCTACAGGGTCAATTATTATCAGGCACAGGAATCTGGAGACACTCAGCAAACTCTCCTTATTGAAACCTTGGGACCAGAGGTATCTGACACCATCTTAGCCTGGGTAAGTGCACACTATCCCATTTCAGTGGAGGAGTATTAAATTCAATTATTTCATGACTGGCCCTATGCCACTAGAACACATCAGAAGTTGTTTAGTCCTTTTGTTTTATTTAATTTTTTTTTAACCAGGTAGTAGACTGGGCACATCCCTTTTTCAGCCATGCCTGACATAAAATTAACATACAATACTTACAGACAATAATAACAATTACATATATTGATACTTGTTATTACAATTTATATGTTTAAATAACAGAGGGTGTGGTTAAGCCACTGAGAAAGATGGCTGCTTAAATCTTCATCTTATCCTGTCGCTGACCAAAATGTTGGCAATTGCTAAGTGTCTGCCACTTAAACTGCAACCTGGAGATGAGGAGGTAAGCGAATAACACCCAAGGTGTTAAATACTGCTTTGAATTTGATGTGGAGTGCTACCATGAAAAGTTATGGGCAAGAAAACTTTTAGCCAACTCTGAGGCTGACCATGAGGGTGAATCCAAACAAGTCCAGCACTGCCGTACTTTTTGCGTTGCCCAAGGGGATGGAACTCAGCACCAGGAGGAACTCTGGGAGAGCCAAAACAGCCTGCATTCTCCGCAGTGATCACCACTTCTGGATTGATCTGTACTGACAGGAATGCAGGATTAACACAGTAAGCAATTTACCAAGCTCAGATTACTTAATTTTCTGCCATATTGTGCACTACCAGCAGCCGTACAATGCCCTCCACAGGCTCTCAGCATGGCGTTATCTATGACTGCTGCTACGGGGATCCCGGTCTCGGATTCTCTTAGCTATATTACACAGATGCTGGAGGCTCTGCTATCCAGGGTGGATGGCATAAATGGAGCCCTGACTGAAAATGTCGAAGATGTGCAGAAGCTAGAGGACCACATGAATGTATCCAAGCAACACTCAAACAAGCTAGAAAGACAGCAGCACAAAATCCTCCAAAAGCTAGAGGAACAGGATAAAAAATGGTAAAAATTCTGGGACCAGGCAGAATATCAGGAAAACAGGGGATGCCAAAATAACATTCATATCCTGGGCATCCCCAAGGGGCTGGAGGGGGAAAACATGGAGGGTTTCTTAAATGACTTTATCCCCAGACTGCTGCGGGATAGATGTAGAGGGCCCATTGATGTAGAAAGGGCTCATAGAACCAGGGGCCATGCACCCCCCGGACCAATTATTGCTTACATTCTCTATTACTCAGTGAAAGAAAGGATCTTGAGGACTGCCCAAGACTTGGGGTACATGCATTGGAATGGGGGACAAATTTCCTTGTACCGGAACTTTTCTAATGAAGTTGCCACAAAAGAAAACACTTTGCCTCAATCAAAGGGAAAAACAGGGAGCTGGCTTTAAGTTTCTTTTCAAAGGACTGGAGAGTCTCTGGGTCACTAAAGTAGACAGAGACTTAATAGCTATGACCCCTCATGATATTGTTATTTTGAGCAAAAAGAACTGGCCTAACCAAATCTGCAAACTACAACACCCAGAAGACTCTGGGTACTGGGAGGTCCCACACACGTCAAGTGGAATGGAAGACAAGGGAACCAGTTTTCAAGAGAGGTGGAGTAAGGTAACACCAGTCCCCCCAGCATGAACGCCCACCAAAATGCAACAGGCCAACCAGCCCCTGAGTTACAAAAAGCTGCTCCCCAAATCAAGAACCAGAACTACAGACTGGAGTTGGCAGGTAAACAAACAGGGATGAAGGAACAGTCCCAGGGCCAAAGAATGCAGCATTGTTCCAGGAGACACTCTAACAGAAATCACCAGACTGAGCTTTTCCTGACTTCTCCCCCAGCAAAACTGTCCAGGGAGAATTCACCCAGCTTGGAACTGGAAGATGAAGACTCTGCCCCCACTGAGTGCAAGGAATCTCTCTTGAAAATACCATCTCCAACTAGCTGACCGATGCCTCCAAGGAACTGGTAGTTGACATGTAAGCAATGGACAGTGCAGAATCCTATTCTGGCCCAATACAACCGGGCTTGTGATCCTTTGCTGGGGTGGCTGCAGCAACAAACAGGAACCATGCTGCCACTGAGACAGAACTTTTTCCTGGGGACACAGAAGGATGCGCAGGACTCGTGTGAACTGATAAATACTACAGTATCTCTGCTCATTCAGGATTTGTATCACCATATGTGCTATTTCACTTTTTCATTAGTCTTTTCAGAGGTCTTACTTTAGCAACTAAAGCTGGTGACAGGCTGTAAAAGTAACTGGGCTGATATCGTACTCCCCCCCCACATAATACCTTCTGACCCCACCACTACTTTGTAATGCCGCATGGCACAATGCACCCCATTATGGATCATTCTTCCCCCCACACCAGGACAATGTGGAAGAAGCACAACTCCAAGGGCTAGCATATGATAAGTATCAGCACCTCACTCCCAACCCACCCCATGGAAATTGATGTACTTGTGCAAAGCAATAGATGAAATAATAGGTTCTGCAATGTGGGTGAGTCCCAGGAGATGACGGCCACTTCTGGGGTGCCCCCCCCATCTACTATTGAAAATCATAATCTATGGAAGAGTTTCTTACCCTTCTTGGGACTGTATCTCCCTAGCCATCTATCATCTGTTACACTCTGGGGTGGTCACAAGTATCTCATCACATATAGGGGCTACCACATAATGCGCAAAAAAATGGTACACCCCTCCCAAGTCCTCAGAGGGCCAGCAATAGACACTCAAAACAAAGGCATGTGGTAGAAAAGCACTGTGCCCTACCAATTACCCCCCCCCATCAGCCAAGGCAAGCACCAAGCAGCCTGTACCTTGCCTGCTTTACTCTCAAGTCAGTCCATCCTCTCCCTCACCTTATTTAGATCTTCATACACCATTTTTCTGGCCCCTTCCTCTCCCCCCCTTCACCAGGCCAGGGAGGAAGGACCAGCCAATGATTGGACTAATCTGGGTTAGGGAGGGCCCCATTTGTAGATGAAGAATCCCAAAATAAGCTCAACATCCACAGCAGAATAAGCTGTTATAAAAGGAGGCTCACATCTCACCCCTTCCCTATTTTATCATGCAAGACACACCTGACCTTCAAGCCAAGGTCCAGGGTAGAACAGATGCCATATATGCTGTATAAAAGGTACCTTAACCTTCCCATCAGGTGCTGAGGTAGCACAGCTGAAGCACTAAGTCATTATACCTTTGTTCCCTTAGGTGCATTACCCTTAGCTCCCTTAATGATGTAACTGCTGATTGTGCAGTACCTCCTGGCAGTTGCTACATAGCACTATAAGAGATGGTCTGTTGACCACCCCCCAGGAGGTATATACCACACTTTATCAGACATTTCTTTCTTTTTTCTGGACTTGAAATTTAACTGATTCTCAGCTGTATAGCTGTAGTTAATGAGCAGAGTAAAACTAATCAATGCTGTTACTAGTAGATACTTTGCCAATCAAACAGGCTTCAACTGATGGCTTCATTCTCCTCTCTGGGTCATACAAATACAGTGTTGACTAACAGTTCTTTATTGACATCTGCTGACCCCACCAGTTTGGAAGCTGTTCTCTCTCAACTCCAATATTGGTGAAACTTGCTCCTTGTCTGGCTTTAGCAGCTAGACTAAAGTTGGAGTCCCTGAGAGGTAAATGGATTCAGGTGTTAGTAGTTGGATAACATGGCCAACAACATGCAACAGGGGTCGAGGTCTGTCTCTTGGAATGTAAACAGTTTGAATCACCGGGTAAAGAGAACCAAGGTGCTGCAACACCTTCATGCAGATGTGGTGCTGCTCCAGGAGACACACCTTGGTGCCAGGATGCTTATGTGGCCTAAGAAACAGTGGAATGGTCTGATCATACATAGCTCTGCCTCTTCCAAGGTGAGGGGTATAGCTTTCCTGATACATAAATCCTGCCCCTTGGTTGAGGAGAGTGTTAAGGTGGACAAACAGGGGCAGTGGGTGGTGGCACACATTTCATTCTCGGGGAAGCTAGTAGTAGGGAATGTATATGGCCTCATTCAGGACAGTCAAGACAGTTTCCCCCAACTCAGCCAGGCTCTTGAAAATATCAAAAAAGGAGAAGAGGATGCCACAGTGGTAATTGATGGTGACTTTAACATGGTGACAGATATCTTCTTAGATAAATCATACCCCACCTCGATACACCACCCCAAGATGAAGGCTATGCTGAAGGACATGCAGGAGGAATGGAGAGTGAGTGATCCTTGATGCAGGGACAACCCTTCATGGAGAGACTACATATTTTTCTCCACCATCCATGGCACACATAGCCAAACTGATTTTTGGCTAGTGGATGGGGCAGCAGCAGAGGGTATTCACAGCCCCACCATTGAGAATACACTGATATCAGACCATGTCTCCTCCACCCTGTATTACCTTCCCCCCTGGCAGCCAACCATCCTCCCCCCAGGTGGAGATGTAACCCACTGCTGCTTAGGGACAAAGCATTCTGTCCCTGAATGTGGACAGAAGCTAAATCTTATTTTCAGATTAACTCAGCAGGAGAGGTAGGAGCTGGCATGGTGTGGGAGGCCTTCGAAGCTTACTTGTGAGGATGTATCATATCCTACACCACTTTGCAAAACAAAAAGTGAAAGGAGGAGCTGGACAGGTTTCAATGGGACCTCTCTGGCTTGGAAGAACAGTTTAAAAGAACCATTAACCACTCTAATGCCCTAATCCCCTCAATCACAGGGTTGAAATATCAGTACCCTACTGAAACACAAAGCAGAATGGCAGCTCCTCAGAACAAAGTACAAATTTTGAGAAGCGGGAGATAAAGGAGGTAAATTGCTAGCATACCACCTGAGGAATCAGAAAGCCTCCTTCCAGATCCATGCCCTGAGGGACAAGGCTGGGACCATGATCTGTGACCCACACCATATTAATGAGACAATAAGGCTGTTCTACCAAGAGCTTTGCAGCTCCAAGTCTGAGATAGAAGACTCCAATTCAGATGTCACAATGAAGAATTTTCTAGACTCCATTCCAGTCCCACATATAACCCTGGAAAACAACTAGCTCTTGAAGGCTCCTGTCACACTCCAAGAGCTCAAAACAGCACTTTCTCAGTTAACAAAAGGGCAAGCCCCAGGAGCAGATGGCATGATGGTGGAAGTCTACCAACTATTGTTGGAAGAGATATCCCACTCTTTACTGGCTGCCCTGGAAGAAATGCATCAGAAAGGGAAGCTCCCCCCTACCATAAATGAAGCCCTTATCACCTTGATCCCCAAGAAATCTTCAGACCCACTAGATTGCACCAACCTTTGCCCCATATCCTTGATTTGTGTAGATATCAAGATAATGGCTAAGGTCCTGTCCAACTGAATTGAGAGGGTGCTACCTTCACTGATACATCCATCGCTGATTGAACCAAGTGCTGCTGAATGACTGTAGTGTGTGTGTTTGCTTTTAATATTATAAACCATTCTACTAGAGTGCCTCAAATTAGTTGTGGAGCCCTGCTAAACCTAAGTGGCAGGAAGAGGAGTTTTGTGGTTGATGTCAGCATTGCTGAGAACCACAAACTCGGGGGCCAGTATTTAATTCATTTTTATTTTATTGAAACTCTGCTCGTGTTTCCTTATACCCCACAACTACCAAGGATTGTTAAAGCAGTTTGTAATGCTTTTAGAGCTATTGCTTTTCAGACACATCAGCTGATTTAAACTTCCGGGTACCGGAGCGCTATTTAAAGTGCTTTACAATGAGAAGTGCGGTAGGGCGAAGCAAGATAGCGCCACGCATTTAAGACGCTACAAGAAAGACACGCCGATCAGCACGCGTTTAGTGTGTGTTTGGCTGTGTGAGCTGGTGTTACAGAGTTAAGTAAAATGCTACTTTATTTGGAACTCTTGGGTAGAGTGTGTTATTTTGGTGAGTTGATTTACATTTTTTTTTCTAACATGGATCCTTTAATTCCTATGTCACCAAAAACTGCCAGCTCAAAACCAGGGAGCGAATACTCCACAATTATGACCTTGGATGGTGAACTTGGTATTATATGCCAGTCACGTAATATGTATCAGCTAGTTAAATCTACACTGAATTTGACAAAGGATTTCATATGTATAAAATGCTGTGACAATAAACGGTTACTTGATGAGATTGCAATGTTCTCGGTTAGATTACAACAGCTAGAAGAAAGTTAATTTACCATGTGTGAATGTTTCAAAGCACTACACAGCCCCCCCATAACTGAGGCTACTGGTAACATGATATCCTTTCACTCATCCACCTGTTTACCCTTGCACACAACCTTGAATAAAGGTATATGCCATAGTAGTAATACTGGTAGTAACTTAACAGCAAACAACAATGTTAGTATGGAAACTAATACCACTAGTTTGCTGAATCAAAAAAGAAGCAGAGAGGATGATTCTGAGAGTTTAGTGTCAAACTCTGACTGGTCAGTGGTAACCAGTGCAAGGGCTTGCAAAAAGGGGTGTAGAGTTGACCAATTCAGTTTACCTATTCTCAATTCCTTTTCGGTACTTTCTAGTTTACCTGCTACTAACTGCCCCACTGACCCTTATTTAGACCATTCAAGCTGTCACGCACCAGCTACTGAAGCTGAATTTCCTACAACCATGCTTATTGACTCAGGTCCTCAGTTGACTCCCAGTAAACTAACTGGTGCAGTTACTAACTCCAAAAGTAGGTCCAATCTTATGTCAGCCATTACAGAACCCTCAAAAATAGTTATAGACACTTCTCCATCTCAATCAAGTATGGATCATATGTTATTATCCAGTGTTTTCACTGGTTCTTTAACTGATCCCTGCTGTATAACCAGTTCACTCCCTATTGCCACTGGGACTTTAGCTTCCACTAAGGATACCTCTGGTTTAAATCTTCAGAATTTTTCGCACCAAGTGTATGTACTGGGAGAGTCTATCATTAAACACTTGGACAGGGCAATTTGTAATCCAGATAAAACATCAAGAACATGTTCTAGTTTTAGGGGAGCAAAGATTTCTGACATTATCAAAATGGTCAATGATATACATACTGACTCTGGTGATAACCCCCTAGTCATTATCCATGTAGGAACTAATGATATAAACAAAAATAGTCCTTTACAGATCAAAAAAGACTTTGTGGGTCTAAATAATCTACTCACAGAAAGGGGATGTACCATATGTTTTTCAGAAATACTTCCAGTCCCCAGGGCAACTTACAACATGACCCGTCATATTAGGAAAATTAGTGAATGGTTGAGAAAGTGGTGCCTTCAACAAGGCATATGTTGCATCCCACACTGAGAGAACTTTGATGGCAGGAAATCCCTCTTTAGTTGGGACGGCTTACACTTAAGTAGGAGAGAAAGTGTCTTATTGGGTAAATCAATTGGTTCTGTCATTAACAAATATTTAAACTGAACAAATTGGGGGAGAATAGGATAATTCCTAATTTTTTAACACAAAAGTTAATGCCAGTATTGGTAAATTGTTTAATATTTTATCCTTTAATGCAAGATCTTTGAATTCTTTTAAAATGGCCGAGCTTACAGCAAAATGTATCCTATTGTATCTCAGTATCATCGCTGTTACTGAAACTTGGTGGGATCCTTCATCAGCTTGGTCTAGAAACATCCCCAATTATAAACTTTATTATAAGGACAGACTAGATAGTAAAGGTGGTGGTGTATATCTTTTTGTTAAAGAAGATATTATTTCATATGAAATTTCTTCCATTACTTCGACCAAATCATTATGGAATTCCATTCAACTTGCTAATCATCCTAAGATTAATATTATGGTTTGTTATCAGCCACCCTCATCGGATACCCAATATACTACTGAATTATTAAATACAATATCAGATTTATCCCAGAATAATGATATTCTAATTTTTGGAGACTTTAATATGCCCGGTATTAATTGGAATCTCAACACAGGTAATAATAACCATGATAGGTTATTTTTAAATACAATTATAGATCTAGGTTTGGACCAACTGGTTAATCAGCCCACACGTGGCAATAATATTTTGGACCTTGTAATAGCAAATGAAGGTCTTGACATTTCGGAGGTAAATATTATGGTCCCTATTGGCAATAGTGATCATAACTCCATATTTGCTAGTATTCCCTTACAAATTACCAAAATCAACAACAACATCCAATTTAGGGATTATAACAAAGCTAATTTCACAAAGATCAATCAAGAATTAAAAAGAACTGATTGGCCTAAAATATTCAAAGATAAAAATGTTAACAAAATGTATGAATGTTTGACTAATATTGCACATCAATTAGAAGACAAGTATATTCCTTTAAAACCAAAATATAACAACAAAGGTAAAATTCCTGTTTGGTTCAACAACACTATTAATAAACAAATTAAAATTAAGGAACATTTATTTAAGAAACTAAAACAAAATCCAAGTCCATCCCTGAGACTTGAATACAAAACTGCCTTGTCTACACTAAAAAAAAATAATTAAAACTGCTAAACTTAAATTTGAGTTCAAACTAGCACATTCCAAAACTAATAAAACATCTTTATACTCTTACATCAATGGCAATAGATGTAATAACAGAAATATAGGACCACTCTCTGATAATGGGATTGCCATAACTTCAAATAAAGATATGGCTGACTATTTTAACAAATATTTTTGTTCGGTTTTTGATCAACCTACAAATCCTGTAATCATTACTAACAGTAATGACTCCTTCATTCCTTCATTTCAGTTATCAGAAATTAAGAATTCATTGTCTAATATCAAAAGATCGACTAGCTCTGGTCCAGATAATATTAACGCCATATTTCTTCTAGAAACACTAGACTCAATTATTATCCCACTTCAACTTTTATTTAATAAATCACTACTAGACTGTAAAATACCGGATGTTTGGTGTACTGCCTTGGTCACACCTATTTACAAAAAGGGTTTAAAGTCCAGCGTTCAGAACTATCATCCGATTAGTTTGACTTCCATCCTGGGAAAAGCCATGGAACATTTAATCAAATGCAGCCTAGAGAACGCATTGGAACAACTTGATATTCATGATTTATCACAACACAGTTTTAAATCTGGTTTCTCGTGTACAACCACTCTTATATCATTTTATCAACAGATTACTAAATTATTGGATAATAACATTCCTGTTGATGTATTACTGTTAGATTTCAGCAAGACATTTGATCATGTGTCACATTTCTTATTAATTAATAAACTTCATAACTTGAGAATTTCTTCTCGATTAGTTAATTGAATATGAGAATGGTTATTTAATTGCACCCAGTCAGTTAGAATTAATGGAGCTTTATCTGCTTCCTATGTTGCTACGAGTGGAGTTCCCCAGGGATCCATGTTGGGACCTGTTTTGTTTAATCTCTTTATCCATGATATGGCTATCAACTCTGATAGCTATTTATCAAAGCTTGCAGATGATACAAAACTTGGTGGTAGAGTTGACACTCCAGGTAACTCCAAACTTCTCGAACAGGACTTGTACAGTATTTCATAGAGCAATAGGCCAATGGAAACTCAATGTTTTTTAACGTTGATAAATGTAAAATCTTACACTTTTGTAGGAATAACCCGTCCTACAAATACTATTTAAATAGGCAAGAATTGGAAGCATCTAACTGCAAAATAGATCTTGACATTCTGGTCAATAATAAATTGTCATCTGGTGATCATTGTAGTAAAGTAGTCCGAACAGCTAACATAATTATGAGACAAATAAAAAAAAAAACTTTTATTAGCAAATCTGAACATAATTTAGTACCCTTGTATAGAGTGTATATTAGACCACACTTGGATTACGGTTCTCCCTTTTGGAGCCCTTATCTTAAAAGTGATATAAACCATCTTGAATGAGTTCAAAGGAGATTAACTAAATCTATCCCCAGATTAAGAAACAAATGTTATGAGACTAGGCTATGGGAGACAAATCTTTATTCACTGACACTGAGAAGGCAAAGGGGAGATTTGCTTCCTATATATAAACTAGTCCATAATCCTATGCTATTTAACATAGGTGGGCTAGCATTTGCTAACAAGAGAATTGTGGGAAGATTACACACTAAGCAATTAAAAATTGAGTCGGCTAACAACAAAAAATATGACAATTTTTTCAATATAAGGGCAGCAAAATCCTGGAATTCCCTGCCTCCAACTATTGTAGAGGCAGATAATTTTGATTCCTTTAAAACTAGGCTTTATTCATGGTTACTCATTCAATAATCTGTTTAATATCCCACTGTTGTGGGAGGATAATCCAGATGGGCCTTGTGCCTTCTTTTGTTCTAATTTTATCCAGTAAATCCAGTAAATCACAAGCCATGTTTAGTAAAGGTAAGAGTGGGGTGTAAAACATTCATATAGTCTTAAACCTCAAATGGCAAGCTCTGCACTCTGCTACCCCAATGGCTGCCCTGGCAGTGGATTTCTCCAAGGCCTTTGACTTTGTAGATGGAGCTATCTTCATTATGCATTTGAGAAGTATGGCTTTGGTATATATTTTCTAATCTGGATAGCCACTCTTTACAATGCCCCATGACCAAAATTCTCACTAACAGAACTCTTTCCTCCCCCTTTGCCCTGCATAGAGGCACAAGTCAGGGATATCCTCTTTCCCCCCTGCTTTCTCTAATAGCAATTGCCCTCTGGCAAGAAAGTTGGTATCATCCCCAGAAGTACAAGTCATAATGGTGCATGGTAAGCAGTACTTGGTTAACTCATATGCTGATGACCTGCTTCTCACTCTGGCCCAACCCCACCCAGTCCCTTCCCCCAGTACTAGCCATTCTTCAGGAATTTGCTGCTTTCTCATGGATATGGATCAACTGGAGAAAGAAAACACTCTTTCCCCTCTGAAGCCTTCTTGATCCAAGGTCTGTCTACAAGGCACTGCAATAGCCTGGGCACCATAGGGCTTCTCTTACCTGAGTATAACCATTACAACCTTATGAAATGACTTGGTGGATACAAACTACAACCAAGTACTGGCCTCAATTACCACTGAGATACAGAGGTAGCTAGACTAAAATTATCCCTAAAAGGTAAGGTAGAAGCTTTGAGGATGTTTACCCTCCCTAAGATATTATATTTGTTTCACAACCTCCCAATACAGCTATCTCCAAGAATCTTTAAAAGCCTGGACAAATTGACATCAGGCTTCCTTTGGGAAGGTAAAGCCTCTCACTTCAATAGAACTAGGCTGAGGGCACACTGGTCTAGAGGTGGGTTGGGCCTACCCTGGTTTTATGGGTACTACGTGGCCTATAGGTTGAGTCACACCACTAAGTGATTCTTACCCAAGGCCACTAACACCTCTACATAGGTGGCTTTAGAGACTGACATATTAGGTGGTTAGTGGCTCGGCTCCCTTCTACAAGAAGGCAGACTCTTGACAGCGATATGGACCCGATCCTGTGGGAAACATGGAACACATGGAGAGCCTGTATGTCTCTAACACAGACTCCCAAAGTGGCATGGGCACCGCCACTTAAACTTACTCCTCTGTGGGAGAACCTGCAAGTCCAGGTGGGCAGGGAGCCCCTGCACTGGCTCTCCTGGCAAAACAAAGGCATAGAGCTAATGAGGGACCTCTTCTTGCCAGACATTGAGGTACTGATGTCCTTCTTGCAAATGCAGGAGAAATACCTGCTTCCAAGAAAGGAATTCTGGAGATATCTCCAACTCCAAGAGACCACTTGGAAATTCAAAGCATTTCTGAGTGTTGAACAGAAATGGGGGTGGCTAAGCAGCCTGTCTAAGCCAACAAACCAAAGAGGGGTCACCGGCAGAGTTTACCATCTGTTGAGGGATGCTCAACTGGGCAGTACAGAAAATTGTAGAATCAAATGGGAACAAGACATTCAGGCCCCTATCTTGGTGGAGAACTGGTTGCAGTGCCTAAAATAGACATGTCTAGGATACAGAGACTCTAGAAGTCAACTCTTACAGCTCAAAATCCTCCTGTACTGGTATCAGACACTGGCAAGGCTTCAGACTATGGGCCTGTTACAACACACTAAATACTGGCGTTGTCAATATAGCCCAGCTAATTTGCTCCATGTATTATGGCAGTGTCCCTCAACATCTAATTTTTGGTTGGCAATCTTAGAAGACTGCTCTAGAGTAGTTTGCCAAAGAATTACAGCCAAATCCCTTCTTCTGCTTCTGGGAGACGCATCCCCACTAGATCTGCTCCCCACTCCCTTAAAGAGCTGGGTAATGATAGTCTTGATGGAAGCCAAAAGAGCAATCCTTATGAAGTGGAGGCAGCCACATTTCCCTAGTACTGGCTTGACATACTGCAATCACTAGACTGGCTATCTTTTTAGCACCTTTCCTACTCCAATATCAACCACTTGTCCAGGTATAGTAAGAAATGAAATGCCTATTTACAGTCACACATCTGTCTGGTTCCTCCCACTTCACCTGGCAACCCCCCTACTTGACTGTTTTAATACCTGCACTATTCCACTGAGTCCCCAGGTTATGTCAGGAGGTCTACTGTTTCACAATGCTATTGATCCCATGGCTAGTACGAAAGATGTCAGCAATTGGTTTAAATATGTTTGAAAGTTGCTTATAGTACAATATGCATACGTTTCTACAGGGTTAGTCTGTTGGAGGATCTGTGAATAGAAATGTCTAAACATGGTATTTAGAATGATTGATATGAATATGCAATAAATTCTTATATCCAAGTTTCCAGGTTTGGTACATACTATACCAATTTAGTATTGTTTGTAGCACAATACATATGTAAGCAATAATACCTTACAGGGTGGGCAGTATTCTGCTATACCGGACCACCCGGGGCATAATGAGGCCTGACACTGCAGGCGGAGGGCCTTATAGCCCCTGGAAGGTCCAGTACAGCACAATAACGCCCACCCTGGAGGGTATTACTGCACTTAGAAAATGGGTACTAAAAAAAAAAGTTTAATAAAAAATGTTAATAAAAATAGTTTAAGTTTTGTAATAAAATAGTTCCTCTGCCTGCATTAAAATTATGTTTAGTTGTGAGTCTGAAGATGATTGCTATGGTCACACACACACTGTTAAAATGATCAAGACACTATTTTTTCATTCACTGTCTTAGTTTGATTTTATGGTGTTGTAGCTTCTGAGATTGAACTGGAAAGGTTGCAGGTAGGGGCTGCACTATGGGACTACAAAGAAACTTAAGGGAACTGATAGGTGATGTGTGGCAGCAAAAAAACAAAGAAGGTATATTTCTCTGATTGCTGTGGTTTGTCCCCCCCCCCATTTTTCTTTGGGTGCTGACATTGTGACCGTAAAGCTGAGGAGCAGTGGCAGAGGAAGAGAGAGACTGCTAAGTCTGGTTCCACTACTAAGTGTGAGAGGAGCAGTAGTTCCTTCATTTTCTGTACCACAGATGGACATCCATCTGTGGTACGAAAAACTAAGAAAGAATTGCTACTCTCATGCATAGTAGCTGTACCAGAGATAGCCCCGTCTCTCTCTTTCTTTCTCTCTCTTGGCTGATTTCAGGTGTTTTTCAGCAAAGAAGGCAATTGCAGTTACTTCTATTTCATTTTTCATTGCTTTGATGTGTTTCTTTTGGGGCTTGCATGGGAAGCGGATTCGAGGCAGAGAATGACTGAGCAACAAATTTGTTTGCAGTAGAGCTCAGCACACGGCATTCTAGCACTGTTAGAAGGCTGTGAGTGTGAGGAGACAGAAGGATAGCACTGTTAGTCACAAAAGAATATGAAAAGTGATTTCTGTTAAGACTGTTTTTTTTTAAAGCTGGTAAGTGGTATCCCTTTGTTTTTGTTGTTGGTTGGCAGCATTAGGGATCAAGATGATGGGAGACTTGCGGCTCAGCGTATATGTCAACCTTCAATTTTTTTAAACTTGTTTCTGTAGGTGCTCAGTAAGCAGCAGTTGTGTGATTATAGCCATGGGCTACAGTTTTGGCAAATGTTGGAAGGGACCCATTATATGAAGCTGACAGCAATGACGGTGAGTGGGAGGGTGGCGACAGAAAAAAATGGTGGTATTTTAAAACTGAACGTTCTGTGGTCAAACTACTCTTAGAACGTTATCAGGCAACAGACACTGGGACTCCTTATTTTCTGGTCTCTATTGTCTGATACCGGACTGGCTGGTTGGTGGCTTTAGCCAATCAGAACTGAGATTTCCTTGTGCCCATTTTCTAAATGATTATATTTACTCATACTCTTCCCACTGTTCATGTATGGCTGCTTTCATAGTTGAATGTTATTGAATACCGAAAACCAATAAAAACATTTTCATGATAAAAAGAAATGTTTAAATAACAAGCAATAAAAATATTTTACACGGTTTGCTCCAATTAGAAAATCTACAAACTCATTTAAAATTGATGGTGCAAACCATTGAAAAGCTTTTTTAGAAAAAGAAGAATCAGCATACAGGTGTATATATAGTGCTTTTCAAACACAGTGTATGCCAAAGCACTTTACAAGCAATGCTAGACTGGTAGTGAAGTGAAGTGACTGAATGTGTAGTGGTGACCATATTGCACATCAACACCCACACATGGCCTGGACACATGCATGAACTGGTTTTATGGGAAGGGGAATATTGGCCAGGACACTCGGAATGTTTCCTACTCTTTGCAAAGAATACCCTGGGTTCTTTTACTTCCACCTGGACACTCAACAGGACAGCACAAGGATGGGTATAAGGGACCTCAGTTTAATATCTCATCCAAGGGAAGGCACACCCCAGCAGTACAGCGCACCCCAATACTGCACTCGGGTGCCAGTGTTTTTTTTGTTGTTTTTTTTTAGGTACAAGTCCAGTCTATCTAATTTAATTGGAGGAATGGCGTACACAGTCCTAGCAGTACTTGTAGTCACTTGGCCCTTTACTAAAGGATTCAATGCATTTGAAAGTGATTTAAGCTTTTGATTCTTTCCCACTCTATAAACAAAGGAAGCAACATAGAATTTAATCCTTAACTCGGGGTAAAATCTTCAGTTCTCTATACAACAAACAGTGGTGTGTCCTGTGGGGAGCTTTGAGAGTGAATCAACAGATGTTGAATAATGTTTTATATTTAATGCCAAATACACTGTTATGATTAATAAACATTATATTGCCATAATCCAGAATTTGTATTAACCATTGCTTAGCTAGATTTAGATGCCCTTTATCAGTCAGCAAGGCCATATTTCAATACAAAAAAAAACAATTTCTGATTCTCTTTTCTATCCACCCTTTCTCTATGGGGAACCATACTTAAATTAGGGTCAAGTAAGACACCCAAGTAGTTTAAGGTCTTTACCAGTGGAAGGCATTCCCCATTTTTCCCAGTATTCTGTAACTGACCTTAGTCCTTTGATAACCTTTGTATTTTTCCAAACATCGTTACTTTTATCTTTATCTCATGTAAAATGAGTTTATTCACTTCAATCCAATAAGCCAGCTTTACATACTTGTTTTGCAAAGATACCTGAATTTCATTAATGGGAGGAGCAGAATCCCAAACAACTGTATCATCTGCATATAGTAAATTATTGTTTACAGAGAAGGGGCTAGGTAAATCATTAACGAATATAGAAAACAATAGGGAGCCTATCATTAACCCCTGTAGTACTCCTGCCTTTACAATCATGGGATCAGAACGTTTACCACCAATTCAAACTCTTTGTACTCTTGTCCCTTAAGTAACTGTCAAACCATACTAACCCTATCCCTTGGACCCTATTCTCCCCAACTTATTTAATAACAGTTTGTGATCCACTATATTAAAGGTGCTGGCCAAGTCTACAAACACCATGCTGGTGGCCAGACCCCTTCACAGGCCCCCAGTACGGCATCCACAAACCTGACCAGCACCATCAAGGTGGATTACCCCTTTCTCAGTCCATGTTGTTGAGCCATCTGTAATCCATACTTCTCTAGATGAGCAAGCAGCTGGTGAATACACATATCTCCAGCATCTTACTCAATAATGACAATAGTGAAATTGGCCCATAATTTGCTACACAGAACTTAACCCCCCACCCCATATATGGGAATTTCTTTGGATTCTTTCCATTTTGATGGCACTTGTCCCTTTTCAAGTGAAATATTGAATAAAGAGGGTAGCCCAATTAAAAGGGCCGACCCCATTGTCACAAGGCCCAGACAAAGTGTTTTGAGAGGCTCAAGAGAGGGGGGAGGGAGAAAGGGGGTTGGGGGAGGAGAGAAGGAGTTGTGAGGTCACAGAAGTGGGAGAAAAGGATGAGGTCATCAAGGGGGATGGACGAGACAAGGTGGGAACAGAATGATGTGGCAGCAAGTAATTGGTGGGATGGAATAAGGGGGCAGGGCCAAACGAGCCATTGAGAAGGGACTGCACAAGGGAAGGAGCTCACAATTTTGCTCCAAAAGTTCAACTTTATCTGGCCTACTATCTTGGATGCTGATATCTTCAGCAGTCCAGGGTGAAGATCATCTATCCTGCCGTGCTTCCTTGTTTTTAAAGCATTTAGTAAGACCAGTACTTCCTCTCCCTCTGTTTTTTCAAATGCAAAGGTCAGACTGTTGTTATCCAGTGTCTCATGAGTTCCACAGTGTGGTCCCCCTCCTTCCCACCTATTATTTTCACCCTTACCTCTTGTAGTTTTAGAAATGAAGTACTTGTTAAAATAATCTGCCATTTCCTTATCATCCTGAATTAATGTATGTGTTCACCTTCTTTTATGTATTTAATCAATTTTGTATTCTGTGGATTACAATTCTGCCTGAATGAATTCTAACATTTTTTAGGGTCACTCATATTGCTTAATTGGGCCTGTCAATAATATTTAGATTTTCCCTTCATAATCTCAGCCTTTGTTATATTCCTCATAGTTTTATGTTGTCTTAAGCTATTAATATTTTTACTAAATAAATACCGCTTCCTCAACCGATCTCTCTTTTTTTTAAATCAAATCTCTAATACTGTTTTTAACCAGGGGGAAAATTTTCCCTTCACGGTCCATTTTGTTATTGATGTATTTTTTTCATATGCCCTTATCAAGTGTGCTGTTAACTATTCCACCAAAGTGGAACTGTTAACATCCTGCTTCCATTGTAACTGTTCTAAATCCCTAACAACATCTAGTCTATCAAAGCTTCTAATGTTAATAAACCTAGGTTGTGCATGTTCTTTCTTGCACTTTGTAATAAAATAAATGGGGCAGTAATCTGAAATGGAATCAGACAAAATATGATATTTTGCAATATTTTCTAGTCTATTTGTGATAAACCAATCAATGATAGTATGATTATTAGTCTTGTAGTTATGAGTTGATAAATCTATAAGCTGTGCAAAATAATATGCCTCCATACTCTGTTTTATTTTTCCTAGATCTTTACCCTTCCCTCAGTCCAAGTTTACATCCCCCATCATGATGTGCTCCCCTCTGTTTTTGCGCAAACAGGTCAGTATTCAAATACCTTACACTCCCCATGTTATACTTTGGTGGGCAATAAAAACATGTCAAATATAGATGTTTATATTGTAAGGCTTCGTTTCTGACCCTTGTTGTTATTTAATCAATCTTTGTTTCAAGGGGGACTTTTTCAATTTTTTCAGCTATTATATTATGCCTTATATAAAACACCACTCCTCCCTTCCTAGTTCCCACCCTGTCTTGTCTATATGTTGAGTACCCTTCTATCTCTATTTGGTCATCCAACACTTGCCCTTTTAACCACATTTTACTTAAGCCTTTTATATCATAGACTCCTACTTCAACCCATACCCAGCTTTTGCTGGTCTAACTTTGTGGACCTTTTAAGGGGCGTGCGCCATATACATGGCACAAGCCACTGTATATCAGGTAAAGTGTCACAAAGGTGATTAATCTTTTAGGATCTGGCACATGGTGCACAGTTGCAGTGTGCGCAGCAGTGGGGTTCAACACAGGGTGTTCAACAGCCCTGTGTCAACCTCTGAGAATTGGGCCCAAACTCTGCATGCACCAAAACAGAACTAATTTCTTAAGTAATTCAAAAGCTACACATTTTGCAGTAAAATCAACTCTCAAAGAATCATCCTTTTGCCCATCTCTAACAAACCCGAAAGATGCAAATATTGACACAGCTGTCTTTGTGCTCTGAGTGAGCAAAAGGGGTCTTAATTTTCAAATCTTTAGTTGCTTTTAATCTTCTAGAACTTTTAACCCACATTTAAAGGATTCAATGGTACTGGCACCAACTCTGAGCATGACAAATTTCACGCTATTTAGTCCAAGAACAGGCACATTATTATGGTGCAGACTTTGGGGTTTAACCTTAAACATCCTACTCAACATTATTATAAGGTCACTACCATGCCAATATACTGGTTATACAGTATATATTATTTGCAAAAAAAAACAAAACCTGCTATTGCACTAGTTAGGGTTGGTTACAATGACAAAAGTAGGCAAACATGGTGTTAGGGTTTACAACCCTAACACCCCACCCCCACCCCCACCCTACTGGCAGCAACAGGGGTGGGGTGTGACTTGGGGTTCTCAACCCTAATCATCACCCCATTCCATGAGTAAATAAGCTGAGATGGGTACAATATATGAAAATGGTGTTAGCATTGGGATTGAGAAGCCCAAGGCACACCCAACCCCTGTTGTTGCATGCAGGGTGGGGGTGAGGTGTTAGGGTTGGAAACCTAATGCCACATGTCCCTACTTTTGTCACTGTAACCAACCTTTCTACCCTAAAATTTCAGACCAAAATCTCAAGGCATTTTTTATGTTGCTTGCACGCATGTGCAAGAAACATAGTGCCATCATCGGAGATTTCGAAGGTGTGTCACCTCCTCCTCCAATTCAGTCAGTGAGCTGGCAATGGGCCTAAGCCAATGCATTTTGGAGCTGTCTATGACATTCCAAATGCAGTGGCATGTTAGTTGAAAGGGGAGCCACACTCACTGAGCACCGATAAGAAGCGTAGCTCCCCCCACATGCAGGCATGCGTGCCTGCATACTGGTGTAGCCAATGGGTGCCCAATCATCAGCTGAGCTGCATCTCTCTCTCCCCCTGCCAGGTGCCACGCTGGGAGCCTCCACCCCAGCGTGGCAATCAGTCCTTGGCCGACGGGTGCCCAATCCCCTTCGGCTGAACGCCCCCCAATATCTCTGTGCCACACTGGGAGCCCACCCCAGTGTGGCAAACCCGTCCCACGACATCTTTTTTTTACCTGAAACGAAAACGGTCCCGCTGCGCGTCTCCAGACCCTCCCACAACCTGCACTCACCCACTGCACACCCAGCCTCCCACACCCCTCACCCCATACTTACCTCCAGACTCTGGCGCGATGATCTTCGGTGGACCGGGAACACGTCTGCACTCTTCAAAGCCGACCGCGAACTGAGGAAATGCCGGTAAGCTGTATAATGGGCTAGATGGGGGGGTTCAACTTTGTTGCATATCTCAGGCATTTTTGGGAATTTTAGCACCAAATTTTCAACATGGGGTTTTTGGGACCCCTTCTCATGAGTGATGTCACTGTCATGTCGTTATTCAGGCCTGAAGGGTGATTTCGCACAGTGACTGTGCAGTGACTGTGAAATCACCCTTTGGGCCTGAATACTGCCATGACAGTGACATCATTCATGAGAAGGGGTCCCAAAAACCCCATGTTGAAAATTTGGTGCCAAAATTCCAAAAAATGACTGTTTTACGAGTGTGCATTGCGCAGTTCCTACGCAGGCTCGTAAGTTTGCGAAATTTCAATATTTTCACTCCAGATTTTCAACATTGCCATTTTACCATACCTTCTTATGAGTAGTACAGCTGTCATTTTTCACATCTCACCCAAAATGTGTTTCCGCCCATGTAGCGCAGAATGGCGCAGTCGGTCTGTGAAATCAATGTACGGGACAAATTAAGAAAATCACAGTGACACTGTTCATGAGCAGAGGGCTTAAAATGGCTATGTTGAAAATTTGGTGAAAAAATTCCTAAAAATGACTGTTTTACGAGTGTGCGTTGTGCAGTTCCTACGCAGGCTCGTAAGTTCGCAAATTTTCAATATTTTCACTCCAGATTTTCAACATTGCCATTTTACCACACCTCCTTATGAGCAGTACAGCTGTCATTTTTCACATACTGCCAAAATGTGTTTCCGCCCATGTAGCGCACAATGGCGCAGTTGGTGTGCAAACTCAATGTATGGGACACATTAACAAAATCACAGTGACACTGTTCATGAGCAGAGGTCTTAAAATGGCTATGTTGAAAATTTGGTGAAAAATCCTCTACAATGACTGTTTTATCGAATGCAGGTTATGCGAAGTTTCACGACGCCAGAAGTTCAAGAATTTTCATATTTGCACTCCAATGACTTCCAAATACCTAAACAGCACATAGAAGCAAGCAACATTCGGCATTGACAAATGCTTGTTTGTACTGCAGCATGACAAAGAAATTAAAAAAAATAGTTACTTTCTTATTTTTTCACACTCTATATCTCTGCACCAATGCATGAGACCAGAATTCAACTTGGAACTTCAAGATATCCTCAATCCCTGATGTTGCATGCAATATTATATGCAAATCGGCTGAATGGTTATGAAGTTATTAAAGTTCAACATTTTGAGTTTTACATAGCAGTGACCTTTCAATCCTAACCATAGGGGTGTGACCACACCACTATAATATCTACATTTTACTTAGAAAAATATGTTTAATGAAGACATTAGAGTTAAGAATGCAAAGTGCACAAATTAAGCAATTAAACCATTAGGGTTTAGAGTCTCAGTAGTATTGGTAAATCGATGTTCTGGTGTTCCTTGGGGCACTCAACAGACATACATCAACATGAAGTGTTGCATTCAATAGGGGTGTAGGAGGAAATGTTGGTAAAAGATATTGCAGCACAGGATGAAGCTGACAGCTGTCTCATATCATGCCCCACACCACAGCAACAGGGAACCATGATAGCAAAATGGATGACAGCCCCTGGGGGTACATGTTGGATGTCCCTCCTCCTCCTACTGGCCCCACCACAAGGAGATTCTCTGGGGTGGTAGTAAAGCCTGAAGGTATGTCCAAAGTATGTCCCTTGGGGGTGGTGTATGATGAGTCTGGGTTGCTGGTTACAGTAGAGGGTCTGATGGGGTCAAGGGCTTCAGCTACTGGAGCATCGTCCTGGTGGCTGCTGTTCGCTCATTTTTCATGCACAACAATCTCTCTGGACAAAGTGAATAGCCTCTCCAAGGCTTTGTGTGGAAGCCAAGGCTACTTGGCCCACCACAAGGTGTCGCACATGTGGCAAAGCACTTTGCCATCCCTCCTCAGGCTGGGAGCATTGCACCATGGAAGTGCCATCCCCCCAGCCTCAGTCCATATAGTCAATTCACTGAGCTTGCCCCTGAACTCAGCTCAGTGGCACCGGAGGGTATTATTCTACACACTGTGCCAGCAGCTGGCCATGCACAGAATGTTTCTTTCTTTATAACATTTTTTGACATTCTGATCCCAAATTTTCAGCATAGACTTTTTATGCCCCCCCCAAACATGACAGGTGTTATTTATAAAATACTAGCCAAAGCATCATTTTGCACCTTAAGTGCAATAACATATAACACATAATGGGCAGGATTTAAAAAATGATACCTGTCATATTACTGATGTGTGGTGGGAAAAAAGCTAGAGTATGTTGAAAATTTGGGGTCAAAATATTTAAAATTTAAAAATTAAGTTATGAATAAATGATGAAATATGTTAACATTTTTTCACAACGTTCTTATTTTTCAAATTTTCAGCACAGTCTTCTTCGGACTCCACCTTATGAACCTGGTAGGTGAAATTTTTCAAATCAAGCCCAAAAGGTGATTCCGCAGAGCAACAGCAAAATCACCTTTCAGGGTGGTTTTGAATAATGTCACCTGCCTTGTTCATGAGGTGGGTTCCAAATAAGTTCATGCTGGCAATTTGGTGAAATAATGTTAAACGACTACCAAGTCATAAGTAAAAATTTAAAAACGAATTAAAAAGCTATTGACCGCACTTACCTTTTTTCAGTCAGTTCCTGGTTTGCATTGGAGAAGCAGGATATTCTCATCAAAGAGATGGATTTACCACATTTGGACATTTTTAGGTGTGTCAGAGTGTGTGTGGGGTGGTGAGTGCTGAGTGGGGGCAGTGGGAAGGGGAATAAAAACATGCAAAAGACATTGATGGACAGTTTTCATTGTTACAGATTTAACTTACAAAAAATTAAAAAGTCAGCAAGGGTCAGTTTTCTTTTTTACATGAATTGGGGTTAGCAACATCTACAGCAGCACTGGGGGTGGGCAATCTAGCACTGCATTATATTGGAAGTGGGCATCATAAGCAATGCGGAGGGGGAAGTAATGAATTGTAGTGGCATCAGAAGTGGGCACACTGGTGTCATAAAGAGGTGAGTGGGGCATTAACAGTTCAACTGGAAACTGTGTTCAGCACCCCAGTGTCAGTAACAGGATAACAGCAACTGGACTGAGTGCACCTGCTGCCAGTCATATATTTAAAAGCAGTGATGGGGGAAATCCATGGCAAGATTTGGCACCTGCTGCTGGTTTGTGATACTGATTCTGGCAGCATGATTGAAAATGACCCACTGCAGGATAAATGTTTTTAAAGGTTTGCATGTCTGCAAGTTAGGGGCATTATGGCATCCACTACATCATACAGAGAAGGTGGGCAGCATCAGCATGAATGGCTGTGCTGACAGGACCTGGGACCCTTAAGAAGGCAGCATGGTGCCCGAAACAAAGTCACTAGCACACCATGCTGCCAGACTGTATGAAAGCATGTTGTGATGATCTTGCCAAACAAAACCATCATAACATGCTTTCATGAAAATACAACTATTCAGAAAAAAATCTAGTGAGAATGTACAGAAAAACAGAAGGCTTTTTTCAAAAATGTTTTAACATAAGAACACAACACTGGCATAGGAACTTCCCTTCGGCCAAACTGCATTATACCTGAACGTAGCAGGTTTCAAATCAAAGTATTTTTTTTTAGTTATAGGTGAGCAAACAATGTCTTAAAAATGCGTAGTTTAACCATTTTTGCTCCTGTTTCTTTACCCACACAATACAGTGAGAACAAAATTTACAACATGTAGAGATCCTGGCACAAACTATATTTCTGCCACATTTCAAGCACATTTTTTCAAATAGGGGCTAAGTCTTTAGGGTGCAAAAATTGAGGTTTATCATAGAAATGCTTATTTGCCCTGTAATATGTATGTGTATATCCACTGCAAAAAACTACTTACATTAATGCAGACTGTACATTAGGGTTATAAAGCCACAAAAGTCATGAAAGCTCCAACTATATTGTGCTTCAAAATTTCCTTACGTAACCACCTTATTAACACCCGAAGCTGTAATTGCCACTAGTCAAAGCCGTACTCAATACTTATGACAAAGCTTACTACTAAGCTGCTAAGGACAACATAACTCTGGTATTGTTTGCATCAATCCTACCTGTACCAGCTTGTTTGTATCTATGTCTTAAGTTACTGTTATACTGTGTTGTACTGTTATACTGTATATTTTCGTTTGTCTTACTGTGACAAGGTACCTTTGTAAATGAGCCTATGGCTCAAAGGTTTTCCAAACTGCTGTTTAAATAAATAAAATAAAATAAATAAATAAATGTAGCATTAGTCTTTTCAAGCCTAACACTCACACCCCTCCCTATCCACCACACATCCCCTACCTGTCTGACCCATTTCCAAGCTACTGGTCTGGAGCCATGTCCCATAGATCTGATGCTTCAAGCCACAGGTCTGGTACTGCACCCCATGTGAGCCATGCAGGTGTCTCATTTGATGCAGAGCTATATGCAAAGAAGTGGACCAGTGGTATCTGCCCCCAAACTAGCAGCACCTAAGTGATGCAGCAAACCCATGATGCACAGCCCCATATCTGTAGCTTGGTTCATGCAGTGCCCTGTGAAATGTGAGTGCTGAATTCTTATTTTTGTTGAGAAGGGGAAGTAGAATCTTTATAGAGGTGGGGACAACAGGCTAAAAGTGGTTGCTGTGGACTGCAGACCAACTAACACATCTTTGGAAGCAGATCAGCTGCTAAAGGTTGATATTAGGAAGGCAGTGAAGACAGTGATCCTGGGCAGACTAGAACTCATGGAGGATTTCAGTCTTTTAAATGTACTGTAGATTAGGACTCTCCAGTCACCAAGATCCAAAGAAGGCAGAAGACTGTAGAGATAGGACTGCTTTCAGAGCCAATTATTAAGGATAGCTACTAGGTAAGTACAATTTCTGGACCTTGTAGTATCTAATCAGAACACGATAAGTGACAAGAGTGTAGAGAACCCACAAGGCATAATGAGCATGGCAGTGTGATGTTTAGCATTTGTCTAAAAGTTCACCAAATAAAATCAAGTACCATGGTCCTGAACTAAGTATGTGGGCTTCAAAAGGATGATGGGCATACTTATAGATTGGTCAAAGGATAGCAAAGAGGTGGAGGGGGTCAAGACTACATTAGCAGAAATTAAGTGTTATATACTGCAAGCAACACAAGAATGTATAAAATATGTTAAAAAGGGAAGAAGTACATGAAACTGCAAGGACAAAAGCTCAATTACTTAAATGTAGACTACCTTTATCTACAAATGGTCTAGTTAAGGGCAACACCCTATCTTGAAAGCTGAAGTCTTCTTTATTCCAGGGTCTCTTAAAGGAAACAAAAGTCTCTATGAAACTTTCTGCAATGTTAATTATCCAGGAGTATTTCTAGGAGGAAACTGTGAATTCTTAATTTTGTGGTAATCTTATGAAATTTCACCAATTTTATGAAAACAGTCCAAAAATTCTGAATTTGGCAAATCCAAGTGAATGCGTTTGTTGAATTTTCACACCAATCAGTGATAATTTCTGGCTGAATTGTGGAATGATATGCATGAACTGCAGAATGATAGTTCTGTGGAATTCCATTCTGCCATTTAATGCATCAATCTGCAATGCATGCAAGCATTCTGCAGTTCAGTAATCGATTCTGCAAAATTTATTTCCTCTGTTTATTAATTCATCCACAATTCATACATTCAATCCACCAGTCAAAGTCAGAATTTCACAAATGTTGCCAAAATGCATTCTGAAATTTCACAGAAATGAAGTTACAACTATCATGGTAATTCTGCCCACAAATTTTATTTTCACACAGCACTATCCAGGACTATATTATAGCCATAATCCTCATTCATATGGCCAGCACTTACATCTGCTCCCTGTGACTCATTCTGGCCATTCGCCCTTAAACGCTGTTGGAGCAGCATTTAGATGGCCCAGCTCTGGAGTGTTGTAGGTGCCCCCCTAGAAGTTCCAGTATTTATGAAGGATTCCTGTGGGGAGGGAAGGGCAGTTGAGAGGCACTGGTAGTGTCAGAAGGATCTGTCATGGGTCTTTTCACCTGAGTTCAGCTAAAGGTTGTTTCTGATAGTTTAAAGACAGATGAACTCAGAGAACTGGCTTTTGTCTGGAAACTGAGGACTAGAAATTGAAGAAAACCTGATTTCAGAGTTGGCCCTGACACTGGGCATGCACTTATGCATATGTGCATATGCAGTGTCAGGGCTCGACTTTGAGACTGTGTTTTCTTCAATCCCTAGCCCTCAGTTTAAAAAACAAGCAATTTCCCCAAGTTCAGCTGTCTTTAAACTATCAGAAACAGCCTTAAGCTGAACTAAGGTTTTAAAAAGTACTTGTTCATTCTGCTGACAGAACCACAAGTGCAGGCTGGGAAAAGCCTATCACAATCTTGTGAGTGATGCGGGCTGTTCAGACAGCCACAACAAAATGGCACAAAACACCCGCACCACTAGGTGATCCCAATAAAAGAGGGCTCACAGTCACAACAGAATGGCAACCTGAAATGGCAAAACTGTGGTGTTCAGATCTGCACCGCAGCAATGACCTTGCTGCTGTGCACCACCAATAATGTCAAAGAATTGCCCATGTGAACAGGGCTATATAGTTTAGGTTTAGACTGGTGAAACCATTAGAAACATACAGTATTTAATGCCTTGAAATTGAAAGCTATAGAAAAATAGCAGTACACAAATCATACATCATATTTGGAGAAGTGTAATCCTCATAAATAGTAAAGGCAATTCATGATAAATCATCTGGTAATCACTCCAAAAAAGGAAAATTATAGCTAATAATTACTCTAAAATAGTCTTAGAAATATTTTTAGCAATCAATGCAGCTACAGTGAAAATATATTTAGGTAAAAAGGGGAAGCCTATACAATACATTAGTTAATCCTTCCCATAGTATCCAGTTATCAATTAAGGCTTCTCAAAGCAATTCAAAGACGTACTGCAAGTCTAAAAGTTACTTTAGTAAAATTCTGTTCAGTAGAAATGTGTTATGTTATTAACATTCACTTGAATATTAGTGACATCCATTGGAATACTATTCTAATCTATTAAATCTCCAGATGCTAAACAGACAGAGACTTTAAATGCAAAAGATTAAATTTGCATTATCAATTCATTAAAGGTATAACTGATATTTTATTTATCAACTTCACTTGATTATTTCTTGTTCAAGAGGCTGTAGGCTTCAGATTCAAGGAATTTTCAGGCCAACCATGGATATCAGGTTTTCCGACTGACTGACAAAGTCATCATTTGGTTGTTCTTTTCAGGGTGTACTTGCTCATGTGTGGTTTGATGCACAGAGCTATTACAATTTTGGAGGTTGTGGGCAGAAAATCTTTGTTGGTGTAACTGTTGCTGGTTTAGAGTTTAAAATATGTGATAATATTTCCCATTTGCAAATCACTAGTTAAAGAATTTATAGTTCTGGTGTGTATAGCACAAATGTTCTGTCTCAAGGCATTCTACATGTCAAAGTTCTTTTGATTTCACAACTGTTATGTCATAGGTAAGACATACTAGACAAGATAGGTCAAAAATGGAAGGCAAAAGTGTCAAAAGCCTTTTATTAAAATAAGTAGTTTTTGCTTTATATATCTATGGTGTCATAACAGTCACTGAGATGGAAACATGGCTAAAGCTGATATGGTTGACGATATTTTACTTTATTTAGTATATATTCTTCTATACACTGTCCTTAGTCTCTCACTGTGACAGGGTAGCATACCAGCCTGCTTTGCTTCTAAGGGGACACTCAGTGAAAAAATGCTCCAACCACTAGTTTAAGTTCAATGACAATTCAGCTTTACTTCAGCAAAAAAGCCTTATATTTAGCTTTGAAGATGCTGTAGCACATTTCATACCTCTCACAAGCACCTTTCTCTGTTTGTTTCTCTTTATTAGGCCAGGTATAGCTTGTTAACACTTCTCCCTCCACTGAGGGACATCCAACAAGTGGATCATGTAGTGTACAGAGGTCTTAAAGGGCCAAGTTTAAAGCAAGAAGGGTTTGGTTCAAATCTCCACCGAGTCCCTGTTAAACCCCATCGGTACCCCATCATAATGGTGACTGAAAGTGAGCGACTCGATTATGAAATACTCAATTTCAATGCCTGTAATGTGGGCTACCCTACAGAGGTAGTGAAGAATGTGACAGGAACATCAGGTGAACAATAGGAAGGAGGGGAGGGAGACAGGAAGGGGAAGGTGGGTATTAAACGGGTAGTGCAGCATGACGTTGCTGAGCTGGCACTGTGGGTGAGTGCTGAGGGTGGCTGGCTGTAGTGAGAAGGGTGCAGGGTTCCGGGCTGCAGAGGGAGAGTATTTTATTAGTCTGTTTGCCCCGTGTGGAATTTTTTTTTACAACTTTCACCCACTTCCTGACATGGACCCCCCCTGAAGTTAGTAATCTTAAGTTGGGGTGAGTATGGGGGCACAGTCTCCTGCAGAAAGAGTTTCCATACTCACTTTTGTTGAGTCACATGAGTGTACATCACCTTTTTAATTTTTTGGCAATGTACACTCTTCATACGGTGATCACTATTCCGCGATGGCATTTATGACATGAAACCAACCACATATTGCCTGTGTTACAGGTCTGTCATGTGGTTCATGGGAGAAAGGAGCACAATTGACATACTGCATACTCCTTGACTTACACATTCTGACCAGTGAGTAAATGCTTTGCACAAACTCATTCTGTTCCCGCAGGTGTCGCTTGTGTTTGTCGTGGAAATGTCCTACTTGTTATACAGAGATAAAGAAACAGTCTTGTGCAGAGTTCAAACCATTTATTCATGTATGCATATGGAGAGCCAGCTCTCCATGTTGTTATTGCCTAGCTCCGATTACAATAGTAAGCCTCCTTCTCTTATACACTTGCCTAGACACATAACAGTGTCATGGAACAATTTCATTGGACAGTAAACTTCATACAATACTGCTGTTAGTTGCTGATTGGTTATGCTAATACTATGTTAAATACAATACTGCTGCCACTTACTGACTGGTTATGCTAATTATTATGCTAACTTACTTTAGCCACATCATCTATAAGGCATGCATACATTACTACAAGGAAATGCTTGCTTATGGAATTTTCCACCATCCACCAAGGACATGCTTGCTATGCTATGGAATTTTCCACTATCCACCATTTCATGAAGATTGTTTCAGTTCTGCAGCCATTTTGTGGTGCTTTCTGCACAGTTACATTGTGCAGCATTAGGTATGTTATAAAATGTTCCTCTACACACCCCCCTTTGATACTCTGTATCAACTGCTAAAATTCAATATCACAGTTATAGTAAGGCAATTCTTGCGCATTTTGTTTTACTATGTCGTAATTATGTATCACAGGTGATTATACAGTTGGTGTAGGTGGGTTACAGGCTGTGTTACACATTTTTGTAAGCAGCAGCTTTACACAAAGTACAACGAGCCATATACATAACAAGGCGCTAATGCCAGTGGCAACATATGCCATTATTGTCGATCCCCATTGGCCAAATACATTTGTAATCCATCCCCATGGATTCCAGTCACCCTCAGACTTATTTTCGCTCACAATTTTATTCTGTGGTTGCTGTACTTTGTGCAAAACTTCTGTCATGTTATCAGCCACATTTGGTACATAGGTACAACATTCTTCTCCAATTATTGCACATACCCCGCCCTGGGCCGCTAGTACATAATCAAGAGTGACCCAATTTTGTAATGCTACTAGTCTTAATGCTTTAGTTTTGGCACTTAGCAGGGTAAGCCCCTCATTTGTGAGGTTTACTAGAGCCTCAAGTTCGTAAGTTAGTTGATCAATATAATGCATAGCTTGTGCTCCCCAAAATGGAAAAAATCCTGCAGCTAACTTTTCATACCAGGGTGTCCTATGGTGTGTCCGGGGCACCCCAAACCCACCCATGCCTATTGCGTGTTTCTTTCAGGACACCTTACCATTGTTATTGTCATTGTGAAGCTTATATACCTGTACAGCTGGGTGGAGAGTGGCCAAGTAGCAACACCCCATCCATCCCATTGGTAAAAACACATAAGCTCTGTCCTCACATACCCAATACAGGCCGGACAGGCCACCTACAGCTCCCGTGTTCCTTCAGCGAGTGTAATTTGAGGCACAGCAGGAGGAACCAATGTTTGTGCTACCCTTAGTGGCGCACAGACAATTGGCGGCACAGGTGGAGTATCAATGTTCTAGGTGTAGGACAGGACAATGTGTTTTGTTTGGGAGTTGATATACCTTGGAGAATAGGTGGCTCCTAACCAGATTGGTCTTATTTAATATCCTTTGTTGAAAAGAGGTATCAGTGTCGTTTGGCCACAAGGTTTCTAAACCTCCCGTCAATCTGTAAGTGTCATTGCCAACAGGTTTGGGCTGTAAATGCAGTCCCATGGCAGCAGAAAATGGAGAATGCGCACACACATAACAATCACTTAGGTTAGTGTTAGTAACATGTAGCTTCATTAGAGTCCACCAGGTATTAGTGCTGTGTAGGGGTTCAAGGCTGCGGCTACATCTCACAGTCTTGTGGTTTACTTTAATACTTATCAGAGTCAGAAGAACAACAGTGGCTCCAAGCATGCATGCCACCCCTGCAGTCAATAAAACAGTCTTTTTCTTCATCTGTCCTCGGGGGCCATCACCAAACAACAGTGGGATGCATGGATCCATGTGTCTCTCTTGGCGATCTTTACAGCAGTCGGTGTGGTATGGAGCACTTGGAAAGGGCCTCGCCACCGGGGATCACTCCACTTCTTTTGCCAAAAGTCCTTTATCACCACAAATTCTCCGGGCTGTATGCAGTGTAGTGCTGCTTCCGGATTTGGCACAGGCAAGGCTGCCTTTACTCTAGGGTAAAAAGATCTCAACACAGCATTAAGGGATAAACAATAGGCAATCATTTCATTATCAATACCATGCAATGTTAACCTGCTTTGGGGAAAAGGTGCATTAGTCATTCTCAGAGGCCTATCCATCAGAATCTCGTGTGGTGACAGACCCATCCACCTTGGTCTACCTCTCATACTCATTAAGGCCAAAGGCAGGGCCTTCACCCAATTAAGTCCTGTTTCTGCCATCGGTTTGGTTAATTTTACCTTTAAGGTTTGGTTTGCCCTTTCCACAGCCCCTCCAGACTGTGGATGGTAGGCACAGTGAGTTCTTAAATCAATTTTCAAAACCTCACATAGGAACCTGATAACTTCGTTTGCAAAATGAGTACCATTGTCACTAGATATACATGAAGGTAGGCCCCAACGGGGTATAATATCCCTCAATAGGGCCTTTGCCACCACACAAGCAGTGCTTCTTCGAGCAGGAAAGGCCTCTACCCACTTAGAGAACATATCCACTATTACCAAACAATACCTGTAGCCCTCACAAGGGCTTAGTTCAATAAAGTCCATCATTATGTGTTCAAAAGGTCCTGTAGGAGAAGGATGGGCAGAGGGGGTTACTTGGAGTCCTCTGCCGATATTATTTTGCATACATATAAAATAGTTTTTTTACAAAAGTTTTCAGCATACAAACAGAAACCTACAACATACCAATATTTATTTACAAAAGCCACCATTCCCCTCTTTTGACACATGGTCGGCTCCATGAGCCAACTTGGCCAAAAAGGGAAACATGACTGCTGGCAGGCAAAGTCTGCCATCAGGCGCCACCCATAGCTTTGCTGTGGCGTCATAGGTGCAACATGTTTGCCAGTTCTTTTTCTCCTTTTCATCAGCAGATCGTTGTATTTCAGCTACAACCTTGGCAGAAAAAAGATTTACTGGTTTTACTTCTTGAGAAAGCATTAACAGTAATGGGACAACATCAAGGAGAGCTGCTCTTTTCGCAGCTGCATCAGCTCGGGCGTTTCCTTTTGATACAAAGTCAGAAGCAGATGTGTGCACTTGGCATTTCATGACTGTGACAGCCCTAGGCATTTGAATGGCCGTCAACAAGTTTTCTACTAGTTTCGCATGCGCAATGGGCTTTCCTGATGAAGTCAGGAACCCCCTGTTTTTCCATAGTGTTCCAAAATCATGCACTACTCCAAAGGCATACCTGCCATCTGTGTAAATGTTAATGGTTTGTTTTTTTGCTAAAACACAGGCCCTGGTTAATGCCAATAGCTCAGCGGCCTGGGCTGACAAGTGGGACGGCAGCTTATGGTTCTCTAGAGTAGTGCTGTCAGTGCATACGGCGTATGCCACAATTGGACGACCCTGCCCTTCTCATTGAGCTGAGCCATCCACAAACAGTTCCAGGTCTACGTTAGTCAGTGGTACATCAGTCAAATCAGGTCGAGCTCTGCAGTCCAAGTCAATTACTTCCCCACAGTCATGTACGTCACCGTCCTCCGGGGTAGGGAGGAGGGTAGCCGGGTTTAAGGTAGTAAAGTGCTTAAGGGTAACATTTGACATGGTTAGTAACACATTCTGATATTGCAGTAAGCGAGCAGGAGTTAGATGGGTGGTGCGGGCCTGCAGTATAATTGAGTGTACTGCATGTGGCACATGTACAACTAGAGGGGAAAACCCCACCAAATCAGAACAGGCCAGCACCGCCTCGGTAGCAGCGGCAACAGACTTGTAGACACGACACCATTCCTCTGATGACTGAGTCTAAATGCTTAGAGTAGTAAGCCACTGGCCTTCTTGCATCCCCATGCAATTGTGTTAGTACAGCAGACATAAACCCATTCCTTCCATCCACATAGAGGTCAAATGGCTTGTTAAAGTCAGGCAGCCCTAGACAAGGTGCTGACGCTAAAGCCAATTTTAATTGTGCGAAGTTTTCCATTAATTTGTTTGTCCACCTGACCTCATGTTTCATTTGCATACCCTTGCCATGGATGGCATCTTGCAAGGGCTGTGCCAAGAAGGCATAATCCTTCAGCCAGGCTCTGCAGTAGCCCGTCATGCCCAAAAAGGACATCATTTGTTGTTTTGTTATCGGACGGGGCAATTTGGTAATGACCTCAATTCGTTCTGGGGCTAGGGCGCGCCCTTGCGCCGACAGTGTATGACCTAAGTACTTTACCTGTTCTGTGCACAGCTGCAGTTTACTTTTTGATACCTTGTGCCGGTTTTTGGCCAAAAAGAGTAACAGCGCCTTTGAGTCCTGCTCACATGCTTTCCGAGGGCAAGTAGCAGATCATCAACATACTGTATCAACACACTCCCACCGGGGGGCACAAAGGCAGACAAATTGTCACTCATTTGGGCCAAGAACACAGCCGGGGATTCAACATACCCTTGGGGCATCCGAGTCCATGTCCACTTTTTCCCTCTGTACGTAAATGCAAACCACTCTTGGCTCTCGGGCTCCAGGGGAATGCTGAAAAAGGCATTTGCTAAATCTGTAACTGTAAAGAAACAACTATTTGTAGGTACCTGAGACAGAACAGTAACAGGGTTCTGGACCACAGGCATTCTGGCATGTACAGCAGCATTTACCAGTCGCAGATCTTGTACAAACCGGTAGGTGCCATCTGGATTTTTCACCGGTAGAATAGGAGTGTTTACCGTAGCATTGGGACATGGTACGATAACCCCCCTCTCTACTAATGCCACATGCACAGGCGCAATTCCCTCTTCTGCCTCCCTTCGAAGTGGGTATTGGTGTTTGTGGGGCCTATAGGAGGACTTTGGTGTGACTGATAAAGGTTGTGCATTTTTTATTAATCCTACATCAGTCTTGGAAGTGGCCCATAGACTATCTGGCAGATCATCTAGCCAAGGGGGTAACCTATCATTTAGTTTACTTTCTTTTTCCTTTGTAACCTGTCCAATTGCCTTTATCTCTAGTTGCACTGGCATTTGCTCACATACAACATACTTATAACACCCTGTCAATGGCGACACCCATCTGTCACCTTCTTGTTCCCAGTCACTTAGTTTTTTCATTTGTGCCACCCACGGCCCCAAATCCTTCCACTTTACCCCTTTTCCCTTTGCAAGTGAGATGTGTGGGGCTGCCCCTTCCACTACATAGGCTTGTTGTTGCTCAGCAGTAAGTTCTACAGCTGCAGTGCAGCGGTCATGTGCTACATATAGGTCTTGTACTTGTAACTCATCTAGCACTGGCTGAGTACTCCATCTACTTGTCTCGTACACAAAATCCCTCTCACCTTTTGCATAGTGAGCAGTACAGTGGAGATAGTACTGTAGTTCCTGCACACCCCCTGTCAATTTAGCAGCCCATTCTATCAATGAGCCCACTTGTTCCTCACCTATAAGCTTCCAACAGTACAGCCAGTCATTTGCAGTCACTGTCAAGGGAAAAATACCAGCTCTGGCTGAGGTCACAGAGAGCCCCTCATTACTTATACTTATAGTCATGTTTAGCTTAGCCAATAAGTCTCTACCTAATAAGTTTACAGGGCAAGTCTCACTATACAAGAATTCATGTCGTATCGTCAGCTTGTTACACTGCACAGTCAGGGGCTGGGTCAGATGCTCATACATAGGTATACCTGAGGCACCCACGGGTTCCACCACAGTGTCACTGGGATGCAGGTACAGTTCACAGGTTCGTATCACAGCCAATGATGCACCGGTGTCTACCAAAAAGGAAACATTCTTGTTGTCAACAGTTAGTGTCAATTTTGGTATTTTAATGGGGTCGGGGTGAGGGAGAGCATTGCTTGATGTTGTCCCGCTATTTCCTAGTGATTGTACATTGGTGGTTGCATTTCATACAAAGGGTTGTGCACAGAAAAGTCGGCAGCGGGAGGGGTAGTTCATATTGGGTGGTTCCCCCTTCCTGGGGACAGTTTCTGGTGATGTGGCCCATTTGGTTACAGCAGTAGCAGTGGTACTGGCTATGATCACCCCTCCCTCGCTCTGCCTGGGGACCGCCTCTTCCTTGCCCTCTTCCTCTGCCTCTTCCCCTGCCCCTACCTCTTTCATAGTACATTAGCTGTGCCTTTACTAGTTTCTTCTGATCTTTATCTTCGTTTCCCCTCTGTTGTCTCTCAAAGTGTTCAACATACAGCAAAATCTCAGCTAATGATTTTGTCTCCCATCTAATACAAGCAGCAGTAACTCCCTTTTTTATCTCAGGCAAAAGTCCACTACAAAAAGCATGCCCCAACAAATTTCCATATGCTGTATCACCAGGCTTCACCCCCTAGTGCTGTTTAAATATGGTTTCCAGTCTCTCTCTATACTCCTGCACTGTCTCACCTGTTTTCTGCTTTGTAGCGTGGATGAGGGGCCAATCAGTAGTTTTCTTAAACTTAGTCTGCACTGCCATCCAAACTGCTTGCAGTTGGTTTGCTCTATCATCTCTTGCAGCATCCATATTCCAATTTCCCTTGCACTCATTCCACTGGAATTTTAAAGTTCTCCTGAAACACTCAGTCATTTCTCAAGTAGACAGGTCATACATTGCAAATAGGGCTTGCATCTCCTCTATGTACGCATCTACATCCTTCCCAGGGGGTGGTATACCCTTAACTGCATCAGTCAGTTCATCAGGACTCCAAGGTCTCTCTACTCCTATCTGGGGATTGGCTACATCAGCCAGGTTAGGGTTGGGGTAATATACTAGTGGCATGTTAATTGTGGGGTCCCCCCTCCTGTCTGTTGATCTAGTCACCATGGGACTTCTTGGGGGGAGTAGAATTTTGGTTGCCTACTAGGTGGTTCTATCTCCCCGCTAGTCGTATCGGGCTCCGTTCGTTCCACTGCCTCCACAGCATCTTCAAATTCATCCTGAACCTACGGCCCCCCTCCCTCAGCCCCTCCCAATGGTGGAGCAGAGGGTGGGTGTGCCGATGCAGGGGCAGCAAATGGGGGCCGATACGGGGGTGGCGTATCATGCTTTCTCGGCTTTCTTTTTCTTTCCTCCTCTGTTTCTTGGTTTACCATTATGCCCTTCACTGACCTTTCATACCTACTTTCTGCTTCTCTTTCCCACCTATTGAACTTTGTCCAATCTATTACTACTTTCTTTTGTTTGCTTTCTACCTTCTCTAGAATGCTCCTTGCTTCTTGTAAGACATCCAGGCTAAATGTTCCTGTTAGAGGAAATAATCCATCTGTTCTCAGGTTCCATTCTGGGACCATACTAATTGAGTTGTTCCCATACTTATCAGCCATGCATTTTACTGGTCCACGCAGGGGATCAGGCAACTTTCCCTTGCTTTGTTTCGCCCCTATGTCACTGTCCTGTGTTTAGTTTATGTATTATTTTATATTTAGTTGTTTAACCAGGTATAGCACACTAAGCTGAACGCTTTTTTACAGGAGCAACCTGGGAGCACATGGGGGTTAAGTGACTTGCTCAGGGTCACACAGTATGCAAGTGGAAGCTGTGGGATTCAAACCCAGGTCTGGTCTGCTGGATGTCACCAGATTTGCAGCTCAGAGCCTTAGACCACTGTGCTATACTGCCTCCACTTTACACCCTTCTTGCTTAGTCTGTTTCTGGGTTAGCATCACAGTTAAAACTCAAACCCCCTTTTAGTTACTTTTGTCCCAACAGTTCAGGTCCTGGACTACTTTTGCTACAAAAGCTCAAACCTATGTTTTGGTTACTTTTGCCCTGGCAACTCAAGCCTTCTGACCACTTTTACTAAAAGGACTCAAACTTGTCTGAGGTTACTTTTGTTTTAACAGCCTAAATCTGTAGAGTTTTACATCACTGTTTTACCACTTTACTTTTATGTTACTTTAAACTACTTTTACTTAGTTTGGAGTCAACACAAGAACTTTCTTACTTTTTTTTGTCGACCTGCACAGTCCTGGTTGGTGCGTCATCGCCCGAACAGCCCAAAGAAGGTCCTTGCCTCGTCTTTGTGAGGTGGTCTCCCTGCAAAGTCCCCTGGACATCTGCCGCCATACTTCAGGTCTTATTCCAGTGAAGACTCCACCAAACAGAGCCGTGCAGATCCTGCCGACTACACCAAGATTGTCGTGGAAATTTCCTACTTGTTATACAGAGATAAAGAAACAGTCTTGTGCAGAGTTCAAACCATTTATTCACATATGCATACGGAGAGCCAGCTCCCCATGTTGTTATTGCCTAGCTCCGATTACAATAGTAAGCCTCCTTCTCTTATACACTTGCCTAGACACATAACAGTGTCATAGCACAATTTCATTGGACAGTAAACTTCATACAATACTGCTGTTAGTTGCTGATTGGTTATACTAATACTATGTTAAATACAATACTGCTGCCACTTACTGACTGGTTATGCTAATTATTATGCTAACTTACTTTAGCCACATCGTCTATAAGGCATGCATACATTACTACAAGGAAATGCTTGCTTATGGAATTTTCCACCATCCACCAAGGACATGCTTGCTATGCTATGGAATTTTCCACTATCCACCATTTCATGAAGATTGTTTCAGTTCTGCAGCCATTTTGTGGTGCTTTCTGCACAGTTACATTGTTCAGCATTAGGTCTGTTATAAAATTTTCCTCTACATGTTTCAGTTTTGTATTGCCATTTGACTGTACCACATATGCTTGCTTCTGTGGTGTAGGAACTGTGTTACAATATCAAGTCATTGTACTGCACCATAGTAGCTATGTCACCACCTTAGTGGTACAAGGAGGAAAAAGGGGCAGACACCATTGTCTATAGGCCCAAACCAATGTAGGTGGGTCTCAGAAGGAGGCAGTTAGTTGAAAATGGGGAGGGGACTTTGGGGTGGAGTGGGACAAGTGACATCAGGTCAAGATAGGGGTGTGGCCCATGATGTCACAATGAGATGGCAGAAAAGGACTGGCTGAGTGGAAGAGAGATAGGGGCAATCCAGAGGGATTCTTAAAGAGCAGCCAGTGAGAGAGATATCACAATTTTTGCTTCTGTGAGCCTTTCCCACTCACCCACCCAAATAGAATGGCAAAAAATTGATAAAGAAAAGGGGATTGTGGGAGGTGGAGAGCAGTAACCCCATATTTTGGGACTGTTGAAGGTAAATGACAGTGGAAAATAGTGGAGGGGGGAGGAGAGGCAGGGGGAGGGAGGGTGGAAATAAGAAAAGACTGCATGACAATACAAGTCAAGAAGAAGGGTATGGGTGTACACTCATACACGGTCAGAGACAGGAAGAAGAAAAGCAATCCTTGGATGTACATCTGGGGAGAGAAGGAAAGACAAGCACGGAAACTGTTGATTTGTAAATAATGTTAAGGAAATTGATGTGAATATGCATATACATGTGGAAAATAAGTTGAAGATGGAAAATGGATTGTGGATGCTTAAGAAAAAAATAAATTTATTGCCAAACTGAGCACCCATACATTCAGTCTCTTGTTTTTATTGGTGGGTATCTGGGGACAAGGGCATATTTGCGTGTCTGGATTTCCATACATAACAGCTCCTGACCATGTACTCTTTATCTTTTTAAGTAAAAAATGTCATCTGAATACCATTTATGGCATTCCAGAAGACATTTTTTTCTGTTATTTTTAAAAAAATGCCTTAGGCATTTTCAAAATTAATATAGTTACTTAAGAGACAATTATTGTATTTAGAGCTTAATATTCCTTGCATTTCTCACCATATAATCTTTGACAGTCAGCCAGGGCTCAACTGTCACACATTTGCATTATTCTGTGTTTTAATATTAGCCCTTAAAAATACATGTATAAGGGTGTATTTGTGTATGAGATCCTTTTTTTATAAAATAAAAAAGAACATAAATTGTAGACATCTTTGTCCCATAGCTTATATTCTTCTTTTGGAATTTTTTGCCATTTATAAAAATAAAAGCTAATTTGATTCAGCCTTTTTTCTTTACTGGGGTAAAGCAGAAGGCCATTATCGCCATTATATGTGTTAATCTCCAAACAGCCCTCCTTTTAACAGTTTTATTGCATTTATAAGCCTAATCCTAATATTAACTTTCTTTTTAAATTAAAAAAAAAATGTGGTACAGTATCAAAGCCACGCTCCTTTGAGCTGTACTGAGCATTTCTAAAATACTAACACCCAGTGCAGCAGCCAATGAGAAAGCGCACTGGCATCTTGATTAATTATACTTACCGTATAACAAAGCTTATTTTGTGTTTAGTACTCTAAATATCATATTAAGAACAAATATGAAGAAAGAAGACTAGAAAATGCATAATGAAGGGGAATTCATGTACGCTTTGGGTAAGATATCAATGTAGGCAAGTTAAAGGGGAAGAGTTAGCACAAAGGGCCTGGCTCCAAACTTTTACTTACTGTTTACTGTTTTATAGTAGATTGTATCAGCCACATTTTGCTTACTTCTACTGAAGGTTGACATCTGTTTAACTGCAAATCCCAGAATCCCTTGCAGCTGACATCAGAGCAGAACTGCAGCAGTGGGATATTCAATAGCCTGCAGTGCACGTTAGAGCTTTTATATGCTCTGATCAGATGTTTTCCAGTTCAGCTTTCCTCCAAGGGCTAAGTACAATGCTCTGTGACTGTACTTATCCCTGGGAAGACATTAGGACCAGCAAACAAAAGATTAGAGCTTATATAAACTCTAAAACAAAATGTTTTTGCACATAAAGTAAACCATGGGATCAGCACCACCCTTGAATGTGGGCCCAACGGTACTAACTGTTCTTTAATGAAAGAAAAGAACTTTGTAAACCTTGCCGCAGAAAACAAAAGGCTATCATGTACTGTATGTGGTCTGTTCACTGAAATGCAAATGAAAAACCACTTTTTAAAACATCTGTGGCTTCCAAGGAGAAGTAGACATTTCCTATGGTAAAGATTTAAATGGGTTCAGAGAATGGTGAGACGGTGGTATCATGGGAATAATTTTGGACCATGTTTTTAAATTTCTACAATTCTCAATTAATTTACCCAGGATTGTCTAGCTGAGATACAACATCACATTACTAAGGGGGGGGTCCTGCTTCTACCCATTACCACAGCTAAGTGGACTCAAGCATAGAGAGATTGTAGCTTGCTCAAGGCTACACAGTGTGTTTTTTAATTAAAGAGTATTGGATCTATAATCTCACAGTTCCCAAGCTGGTGTTCCAAACAATATATTACACTACCTCTCTTTGCCTGGTAGGTTACAAGTTAAAATCCTTTTTCACTATACATTTTATGCAATGCGGGATTTGTTATTAAGTATGTTTTGTGTTGATTTAATTAGAACTGTACTTAGCGTGCATGCTTATAGTGTCTAAATATCATTAATGCCTGCATATATCCTTTCTGAATTGTCTAATAGAGTAAGGTGGCTGCTGGGCTGGTCCGGCCTCTGTGAGCTCCATTCTTTGAGAGCTCTTTAAATGTTTTAAAAGCCCTGGGTCAGGATTTTAGTGAAGTAAAATTGCACTGTTTTATATAGTTTTAGTTAGTTGTTAGTGCTAGGTCTGTTAATAGTGTGATGATCACTTCAGTGAGATAGTGACGATAGGAGATAGTGGGATCAGTTTTCAAAGGGTGACACACCTAGATGTGTGAAGCCCTGTGTCAATCCCTTTCTGTGCACAACTGTGCCAGTCACCTTTGCTTTAGCTGTGTCTAATTGTTGTAGGTTGGGCACAGTTGTTGCACTTCACCTGATTTACAGCAGCTTCCACCAACTCTTTGGTGCAAGCCCAGTAAAAAGGGCCTCCAGAATTGCCACAAGCTAGACCAGAAAAAGTTGGTCTAACTTAAGGCAATTGGTGCATGGGATCAAAAATCACGATTGCCAACTGGGTGATTGCTGCAAGCCCCGTGTGCCATATCTTTGGTACATCTGGGGCTTGTGGCAATCTGAGGCTTTTGAAAATCGAGCACATTGTTTTTGGTTTTTAGTGAGGGCAACTGTGGTGTGAACAATGTTATGTTTTACAATATGATTGTTGTTGTAATATAATCAGTCTTTGGAAATGGAAAACTATTAATCTGCAGCTCACTTTCTAGTTCAGTTCCAGTAACGTGTAACGTTACTATCCCTGTACTCCAACTCTGTTGTGAACCCAGAAGAACGGCTTTGCAAGAGTTACCTGCAGACCTGTGGCATGGGAGAGTTATGAAAGTCTGCCCCAAGAATTGATATGCGGTCTGGAGTGGAAAGAAGAACTGACACTGATTCTCAGGTGCAAGTGACAGTGACATTCAGCCCTAGAGTTTGGAGTGAATGCTAAAGAGCACTTGGTCCTGGATTTGAAGTGCCAAATATATTTCCACTGAGAGCAGGCTGAGAACTGTGGACTGTGTCTGGTGAGAGAGGCGGGGTCAGTTTGCAGGGATCTGAGTCATAGGTTAGGAGGCTGCCATGTATTGGGGGAAGAGTAGAAGGAATTTGAGTGAGCTTGGCTGCGATAGGACTGTAAGAATAATAATTTGTCTTCTGTGTTATCAAGTTTGTTGTTATTATTTTCAGTAAATTGGGGAGTGAATCATGGCTAGGATTTAAGTGTATAGAGTGTGACTGCTGTGTGGTGTGTTGTACATATGTATCTTTGGGGGGTAGAAGGTTGTTATTAAAGAGGTGGAATGTCTGGTGGGTGGATTGAAAACTATGTGAATAGATAGTTAAGAGTTAGGGTGAGGTGTGCTGGGAATATGATGTCCTGTGCAGACCCCTAGTCTCAGTTACTCCCCATCACTGCTATGAGATCTGAGACCTTCTATGACCCCTCTGCTTTGTGCAGCAAACTTTCACTGCCGGGTGTTGGGGATTAGTAGGAGGTGTAGGGGGTGAGAGAAATGGGGATTACTGACAGGGGGTATAATTAGGATTGTGAGAACCAGAAGACACCCCAGGCAAAATAGGGATTTGGGAATGGCCAGATGTGTTTAATCATCATATCCTGGGATCCCACCAGACCAAGAGGACAGGTAGCTGATTGGCCATTTGCCACTGTGTGTCCTCATTGGGCAATGCTATACAATGCCAGATCAATGAGGAATAAGACCACCACTATGGAAGATTTCATATCTCATTCCTATGTTGATCTGCCCTACATCATGGAGATCTGGTTGGTGATGATGCTGGCTGATACTGAAGGCACCTGTCCCAGACAGGTTCTCTGTGATGCGCTGCCCAAGGAAGGACTGTGGGGGGATGGCCACTGCTTTAGATCAGAATTGAACTTGGTGATGCACCTGGTGGGAGATTCCTCCTTTGTGCCTCAGCTGTATTTGTTATTGGCCCCTGGAACATCCGATACTGTAGACATGCTTAACAACTGCCTGGCAAAAATCAATGATTGGATGTTCTACAGCTGGTTGCAATGAACCCCGAGAAGATGGAGGTGCTGGTGATCAAGCTGGGTGTGGGCATGATGACAGTGTACCTAGAGCTGACACAAGACTTTTTCTGGGGTCTGCTCCATTGCTGGCCTCCCCAAGGGTGCAAGATCTTGGTGTGATCCTGGACAGCAGATTGACACTTGAGGATCAGGTGTCTTCTGTTGTCAGAAGTGTTTTTTGCCACTTGAAGAACATTGCCAGGATTAAGTTCCTTGTTCTGCCTGAAGACCTGCTGACAATAGTGCATGCCTTTGTTACCTATAGGCTCGACTACTGTAACTCTCTGTACTTCAGGGTCATGGGAGGGACCCTCTGTAGATTGCAGCTAGTGCAGAATGGAGTGGCCCAGTTACTGACGGGCCTGTCTAGGCCCAGTCATGTGTCCCAGTCCTGCGGTCTCTGCACTGGCTGCCTGTCAGGTATAGGGTCCTATTCAATGTGAGCTTGCTCACCTTTAAGGCCCTATATGGACTGGGTCCAGGCTACCTGACTGAGCTCTTCACACCTGCAACCTCTGTCTGCTCCCTCCGATCCTTGTCTAGGGGCTTCCTAGATGTTCCCAGTGTTCGGCTTAAGACACAGAGTGACCATGCCTTTAGTGTCACTGGGCCAGCCCTGTGGAACTCGCTACCATCTGCAGTCCGTGAGGCCCCTTTTATTGAGGTGTTCAAGCAGAGGCTAAAAGCCCACCTCTTCCATCTGGCTTACACGGAGGAGACCATATGATCTACCTGACTGCCTGGGTGAAAGTATTGGTGACCTATGATTCTGATTATGAATTTTAGTACTTTATATTTGTTTAATTAGTGTCCTTTGTTTTTTACCATTTCTTCCAATTATATTATTTGCTCTGTTTTTGTTGTCAGGCACCCAGATCCTCTGGGATTGGATGCCATAAAAATAAAATATGCCTTACATTGCCCTGACATTGTTTGAATGGGATACAAGTATAGGTTGCAGGATCCTCTTTGTCTACCAGTCTCCTGGAAGTGAAGAGGCCTTTCTACAGGAAATTGCAGACTTTGTAAATGACAGGGGCTGGAGTCACCTAGATGACTTGTTCTGGGGGACTTCTATGTCTGGATCAATGACAAACCCTTGCATTTTGAACAGGATTTCCTCTGGGGATTGGAATCCCTGGGCCTCATACAAACTGTCGTTTCTGCAACCTATCAACACAGTTATGTCTTGGACATGGTATTTTCTCTGGAGCATGAAGTAAAAAATCCTCAGGATTAATCTGATTATTTGGTTTCGATCATTGTGCCATCAGGTTAAATTTCAGGGCCCCATGTTGCAGTCCTCCTCCAGGGGAGGTGGTCTAGATTCTCTCCTTGTTAGGGCTTTGGACATTGGAATGTCTGACAGTGCTGGACACCTCAGACATGCTGGCAGCATATGCTTGTTGGTTTATCATCCTGGCTTACTGTGATATGACAGTGAGCTAAGAGAGATGAAAACAAAGGGGTGGAGGCTGAAGCTTTGTTGCAGGAGATTGAGGGCCCAGGTGAACAGACTGGTTTTGAATACAAAATACAGTGAGTATCAAAGGGCAATCACCTATGAGAAGGCTGCATTCTTGTTCAGGGAGATTGCTGCTGAAAGGAACTAACCAGCTCAGCTATTCTGGACTAGGGACATGCTTCTTCATTCAGCCTGTGTTGAGACCATGAAGGCAACTTCCATTGCTAAGTGCATGGAGTTTCCTCAATTCTTTTCAGACTAGGTGACCTCTATTCAGGCTGGGACCTCACCAAGTGCCCATCACAGCCTAACAGTGTTGAGCCTCAGAGACACAGTAGCATTCAGTAGGCATGGGGACAGTTTAGGCTAGTCACAATAGATAAGGTGGGTGAGGTAATCTTGGAGTTGTGGCCAACATTTTGCAATCTGGATCCAGGCCCGACCTGGCTACAAGTGAGCATGTCAGGCAGCTGGGCCCAACATTTGCTGAGATTGTCCAGTGCATCCTTTCAGAGGGAATTTTCCCTACTGTTTTGAAAAATGCATTAGTCAAACCCCTTTAGAAGAAGTCATCACTGGACCTGGACATCCTAGTGAGTTAACATGTCAAATCTGCCGCTTTTAGGCAAAGTTATTGAAAAGGTGGCTGCACTACAGATTAAGGCAAACCTCGCTGCCTTTGATATCTATAAGCCTCTCCAGTATGGTTTTAGGTTGAGACCCAGCACAGAGATGGCACTGATAGGTACTTAGTGACCTGCTCAAGGAGAAAGATAGGGGAGCGCAGGCAATTTGTTCTCCTTGATCTCTCCTCAGCATTTGACACCGTGGACCATGGGCTGTTACTGGATCATCTCAAGAGTACGCAAGGCTCACCAGGAAAATCAACTGCTAGTTTGAGTCCTAATTCACAGGAAGGACACAGGGTGGTTATGTTGTTTGAGCATTGGGTTAGAATCTAGCCAACAAGAATGCCGTCAGCAACAAGAGCGCGCCAAAAATGACGTCATTTTTATTTTTGCTGGGGGGTTTGCCCCTGCACCGTGCAATGGATGGGGGCTCTGCCCCCCCTCACCTCCCCACTACTAGATTCCCCCTCTGGGGGGGTTGGATCACGGGGAAAGTTAAAATTTGTGGGGCCATGGAATAATGTTTCCATGGCCCCTTGTAACAAATCACAAGTCCCAATTCCTGCAAAATGGTAGGAGACCAGGATTAGAATCCTGACCCCCACTGCCTCCTGGCTGAGTTGCTCCATGCCACAGCCCTCCATACCATGGGAGCAACTCAGCCAGCCCCTGGTATTTGGCTGCCCTTGTCCTTTTGACAGCTCCATGGACAGCAACCAGGGGAGCACATACAGCCAACTCTATATGTCCCCTCTTACTGTCCATGCTAGCACTACACAAACTAGCACTCTCTAGACTGGTGATATTCATGTAGTGCTATTCTAATTGGGTACCTCTTGTTTGCAGTGTACATCCTACCCCTGGGCATGATCATTAGACAGTGTGGGCTAAGTTTCATTGCTACATGGATGATACTCAGCTTTACCTGTATTTTGAACCCAAGACAGTGCAGTGGGTGTGCTGAATAAGTGCCTGGCTGAGAGCCAAGACTGGAGATCGTAAAGCTGGCTAGGACTTAACATGGATAAAACTTATGTAGTTGTGATTGAGCCTGGGCAGAACTGGAGAGTGGCAGCTGCTGAGATGGAGGAAGGGCTTCAGCTCAGCTGCTTTAGGTTTTTGGATCATACAAAGGTGTGAAATTTGGGTGTCATTCTGGATAAGGGGCTGATGTTTGAGGTTCAGGTGCAAGCAGTAGTCTGGAATGGCTTTTATCATCTCAGGAGCACATGTTGGATTAAATCTCATATACCCCTAGATGACTTGCCCTCAATGGTACATGCTTTGGTGACCTCATGATTGGACTACTGTAGTACTCTATACCATGGGGTCAATGGAGGTATGCTGCATCACCTGCATTGGTACAGAACGCAGCTGCTAGGTTGTTGACTGGCCTTTAGATGTCAAATCATATCTTGCCAGCACTGCAGGATCTACACTGTCTACCAGGTGACTGTTGGAAACTCCTTGGGTAACTAACTTACAAGGCCCTACATTGGCTGGGCTCAGGTTACTAAGGTGATCTCCTGCACCTTTAGGTCCTCATGCCCTCTCCACTCCACTAAGGAGGGACCCCTAGTCATTCCTAGGTCCAGGTTAAAAACTTCAGAGGACCTGACCTTCAAGGTTATAGGTCTTGTCCTCTAGAATTCACTCCCAAGGTCCCCAACTTTGCACAGGCTTATAGTGAGTGACAGTCCAGCTTTGCCATCCCCAGGGATGTTTTAAGATAGCTGCTGATTTTCATTTATATTTATATCTGTATATTAATATAGCTGAAACTGTTATTTCATTTTATAATTTGGGATTTATTTATTGTATGAGATGTTTACTATCTCTGTCTGTTGTAATGGTGCCCTGAGCCTCAGGGAAACGGTGCCACAAAGAAATAAAATCTACTGCTACAACTACTTTTGATTATTTTACTGTGTTTAAACCTTCAAAATGGTGGGATTCAAATGTTCTAATAAAAAGCTATCAAGTATTTGATCAAACTACTTATTTACTGTTTTGTAATTCTTGACCAGGAAAGAACAGATCCCAGAAGCAAATGGTTTGATAAATTTTATTAGAGCAACACAGATGTTACAACGAAAGAACAAAGTGCTCTGGCTTTCAGACCAACCAAATCCTTCTTCGAAGCTTAAAGCAGAAAGCTTCTGAAGAAGGACTTGGTTGGTCCGAAAGCTAGAGCACTTTGTTCCTTTGTTGTAACATCTTTGTTGGTCCAATAAAAGGTATCAAACCATTTGTTTCTGGATCTGTTCTTATTAGGACCAACATGGCAACGACACAGTTTGTTTGACCAGGACAGAAAAACAGTTGAGACGGTGCAGTTCCATGTGAATTCTCAGCGACTGGATACATGGGCCTGTTTTGCTGATAGGAACAATGTTGTCCAGGACATAGAGAACAATATCCTACTCTGACAAAACCTGTGATGGAATCTTTAGCTTTCACTTAGACAACCACCAGAGGTGGGTAGAAAGGGCATCTGTTTAATCTCTTATTCATGGCTGTGACTGCAACAGTACAGTACCCCCAAGAACTACACTGCAGAGTCAGTTTTGGGTTACAGACCACATTTCTGATGTGGGACTAGAACAAACAGCCTTCTGATCATTCAGCCCCAGAGACAAGACTTGCAACCTGCTGATCCATTGACACTGCTCTTAATCATCTCAAACTATGTTGCTCTGGTTGGAGGTCCAGGAATAAACTCCAAGCAAGCCTTATAAAGGTATCTGTTACAGTAAATGCTGGAGGTGGGGCATTTTTGGGGTTCGTTTTTTATTTAGCTCAGTTAATTATGTAATTATGTGATGTATTTCATGTGCCTTAGTTATTCAACTTGCTGTATTTTTGATTGTTCCAGACTGAATGCAGTTTTGAAACATGTCATTTCATGAAGAACCCATGGATTAGTAAAGGACTCCAGCCTTTTTGTATTACACTCTTTTATTATAGCACTGCACTTTAGGCATGTCTGTAATTTATGTAAGCTTTAACCCATGACAGGGCATGGGTATATGGGGCATTATTGCACATCCCAGGTGTGTTGTGAGGCATGACAGCAAAGCCCAAGTTACTTCCAACCACATGGGAAGTGCATTAATGCCCAGTATACTCATGGCCCTTGAGTGTGTTATTGCATTTATAAAATGATACCTTTTGTAAGTATTAAAAATGCTCCAAACCTGTATTAATACATTCATATTTAATTTATTTTCACTGTGCATGTCCGCCTAACAAAAGTAGTTCCATTTAACAACAAGCATTTGTCAATGCCGAATGTTGGCTTGCTGGCACTGGCATTGGTAGTGCAGGAGTTAAAGAGATGCATAATAGAATTGGCAGTGAAGTAGTGAACTGACGCTGATCCCAGCCCTATCATGCAGAGAGTGGCAGGCACTGAGGTGTGCCTTTGGGTCACTGGCCATAACACTCATGCCATTTCACCTCACCCTACCTCACAGAGACTGACAAGTGCCGCAATGTGCCTTGGGATCTTCGGGCCTTATGCTCACCCCATTTCATAAGGAAATATACTGACATGGGCACAGTGTAGGAGAATGGGGTGAACGTTGGGGCCGAAGAGTCTAAGGCACATCTCGACACCTGTCACTGGCTGCAGGGTGGGGGTGTGGAATGGCATGAGCATTGCAGCTGACAATGCCAATTCACACCCCAATGCCTGTCAGTCTGTACAGAGTGGGGCATTGCAGTTGGAAAGCCTAATGCTGAGGGCATTTGTTGGTATTTTCACTCCAAATTTTCAGCATAGACTATTCGTGACCCCACCTCATGAACCGTTTCACTATGAGTTTGTTTGCCGAAAGAAGATTTTGTACAGTGACTGTGCATTTTGGTAGCACAGATGACAAAACACACTTCAGGCAGGATGTGAAAAATGACAGCTGTACTGTTCATGAGGAGGTGTGAAAAATAGCATTGTTGAAAATCTGGAGTGAAAATATGAAAAATTGGTGACATCATGAGAATGTGTAGAAATTGCACAATGCACAGCCATAACGCAATTATTTTGGGGATTTGTTTAATCAAATTTTCAGCATAGGCATTTTGGGAACTCCGGTCAAGAACAGTGTCACTGTGATTTTGTTAATGTGGCCCAAACATTGATTTTCCACAGCAACCAAGCCATTGTGTGACACGTACGAAAACACATTTCGGGTGGGATGTGAAAAATGACTGCTGTACTGTTCATAATCAGGTGTCCAAAAATGACAGTGGAGAAAATCTGGAGTGAAAATATGAAAAATTGGTGACGTCACGAGCATGCATAGAAACTGGTAAGTGCACGCCCATAACACAATTATTTTGGGTGTTTGTTTTACCAAATTTTCAACATAGGCATTTTAGGACCTCCACTCATGAGCAGTCTTACTGTGATTTTGTTAATGTGTCCAGAACATTGATTTTACACAGCGACGGTGCCATTGTGCACCACATGTGCAGAAACACATTCTGGGCAGGATGTAAAAAATTACAGCTGTACTGTTCATAAGAAGGTGAGAAAAAAGTTCAATGTTGAAAATCCGGAGTGAAAATATTACACATTGTCAAAGATACAAGCGTGCATTGAAACTGTGCAACGCACGCTCGTAACATGGCCATTTTTTGGAATTTTTCCACCAAATTTGCAAGATAGGGTTTTTGGGACCACACCTCATGAACAGTGGCATTGTCATTTCATTAATCAGTCCCAAAAGGTGATTTTGTACAGTGACCATGGAATGACCTTTTGGGGCCAAGTAACAAGATAACAGTGCATGTGTTCATAAGGTGGGGTCCCAAGCACCCCATGCTGAAAATTTGAAGGCAAAATTCCAAAAAATAGCTGACACAGCCACCTAAGTTGAAAAAACCCTATTTATGCCATTGTACAGCTTATTGGCATTTCTACAGTTCGCGGTCAGCTTTGAAGAGTGCAGACATGTTCCCAGTCCACCGAAGATCATCACACCGGGCTCCAGAGGTAAGTATGAGGTGAAGGGGGGTGGGGAGTTGTAGTGCACAGAGGGTGGATGTGGGTTGGGGGAGGGGACCCCACAGCGAGGGACCATTTTTTTTCATTTAGGTACTTGGGGGAGACACGAGGACAGTTATCTTTTTCCACAGATGTATAAAAAGTGTTCTGTACACTGGGGTGGGCTCCCAGTGTGTGCCATGACTTTAGAGGGGTGATGTTGCCACACTGGGGTGGGTTCCCAGTATTACACAGAATAGGGGCAGGGCCTAAACATGCCAATGATCATCTGCTTTCATCATAGGGAGACACACTGGGGTGGGCTTCCAGTGTGCCACACAATCTTGGGGGGTTATTAAGCATGCTGACAGGGGGATTGGGCACCCACTGCTGCCATGTTTATTGAAATATTTCACCAGGAATGGCACATCAGGAGGTGTGTTATTGCGTTGCTGCATGAGGAGCTTGCCTCTCATTGCAGCAACACTTTTCTTAGAAGTTGTGAACACTTTAAATATGGCTGATGTCAACGCCTACATACTGGCTTATTGGGGAATGAGGGACGCACCTACTGATGCATGCCCTCCATTCACCCACACAGACCACACCTCCAAAATTTGCTACTACAGCAAAATGTTGGCTGGCACACAAGTACGAGCCAACATAAAAATGAACGTTCACTTTGTTTACTGACTTTAGATCAGTGACATCTGTTTTTAAGTAGAATTCTGCTTTTCTTGTGTTATTAAACATACATTTAATGCCAAGATGTTGTTAACGTGTAACACATAGTGACGTCTCATGTCACTGTAAAAACTAATGGGCAGGTTTTTTTTCAAATATTGCAGCCACAACTGTAAGCAACTAGTATGAATAAAGCCCTGTATGTAATATAAATTGCAGAAAGATGTGAAACTTATAATTAACAATCTTGATGTTGTAAGTAATCTTCAACAACTGAAAACTATTTAGAAAAGATTGAAAGTGATCAGATATTAACTGCGTCAGACACATTGCTGTGTAAAATGTTAGTGTGGTGAGCTGTGGAAGACAACAGACTCCTGCATATGATATAGCTGCAGCCACCACCACTGCAAAACATAAAACAAAATAAAGTTGTGTATGAAATATCCGAGTGTACCAGCACAGCCGCACCAAGGCTTCTGGGGTGCTCTGTGACAAAAATACAAGTCCACAGTAAAAAGTCATGGCACTCACGCTTCACACTGAAGAAAATTGGAGCCACACACGTTGCTTTAGTTTCAAGGACTCCAAATTTCATTTTGAAAAAGCAAGTAATAGGACCCTCCTGGGTCCAGGATAATGGCCAAACAGAGCTTCTGATGTTTCAGAATGCCCCCTAGTAGAAAACCCCTTTTATAGCCATACATTTCTGCCACCTGATTTACCTTCTTAAATTGCTACACATTTAAAAAAACATTTTATATATATATATCTTTAAAAAAAAGATCCAGCTTGAATCAAGGCCAATATTCACACAGCACACAACACACAAGTCAATATTGATATATTCGAGTGAGTGCTCTGAAACTTTGTTAATTCAAAAATTGAACGATGAAAAAAAAACATTACTTAGCGAAAGCAAAAGAACAGAGGCAGAATTGTTCGTATTGCAGCAAAACAATTCTCCTGTCAAGTGGACAAAGCCGTCTGTCAAGATCAGTCAGCCACACAATGATGCAGCAGCATCAAAGAGAAATGCTGCTGTAGATGAGTTACATTCCTCTTCTGTCCATGCTATGGCTGAAGCCCTTCCACAAGAGGCTGGCAGACAAAACAGCCCTCCGGCGGTGTGCCGAGAGCTGCAGAAAGCTAACGATGACTCAGTAAAACCAAAGACCAAATTTATGAGACACAGTTTTGGCCTACAGCAGCCTAACTCTCAGCAACCACAGCAAATAGCCTCTGACCAGCAACCTGTTTCTGTACAGGGGATCTCTTTGGCTTCTGAGTTCCCAGCACATAAGCTGGTGGGGTACATTGCCTGGAGTTCAGCATGTCAAAACACTCAAGCTGTGCCCCCAGCTGGTAGTTCTGCTCCTCCCAGAAATACAGGAATAGGCACAGGGAACTGGGCTGATCCGCTGTGCATGCACTGGAAGATGCAGGTTGGATACAGGATGAATTTGGCCATTTTATTCCAGACCCCTCAGATGAAGCTATGCAGAGATATGACTCTGACTTATTGTCTGTGCATTCCATGGCCATCACCTCTCTGTTCACCAACAATCCCTGGGGAGCATCCACAAAAACAGAAATGCCTCCATCCCTAGGACAGTCTCCTAGCATGCCAGAATTGAATAACATGGACTTGGCACATCAAGTGCAATGCAACCAGCAACTAATGACATTATAGACCAGGCACCTGAGGCACTAACAATGGGTCCCTCTGAAACTGTTTTACAGGACCCAGGACAAAGTGTAAGGTAAGACCCATTGTTTAAACTGTCTGACTTATTTAAAAAACAAAGGTGTGCCAGCATGGGCAGAGATTGCACGCCTCAAATTTCATATTGAAGAGGAAATACATTATAAGAACCACCCGCCATTTCCCCAGCATCCAACAGAAAAACCTCGAACGCAGAGGGTAGTTGGTCCAGGAGGTTGGCAGGTGGTTAGGAGGAGCAAATCAGGTGCCCCATCACTCTCTGCTCTCCAACACATTAACTCCAAAAACCATATAAACACTACAAACAGGTATCTGCCTCTATCTCTGAAATCAAATAAAGAGGCAGAAGACACTGCAGAGCAGGACACTGTGGCACAGGAGCTAGCACAACAAAACTCACCCAAATCAGGAACCAAAACAAACAAGCACAAAGGAAATCCAAAAACTTGATCATAGGAGACTCCATGATTCGGGAGTTGATACCCATCTCCAGCCAGGGGTGATGGTCAGATGTCTCCCAGGTACATCAGCATGGAGAGACACTGACCGCATTGCTAAAATTGTTCACAAAGCAGGAGAAAACATTGATGTCCTAGTACACATAGGGACTATTGATCTCGCCAGCCAGTCAGTTGTGGAAACCAAGGAACACCTGACCAGGCTGGGTGACAAACTATCATCTATTTCGTTCAGCATCTCCTTCTCTGAGATCCTGCCAGTCTGGGAGAGGGGAGCAGATGGACGGAAGGTCAGAGAAGGGGAGATAGGGGAGCTAAACACGTGGCTCAAGGGCTGGTGCCAGGAAAAAGGACACAGATTTGTAGGGAACTGGCAACAGTTCTGGGAGCGAAAGTTCTTTAAATTTGATGGACTGCATCTGACTAAAGAGGAGTCAGTGCATTGGGGCAGAAGTTTGACGTCTTTGCAGAATATTTAAACTAGCAATGGGAGAGGGTGCAGCACCCATACGCCGAATGGGAAGAACACCCTCCCTCAGCTAGTGGTCAAACAGGAATTCAGCATGTTTGCCGCTCATTTGCATCACAGGCAAGAAAAAGGTTTGTCTCCCCACACGACACAGGGGTTATGCCAAACTTCACCCAACAACTAACACACCAAAATCTGGCCAATGGAAAAACATACACAATGCTCACAGCCTGGGAAATAAGATCCCAGACCTGCAGGCAATAATGTCAGAGGCTAAACTGGACATAGTAGCAATTAGTGAGACGTGGTTTACCAGTAACCACACTTGGGAGACTTCAGTACCTGGCTATGTATTGTTCAGAAGAGACCGAGGTGCAAAAGGGGGAGGAGGGCCCTGTATGTTAATGAAAATATCAAAGCTACAGAAATTCAGAATACACATAAGGAGCCAGAAGAACTGTGGGTCACCCTGGAAACAGGAAATGGGACAGCCATAAGAACTGGGTTGTCTACAGGCCCCAGACCAGAGAGAGGACATAGACACATTACTGTTAGAAGATATACAAAACATGACAGCTAAAGGGGAGGTTCTGATAATGGGAGACTTCAACATGCCGGATACAGATTGGTCAATACCAGCAGGAACATCTGCCAGAACTAGACTCATAGTGGATTCCCTGCAGGGAGGGCCTCAAACAACTGGTACAGCAACCAACAAGAGACAAGGCTATCCTAGATCTAGTACTGACTAACAAAGAAGGGATCACAGATCTCCAGGTAGAAGGTCACCTGGGGCCAGTGACCATCACATGGTATGGTTCAATTTGGCTACATCTAAATCATCCCATTCCAAGGCAAAATATGGGACTTCAGAGGAGCTGACTTTGATAAGATGGCCAACAGAGTTAAGCTAGCCCTGGCAAAAGAAACACAGGTGAGGGTACAGGCAAAGTGGGCAAGCATTAAGGATGCAATACTTGAAGCAACATCCCATTGTGTTAGACAGAAAAGGAAGTGCAAAAGAAGAAGGAAACCACTTTGGTTCACAAATACAGTAGCAGAAAAGGTCAGAGCCAAAAGGCTGGCCTTCAGGAAATATAAGGGAACACAGCAGGATGAAGATAGGGAGGCAAACCAAACTGCCCTAAGGGAAGCAGGGAAGGCAGTGAGGCAGGCAAAGTCCCAAACTGAGGAAACACTAGCACGAACAGTAAAAGAAGGTGACAAGACTTTCTATAGATACATTAGTGAAAGGAGAAAGTCCAGAGGGGGTATTGCTAAGCTTAATGGAGAAAAGGGAGCATGTGAGGAGGATGACCCTGTAAAGGCATCTATCCTAAATAGATACTTTTGCTCAGTATTTACTGAAGAGAAGGTAGGGCAGGGCCCACAGCTCAGCATCATGGACACAGGGGGGAGGGAGGTGAGCACTACTCCCTTCACAAAAGAAAGGGTCCTACAAGAGCTTGCTAAGCTCAGGGTGGATAAGGCAATGGGACCTGATGGCATACATCCCAGGGTACTAAGGAGCTAAAGGAGGAACTAGCAGAGCCATTAGCAGAATTGTTTAGTGAGTCTCTGAGCACAGGAGAGGTCCCAGAAGACTGGAGAAGGGTTTATGTGATCCCACCCACAAGAGTGGTAGCAGGAGGAGGCGGGAACTACAGACTGGTCAGTCTTACCTCAGTAGTGGGCAAGATTATGGAGGCACTCCTTAAGGAAAGGATAGTGCAACACCCGGAATCCATAGGGGCACAGGATCCAAGACAGCATGGGTTTACAAAAGGAAGGTCCTGTCAAACTAATCTCATAGATTTCTTTGACTGGGTAACCAGAGTGGTAGACCAAGGGGGAGCAGTTGATGTCGCCTACCTTGACTTCAGCAAAGCTTTTGACACTGTTCCACATAGAAGATTGATAAATAAGCTGGGTAGGCTCGGGTGGGTCAGAAGTTGGTCAACTGGGTGGCAAACTGGTTGACGGACAGAAAACAGAGAGTGGTGGTAAATGGTATACAGTCAGAAGAGATGCAAGTCACAAGTGGGTACCTCTGGATCAGTCCTGGGGCCAGTCCTCTTCAACATCTTCATTAGTGACCTGCAGATGGACTAGAGGGTAAGGCTTGTCTGTTTGCAGATGACACCAAGATCTGCAACAGAGTAGATGATCCAGATGGGGTGGGCAGAATGAGAAGAGATCTGGATAAACTAGCAGAATGGTCAGAAGAGTGGCAACTGGGATTTAATGCAAAGAAGTGCAAAATCATGCACATAGGGAAGAGAAACCCTGAAGCCACCTATAGGCTGAGGAGGAGTTGCTAGCAGTCACAAAGGAAGAAAGAGACTTGGGCATCATCATCACTGATGACCTAAAATCACTCAAGCAGACCTCTAAAGCAGTAGGTAAGGCTAGGGGTGTTAAGGTGTATAGTAGGGGTATCACAAGTCGTAAGAGGGAGGTAATAATCCCTCTTTACAAGACACTGGTTAGGCCCCATCTGGAGTACTGCATGCAGTACTGGAGGCCACACCTTCACAAGGACATTAACCAAATTGAGGCAGTCCAGAGAAGGCAACCAAAATGGTGCAGGGACTGCATCAGAAGACATATGAGGGCAGATTAACGGAGCTCAATATGTATACCCTTGAGCAAAGGAGGGAGAGAGGTGATATGATCGAGACATTCAAACACCTTAAGGGCATTAACAAGGTGAAAGAGTCTAACATGTTTAAATATAAGAAAAATAGCAGGACAAGAGGACACAGCATGAGATTAGAGGGAGGCTGATTAAGGGGAATGTGAGAAATTCTTTTTACAGAAAGGGTGGTGGATGCGTGGAATGGCTTCCACAAGTAGGTGGCTATGAATACAGTGCAGGGCTTCAAACAGGCATGGGATAGGCATAAGGAGCAATACAAATGACTATGAATAGATAGGCCACTGACAGAGCAAAGGCCGATGGCACATTTATAAGGTAGAAAAAGAAATGGGCAGACTGGATGGGCCTTGCGGTCCTTATCTGCCGTCAACTTCTATATGTTTCTATATGTTTCCTTTGGGGCTGGGGATGGTGGAGGAGCGAGCTCTCAGTAGGGGGCTAGCTTCTGAGCAGACACAATAGACCATGGGGCCTATTCTGCTGGCTTTTACTATGATACTGTGAACTACAGACCTATCTCTAACCTTCCCTTTTTAGGGAAAGTGATTGAGAAATTTGTTGTACTGCAGCTGGAGAACCATCTTACCATCCATGATATCTACAATCCCCTCCAGTCCAGTTTCTGGAAGAGACATAGTACTGAGACAGCCCTGGTTTGGGTGCTCAATGATCTCCTGATGGCTAGAGATCAGAAGCGCCGCTCCATCTTGGTGCTTCTTAATGTCTCATCAGCTTTCAACACTGTGGACCATGGGGTGTTGCTTGGGTGCCTGAGGGTCAACTGTGGCCTGACTGGTCCAGTCCTCAGGTGGTTTCAATCTTTCCTCTCTGGCAGGTTTCAGAGGGTGGTGTCCGGGTTGTTTTCCTTGGACCCAGTCTCCCTGTCTTGTGGGGTCCCCAGGGCTTGGTGCTCTCCCCAATGCTGTTCGTGGTGTATATGCTGCCTCTTGGAGACTTTGTAAGATGGTAGGGACTGAGGTTTCACTGCTCGTAGATGACACCCAGCTCTACCTGTCTTTCATGCCCAACCAGGCTAGTGCATTCTCTGTCTTTAACAGCTGCCTCACAGAAATCCAGGAATGGATGGAATCCAGCTGGCTGAAACTGAATTCTGATAAGACTGAGGTGTTGGTTGTGGATCCAGGTCTCCAGATAGAGGGGTCGGTGGCAGGGCCCCCCTTTGAGCTTTGGCTCAGGAATAGTCAGCTGCCTTCCTCTGAATAGGTGCATGTCATAGGAGTGCTCCTTGACAACAGGCTGACACTGTGCTCACAGGTGTCCACAGTTGTCAAGTCCTCTTTTTACCACCTTAGGAACATCCCTCGGATTAAGCACCTCGTTCCATCTGGTGACCTTCCAACATTGATCCACGCCTTTGTGACCTTGCACCAGGACTACTGCAACTCCCTCTACCTAGGGCTTCTGGGGGTTGATATCCGCCACTTGCAGCTGGTGCAGAATGCTGCAGCACGGCTGTTGACTGGGGTTCCTCATTCAAGCCACATCATGCCTGTGCTGCCGAACTACACTGGCTGCCTGTTCAGTAGTGGATCACTTTCAAGTTTGGCCTTCTGACCTTTAAAGCCCTACACAGACAGGGCCTGGGCTACTTGCAAGAGCTTCCGATCCCCTACTGCCCCGACTGCCCACTCCGCTCAGCTGATGAGGGGTTGTTAGAGATTCCCAGGGTACAGTTGAAAACCTCTGGCTCTCGTGCTTTTATGTTTGCAGCTCTGACCCTGTGGAATTCTTTATCTCATCAGATTCGAGAGTGCCAGACTGTGGAGAGCTTTAAAACAGCCTTAAAGACCTTTTTGTTTTGGCAGGCATTTGGCGATTAGTTATGATATATGCTCCTGCTTAGATTTTTGTATTTTTCCATTACTTGATTTTAACTGTATTTAATATTTATGTTCTTCAATCTTTTAACTGTTTTATTGATTGTACAGCACTTTGATTTTAGATATTGCACTTCATACATAAAACTTATTATATCATTATAAGACAGTTTGAATTGAATCAAGCTACTAGTCAATGGCCCTAATGACTAGCCATGTGGTCACTCAGAATAGATAGGAGTGATAGAGTAGGAATAGTCATGGTAGGATTAGATTTTCAGGTCACCAAAGTAATAGATGTAATCCCAGGGCGGGCCTTGATATTAGATGTAACATATTTAGCCACAAGGTTTAGATTCATCAACATTTATACACCTCAAACCAGGGCAGCAAGGGTGGACATATTTAAGATGATACAACCTTATTTGCACACATCCTGAGCTGTGGTATGGGGAGGGGATTTCAACTGTGGGCTGGGGAAAGAAGACAGAGGCCTGCAAACAGACAAGGTATTTTGTGATGCAAACTGCTTGCTTAACATATTAAAACAAACCTCATCACAAGATGCATACAGGATGGTTCACAGTAAGGGAGGCTCTACCTTTTTCAAAGGCTCTCTGCAGACCAGAATAGATTTTATTTTCACTTCACCTCCCTTGCAAATACAGTCAGCAAACTTGACAACAACTGAGGTTTCTGACTACTGAAGATTAGAAATAAGTATACAATGGGGACAGAATCCTCCATCAGGTACAGGACCATGGAGGATGAATGTTGAGGCTCTGACAGAACCAGACCTAGTACAAGAATAGCAGCAATCATGGACAGTAAGAGAGTCAGTTATGTGTTTTTATGACAGCATAATAGAATGGTGGGAAGAAACTAAATAAGGTATTAGAGAACTTTTTAAACAATATTCAGGAAAAACAGCTAAGACATACTAAAATATTTACAGTTGAGATCCACTCTTCACAACATCTCCCAGGCAGCTCAGTATCAACAAGACAATAACACACTAATAAACAATCTTATACAAGAAATGAGGCAGATACAATATGACAGAGGAACATCCTTACAGCAAGAAATGCAGTTTGGAACACAGCAAACAGAGAGAGAAAAAAAAACAGATATGTAGCAGGTGATACCTTTTATTGGACTATCAAAATAATTTCTGAGAGTAGCTTTCAAAAGATAAAACTCTCTTCTTCAGGTCAACAGTAGCCAAAGAGGTTGTTGGGTTTGACCTGAAGAAAAGATTTTTATCTCAAAGCTAGTCTCAGAAATAATTTTAGTCCAATAAAAGGTATCACCTGCAACATATTTCTTGTTTTTTTTTTCTCTACATTACTGACTGGACTAACATGGCTACCACATTTCTTTTTTTCAAACACAGCAAACTAAACAGACATTTGATCTATTTATAGAGAGTGTAGAGCAGAACAATGGCAAGCTTAAAGAAAAATAATGGACTGGAAGTCCATACAAAACAAGGAATATTACAAGAGATGAATAAGCAAATAGAAAACACCTTTTGCGCTATGGGTGTTGGGGGGGGGGGGCTAGAACCAGAAGAATCTTTTTTTTTTTTGCAAACCCTAAAATTCTTGAACAGACAGAAATAGAGAAAAATCAAGTTAATAATGTCCATCACAGGTCAAAATGTAGCAGACAGTATCAAGACACTCAATAAAAATACTGTGCCGGGGCCAGATGGCCTGCGTACTGAATTATATCAGGTATTTTATGAACAAATAACAACCCTTTTGGCTACAGTTTATAATTAATGCATTTTGGCAGGGGAAATAACTTACACCATGTCAAAAGGACTGATTTTTATTTTCAAAACAGGAGAAAATGCACTATTAAGTACCTGGAGGCCTTTACGCCTCTTAAACTCAGATTATAAAATCTTGACAAAAATGTTAACAAAGTGTATAGCCAAAGTAGCAGAAAGCATAATTAGTCCCATGCAAACCTGCACTCTAAAAAAATAAAGAACTGAGGACAGTTTGTTAGTATTAAGAGAACTGTTCTATAAAGGATATGAGAGGGAAGTAAGCGGCTTTCTTCTGAGTATTGCTCAAGAAAAGCTTTTGACAGAGTGTCACATAGTTATTCGTTGGCAGTTCTAAAAGCCTATAAAACACCAGATACATTCATTAAATGGATTATTAGCTTATACAAAACTGTTTTTGCCACCTCTCTAGTGAGTGGCTGGTTTGTTGGTACCTACATACTGGGAAGAGATCCCTCTGCTCGACATTTTCAGGCTAGATACCCTATTACAGAGAATACAATCAAACACCGAAATTACAGGAATAGAGTTTATACCCCACTATGCTCCAATAAAAGTTATGGCTCATGCGGATGACATGGTGATAATACTAGTGGATGAGGCCTCAGGAAAAAAGAGTTAAAAAAAGAAATAGAAGAGTATGTTTTAGTCTCTACATCAAGAATAAATTGTGGGAAAAGTATACAGTAGGACTTCCTTTGTGTGACCCAGACAGAACCCTACCACAACAAATAGCAGATATCAAAATTGAGAATAAAAAGGTAAAACTACTAGGCCTCATTTTTGAAACTCCTGATATGGCAAGTAAAAACTGGAAAAGTTGCATTAATACAGCAGAACATAAAATACAGGCACAGCAAGGGAAAAAATATAAAAATTGAAAAGAATAGTGTTAATCAAAACCTTGTTGTTGCCAGTTTTTGTGTACGTCAGCTATCCCCACCAAGGAACTAGAAATTAAAATGTATAACATTTTCTTTAGGGCCCTTTGGGGAAGCAGACTAAATCCTGTAAAAAGGAACATGACATATCTTACAAAAATATAGGGAGGATTAAGGATGGTCAATACAATTGTTTTCTATTACAGCATTGTCTTACACACCAATTTTAGTATAACGTGTAAAGCCCAGAGACCAGGATGGAGTGAGTGCATTTTTGTTTGATGTGGGCAGCTATGGATGATTTGTCGGACAAACACATTAACTAAGATTAAGAAACAGCATTTTCAGATAGATTATATAATTAGTGCATTTAGTAAACTCAAACAATGGAAGGTAACACACACTCTGTTGTCCACGTGTCATATAAAACAATTATATTGCAAAATTATAACACAAAACTTCAGAGAACCAATGACAATCTTTTTTTATCCAGTGGAAGATCAAAACAATACACTAGGATATTTAAACAACAAAAGAATACCAGAATATACATTGAATGTATTATGGATGAGTGTGCATGGTAGGCTAGGAGTAAGAAATGCTCATAAACATAAGCCTTTGGTGGAAAGATACTGTCCATGTCCGGGGTGCAAGGAAGATCTAGAAACACAAGAACATGTATTTTAAAATGCCCACATGCTGCAGGGTTATTGATGAGTATAGCAACTTATTGGCAGACTACCATTTTTAGTGCAATTACCTACTAGAACTTGATACTGGGAATATATTTAACACAAGGGACACGAGTACATAAAAACACATTGCAAGTTTTGGGCATATTAATAATGTATTACCGGTGGAAATCTAGGTGTGCTTGTCTTCTCCAACAAAAGTATGTTTTTCATCAAGCAGTGATACAGAATGTAGGAAGAGCATTACAGAATATATACACACTAGAAAAGAGAACTCTTACAACTGCCCAAATGAAAACATTATGGGAAAACTGCCAAAACTTTGTGCCCATGTAAACAAAGCTGATAGAAAAATTTAAAAGCACTGCTTTAGGGGAATTTAATCCTTTTTTTAAAGAATGTACTAGCAAATGATTATCAGAATGAAGTGATTAAACTATGTAAAATTTAAATATGATTTGGGTCATGAAAGAATTACTGTATTTTGTTTTCTGTATTGAGTATAATGTATACATTTTCTTACCAATAAACACTCACCTACTCTTTAGGAGGGGGAACCGCTGTCCGTCCATGGAGATGGCCAGTTCTGATGGGTAGCTGGCAAGAATGGATGTGGAGGAGGCTGGGGACAGGTCTCAACCCTGGCCTCAACTATGGTGGAGAACAACACATTTTTTTATGCCAAAGGACCTTCAGAACGTATTGTTATTTCTGACATTTCATTTGAATTAAATGGTCAAGAGGACTTGGCTACAAAACAACTGGTACATCTACCTTCTGTTAAAACAGCTTTGGAATTGCAAACTCTCATGCTAGCTGAGGAGAAATGCTTCATGGCTACAAAAATAAAACTTCAGGAGGCACTGAACAAATTTAAAGAAACTGAAAACAGAACTCTTCAGGGCCTCCCTGACAATGGAGCCAGCCCTCGTAGTACAGTCATAGCAACCCTGACTTCACCTGACATTCCAAGACCTATGCACCAGGTAAAAAGTGACAAGATTATTTTTTAAACCTCTTCTGGTGACCAGAATAATGCAATAGTATTTACCTTTTCAGCTGGGGCAAAACAGAGCTTTGATAAAAGCGGTCTGTGGGAGATGCATCCACTGATTAAACAACCCAGGATACAGTTTTCTCCTCAAAACTGGCCAGCACTGAAAGTCCCACTGCAGGCTATAACCAAACCCTTTCAGGGTAGTGCAACTATGGTGTTGGGGAGGGGGTCAATTGCAATGAATATAAACGCAGCACAAAATCTTCTACAAAACAAAATAGCAGGGACAAATAAGAAGGAAGTGTTAATATCTGCCAGTACAGATGCATTCTGCTACAGCTTTGCAGGGTGCGGTGTCTGCACAAGATACATCGGAACTTATGGGGGTTCAGTCAGGAATGGCTCATACAGGGGTTACTACCTCTGATCCAAGACCCCCCCCCGGACAAAACAGATTTAGTGAGCAGGATAGCGACTGCTCGGACGCAACTCCCAGATAACGCCTCTGAACCCTTGGAAGTGTAATTAACTGAAAAAAACTGCTCTGTTAAAGATTCTAGCTGAGGATGAAGCCTTCAGTCAATGGAAGAAAGAGGAGCTCCAGAGGAAATGGGACAGTGTGATGTTGTCAAACCGGAATATCACTTTGGATCACTTTGGATGTAGGCAAAACAAGAGAAAAGGAAAACCTTTTTTCTCCACCCTCTGTCCTTAACCAAGGTCCGACCTTTCATAAAAGGGAAGGGAAGGGAACATTGTTTAACCAGGAGTAGCATACTAAGCTGAAGCTTGTTTCTAGATGTGACCTGGGAGCACAAGGAAGTTAAGTGACTTACTCAGGATCATATAGTATTCACCTAGGTGGCTGAGGGATTCAAACCCAGGTCTCCAGTTCTGCAGCTCAGAGCATTAACCCACTGTGCTATACTGCCTCCTCAACAGAATCAGCAGCTGCCACTATACAATCCACTTTCGGGTTGCCACTGACTACTACTGCAGAGAAACCATGTTTGGACATTGCTTTAAAAGGAGCTGGCTAGATACAAAGTGATGATGGTCGTTTGATACCAGACCCGACTTGGGGCTTGGGCTTTTCTTCACAATTAGTAGCCTCTCCACAATGGTGCCCCCCTTTGGAGACAAATGTTCAAGTTTCTCCCCTCGGGGATAAGTCCTCTCTTACTACAGTGACAAGTACCCCTTCAGAGGGACACATTGCAGGAATATCAAAGGACTAGAGGACCCAAGGGATTGATACACATAATCCAATATCAGTTCCTGGTAAAAGACTTGGTTTGCTGGCCAAGGCACCTAGCTTCACCTGAGCTCTTTCCTTCTAAGACTGCTTGAAAGGCAGAGTAGAGAAACTTACCAGAGCAAGGGAGAAGGATTAAGACTTAGTTTGGCTAAGCAGATTTACTGTGTGGTGGTGTTTTTATTTTTTACTCACAGGGATTGCTACTGTTTGTTGCTAACATTTCATTGCTTTATTTTTCTCTGATTCAAATTGTTGTTGCTGGTATACCTTCTTCTGCATTATTACAAGGTGTGCCTACAGTGTGTGCTAACAGATTACTGCTGTAATCTTCTGATTCAAATTGTCTTTTGCAAGGTATATCTTCTGTTACTGCTTTATTTTCTCTGGAGCAAAGTGTTTCTTACAGGGTATATCTTCTCTGAAATTACTGTATTACAGGTGGAGCTTACATTTTGTGACTTTTTATCATTGGCTAAGCAAAATTACTGTTTGACACTGTGTTTTATTTTATTCTTGTTTGTTGAAAAGTTTGTTGTCTCAGAGGTGTTTCAGTCTCCTTCTCACATTGAAGGAGCTTTAACTGTTTTCCTCCCACAGCTCTTCCAAAGGATTAGGTGTGTATGTGTGGGTGGAGCTGGCAAACTGTCAGTAATTTCCAACAGAAAGAAGGGTTAAAAAGTCAGGTTAGTTGATATCTTGGAGGTAGAAGACTTGGTTTGCTGCCCAAGGCACCAAGCTTCACCTGAGCTCTTTCCTTCTAAGACTGCTTGAAAGGCAGAGTAGAGAAACTTACCAGAGCAAGGGAGAAGGATTAAGACTTAGTTTGGCTAAGCAGATTTACTGTGTGGTGGTGTTTTTATTTTTTACTCACAGGGATTGCTACTGTTTGTTGCTAACATTTCATTGCTTTATTTTTCTCTGATTCAAATTGTTGTTGCTGGTATACCTTCTTCTGCATTATTACAAGGTGTGCCTACAGTGTGTGCTAACAGATTACTGCTGTAATCTTCTGATTCAAATTGTCTTTGCAAGGTACATCTTCTGTTACTGCTTTATTTTTCTCTGGAGCAAAGTGTTTCTTACAGGGTATATCTTCTCTGAAATTACTGTATTACAGGTGGAGCTTACATTTTGTGACTTTTTATCATTGGGCTAAGCAAAATTACTGTTTGACACTGTGTTTTATTTTATTCTTGTTTGTTGAAAAGGTTTGTTGTCTCAGAGGTGTTTCAGTCTCCTTCTCACATTGAAGGAGCTAATTGCTTTTCCTCCCACAGCTCTTCCAAAGGATTAGGTGTGTATGGGGTGGAGCTGGCAAACTGTCAGTAATTTCCAACAGAAAGAAGGGTTAAAAGTCAGGTTAGTTGATATCTTGGAGGTAGAAGACTTGGTTTGCTGCCCAAGGCACCTAGCTTCACCTGAGCTCTTCCTTCTAAGACTGCTTGAAAGGCAGAGTAGAAACTTACCAGAGCAAGGGAGAAGGATTAAGACTTAGTTTGGCTAAGCAGATTTACTGTGTGGTGGTGTTTTTTTTTTTACTCACAGGGATTGCTACTGTTTGTTGCTAACATTTCATTGCTTTATTTTTTCTCTGATTCAAATTGTTGTTGCTGGTATACCTTCTTCTGCATTATTACAAGGTGTGCCTACAGGTGTGCTAACAGATTACTGCTGTAATCTTCTGATTCAAATTGTCTTTGCAAGGTATATCTTCTGTTACTGCTTTATTTTCTCTGGAGCAAAGTGTTTCTTACAAGGTATATCTTCTCTGAAATTACTGTATTACAGGTGGAGCTTACATTTTGTGACTTTTTATCATTGGGCTAAGCAAAATTACTGTTTGACACTGTGTTTTATTTTATTCTTGTTTGTTGAAAAGGTTTGTTGTCTCAGAGGTGTTTCAGTCTCCTTCTCACATTGGAAGGAGCTAATTGCTTTTCTCCCAGCTCTTCAAAGGATTAGGTGTGTATGTGGGGTGGAGCTGGCAAACTGTCAGTAATTTCCAACAGAAAGAAGGGTAAAAAGTCAAGTTAGTTGATATCTTGGAGGTAGAAGACTTGGTTTGCTGGCCAAGGCACCTAGCTTCACCTGAGCTCTTTCCTTCTAAGACTGCTTGAAAGGCAGAGTAGAGAAACTTACCAGAGCAAGGGAGAAGGATTAAGACTTAGTTTGGCTAAGCAGATTTACTGTGTGGTAGTGTTTTTATTTTTTACTCACAGGGATTGCAACTGTTTGTTGCTAACATTTCATTGCTTTATTTTTCTCTGATTCAAATTGTTGTTGCTGGTATACCTTCTTCTGCATTATTACAAGGTGTGCCTGCAGGTGTGCTTAACAGATTACTGCTGTAATCTTCTGATTCAAATTGTCTTTTGCAAGGTATATCTTCTGTTACTGCTTTATTTTCTCTGGAGCAAAGTGTTTCTTACAGGGTATATCTTCTCTGAAATTATTACAGGTGGTGCTTTACAGGTTTTACAGTTTTATCTAACATTAGGATAAGCTTTCAGGGTTACTGCATTTGTTGTTGACTGATTGTTTCTGCTCTTACCTCCTTGTTCTTTTGTCCGTGGTTCTTCTTTTAGGCAGGGAAGGGCCAGCCACCCACCCCATCCCCAACCACCCCACGCTACACTCCTTGTATAGGGTCCACAGTTGTGACATTTCCTGTGGCAGAGCAGGAAGGGGCGGATCAGTGGGGCCTCCACAAGGTGATCTCATTTACAGGGCACTAGTACTTAACTTGTTATAACAAGTTAAACAAAGCACAATTAAAACATTACTAGCATTTTTTCCTTCTAATTACTCTGACTAGGTTACAAACCCAGCAACTTATTTGGAATGGATTTCATTAACTGCAGGTACTGTGGAACAATTTTCAGAAGGACAGTCTTACAGGATTTAGGACACTGTCCTACATGCGGGCCTTTGGAGATCTTAGGTCTCAGCACGGGCAGCATGGGCAGAGATTGCATGCCTCAAATTTCATATTGAAGAGAAATACATTATAAGAACCACCCACCATTTCCCCAGCATCCAACAGAAAAACCTCGACCGCGAGAGGTAGTTGGTCCAGGAGATTGGCAGGTGGTTAGGAGGAGCAAATCAGGTGCCCCATCACTCTCTGCTCTCCAACACATTACCTCCGAAAACCATATAAACACTACAAACAGGTATCTGCCTCTATCTCTGAAATCAAATAAAGAGGCAGAAGACACTGCAGAGCAGGACACTGCGGCACAGGAGCTAGCACAACAATACTCACCCAAATCAGGAACCAAAACTAAACAAGCACAAAGGAAATCCAAAAAACTACCGATCATAGGAGACTCCATGATTCAGGGAGTTGATACCCATCTCCAGCCAGGGGTGATGGTCAGATGTCTCCCAGGTACATCAGCATGGAGAGAAACTGACCACATTGCTAAAATTGTTCACAAAGCAGGAGAAAACATTGATGTCCTAGTACACATAGGGACTAATGATCTCACCAGCCGGTCTGTTGTGGAGACCAAGGAACACCTGACTAGGCTGGGTGACAAACTATCATCTATTTCGTCCGGCATCTCCTTCTCTGAGATCCTGCCAGTCTGGGAGAGGGGAGCAGATGGACGGAAGGTCAGAGAAGGGGAGATAGGGGAGCTAAACATGTGGCTCAAGAACTGGTGCCAGGAAAAAGGACACGGATTTGTAGGGAACTGGCAACAGTCCTGGGAGTGAAAGTTCTTTAAATTTGATGGACTGCATCTGACTAAAGAGGGAGTCAGTGCATTGGGGCAGAAGTTTGACGTCTTTGCAGAATATTTAAACTAGTAAATGGGGAGAGCGGTGCAGCCTCATCGTCGAATGGGAAGAACACCCTCCCCTCAGCTAGTGGTCAAACAGGAATTCAGCGTGTTTGCCGCTTATTTGCATCACCAGGTAAGAAAAAGGTTTGTCTCCCATACGATGACAGGGTAATGCCAAACTTCACCCAACAACCAACACACCAAAATCTGGCCAATGGAAAATCATGTACAAAATGCTCACAGCCTGGGAAATAAGATCCCAGACCTGCAGGCAATAATGTCAGAGCTAAACTGGACATAGTAGCAATTAGTGAGGACGTGGTTTACCAGTAACCACACTTAGGAGACTTCAGTACCTGGCTATATATTGTTCAGAAGAGACCGAGGTGCAAAAGGGGGAGGAGTGGCCCTGTATGTTAATGAAAATATCAAAGCTACAGAAATTCAGAATACACATAAGGAGCCAGAAGAACTGTGGGTCACCCTGGAAACAGGAAATGGGACAGCCATAAGAACTGGGGTTGTCTACAGGCCCCCAGACCAGGGGGAGGACATAGACACATTACTGTTAGAAGATATACAAAACATGACAGCTAAAGGGGAGGTTCTGATAATGGGAGACTTCAACATGCCAGATACAGATTGGTCAATACCAGCAATCTGCCAGAACTCAACACATGGTGGATTCCCTGCAGGGAGAGGGCCTGAAACAACTGGTACAACAACACACAAGAAATAGGGCTATCCTAGATCTAGTACTGACTAACAAAGAAGGATCACAGATCTCCAGGTAGAAGGTCACCTGGGGGCCAGTGACCATCACATGGTATGGTTCAATTTGGCTACTACATCTAAATCATCCCATTCCAAGGCAAAAATATGGGACTTCAGAGGAGCTGACTTTGATAAGATGGCCAACAGAGTTAAGCTAGCCCTGGCAAAAAGAAACACAGGTGAGGGGGTACAGGCAAAGTGGGCAAGCATTAAGGATTCAATACTTGAAGCAACATCCCATTGTGTTAGACAGAAAAGGAAGTGCAAAAGAAGAAGGAAGCCACTTTGGTTCTCAAATACAGTAGCAGAAAAGGTCAGAGCCAAAAGGCTGGCCTTCAGAAAATATAAGGAACACAGCGGGATGAAGATAGGGAGGCATACCAAACTGCCCTAAGGGAAGCAGGTAAGGCAGTAAGGCAGGCAAAGTCCCATACTGAGAAACACTAGCACAAACAGTAAAAGAAGGTGGCAAGACTTTCTATAGATACATTAGTGAAAGGAGAAAGTCCAGAGGGGTATTGCTAAGCTTAATGGAGAAAAAGGGAGCATGTGAGGAGGAGGACCCTGTAAAGGCATCTATCCTAAATAGATACTTTGCTCAGTATTTACTGAAGAGAAGGTAGGGCAGGGCCCACAGCTCAGCATCATGGACACAGGGGAGGGAGGTGAGCACTACTCCTCTCACAAAAGAAAGGGTCCTACAAGAGCTTGCTAAGCTCAGGGTGGATAAGGCAATGGGACCTGATGGCATACATCCCAGGGTACTTAAGGAGCTAAAGGAGGAACTAGCAGAGCCATTAGCAGAATTGTTTAGTGAGTCTCTGAGCACAGGAGAGGTCCCAGAAGACTGGAGAAGGGCTCATGTGATCCCACTCCACAAGAGTGGTAGCAGGGAGGAGGCGGGGAACTACAGACTGGTCAGTCTTACCTCAGTAGTGGGCAAGATTATGGAGGCACTCCTTAAGGAAAGGATAGTGCAACACCCGGAATCCATAGGGGCACAGGATCCAAGACAGCATGGGTTTACAAAAGGAAGGTCCTGTCAAACTAATCTCATAGATTTCTTTGACTGGGTAACCAGAGTGGTGAACCAGGGGAGCAGTTGATGTAAACACCTTGACTTCACAAAGCTTTTGACACTGTTCCACAGAAGATTGATAAATAAGCCAGGTAGGCTCGGGGTGGGTCAGGTTGGTCAACTGGGTGGCAAACTGGTGGACTGGCAGAAAACAGAGAGTGGTGGTAAATGGTATACAGTCAGAAGAGATGCAAGTCGCAGTGGGGTACCTCAGGGATCAGTCCTGGGGCCAGTCCTATTCAACATCTTCATTAGTGACCTCGCAGATGGACTAGAGGGTAAGGCTTGTCTGTTTGCAGATGACACCAAGATCTGCAACAGAGTAGATGATCCAGATGGGGTGGGCAGAATGAGAAGAGATCTGGATAAACTAGCAAAATGGTCAGAAGAGTGGCAACTGGGATTTAACGCAAAGAAGTGCAAAATCATGCACATAGGGAAGAGAAACCCTGAAGCCACTTATAGGCTGGGAGGAGTTGCTAGCAGTCACAAGGAAGAAAGAGACTTGGGCATCATCATCACTGATGATCTAAAATCATCAAAGCAGACCTCTAAAGCAGCAAGTAAGGCTAGGGGGTGTTAGGGTGTATTAGTAGGGGGTATCACAAGTCTAAAGAGGGAGGTAATAATCCTCCAGCCAAGACATTGGTTAGGTCCCATCTGAGTACTGCATGCAGTATTGGAGGCCACACCCTCACAAGGACATTAACCAAATTGAGGCAGTCCAGAGAAGGGCAACCAAAATGGTGCAGAGACTGCATCAGAAGACATAAGGAGGACAGATTATGGAGCTCAATATGTATACCCTTGAGCAAAGGAGGAGAGAGTGATATGATCGAGACATTTAAACACCTTAAGGGCATAAACAAGGTGAAAGAGTCTAACATGTTTAAATATAAGAAAATAGCAGGACAAGAGGACACAGCATGAGATCTGAGGAGGCCAATTAAGGGGAATGTGAGGAAATTCTTTTCACAGAAAGGGTGGTAGATGCATGGAATGGCTTACCACAAGAAGTGGTGCTATGAATACAGTGCAGAGCTTCAAACAGGCATGGGATAGGCATAAGGGAGCAATACAAATGACTATGAATAGATAGGTCACTGACAGAGCAAAAGGCCGATGGCACATTTATAAGGTAGAAAAAGAAATGGGCCGACTGGATGGGCCTTGCGGTCCTTATCTGCCGTCAACTTCGATGTTTCTATGTAAAGACCCTGCATCAACAGGGGTGAGCTTTAACAATGCTGATCGAAATAACCCCCCAAAAAATTTCCATCCACTTCAGCGGCAGTTCCAACAGAGGCTTCATCACCAGAGGCCAATGGGTCGCATGGATCTGAAGAGACTACTCATTCTAACTCCCCTCCTAGACCCTTACTCTCAGAACTACTTAAGAATAATAAATCAGAACCCTTACCGAGAAGGCATGTACTCAGAACGAAATACAAGGGAGGTTTGGATCCCTGATAGGACAGGCAAAATATTGGAAAACACTTGATTAAGGATTGTCTTCATTTTTCCCCCGCAGATGTGTTTGTCTTTATTTACATCTCGGGGGAAGACACCTTTGATATCAGTTTTCAAACCCCACAATTACTGGACATTTTCTGGTGCAAATATAACCAACTCAAATTCTCTCCACTATGGACCCCCTTTGTTGCAATCCCACTTATCAAACCATTGATCAAAATGGTGACCATCATGTTCTGGAATGAAAGTGGTGGGAGACATTTACCACTGGTTACAGCAGAAGTGTGAGGTTCTCAGTGCTCCTGAAGCTATCCTAGATAGGGAGCATTTCTGGACTTGGGGTGGAAATTTAAGGTGAAACTTCGCCAAATGGAAGACGGCATATCCCATATTCCAAACTTTTTTTTCTTGGACATGATAGGGGGGGTTCTGCTTCTGTTCTGGGCAGCACAAGGCATGTTACCAGTGTGAGGCACGGACACATCATTCCAGTGTCTACGATAAACTTTGATGTAGTCTCTGCAATGAGGTAGGCAACATAAGTTCTCAATGTGTGAACCACACAAGATGCAACTTATGTGAATAATTTGGCCATTTTTATCAAGAATGCCCATGGGCATCTTCAAATAAATCCCATGACATGGACCCCAAAGATCATATACACAAAGCTCAGGCAGATATGACCACACCGTTTGACTCCTGAGACCTACACCTTCAAATGCAGCAGAATTTTAGGTGCCAGAGCCACTAACCCCTATACCAGGAACTACTGGGAGTCCCCTTCCTGAGAAACCTGAGGAATTCAGCTCCACAGATCTCTTGCAAGCAGTATATTATATGGATCCTCCGGGTCAAGAGTTATTGGTCGACCTAAAAGATTCAGTGCCAGCTCAACTGGAGGTAACCCCTCACCCAAATAGATGGTCCTCAAGATGGATAATAAAAGAGGACTTACCACAGACTTCTGACTCTGAAAACTCATTTAGAGTACTGCCTAGCTCAACCTGGGATGTGTCCAAAATACGTGAAGACTTACCTTACATGGTGGAAATGGGCACAGCAAATTCTCAGTCAACTGAGAAGGTATATGTGGGGAAAAAGAAGGGTAGGAAAAAATATTAGGATCACAGAAGCACAAAAATATAATTATCTTAAAAAAAGTAACGTTAGGATCACAGGAGCACAGAAATAAAATTATCTTAAGAAAAAAATAAAGGAGCTGGTTGGGGGGATATGAGTAACACTGTTTATGTGCTGGGTCTGTACAATTAAGATGGTAAGCCTATACAATATTTTATCTAGAGCAGTAGGAGGCACAAGGGAGCAGCTCATACTGGGTGAACTGTAAGACTGCTCAATCTTATTTTTAGAAACTGGATCTAGGGATATGCTTAATCTGTTTAAATTGTTAGTTGCAGAAATAGATTGCATAGTTTAACTGTTAATAATACTAGATGACAAATTGTCTATCAAGATTAGGAGCTGGTTTCTCAGGCATGGGGTTATCTGGTAGTACAGTAAGGGGCTATATGACTTGATCTTAATCCACCCCGGTATGGCCACTTGGGGAGGGGTGAAGGGTAGTATCCCGGGGGTAGGGACCAGGCAAAGGGGGAATGTCACAATATGTTTAGAGAAGAAAGCTTGGGGTGGTCTCCAAACACTATGACAGGCATCTTTGGGAGGATTGTGGGTTGTGCAGGCTGTGGGGCAGTGATAATTCTAAACTGGGTTTGGAGGGAGTGAGGTTGCCCACTCTGCAGGCAGTTGATGCAGATCAGGAGTGAGGTAAACTGGCTAAGGAGGCAACTAGAGGACTTGGGGGATGATGAATGAAAAAGGGAGGGGAAAGGGGGGAAGGTGGGATGGTTCAAGGCTAAGCCAGGACATGACTCATATATTGGGGGGGGAGAATGTTTTGAGCAGGGATTTGTAGACTGGGAGGCAGATGGCAAGGAGGAAACCATAAGGGGAAATGGTCCCAATCGAATGAGGTGGGAGGCTCTCAGGTCAGGGCTGGCTGGAAAGGGGGCAACCTGGAGTGGCAGATAGTGGGAAATTAGGACAGAAGGGGGACAGGGCAGGAGGGGATGATGGGGCAGCCCATAGGAGCAGGTAGTGAGAAATTGGGGCAAAAGGAGGAGGCTGGCATAGAGTTTTACAATAAATTTGATCTGTTATGAGGCCTCAAAGGAGAGGAAGGGGCATGCAGAGATGGGAGGATTGAAAATGAGACTGAAAAGAGTGAGTTGGGAAAACAGAGGGGGCTAGTGAACAAGAAGGGATATAAAAGCAATAGTTCAAGTGGGGGAAGAGGGAAATCTAGTGTAAAGCAAAGGGAGGAGGGATTTCAGGTAGCAGGCATAGGGGTTGAGGGCAAGATTGGAGAGATATGAGTAGCAACAGAGTCGAGAGGGGAGACCCCACTGAGGAGGAAGGATAGTATCATTATAGGTTTGGTAGGTGTTGGGGTCCCACGGGGGGGCATGAGAGGAGGATGCATTAATATTGCTGAGGAGGAAGAGGGAGGGATTTGGTCAGGGACAGGGTGTTAGGTGTGGATGAGACAGAACAAAAGGAGTTAACGAAGCTGGGGGGATCTGATGACCGTGGGCATATAAAGGGCAGCAGGAAGGGGAGGGCGACAAAAGGTTCACTAATGTGGAGGCAGAAAGACTCCCAGGGGAGGGAAAAAATCAGTAAAGGGGGGCAGGAACACAGAACAATGGTAAATAAAAGTCTGATGGAGGCACAAAGGTCCTCCTGCTGGAGGACTCCATGATTAGGGGTATACACTGGGAGGGGCGGTGGGGGGAACCAAGTCAAGTTAAGGTGGTGGGGATCTCTGGTCTGATGGTGCACAGGGCAAAGTTACAGGTGTATGAGCTGGTAAGGGACTGTGGGGGGGTCTCTGAATTCATGGTGCACCTGGGGACTAATGATATAGAGGGAAATAGTGCTCTTGAAATCCAGGCAATGTTCCATGAGCTGGCCAGACTTTGCCAGGATAATGGATGCACAGTTTCCTTCTCAGAAATCTTGCCAGTACCGAAGGCCTCTGTAGAGAACAAGGTGAAGATAATAGATGTAAATGACTGGCTCAGGAAGTGGGAGATAGAAAGAGGGACGGGGTGTTGGGGGACTGGGGGGGGGAGTACGGGAAAATAAGAGACTATATGCCAGGGATAGGCTTCACCTAAATCCGACAGGGAAGGAAGTCCTAAAACAGGGGATGATGGACTACATTCAATCTAGGTGGGGTTTAAACTTACGAGGGGGGATAGGGGGAATGTACAAATGACCTCACCACTTGGGGAGGGACCTGGCCTTCATCCCCTGGACTCGGGCATGAGCATGGAGAGTGAGGGAATCATTGGGGACAAAGGAAGGCAGTTGTATATGAGAGGTGGGGGGGCATGGTAAAGGGGGGAGGGATAAGGGTTGGGGGGTGGTGTTAGTAAATGCCAGGAGCCTGGGTAACAAAATGCCAGAGTTCCAAGCCATGTTATTGGATGGAGGGGTGGATGTGGCGGCGGTCACGGAAACTTAGGCTAACCCTAGCCATGGATGGGATCTAAATGTGAATGGATACACTGTACACAGGAAGGCTAGAAAGGAGGGCAGAGGGGGAGAGTGGCTAGGTTCGTTAGGTACAATATAGAGATCAGTCTTATAGAAGAAGAAGAAGAAGAGGGAAATGTGGAGGCCTTATGGGTCACTGTGCGAACCCCTGCTGGAGGCAAGCTCAAGATGGGAGTGGTTTACAAGCCCCCAGTGATAGGAGAGGTTCTGTAGAAGAGTCTGCTAGAAAACATTATTGGCCAGTGTGGACCTAATGAGGAGGGAGTTGTGTTGATGGGGGATCTTGATATGCCAGCTACCGACTGGGAACCATGACTTCCATGGTTGCTAGGGAACACAGGCTGCTGGATGACTTCCAGGACATTTTCCTCACTCATCAGGTGATGGAGTCTATGAGGAAGGGGCATATCCTTGATGTGGTCCTTGCGGATGGGGATCTGGTATGGGATCTGGTGGAGGAGAACCCCCAGTCAGGGAGCAATCATGATACTGTTTGGTTTTGGCTAAACTTGGGTGAGGAGGGAGCTAGGTCTCAGACATTGATGGCTGACTTTAGGGGGGCGGACTTTAGGAGCAGGGGAAGATTCACAAGGAGCATTTAAAGGGGATAATACATGGGATGAATGTAGAAGGGAGATGGGAGGTCTTAAAACTGGGACTCCAGGAGGCTGTCATGACCTGTGAAAAAGTAAAGTGCAAGGGGGCAAAGTCACGTAAACCATGCTGGTGGTCCAAGGAGGTTCAAGAGGCCATAAGGGAGAAGAGGGCTGCCTATAGACATTATAAGAAAACAAAGTGGGAGAGGGACAAGGACAAGTACCTTCTTGCATCCAGACATGTTACACGGTTGGTGAGGGAGCAAAGGCAAGAAAAGAGCAGTGGCTCGCACAGGGGATAAGTGGTGGGGAAAAGGGGTTCTTTAGGTATATTGGGGAGCAGAGAAAAACTAAGGGCCAGATAGGCAGATTGAGAACAGAAAGGGGGTGGCTGGAGGAGGCAAGGCAACAAAGCTGAAGCCTTAAATGAGTATTTTGCCTCCATGTCCATTAGGGAGGTGGATGGGAAACCTACAAAGAAGGAAATGTTGGATTTGGATGGGCAGGGTGTAAGTTTGCTGGAGCATTAGATATGGCAAAGGGGGGAGGGTTATTTCTGGGGTAGCACACCAAGGGGGACCTGCTGCAAGGGGGAGAGGGACCAACAATGCCTCAGGGGTATCACACCAGGAAGGACCTGCTGATAGGGGGGAGAGACCAATGGGGTTATACCTATAGAAAGAGTGTGGAAAGCCCTTAAAACTCTTAAAAAGGATAAATCTCCAGGCTCGGATGGCATGCACCCCAGGGTACTATGGGAGATGGCTGACATACTGGTGGCACCACTGGTGGAACTCTTCAATCCATCACTTGAGACAGGAAGGGTACCTAGGGATTGGCGGGTGGCACATGTGTTCCCAATCCACGAAGGGGAATCTAGGGAGGAGCCTGGTAACTATAGACCTATCGGTTTGATGTTGGTGGTGTACAAGATGCTGGAGAGCATACTCAAGAAATGATTGGGTGGGTTCTTGAAGGGTATGGGATTTCTGGATAGTCATCAGCATGGGTTTTGCCTGGGAGATCGTGTCAAACTTACCTTGTTGATTTTTATGAGTGGGTAACATCAGAGCTAGACAAGGGTAGACCCATGGATGTACTGTTCTTGGACTTCAGCAAGGCATTTAACTCTGTCCCTCATATTAGACTACAGGGGAAACTGAGGGGGATGGGGGTAGGCCTGTTGATGGTCAGATGGATTGGAAATTGACTGGATGGGCACACCAAGAGAGTTGTGGTTGGAATGGAAGTCTCACCTCCTAGGTAGGTTATTATTGGGGTACCACAAGGCTCAGTCCTGGGACTGATCCTGTTTAAACAGTTTAATGCCTACATCTATGATATCAGGGAGGGTATCAGGTGCAATATGAAGCTCATCACAGATGACTCTAAGCTGGGTGCAGTGGTGGAGGAGGAGGGGAGGTTGGCCCTGTAAAGGGATCTGGAGATCCTGGACAGGTGGGCCTGTACCTGGAAATTAAAATTTAATTCCTACAAGTGCAAGGTGTTACACCTTGGGAGGAGGAACCCCAGATATGAGTACACCCTGGGAAGGAATGAGTTGAAGGACATGGCAGGGGAGAAGGACCTGGGGGTACTGGTGGATGTGAACATATACAATTCTGAGCAGTGCAGGGGGGCAGCATTAAAAGCAAAAACGGTGATGGGCTGCATCACACAGGGGATTACCTTAAGAAGCAGGGATGTGATTCTGCCACTGTACAATGGCCTGGTTACACCACACCTGGAGTACTGTGTGCAGTACAGGAGGCCACATTTGAGGAGAGACATCCAGCTTCTGGAGAGGGTAAAGAGGAGAGCTACCAAAATGATCTGAGGTCTAGGGGAGATGACGTATGAGGAGAGACTAAGGGAGCTAGGACTGTTCTCATTAGAGGAGAGGTGGGATAGAGGGGGATATGATTGAGGTTTTCAAATACCTTAAGGGAATGAATAGGGTAAATTGGGAGGAGATTTTTAGGATGAAGGAGGGTGGAATCACCAGAGGACATAGTTGGAAGCTTGAGGGAGGAAGGATGAAGAGGGAAAGGAGGAGGAAGTTTTTCACTGAGAGGGTGGTGGTACTTTGGAATGTGCTGGCTGGAGAGCTGGTTCAGGCTTCTACGGTAGAGGGTTTCAAGAGAGGGTGGGACAAATACAGGAAGAGGGTGAAGAAGAGGTTGGCTTGTACTGGGGGGTGGAGATGGAGGTCAGGAGACAAAGGGGGATAATGGGGGTTGGCTTCTGTACCCAACCTGGGGTCTGAGGCTCGAGCAGACTTGATAGACCGTAAGGCCTAATCTGCTGGTGACTAGTATGTTAAGTATATAGTATGTATCAATGGACTAATTAGTGTACTGTACTGCTCTAGCATCTCTAAATCCCCATAGTTCAATAAATAATAGGAAAAGGCAGGCAGTGTTTCAGTTAGTTTGTGATATGGCATTTGACATTATTATGGTGCAAGAAACCTGGATGGGATTAGTATCCCAGATGTCTTCCTTTAAATCTGAATGGCCCTGGTAACCATCTTATTGGTCCTTTGGTGCTGATGTGGCAGATAGTGTAGGGATCCTTTTTTCAGGTGAAAAGTTTTTGCTTTTTAGGCTTATAGATCTCATCCCGGGGAAGTGTCTTGGTGATCGATGGTTACTGGGAAGGGGAACCATGCAGGCTCTTGAATATCTATGGCCCTCAATTGAAAGCAGACAGGGTTAAACTTTTTGAAATTATTCAGCCCTAGCTTGCCACAGCTAAACCTGGGATAATAGGGGGGGCTTTAACTGTAGTATTAAGATACCCAGAGGTCACGGATCTTTGACAAAAATATACTGTGAATCACTGGCCTTCAGAAGCTGTATTATTGCAGATGATATAGCTCCCCAGTTAGTCTTGCTATGTTCAAGGCCCTGTATGCCAAAACATTTGTGGAGCTCTGTAACTGTTTCCACCGTTCCTAGTTGTCCAACTGATGTTTCCGCTCAGTCTAAGTCCTTCCTGTTCAAACTAAGTGTTCCCTTGCCAAGATTACTCCCCCCCCCCTTCCCTCAGTCCATTCTAGTCCCACTGGCACTACTGGTTCACCTCAGTTCATTCCAGTCCCACGGTACTACGTACTCACTGCAACACCCCCCCATCACCCACTCTTATGCCCTGATACCACCTGCTTAGTATCCCAGAATCTTTCTGCCAAACTCTTCATCTTCAGCTACCAAGAGTAGGTGCATCCATTATACACTCAACACAGTTTTGTGGGTTACTACGTAGGTTGCTTTATTACCCACTTATTATACTTTGGGAAATATGGGAATATTTTAATAAAACATAAGAAACAGGGTAGTTTGTCACAGCATGAAGTAATAAACTTCAGATGAGGCAAATTTACAGGTTTAAAACATGCCTTGGTGTGATATTTATTTTTCAAAAGTTCAAAAAATAATAAATGAAGACAAAGAAATTGCAAAGAAAATCACCTCTTAACATCAGTAGTTTCTCACACAATATAGTCCTGGATTGTAGAGCGCCCAAGACCCTTCTCATCTGCATTGGACAGCTTGTCTACAATAGCAGTAGAACATCTCCTCCTCTTTCAGGGCTGAGCCCCACTGGGCTTAACTGAAGTGAACTTAGTGAAGAGGCTTTATATATCTTTTGGTGGGGGTCACCTGACTAAGACCTTTCTGTATTTACAAGTCTGGACATGTTGCTTCATGTCTGAACATGTTGTTTCAAAACCAAGGGGGGGAGGGGATCTGTGTCAGGGGATTTAATGGTTCAGTTAAAGGTACAGTGTATATATCCACAGATATTGACTCCCTATAGCTCTGATCCACAATGACCAAGCGCTTTTATAAAGCATATCATTCAGTCTCATACATAAAACATTATACAGTAACAGGTCTGTAGTGTAAATTCAGGGTTTTAAAAAATTGATTAGCAGATTTTTTCTTGGGACAATGCTAACTGTGCAGAACGTATTTGTATAGGTTTTCTAGAAGTGTTATATTTGTTAAACACAATGAGGCAAGTGCTATGCATTTTCACAATGTTTTAGCACTTTTATGAGCAAAACCGCTAATCAATTTTTGGAGTTATATAAAACCCTGAAATTTATGAAAATACCTTAAGGATTTTTTATAACTGTACTAATCATGACATTATTATTGTATTATATGACTTCTGAATCCTTTTTCTTTAAAAAGGCTTTACTAACTGTATTCATTTCTATTTAAAATAGCCTTCATGCTTTTTGCACGCGAAATGCATTTATGCACTTTACACAACACCTCTTCAAGTGTTTGGTATCATTTCAGGGACTGGATGGCTGGAAATGAAAAAAGAATGAAAAGAGAGAACTAGAAGGGCATTCAATAGGGATAGTAAAGAGCTACGCTAGGTGGCCAACATGGGGGGGGGGGGGAAAGCAAAGAGAGAAAAGCAAAGAGAAAAGCATAAACTGTTGTTAGGAAATAAGGAGATAGAATAGTGGTCCATCAGTCACAGCTGAGGGTGTAGCCTAACTCTGCCACATGGATTATATCTCTTGAGCAGAGGAAAGCTTTCAATAAGGTTGATCATGATTTTCTCTTTGGGATCTTGCATGCATAAGGCATTCCTAATACCTTTATATTCTGGGTAAAATTGTTAAATAGCAATGCCTGTTTTAGTCCAATGATACAGGGACTCATAGGACTTGAACGTAAGGTAAGGTAAGTGGTCCGTCAGGTGTGTCCCTTAAGCCCCCTGCTCTATATATTTTCCCTTAACCCATTGCTTAAAAAAAATTTAAATAATCCTTTAGTTATAGGACTTTCTGGGAGGGCTCCTGCTGAGGAAATCAAAATTATAGCTTATGCTGATGACACATGTTTGCTAGTCAAAGATATTGCTAGCATCCATGATTCCCCAAAGGATTTGCTTTCATTCTCTACAGTATCATTGGCTCAATGAAACTTAGATAAAAGTAAGGCCATTCCTATAGGACCATGGTATGATCTCCATTTATGTATTGCAGATTTTCCAATAGCCCCTTACCTGATGAAAATTTTAGGAGAAACTTTTGGAACACCAAAAGTAGACTTACCAACTGGGACAATGCCCTATGGACATGCAAAATTAAAATTAATTCTTGGAAAAGTTGGAAACTTTCCAAACTAAAAAGAATTGTTATCATCAAACAGTTCCTGGTCCCCTGCTTGATATATGTTGGATCAATTTTTCCACTCCAATTGGCACTTGAAACATGAATATATAGCATTTTTTTTGAATGCTTTGGGGAGCCACTTAAACCCCATTAAGCAAGGCTCTACTTATTTACATTAGGACAAAGGTGGATTGGGCATGATTGATCCAGTTGTTCTCTTTCATTCTTTCTTTCTTTTGGGTTCACTCCATAAAACTAACCCTGCAAGACCAAAATTCTCCTATGTATCTTTGGTTATTAAATAACTGGAACATTTTTTTTAGATAAATGGATTGAAGCCCCTTTGACATTTTCAAAACCTCTACAAATACCTGATTCAATAAGATCTTCTATTCAAAAACTACACAAATGGTACACTATTAGATCTTTTTTACTTGGTTCCTCCCCTTGGAAACAATTGTATCACCATATTTTGGATAAAGTGGGCCCAACCCTACCTGAATTTAAAAATTGTAGGCCACATAAGATAGAACATGTTCTTTATTTATTGAATGAAAAGTGAATCCCCACAAAAATGTGGGAAGTGGTATGACTGAGTGCTTGTGGGGAGCTTAATGTGAGGGGAAACAGTAAACACTAAGCCATAGAAGAATGGTCTTGTCCCTATATAGGTTGTATGGCCCCTAAGAAATCCATGGAACACTTTGGTCTAGATCAATAATTCTCAGACTTTGTCACAGTGAGCCTCCCCAAATCCATGGAAAAGATTTTGAGCCTCCCCCCAAAACTGAAATAATCTTGGGCCTCCCCAAAGAAAAATAACATACTGTACTTTGCGCAGTACACCATGAATAAATTGAAACCCCTTTGAGTACTTGGCTTACATTCAGTTCTTTTTCTTATACTGATGTGGAACCTTTGGAAAAGAGCACCTGCGATCAAAGGTGTTATCTGAATAACAAATAAAATAAACAAATATTATTATTCAACTTATTGTAAACCCCCCCCCACCCAAACAGATCACCCTACGTATTCTGCTATTTTCATTCTTGAACCATTGTTACCCCTTGTTTCAGTACCTTCATGGGTCAGGCTACTTTTTCTGTTTCATTTCTATATGAAATAACCTTCCTACTTACTTTACCTCTCTCTCTCTGTCCCTGCTCATAAGCAACTTCTCAGGGATTACTTTGCTCCTTCCTGCTATTAGCACTTCTATGCTCAACCCTTGTATTTGGTCTGTTCTGCTATTAGTCTACAAATTGATCGATTACCACCACTCATTATTAGTTTATTCATATTTGTTTGCACTATTGTTCATTGTGTATTTCTTGATTGTTTTGCAGTTACCTTTTGATGTGTATTCACTCCCTACCCTTCCCAGGGTACAACTGAAATGAGCATTGGCTCATTCACCTTCCCTTGTCACCTATTAGTAAATAATAAATACATAGATTTCACCTACTATTATCCTCTTTCAGTTTGCTTCATCTCTTCACACAAAATATATAAAACTCAAAATTTAAATACAGTACTTTTTCAGACTTGCTTGAGCCTCCCCTGGAACAGGTTGGGGCCTCCCAAGGGAGGCTGGCTTCACAATTTGAGAACCCCTGCTCTAGATTACTACCTTCTCTCAGAATCTGTGGAAATTTTTAGCACATGCCTGTAACTTGGTCTGGCTCCAAAATCTTACATATGAAGCCTTAATGTTGGAGGATTACTCGAACCGACTGGGAAGGTTTTATAAAGGAACATTATCAGTCTGTTTTACAGTGCTAAATTTCTATCTCTGGAATGCCAGAGTTCAGCGGGTAATCAGACAGCAGCAAATACCATATACATTTTTTAAAGTAATATGTGAAAAGGCTTTGGTGGATATTTACGAAGCAGTTGTAGCTTTAAATCCATTACATAAGGTTCAAATGTGGTGGAGAGGCCTCTCCTTTTTTATAAAATATAAATGATCCTTAATAGGCAAAATTGTCAAGAAGAATTTTGACCTTAGTTTGCTCTTTTTCTTTAAACATTGACTTCATGAGTTGTACAATTTTGGACATTATATGAAGTTTACTGTATGCTGTTTTCTTCAATATTCCTTTTTGGTTTTTGCATTTTATTGTATATATTCTGTATATGGTTTTGAACCCTTTAATAAAAAACTCCACTACTCTTTTCGACAAGTGCCATGGGATCTTTAACATCCACCTGAACAACCACCAGAACAGGCAGATGGGACTTTGTTTTTAAGGTCTCAACCAAAAGACAGCACCTCAGGAGTACAGCATCCCCCTCTTGCTGCACCACAGTGTCAGTACTGGGATTTACCCCAAGTGCCTAGTGTGGGGCTAGAACTCACAACCTTTCAATCTTCAGGCCTCAAAAGCAAGAGTGTAACCTGCTGAGCCACTCACTGCTAATTAATTTTATTTTTTAACTTCAAAAAATAAAGCTTGGCATTCTTAAAAGTAAAGCAATGTGTGTGGCTCCAACTTTCTTTAGTTTGGAGGGTGAGTGCTGTGAATTTTTACTGTGGTTGCGTATATATACCAGATCAGCTTATGTGCTACGCGGGTACATTCTTCACGATCCTAGGTATGGGACTGTGTTTTAGCACTGACATGCAGTTTGTTTGGGAGAAAGTGTGCTCCGTCAAAAGCTGCTACCACAACCTCATCTCAGTTTTGAGATTTGCAGCTGTCGCTACCTCTCCATGCTCATTCCAGCAGTTACTTTGGGAGAAACTTTACTGAGGCAAATGCTGCTGCCACTACCTTGTCTCAGCTGCAAGACTTGAAATGGTTAGGGAACTAGGCAGTTAATCCATCACTACACTTTCCCTTGCTAAGATGATTTTTAAATATGGCACTGTTGTGAGTGCCTGAACGTAAGGCAGAGTGATTTAAAATGTTATAATATTTGGGTTTGTGTTAAAAAGATCTAGGCTGGCAGTGTGTCCATGCATTTGCTAGACATTATTCAGTGCCCACATGAAGAGTTTTCAACCAATAAAAGTGTTGAATGTATTGTCTATTTTCCTAACAATTTTATAAAATGATTTATACAATGGCAAAAAACACTCCCAACACATTTATCGGCAAATACCAGTCACATGACCATGTAGTAATGTTGCTCATCATACAGTCAGCCTGGTATTTAGCATCTTCACAAATCCATTCATTAGCTCACAGTGCAAAAAGATCTGGAAGCCATTTTATTCTACCACTACCACTCAGCCTGCAGCCTTGTGCTTCACAATACACTTGAGAAATGTGACAGTCTAGCATAACTTACACCCTGTCATGTGTTATTTCTAGTGTATTGATATTCCATTAGCCTTACCCTAGTGGACCAACTCCCCCAGCCATTGGAGCATTCCCCTTTAAGGGATACCTTTATAAGACTTGCTAGGGGTGGAATTCACAGTCCTTTATAGAAGCACCAGCTTGTCAGCTTGTGGTGTGAAACACATTGAGTATTTGGCTGGTTGATGTGCCAGTCTCTGGCTCTTGCATTTTTTTCTGTATTGATGCTTTTGGCCTTTCATGTACCTTAATAAATTCCCAGCACCCATTAGAGTATGGTGTGCATTTTTTGGCTGTAGTTTCAGCTGGTTAGGTGGCTAAAGAGTGTGTTCCTCTGTTGGTCGTACAGTAGGATAGAAAATTCTAATGATCAATGCCATGCTAATAGTGTTAGCTCTGTACTGTGTTTTACATGCTGATAACCACGTAAGCACTAAAAATACCATATCTGAAGGCACAATTAATGGTGCACCAAACTGTTAGTACATGAATGCTAACAAATACTAGTCCTGCATACAAATCACTATACAGTGCATGGTATACAGGTGACTTGGCATATTCAAAAGCTTTGGAAATTCTAACCAGTTATTAGAGCCACTCTGATTAACCCTTTCAAAAAACATGCTTTACCAATTTGCATAATGGCATGCACCCCGCCTCCAGCACTGTGCAGTTTGCAATGTGGGGGGAATTTATTATTGTACATAATAACACTTGCACTACTAGGCTCATGAGAGGAAGACGGGGCCACTGACTACTAGGAGGATAATTTCATAAAACTGGTATCACTGGAATCTGGCACTAGAGATGTGCCTAGTGCCATTTTTTTTAACATTCTACATGGAAACAGTAATTTTGTCAGGGGGCTACAGGATCATAAACCAGGAACATCTTTCCATGCATTCCATGAAGCAAATGTTTGCAATTCTGTAATGAGGCCATAATAGCATGCAACCCACCTCTTCGTACCTTGAATGGGCATACAGGCAATTTGCATGGTGACTTTTGAACATAGCAAATCAGTGCCAAAGCACTAACAGCATTTGGAGGCCCTGTTTTTTCTCCAAGAAAGCCTGTATGATCAGGATAGGCACATACCTCTCTATGGCCATCAGGGAATCGTGCTTTGTGCTGACTGCACCTGTTAGTGCCTTTGTCAAGGCTCCACTCTAGGGGTATATTCCAACAAGTTTAGGGCATTCACACTCTGCTCAGAACCTGTCCAAATATACAGTTAAGACCTAGTGCCAATAGATGCTCAGGATAGGGATTTTTCAGGAATCAAATTGTACAGCAGTATATCCTGCCAATAGTGTTTTACAAAATGCCATTAATACTGTATGAACAGACAGAAACACATACACAGACTTTCAGAATGGTCAGTTCCAATAAGTGCCATATTGATCCAACCATTCTCTGTGTGGCTGCTAAATAAAGGCCCGATGACTATGAAACTCTTTCTTGCAGTGAGTCACTTTAATTTGTCATTCATATTCTAAGCAAACAAATAAATACATGTAGTTCATCCTGCTAGACTAACTAAACCAAAAGAGCAGCAGAGTGACCTGATTAGTTGAAGGTTTAGTTGAGTGACCTGACATTTCTGTCTGGATTGATCATCTGTGGGGAACTGAAATGCTGGGTCTTTCTGGTAAACCTTTACCTAATGGGGTCACTTGGATGCTCTTTTGCTTTTTAGTCCAAGCAATATAGAACAGCCTGCTGTTTGCTTATACAATGAGGGAATAAAACTAATACTGGCTAGTGCTTTTAAAATGTGGTCTTATGAACAGAGTATTTTGTGTTCTGAGTATCTGTCTCTTTTGTTTTACATTGACTATAAAAAAATGAATGCGCGCTGTTGAGAAAAATGTCAATTTATGAAATATTTTAAGTATGTTTATTTACAGGGAAAAAGGATGCACACACTCAGTCCTAAGGTACATTAGATAAAACATTTTGGTGTCTCTTTTTTTTCATACAGCTTTTTGATCCCCTGCTACCACCAAAGTCTGTCTTTTGGGCATTGACCTGGCAACCTGACAGCCAGACTTCTGTTCACCCCACTGTCAAACCAGTGGGGATCTGCAGACGGGGGAGGGGCTGAGAGTACATGTGGCAGTCATTCTCAGTGGGAGGGACACATGGGTTTTCTCCCAGTTTTGACCCTCCACGGGTGAGACATATGTGCCCCACTGCACATATCTTGACATGCACATACCAGAGCCCTGCAGAGACAGGCTCCTTGGCCCACTGTGGGTGTCACTATGGTGGCAGAACCTGGATGCCTCTCTCCCCTGGTTGGGGGTGCTGCCAGGAAGCAGCAACATTCCAGCACCATTGGCTGCTGCCCTATGTCACCACACGCATATCAGGTGGCCCTTATGTCTCTCATTTTGGCAACATTTTTCTGATACCTTGTTCTCTAAGATGGAACCACATCCTTGTTTACAGAACATTGCTGGCATTTGCCTGAGGCAGCCTGGCATCTGAATGAATTATATTAGAAAATCCTAATCTGCCTCAAGAATTCCTCTTTTCCAACCACCTTGGGGTAAGGATGAGCCAACTCCTAATTTAACTTCTGTGAACATGCTGAAATCTGGTAGTTTGGGACACTGGTGTAGCAGGCTCAAAGGAACTTCTTTTCCTTTTGGCATTTCAAATTAGGCAGGCCATTGCACATTCCATCCTTTTTCAACATGAAAAATTGTATTGAGAAATAACGTTCATGAATGTAGAACAGGTCCATATCAATTATATACTGTAAAATCAACACGTACTTACAGACTTAAAAGGGTACAGAAATACATAAAATCAAACTGCACTGGATTAATGTATTTTGCATTATAACTGCCACACAATGTCCTTCTCACAAACATGCACCTAATCAATAGAACTAACACCTACAAACATCCATGGATCTCCAATCATGACCAGAATAAGGAGTGGCAAGGCTGAATATCAAATAAGAATGAAGCCAACTACAAAGTCCTGTAGGTGAAAAAAGACAAGGCTGAAGGTCTGAATCTCTTCATATACAGCAGACACAAAGTGTGTCTGGCGACTGCAAGTACATCAGAAGCTCTTGCAAGGGGGGGGGAGTGTTGCAGTGTAACAAAGTGTAATGGGCTACACCCTGAGGAATTCAGCATTTATGTGGTAGTCATAGTTTTGTCTGAATCCAAGGACTTCAATGTGGGGGAAGGAATTAGCATGGGTCAGAGTTCAGGATGGGGACCCATTTTCTGTACTACTCCTGTAACTTCCCCTGGGCTGCAAAAGACAGCCTTTTGAAAACAGCCAGTTTGGCTAAACTGTATGCCATGCAAGTAAAGATGGGGCTGCAGGCAGACTCCATTTGATTAGAAGGCCTGTTTAGTTTCCATGATTGATTGATTGATACAAACTGTATATTCATACAGTCACGTACAATTATGGAAGGCCCTATTTTTAATAGTAGTCCTGTTAACTTTGTTACAGACACAAAGAATTTGGTACATTTAGAGTAATATATTGAATGAGCTCACTGACTGATACATGATATATGATAACACATAGGGACAGTAGGAGTAATGCATTAAAGCAACAGTACTAGTTAGTCAGCAAAACCTGTTATCCTACATTTTTTAGCAGTAATGTATTCTCGATAGTCTTAAATTCTTCAATGGGGTATTTGAAATGCATCCAGTTGTTTTTAAAACAATGTTTAACTACATCATTTGTAATTTGTGTGATTCTACAAGAAAGATGGCAACCCCTAGCATCGTTTGAAAATCTCCTCCTTGGAAGTGACATTTTAACAGCTCCCATTGTATCCATAATACACATATGTTCGGTTATTGCACTCACGTTTCTTTTTTTTTTCATCCCTCATGCCCCACGACCCACCACTCATTCGGGCTGCCTAGGTCCTTCATCCATTCCGCTTGTCCCATCCTGAGCCCTCCATCTGCACATCGCAGCCACCCAGAGGTAACCCGGACGTAACTCTTCGCTGGGCGGGTCCCCCTCCTCCGAGGGGAATGGCACCAGGAGGGCAACCAGCACATATACTTGGCCCAAGGGAGCTGCTGCAGTGGAGGGGCTCTTTCATGGCATCGGTGGTAATGGAGGACTGGCAGCCGTCATCTGGTTGGTTCAGAGGCAGATTTCCGCTTTTCTATGGTGTTCCCACTTGCGTCTTCTGCAGTGCTCTTGGTCTCCACCAGAGGCCACTGCAGAGCGATGCCAACCTGCTACCCACCCAAGGATCGGAGAGCAGTCCCTATGGACTCTTGATCCTCTCCTTCCCGTGCCAGCCCCCAGCATCCCAAGTCCGTTCCCAAACCTGGGTCGCTGGCGTAGCCCAAGGTGTGGCATCCAGTTTCTCAACTCTCAGCACCACCAGGCTGGCTCCAGCATATGTTTCTGATAACCAAGAGCACAGCCCTCCCTAATTTGCTTACATCCATGATGGTAAATGCTGCAAAGGAGCAAGAACTTTTAAAAACTTCAGAATTTCATTTATTTAGTTTTTGTTGACCAGGTAAGTGCACTAGACAAATCCTGCCTATTTTCAGGCACGACCCAGGGGGAGGGGGATACAGAAGAATGCCAACTGACTTTTGAACCAGATTACACTTTTGATGGTATTTTTAGTGAATGAGGGAAATTTGGCCAGGACACCGTGGACATTCCCCTACTCTTGTCAATAAGTGCCATGGGATCTTTAACATCCACCTGAACTACAACCAATCCAGGCAGATGGGACCTCGGTTAAACGTCTCATCCAAAAGACGGCACCTCAGAAGTGCAGCACCCCTCTCATGCTGCACTACAGTCTCAGTACTGGGATATTAACCCAAGTGCCAGATGTGGGAACTGAACCCACAGCCCTCTGATCTCCCAGCCTCAGAGGCGAGTGTGTTACCTACTGAGCCACTGACACTGCTAAAACCCCTCTCTTGCCTCATGAATGAAATACAGCAAAAGAGAAGTCAGATATAGTGACATTTTAGTTAGTCTTAACTGCCAACTAAATTATTGACATTTTTGTTAACTAGTACTATTGCTTTAAATAACAGATTGATACATGATATACAATAATAAATAAATAAATAAAGTGGTCCAGGAGTAATTGATTTGCTACATGTAAAAGGATGTTAAAGAGTTTTTTTTAAGGACCCTCACTTGCCCCTGCTTTTCTCACTGCCAGTTAGCTCCTTCTGAGTCTCACTCACTAAGGATAGCCGCAAGCAGCAAATCTCACTCACTGACTCATTGATTCACTGACTGACTCACTCACTTCCTCACTTCCTCACTCACTCATTGACTGACTGACTGACTCACTCACTTACTCACTCACTCATTGACTCACTGACTGACTCACTCACTTACTCACTCACTCATTGACTCACTGACTGACTCACTCACTTACTCACTCACTCATTGACTCACTGACTGACTTACTCGCTTCCTCACTCACTCATGACTGCATGATGCTCTCCCACTCACACAATGATCGTTTGCTCGCTACTGCTCAACCAATATCATCTTCTCTCTCTCTTGCTTTCACTATCAATGGCTAAAATTGTCATATTTTTCTCATTCTTGCTATGTAAGGCATAATAAAAAAGCAAGGGAAAAAGTAAAATAAAGTCTTAAGAAACAATGTCGTAATAACTCTCTCAGTCTCTCTCTTGCTCTCACTATCAATGGCCACAAAGGATGCATTGCTTTCTATCTCACTGTAAAACACAACAAAAAGCAAGACAAATATAGGAATATAAAAAAAAACACTAAGTAAGTAAGTAAGTAAGGCTTTATTTATTAAGTGCCCTTTCACTGGGGCTCAGAAAACTGTACAGAATACAGTCAAAATGAAATAAAATTATACATAAATTAAAGGAATATAAAGTACAGCATCAACAGATATAACAGCTGAATTAATAACGATAAGGTCACAAAATCCCAAATGCTTCTCTAAAAAGATGTACCTTCAGACCCCATTTGAAAGCTTCCACTGAGGGGTCCTCCCTCAAGGATCTTGGTAGTGAGTTCAACAGGATGGGCGCTGTAGCCTCAAAGGAACAATCACCCAAAATTTTGAGCAGGGTCATAGGAACTGCCTTCCTCAGCAAAAGAGACAGAGCAAAAGGAGCGGCAAGGATCAGCAGGTCATGTAGGTAGCCAGGGCTCAAACCGTATGGGGACTTATAGGTAAATAAACCCATGGGGATGGTGATCGTCCACCTCACCAGCAGCTAGTGCAGATCGCATAGGACCAGGGTCATGTGACAGGACATAGGATGGCCCATCAGCAACCTGGCCAAAGGTTGTGGCCACTGTGGCTTAAAGTAAAGCCTGACACAATAAAGTTCTTCAAAATATTCCTTTATTTATTGTGCCCCAATGTTTCGCCAGTACAGGCTTCTTCTTTGGGGAACTGTAATCAATGTATAAATATATTTTTAATATATATAATCCTTTACATAATTTTTTAAAAGAAAAAGAGGAAAATAAAATGTTTTTCATATAACTTTTTATAAGGTATTTGATAAAGGCACAAGCTGGCCTAGTTGCAAACAGTGCAAAGGAAACCAAACAAAAACACAGAAGCAGGCTCTAGAAGGAAATGTAATAGATAAACAGCAACCAGGAAAGGATTAGACTAACAGATATGCTCAGTAGAACATCATGAACAAGAATTTTCAGCTTGCAATAACAATTTACAATGTAAAGATTTGATAATCAAATTATGAAAATATAGTAATCTCAGTTAATGCTTACAGCAGTTATGTTACATTTTAAAATGAAAAGAACAAGGAACAGAGAAAAATATTGTATGTATCTGAATAAACAAAAATGTCTAACAGAATGTTTTCTTAAAAGGGAACAAAAGAAACAACAATAACCACACATACCAAAGAACACAAGAAAGGTTTGTGGTAAAGGATATGTACAGGATCAAAAATAAGTGTTAGTCTGGTAATCTCCTAGCAAATTGAACTGCAGTGTATGATGTATTAGACTGTTGTCTGGAAAAGATTATAACACTGTACTTTTTTACCTAAGATAATAACATCAAAGAAAAAGGTAGCAGGATCGACGGTAGACAGAGAGGCTGAATAGCCCAGATAAAAAAAGCAGATACTGTAGCACTTTCATGCACACTTGACTACAGTAAGGCAGTCTCATTCTGAAATATTTGTGAATATAAAATTAAAAATTGTAGTGTTTATGCATATAGAAACATAGAAGCTGACGGCAGATAAGGACCTCAAGGCCCATTCAGTCTGCCCATTTCTTTTTCTACCTTATGAATGTTCCATCAGCCTTTGCTCTGTCAATGGCCTATCTAGTCATACTCATCTGCATTGCTCCCTTATGCCTATCCCATGCCTGTTTGAAGCCCTGCAGTGTATTCATATTCACCACTTCCTGAGGTAGGCTGTTCCATGCATCCACCACCCTTTCTGTGAAAAAGAACTTCCTCATGTTACCTCTTAATCAGCCTTCCTCTAATCTCATGCTGTATCCTCTTGTCCTGCTATTTTTCTTATATTGAAACATGTTAGACTCTTTCACCTTGTTAATGCCCCTAAGGGGTTGAGGGCAAGACTGGAGAGATACGAATATCAACAGAGTTGAGGAAGAATAGTATCATTATAGGTTTGGTAGGTGTTGGGATCCCACAAGAGGGCATGAGAGGAGGATACATTAGGAGGAGGAGGAGGAGGGGAGGTTGGCCCTGTAAAGGGATCTGGTGATCCTGGACAGGTGGGCCCATACTTGGAAATTAAAATTTAATTCCTCCAAGGGCAAGGTGTTAAACCTTGGGAGGAGGAACCCTAGATATGTGTACACCCTGGGAGGGGATGAGTTGAAGGACATGGCAGGGGAAAAGGACCTGGGGGTACTTGTGGATGTGAACATGAACCATTCTGAGCAGTGCAGGGGGGCAGTATTAAAGGCAAAAAGGATGATGGGCTGCATCACACGGGGGATTACCTTGAGAAGCAGGGACGTGATTCTGCCACTGTACAATGGCCTGGTTAGATCACACCTGGAGTAAGGTGTGCAGTACAGGAGGCCGCATTTGAGGAGGGACATCCAGCTTCTGGAGATGGTACAGAGGAGAGCTACCAAAATGATCTGGGGTCTAGGGGAGATGATGTATGAGAAGAAACTAAGGGAGCTAGGACTGTTCTCATTAGAGGAGAGGAGGGATCAGGGGGATATGATTGAGGTTTTCAAATACCTTAAGGGAATGAATAGGGTAAATTGGGAGGGGATTTTTAGGATGAAGGAGGGTGGAATCACCAGAGAACATAGTTGGAAGCTTGAGGGATGAAGGATGAAGGGGGAAAGGAGGAGGAGGTCTGTCACTGAGAGGTTGCTGGTACTTTGGAATGTGCTGGCTGGAGGGCTGGTTCAGGCTTCTACGGTAGAGGGGTTCAAGAGAGGGTGGGACAAATACAGAAAGAGGATGAAGCAGAGGTTGGCTTGTACTGGGGGGGTGGAGATGGAGGTCAGGAGACAAAGGGGTATAATGGGAGTTGGCTTCTGTACCCAACCTGGGGTCTGAGGCTCGAGTAGACTTGATAGACCATGAGGCCTAATCTGCTGGCGACTAGTATGTTAAGTATGTAGTATGTATCAATGGACTAATTAGTGCACTGTACTGCTGTAGCATCTCTAAATCCCCATAGTTCAACAAATAATAGGAAATGACAGGAGTGCTCCAGTTAATTCATGATATGGCATTTGACATTATTATGGTGCAAGAAACCTGAATGGGATTAGTATCCCAGATGTCTTCTTTTAAATCTGAATGGCCCTGGGGACCATCTTATTGGTCCTTTGGTGCTGATATGGCAGATAGTGTAGGGATCCTTTTTTCAAGTGAAAGGTTTTTGCTTTTTAGGCTTATAGATCTCATCCTGGGGAAGTGTCTTGGTGATCGATGGTTACTGGGAAGGGGGAACCATGCAGGCTCTTGAATATCTATGGCCCTCAATTGAAAGCAGACAGGGTTAAACTAATTGAAATTATTCAGCCCTACCTTGCCACAGCAAAACCTGTGATAACAGGGGGGACTTTATCGGTAACATTAAGATAGCCAGAGGTCACGGATCTTTGACAAAAGAATACTGTGATTCACTAGCCTTCAGAAGCTATATTATTGCAGCTGATATAGCTCCCCAGTTAGTGTTGCTATGTTCAAGACCCTGTATGCCAAAGCATTTGTGGAGCTCTGTAACTGTTTCCACCATTCCCAGTTGTTGAGCTGATGTTTCCACTCAATCTAAGTCCTTCCCGTTCAAACTAAGTGTTCCCTTACCAAGATTACTCCCCCCTCCCTCAGTCCATTCTAGTCCCACCGGTACTACCGGTTCAACTCAGTCCATTCCAGTCCCACTGGTACTACGTACTCACTGCAACACCCCCCCCATCGCCCACTCTTATGCCCTGATACCACCTGCTTAGTATCCCAGAATCTTTCTGCCAGTGTCCCTGCCTCCTACGCATGCGCTTTTCCATATCCCAGGGACTCCTTTACAGGCTATGAACATGTTATTGATGGATAGGATTATAAAGGCATCTCTGTATATATTATTTACCTTTATTTCTACACTGTATATATTTTGTTGTACACGTCTTGCTACTGTTGTTTTATGTATATTTTACTTGTACTCTATTCTGTACCCTCGTCCTTGCAAACTGCAGGTGCACCTTGTAAATGAGCTTGCCCAATGGTGATCGCCTGGGTAAATAAAGATTTTTATTGATTGACTGATTGATTGATTGATATGATCACTTGTAATGATTTCATAACTGGTAGACCTACATTTATGTATAAAAGGGCCAAGTTCACCGCGTTAATAGACTATGTCTTTATTTCCAAAACTTTAGCTGTAAAATGAACTGCTTTTGTTCTGGTTGAATTTTCAGACCATTCAATGATTACCACATCACTGGGACATGATTTAAGGTATCCTACGGCCAGTTCATGGTGGAAGCTGTATATTTAATTGTTAACAGATTCAATTATGCAGAACCATATTAAACAACTACTAGTAGCCCTTGCATCTGTATTGGAGTTGTATGATGATGTAGGGGATTGGTGGCCTGATAATAAAATGGTTATCAAAAGATGTTTCCAGCTCTATGAAAAAAATTGGTCCAGGAAGCAATTTATTCAGTATCTCAAATTATGTTCTGAGTTGAAACATTTAATATCCTTAACACCCTCCTCAAGTAATGATCTCTCTTCTCAAACTGACCAGATTAAAACTGACATGAAAGCATCACCATGTGACAGCCAGCACAATCAGAGCTGAACTCACTTATGGCACACACAAAAAAAAAAAAAAACAACATTTTATGACCCATGTGCAGTGTGCAAAGCCCAAATACAGTCAGCTTCTGTTTCCTCCTTAATACATGAGGACGGACAGGTAGTATCAATCCCAGAGGCATTAACTAAGGTGGTTATATATAGAATAAACTATGGGTGGTGTGTGTAACGAGATTTTACACACACCTAAGGGGCTGGATGCCATATAAACCCCGAGAGCGAAGCTTGAGGGGTTTATACAGGCATCCAGGCCTGAGGGTGTGTGTGTAAAATATGAGTTTACACACAACCCCTTATTTTAAATTATATAATTGCTGGGTTTTGCTTTCTCGCAACAGCCAATTATATAAAACAAATGGTCTGGTGAGGCTGCAGTCTGGATAAAGTTTAGCCAAGTCCGTGGTCGCTTTCCAGCAGTTTAGTTTTTCTTGTTTTTTTGTCCCCTTTACTGTGTGATTTTTGAGAGGAAGTTTTGTTTTAAGTAGTTACTTACTGCCTACAGATAGTGGCAGCAGTGCTGTTTTGACCGAAGAGGCAGTCTGGTGGGGAGCGGTGAAAACCCGGAAGAGCTGTAGGTTGGGCATGTGCAGAGCGAGGGAAACCATGCACATGTTTGCCGTTATAAATGCTCCTTTATAATGGCAAATTATGCTACGGTTTCCCTATGGGAAAAAGCCTAAGCCAGTTATTATGAATCATTTACAACCAGCTCTTCCAATTAGTACTATCTTGGACACCGCTTTCTCAGATTATCTGTCAGATATCTCCCACCACCAGTTATTTCAGGAAGATTTAAAACTTTTAACAACACCAATTTCAGATCAAGAAATTATCTAAGTAATTAGATCCTGGAAGGTAGGAGCTGCTCCTGGGATGGATGGTCTGCCCTTACAGCTTTATAAAACCTTTACAGCAGAACTAGCCTTATGTTTAGAAAGACTGTTTAAATTTTTCTTTCTACAGAAAACAATCCTAGGTTATTTTTCAAAAAGTCTAGTTATGCCAGCCCGGTGGCACTGAGGGTTGAGGCGCTGGATGCCACACCTTGCATCACGCCAGTGACCCGGGTTCGGGAATGAGCCCAGGAAGCTGGGGGTCGGTGGGGAGGGAGTAGGATCAAGCATCTGTTAGACAGCTCTCCTCTCCCTGGGGGGGATCCAGGGGCATTCTGGTGCAGAAGGGACCCCTGGTGGAGACCGGAGGTACCTTAGCTGCAGGGATCACAAGTGTAGCTGGAGGTGGATGCCTGGCCAAGAGTGTGGGCGGATGCACACGTGCTTGGGGCCATTGGCGTCAGTGCACACCTGCCGACATGGGGGCGCAAAAAAAAAGGTGGAAAAAGGAGGGCACTGGTTGCGGCGGCATGATGGCTGTCCCTGAGCTGGACTTTCCTGGTACCTGGGCATGCAACAATGCTGGATCCAGACTGGGTGGGTTGAGCTCCGGAGGGAGTGCTCCCAACCCCCCTGCCATGGTGGTAAGCCGTGGGGGTAGTTGCGGGGGCCTAATTAGGTGGCTGGAGGAAGTTCCAGGGGGTCGGTGGCCGGACAGACCTGCGGGCGATGCCAGGACGTGCAGGTAAGCAGATCAGTGGCCCAGGGAGATAAAAATAAGAACAAAAAAAAAAAAGTCTAGTTATTTATTTATTTAAATCCGGCATAAATTACTAATTCAAAACTGAAGACCTATAAGCCTATTGAATACAGACTTCAAAATTCTATGTCAAACTCTACATCTTCAGCTACCAAGACTAGCTGCATCCATTATACACCCAACACAGTTTTGTGGGTTACTATGTAGGTCGCTTTATCACCCACTTATTATACTTTGGGAAATATGGGAATATTTTAATAAAACACAAGACACAGGGTAGTTTGTGACAGCGTGTGGTAATAAACTTCAGACAAGGCAAATTTACAGGTTTAAAACATGCCTTGGTGTGATAATTATTTTTCAAAAGTTCAAAAAATAATAAATGAAAACAAAAAATTGCAAAGAAAATCACTACTTAATATCAGTAGTTTCTCACACAATACAGTCCTGGACTATAGAGCTCCTAAGACCCTTCTCATCTGCATTCAACAGCTTGTCTACAGTAGCAGTAGAACATCTCCTCCTCTTTCAGGGCTGAGCCCCACTGGGCTGAACTGAACTGAACTTACTGAAGAGGCTTTTTATATCTTTTGGTGGGGGTTACCTGACTAAGCCCTTTCTGTATTTACAAGTCTGGACACGTTGCTTCATGACTGAACATGTTGTTTCAAAACCAAGGGGGGAGGGGATTTCTGTCAGGGGATTTACTGGTTCAGTTAAAGGTGCAGTGTATATATCCACAGATATTGACTCTCTATAGCTCTGATCCACAATGACCAAGCACTTTTATAAAGCATATCATTCAGTCTCATACATAAAACATTATACAGTAACAGGTCTGTAGTGTAAATTTATGAAAATACCTTAAGGATTTCTTATAACGGTACTAATCATGACATTATTATTGTATTATATGACTTCTGAATCCTTTTTCTTTAAAAAGGCTTTACTAACTGTATTCATTCCTATTTAAAATAGCCTTCATGCTTTTTGTACATGAAGTGCATGTATGCACTTTACACAATACCTCTCCAGGTGTTTGGCATCATTTCAGGGCCTGGGTGGCTGGAAATGAAAAAAGAATGAAAAGAGAGAACTAGAAGGGCATTTAATAGGGATAGTAAAGAGCTACGCTAGGTGGCCAACCTGGGGGGGGGGGAGAAAAGCAAAGAGAAAAGCGTTAACTGTTGCTGGGAAATAAGGAGATAGAATAGTGGTCCATCAGTCACAGCCGAGGGTGTAGCCTAACTCTGCAACATGGATTATATCTCTTGATCAGAGGAAAGCTTTCAATAAGGTTGATCATGATTGTCTCTTTAGGGTCTTGCATGCATAAGGCATTCCTAATACCTTTATATTCTGGGTAAAATTGTGTATAGCAATGCCTGTTTTAGTCCTATAATACAGGGACTCATAGGACTTGAATTTAAGGTAAGGTAAGTGGTCTGCCTGGTGTGTCCCTTAAGCCCCCTGCTCAATATCTTTTCCCTTAACAGATTGCTTAAAAAAAATGAAAATAATCCTTTAGTTATAGGACTTTCTGAGAGGACTCCTGCTGAGGAAATCAAAAATCAAACAGTTCCTGGTCCTCTGCTTTATATACGTTGGATCAATTTTTCCTCTCCAATTGGCACTTGAAACATGAATATATAGCATTTTTTTGAATGCTTTTAGGGAGCCACTTAAACCCCATTAAGCGAGGCTTTACTTATTTATATTAGGACAAAGGTGGATTGGGTATGATTGATCCAGTTGTTTTCTTTCGTTTTTTCTTTCTTTTGGGTTCGCTCAATAAAACTACCCCTGCAAGACCAAAATTCTCCTACGTATCTTTGTTTATTAAATAACTGGAAGATTTTTTTAGATAAATGGATTGAAGCCCCTTTGACATTTTCAAAACCTCTACAAATACCTGATTCAATAAGATCTTCTATTCAAAAATTATACAAATGGTACATTATTAGATCTTTTTTACATGGTTCCTCCTCTTGGAAACAATTGTATCACCATATTTTGGATAAAGTGGGCCCAACCCTACCTGAATTTAAAAATTGTAGGCCACATATGCAAGAAAATCTTCTTTATTTATTGAATGAAAAGTGAATCCCCACAAAAATGTGGGAAGTGGTATGACTGAGTGCTTGTGGGAAGCTTAATGGGAGGGGAAACAGTAAACACTAAGCCATAGAAGAATGGTCTTGCCCCTATGTAGGTTGTATGGCCCCTAAGAAATCCATGGAGCACTTTGCTCTAGATTGCTACCTTCTCTCAGAATCTGTGGACATTTTTAGCACATGCCTGTAACTTGGTCTGGCTCTAAAATCTTACATATGAAGCCTTAATGTTGGGGGATTACCCCAACCAACTGGCAAGGTTTTATAAAGGAACATTATCAGTCTTTTTTGCAGTGCTAAAATTCTATCTCTTGAATGCCAGAGTTCAGTGGGTAATCAGACAGCAGCAAATGCCATATATAGTGTTTAAAGTAATATGTGAAAATGCTTTGGTGGATATTTATGAAGCAGTTTTAGTTTTAAATCTATTACATAAGGTTCAAATGTGGTGGAGAGGCCTCTCCTTTTTTATAAAATATGAATGATCCTTTATAGGAAAAATTGTCAAGAAGAATTTTGACCTTAGTTTGCTCTTTTTCTTTAAACATTGACTTCATGAGTTGTACAATTTTGGACATTATATGAAGTTCGCTGTATGCTGTTTTCTTCAGTATTGCTTTTTGGTTTTTGCATTTTATTGTATATATTCTGTATATGGTTTTGAACCCTTTAATAAAAAAACTCCCCTACTCTTTTTGAGTAGGGCCATGGGATCTTTAACATCCACCTGAACAACCACCAGAACAGGCAGGTGGGACTTTGTTTTTAAGGTCTCAACCAAAAGACAGCACCTCAGGAGTGCAGCATCCCCCTCTTGCTGCACCACAGTGTCAGTACTGGGATTTACCCCAAGTGCCTAGTGTGGGGCTAGAACTCACAACCTTTCAATCTTCAGGTCTCAAAAGCAAGTGTGTAACCTGCTGAGCCACTGACACTGCTAATTAATTTTATTTTTTAACTTCAAAAAATAAAGCTTGGAGTTCTTAAAAGTAAAGCAATGTGTGTGGCTCCAACTTTCTTTAGTTTGGAGGGTGTGACTTTTTACTGTGGTTGTGTATGATATACCAGCTCAGCTTATGTGCTTCTCGGGTACATTCTTCACTATCCTAGGTATGGGACTGTGTTTTATCACTGACATGCAGTTTGTTTGGGAGAAAGTGTGCTCCGCCAAAAGCTGCTGCCACTACCTCATCTCAGCTTCGAGATTTGCAGCTGTCGCTACCTCTCCTTGCTCATTCCAGCTGTTACTTTGGGAGAAACTGTACTGGGCAAATGCTGCTGCCACTACCTTGTCTCAGCTGCAAGACTTGAAATGGTTAGGGAACTAGGCAGTTAATCCATCACTACACTTTCTCTTGCTAAGATGATTTTTAAATATGGCGCTGTTGTGAGTGCCTGAACGTAAGGCAGAGTGATTTAAAATGTTATCATATTTGGGTTTGTGTTAAAAAATATCTAGGTTGGCAGTGGGTCCATGCATTTGCTAGGCATTATTCAGTGCCCACATGATGAGTTTTAACCAATAAAAGTGTTGAATTTATTGTCTATTTTCCTAACCATTTTATAAAATTATTTATACAGTGGCAAAAAACACCCCAACACATTTATCGGCAAATATCAGTCACATGACCATGTAGTAATGTTGCTCATCACACGGTAAGCCTAGTATTTAGCATCTTTACAAATCCATTCACTAGCTCACAGTGTAAAAAGATCTGGCAGCCATTTTATTCTACCACTACCACTCAGCCTGCAGCCTTGTGCTTCACAATACACTTGAGAAATGTGACGGTCTAGCATAATGTATACCCTGTCATATGTTATTGCTAGTATACTGATATTCCATTAGCCTCACCCTAGTGGACCAACTCCCCCAGCCATTGGAGCATTCCCCTTTAAGGGATGCCTTTATAAGGCTTGCTAGGAGTGGAATTCACAGTCCTTTATAGAAGCCCCAGCTTGTCAGCTTGTGGTATGAAATGCATTGGTCATTTGGCTGGTTGATGTGCCAGTCTCTGGCTCTTGCATTTTTTTCTGTATTGACACATTTGGCTTTTCATGTACCTTAATATATTCCCAGCACCCATTAGAATATAGTGTGCATTTTTTGGCTGTCGTTTCAGCTGGTTAGGTGGCTGAAGAGTGTGTTCCTCTGTTGGACGTACAGTAACACAGGAAATTCTAATGATCAATGCCATGCTAATAGTGTTAGATCTGTACTGTGTTTTACATGCTGAAAACCATGTAAGCACTAAAAATACCATATCTGAAGGCAAAATTAGTGGGGCACCAAACTGTTAGTACATGAATGCTAACAAATACTAGTCCTGCATACAAATCACTGTACGGTGCATGGTATACAGGTGTCATGGCATATTCAAAAGTTTTGGACATTCTAACCAGTTATTACAGCCACTCTGATTAACCCTTTAAGAAAATATGCTTTACCAATTTGCATAGTGGCATGCACCCCGCCTCCAGCACTGTGCAGTTTGCAATGTGGGTTGAGTTTATCATTGTACATAATAACACTTGCACTACTAGGCTCATGACAGGAAGACGGGAACACTGAACACTAGGAGGGTAATTTCATAAAACTGGTATCACTGGAATCTGGCACTAGAGATGTGCCTATTGCCATTTTTTTTAACATTCTATATGGAAACAGTAATTTTGTCAGGGGGGCTACAGGATCATAAACCAGGAACATCTTTCCATGCATTCCATGAAGCAAATGTTTAAGCAATAAGCGACAAGGGGGTGTGGGTTATCTGAAGTTTACCACTGCTGGGTGGTTTGCCCACGAGGTGCAGCAGTGGGTAAATCCGATGCCAACCGTGGTAAATCCCCAACAGATCCCCAGTGAACATTGCGATTATACTAAGTACTGCTTTTTAATTATTTTTAAAAACAGTACTTGCTATAATGCTTAAATAAACGACTCAGTTGTAGAGCACTCAGTGTTTGTGTTTACTTTCTCTGATGTACGGAACTGCTGTTTCACAGTCTCCGCTTAGCGGGGAAACAAAATGGCGGACGGAGTTCCGCGATTTCACCATCAGATTGCTTTTTTTTCAAGATGCGGCTGGCTGGCACCTTTTGCGGTGATTATCAGAGGATTTATAACGGAGTTAAGGTGCCAGCCTACTGTTTTCATTGGTCGGTCTCCGAGGTCCATGGCATAATTGCAATTCTCTAATGAGGCCATAATGGCATGCAAACCGCCCCTTTGTACCTTGAGTGGGCATACAGGCAATTTGCATGGTGACTTTTGAACTTAGCAAATCAGTGCCAAAGCACTAACTGCATTTGGAGGCCCTGTTATTTCTCCAAGAAAGCCTGTATGATCAGGATAGATACATACCTCTCTGTGGCCATCAGGGGATATTGCTTTGTGCTGACTGCACCTGTTAGTGTCTTTGTCAAGGCTCCACTCTAGGGGGTATATTCCAACATGTTTAGGGCATTTACACTCTGCTCTAAACCTGTCCAAATATACAGTTAACTCATTGTCTCCTAGCAGATGCCTGTAGTCATCAGTAAAAAAGCACTGGTGTGTCCTGAGGACGTCTGCAGAAGTCGGCTACTGACTCCCAGCGTGACCTTGCAACATCTGGAGAAGTCACTTATATATTTTAATATATAGTGTAACAGAATATAATATATATTTGACTGTATAGCACCATTGGAAAGATCATTTTATGCTGAACATCTTTGTCACTGATATTTTGTGTATGTCATGTATACTTTAGGAGTTATTTGCATTTGTTTATGGTATGGTGTGTATGTCTGACATGTTTTCCATCAAGATTCACCGTCCTAAGCAGCTTGAATAAAATTCACTTTTTTGGCACTTCAGCAGGTATAAAATAAAAACCGTATTGATTACAACTGGTTGCATAGCACCATTGGAAAGGCATTTTTGTGCTTATCAACTTTCATGCTGATACTTTGTGTGTATCATGTATACTTTTGGACTTATACACATTTGTTTATCATATGGTGTGTGTGGTTAAGATTTAGCCCTCAAATCTCATCAAAGCATCTTGACTAAAATGGGGAAAAATTACATTTTATAGTAAAAAGATATCTTTTTTTTAACAAACATAATATTAAAACACCATCTAATGACTGTATGCTTAATTTGGTGTTGATATTTTACATATTTCCAACAAAAAATGGCTTATGTTGCCCTTTTTTAGTGAAAAAAATATTTAGTTTGCTCTTTTAACCAGCATGGAAAAAAAACAAAATTACTTATTATTACATGCATGCCACCATTGGAAAGGCAATTTTGTGCTGAATAACTCTGCCACTCATACTTTGTGTCTAGCATGTACAGCTATTGAGCAATTAGCATTTGTTTGTGACATGCTGACTATGGCTTGATTTTGCTTAGAAAGTCCCAGGATTCACTGTTAAAAGTATACAGGAGATTCAGGAGGCAAGTGGTGTAATCTCAGAGTGAGCCTGTGGAGGTAATGAGTTAAGACCTAGTGCCGATAGATGCTCAGGATAGGGATTTTTCAGGGATCTAACTGGTGCAGCAGAATATCCTGCCAATAGTGTTTTACAAAATGCCATTAATACTTATGAACAGATAGAAAAACATACACAGACTTTCAGTACAGTCAGTTCCAATAAGTGCTATACTGATCCAACCATTCTCTGTGTGGCTGCTAAATAAAGGCCCGATGACTATGAAACTCTTTCTTGCAGTGAGTCACTTTAATTTGTCATTCATATTCTAAGCAAACAATTAATAAGTACATGTAGTTCATCCTGCTTGGACTAAATAAAGCAAAAGAGCAGCAGAGTGACCTGATTAGTTGAAGGTTTAGTTGAGTGACCTGACATTTCTGTCTGGATTGATCATCTGTGGGGAACTGAAATGCTGGGTCTCTCTGGTAAACCTTTACCTAATGGGGTCACTTGGATGCCCTTTTGCTTTTTAGTCCAAGCAATATAGAACAGCCTGCTGTTTGCTTATACAATGAGGGAATAAAACTAATACTGGCTAGTGCTTATAAAATGTGGTCTTATGAACAGGGTATTTTGTGTTCAGAGTATCTGCCTCTTGTTTTACATTGGCTATAAAAAAATGTACGCTGTTGAGAAAAATGTCAATTTATGAAATATTTTAAGTATGTTTCTTTTACAGGGAAAAAGGATGCACACACTCAATCCTAAGGTACATTAGATAAAACATTTTGGTGTCTCTTTTTTTTCATACAGCTTTTTGATCCCCTGCCACCACCAAAGTCTGTCTTTCAGGCATTGACCTGGCAACCTCACTGCTAGAATTCTGTTCACCCCTCCGTCAAACCAGTGGGGATCTGCAGATGGGGGAAGGGCTGAGAGTACATATGGCAGTCATTCTCAGTGGGAGGGACACATGAGTTTTCTCCCAGTTTTTGCCCTCCACGGGTGAGACATTTGTGCCCCACTGCACATATCTTGACATGCGTATAGCAAAGCTCTGCAGGGGAGACAGGCTCCCTTGGCCCACTTTGGGTGTCGCTATGGTGGCAGAACCTGGATGCCTCTCTCCCCTGGTTGGGGGTGCTGCCAGGAAGCAGCAACATTCCAGCACCATTGGCTGCTGCCCTATGTCACCACAGGCACATCAGGTGGCCCTTATGTCTCTCATTTTGGCAACATTTTTCTGATACCTTGTTCTCTAAGATGGAACCACATCCTTGTTTACAGAACATTGCTGGCATTTGCCTGAGGCAGCCTGGCATCTGAATGAATTATATTAGAAAATCCTAATCTGCCTCAAGAATTCCTCTTTTCCAACCACCTTGGGGTAAGGATGAGCCAACTCCTAATTTACCTTCTGTGAACATGCTGAAATCTGGTAGTTTGGGGCACTGGTGTAACAGGCTCAAAGGAACTTCTTTTCCTTTTGGCATTTCAAATTAGGCAGGCCATTGCACATTCCATCCTTTTTTAACATGAAAAATTGTATTCAGAAATAATGTTCATGAATGCAGAACAGGTCCACATCAATTATATACTGTAAAATCAACACGTACTTACAGACTTAACAGGGTACAGAAATGCATAAAATCAAACTGCACTGGATTAATGTATTTTACATTATAACTGCCACACAATGTCCTTCTCACAAACATGCACCTAAGCAATAGAACTAACACCTACAAACGTCCATGGATCTCCAATCGTGACCAGAGCAAGGAGTGTCAAGACTGAATATCAAATAAGAATGAAGCCAACTACAAAGTCCTGTAGGTGGAGAAAGAAAAGGCTGACGGTCTGAATCTCTTCATATACTGCAGACACAAAGTGTGTCTGGTGACTGCAAGTACATCAGAAGCTCTTGCAAGGGTTGGGGGAGTGCGCCAGTGTAACAAAGTGTAATAGGCTACACCCGGAGGAATTCAGCATTTATGTGGTAGTCATAGTTTTGTCTGAATCCAAGGAGTTCAATGTGGGGGAAGAAATTAGCATGGGTCAGAGTTCAGGATGGGGACCCGTTTTCTGTACTACTCCTGTAACTTCCCCTGGGCTGCAAAAGAGAGCCTTTTGAAAACAACCAGTTTGGCTAAACTGTATGCCATGCAAGTAAAGATGGGGCTGCAGGCAGACTCCATTTGATTAGAAGGCCTGTTTAGTTTCCATGATTGATTGATTGATACAAACTGTATTTTCATACAGGCACGTACAATTAAGGAAGGCCCTATTTTCAGTAGTAGTCCTGTTAACTTTGTTACAGACACAAAGAATTTGGTACATTTAGAGTAATATATTAAATGAGCTCACTGACTGATACATGATATATGATAACACATAGGGACAGTAGGAGTAATGCATTAAAGCAACAGTACTAGTTAGTCAGCAAAAACTGTCATCCTACATTTTTTAGCAGTAATGTATTCTTGATAGTCTTGAATTCTTCAATGGGGTATTTGAAATGCATCCAGTTATTTTTAAAACAATGTTTAACTACAAAATGTGTAATTTGTGTGATTCTACAAAACAGATGGCAGCCCCCAGCATCGTTTAAAAATCTCCTCCTTGGAAGTGACATTTTAACTGCTCCCTTTGTATCCATAATACACATATGTCCGGTTATTGCACGCACATGTTTCTTTTTTTTTTCACCCCCATGCCCCATGACCCACCACTCCTTTGGGCTGCCTAGGTCATTCATCCATTCTGCCTGTCCTGTCCAGAGCTCTCCATCTGCACATTGCAGCCACCCCAAGGTAACCAGAGCGTAACCCTTCACCAGGCAGGTCCCCCTCCTCCGAGGGGATTGGCACCAGGGGTACAATCAGCACATATACCTGACTCCAGGGTGCTGCTGCAGTGGAGGGGCTCTTTCATGGCATCGGTGGTAATGGAGGACTGGCAGCCATCATCTGGTCAGTCGAGAGGTGGATTTCCGCTTTTCTATGGTGTTCCCACTTGCGTCTTCTGCAGTGCTCCTGGTCTCCACCAGAGGCCAATGCAGAGCGATGTCAACCCGCTACCCACCCCAGGAGAGGAGAGCAGTCCCTACAGACTCTCGATCCTCTCCTTCCCCTGCCAGCCCCTAGCATCCCGAGTCTGTTCCCTAACCCAGGTCGCTGGCAGAGCGCGAGGTGTGGCATCCAATGCCTCAACCCTCAGTACCACCAGGCTGGCTCCAGCACATGTTTCTGATAACCAAGAGCGCAGCCCTCCCTAATTTTCTTACATCCATGATGGTAAATGTTGCAAAGGAGCAAGAATTTTAAATACTTCAGAATCCTCTCTCTTGCCTCATGAATGAAATAAAGCAAAAGGGAAGTTAGATATAGTGACATTTTAGTGTGTCTTAACTGCCAACTAAATTATTGACATTGTTGTTAGAGCTAGAACTTTTAAAAACTTCAGAATTTTATTTATTTAGTTTTTGTTGACTGTGTAAGTGCACTAGACAAATCCTGCCTATTTTCAGGCATGACCTGGGGAAGGGGGATACAGATGAATGCCAACTGATTTTTGAACCAGATTAAGCTGTTGGTGGTATTTTTAGTGAATAAGGGAAATTTGGCCAGGACACCAGGAAAATTCCCCTACTCTTTTTGATAAGTGCCATGGGATCTTTAACATCCACCTGAACTACAACCAATCCAGGCAGATGGGACCTCGGTTTAACATCTCATCTGAAAGGCGGCACCTCAGCAGTGCAGCACCCCTCTCATGCTGCACCACAGTGTCAGTACTGGGATATTAACCCAAGTGCCAGATGTGGGAACTGAACCCACAGCCCTCTGAGCTCCCAGCCTCAGAGGCAAGTGTACTATCTACTGAGCCACTGACACTGCTAAATCCCCTCTCTTGCCTCATGAATGAAGTAAAGCAAAAGAGAAGTCAGATATAGTGACATTTTAGTTTGTCTTAACTACCAACTAAATTATTGACATTTTTGTTAACTAGTACTGTTGCTTTAAATAACAGATTGATACATGATATACAATAATAAATAAATAAAGTGGTCCAGGAGTAATTCATTTGCTACAGTTACAAGGATGTTAAAGAGTTTTTTTTAAGGACCCTCAATTGCCTCTTACTGGCACCACTCACTGCCAGTTAGCTCTCTCTGAGCCTCACTCACTAAGGATAGCAGCAAGCAGCAAAGCTCATTCACTGACTCATTGACTCACTGACTGACTGACTCACTTACTCACTCACTAATGACTGCATGATGCTCTCCCACTCACACAACAATGCTCGTTTGCTCGCTACCGCTCAACCAACATCATGTTCTCTCTCTTGCTTTCACTATCAATGGCCAAAATTGCCACATTTTTCTCATTCTTGCTACATAAGGCATAATAAAAAAGCATCCAGGCAGATGGGACCTCGGTTTAACATCTCATCCAAAAGGCGGCACCTCAAAAGTGCAGCACCCCTCTCATGCTGCACCACAGTGTCAGTACTGAGATATTAACCCAAGTGCCAGATGTGGGAACTGAACCCACAGCCCTCTGATCTCCCAGCCTCAGAGGTGAGTGTACTACCTACTGAACCACTGACACTGCTAAATCTCCTTTCTTGCCTCGTGAATGAAGTAAAGCAAAAGAGAAGTCAGATATAGTGACATTTTAGTTTGTCTTAACTACCAACTAAATTATTGACATTTTTGTTAGCTAGTACTGTTGCTTTAAATAACAGATTGATACATGATATACAATAATAAATAAATAAAGTGGTCCAGGAGTAATTCATTTGCTACAGTTTCAAGGATGTTAAAGAGTTTTTTTAAGGACCCTCAATTGCCCCTTACTGGCACCACTCACTGCCAGTTAGCTCTCTCTGAGCCTCACTCACCGAGGATAGCAGCAAGCAGCAAAGCTCATTCACTGACTCATTGACTCACTGACTGACTGACTCACTTACTCACTCACTCATGACTGCATGATGCTCTCCCACTCACACAACAATGCTTGTTTGCTCGCTATCGCTCAACCAACATCATGTTCTCTCTCTTGCTTTCACTATCAATGGCCAAAATTGCCACATTTTTCTCATTCTTGCTACATAAGGCATAATAAAAAAGCAAGGAAAAAAGTAAAATAAAGTCTTAAGAAACAATGTCATAATAACTCTCTCAGTCTCTCTCTTGCTCTCACTATCAGTGGCCACAAAGGATGCATTGCTTTCTATCTCACTGTAAAACACAACAAAAAGCAAGACAAATATAGGAATATAAAAAAAAAACACTAAGTAAGTACGGCTTTATTTATTAAGTGCCCTTTCCCTGGGGCTCAGAAAGCTGTACAGAATACAGTCAAAATAAAATAAAATTATACATAAATTAAAGGCGTATAAAGTAAGCATCAACAGATATAACAGCTGAATTAATAATCATAAGGTCACAAAATCCTGAATACTTCTCTAAAAAGATGTACCTTCAGACCCCATTCGAAAGCTTCCACTGAGGGGTCCTCCCTCAAGGATCTTGGTAGTGAGTTCAACAGGATGGGCGCTGTAGCCTCAAAGGAACAATCACCCAAAATTTTGAGCAGGGTCATAGGAACTGCCTTCCTCAGCAAAAGAGACAGAGCAAAAGGAGCGGCAAGGATCAGCAGGTCATGTAGGTAGCCAGGGCTCAAACCGTATGGGGACTTATAGGTAAATAAACCCATGGGGATGGTGATCGTCCACCTCACCAGCAGCTAGTGCAGATCGCATAGGACCAGGGTCATGTGACAGGACATAGGATGGCCCATCAGCAACCTGGCCAAAGGTTGTGGCCACTGTGGCTTAAAGTAAAGCCTGACACAATAAAGTTCTTCAAAATATTCCCTTATTTATTGTGCCTCAATGTTTCGCCTGTATAGGCTTCTTCTTTGGGGAACTGTAATCAATATATAAATAAATTTTTAATATGTATAATCCTTTACATAATTTTTTAAAAGAAAAAGAGGAAAATAAAATGTTTTTCATTTAACTTTTTATAGGGTATTTGATAAAGGCAGAAGCTGGCCTAGTTGCAAACAGTGCAAAGGAAACTGAACAAAAAACACAGAAGCAGGCTCTAGAAGGAAATGTAATAGATAAACAGCAACCAGGAAAGGATTAGACTAACAGATATGCTCAGTAGAACATAATGAGCAAGAATTTTCAGCTTGCAATAACAATTTACAATGTAATGATTTGCTAATTGAATTATGAAAAGATAGTAATCTCAGTTAATGCTTACAGCAGGTATGTTACATTTAAAAATGAAAAGAACATGGAACAGAGAAAAATACTGTATGTATTTGAATAAACAAAAATGTCTAACAGAATGTTTTCTTAAAAGAGAACAGGAAAAACAAAACAATAACCACACATACCAAAGAACACAAAAAAGGTTTGTGGTACAGGATATGTACAGGATCAAAAATAAGTATTAGTCTGGTAATCTCCTAGCAAATTGAACTGCAGTGTATGATATATTAGACTGTTGTCTGGAAAAGATTATAACACTGTACTTTTTTACCTAAGATAATAACATCAAAGAAAAAGGTAGCAGGATCGATGGTAGACAGAGAGGCTGAATAGCCCAGATAAAAAAAGCAGATACTGTAGCACTTTCATGCACACTTGACTACAGTAAGGCAGTCTCATTCTAAAATATTTGGGAATATAAAATGAAAAATTGTAGTGTTTCTGCATATAGAAACATAGAAACATAGACGTTGACGGCAGATAAGGACCGCAAGGCCCATCCAGTCTGCCCATTTCTTTTTCTACCTTATGAATGTGCCATCGGCCTTTGCTCTGTCAATGGCCTATCTATTTATACTTATCTGCATTGCTCCCTTATGCCTATCCCATGCCTGTTTGAAGCCCTGCACTGTATTCATATTCACCACTTCCTGAGGTAGGCTGTTCCATGCATCCACCACCCTTTCTGTGAAAAAGAACTTCCTCACGTTACCCCTTAATCAGCCTTCCTCTAATCTCATGCTGTATCCTCTTGTCCTGCTATTTTTCTTACATTGAAACATGTTAGACGCTTTCACCTTGTTAATGTCCTTAAGGTGTTTGAATGTTTCAATCATATCACCTCTCTCCCTACTTTGCTCTAGGGTATACATATTGAGCTCCGTTAATCTGTCCTCATATGTTTTCTGATACTGTCTCTGCACCATTTTGGTTGCCTGTCTCTGGACTGCCTCAATCTGGTTAATGTCCTTGTGAAGCACACAGTACTCCAGATGAGGCCTAACCAGTGTCTTGTAAAGAGGGATTATTACCTCTCTCTTATGACTTGTGATACCCCTACAAATACACCCCAACATCCCCCTAGCCTTACCTACTGCTTTAGTGGTCTGCTTGGATGATTTCAGGTCATCTATGATGATGACGCCCAAGTCTTTTTCTTCCCTTGTGACTGCCAATAACTACCCTCCCAGCCTATAGGTGGCTTCAGGGTTTCTCTTCCCTATGTGCATGATCTTGCACTTCTTTGCATTAAACCCCAGTTGCCACCCTTCTGACTGTTTTGCCAGTTTATCCAGCTCTCTCATCATTCTGCCCACCATATTAAAAAATTATTAAAATGTGAAAACGTAAAGATTTATGATGAATCAAAGACTCAGGATTTTAAAAAAAAAGCTGTTAAATAATGTAAAAAGTTAAAGAAATGTATTTTTCTCTATTTCTTTTAAAAAAATATGTGAAGGATTATATATATATTAAAAATATATTGATACATCTATTAAAGTTCCCCAAGAAGATGCCTATACAGGCGAAACATTGGGGCATAATAAATAAAGGAATATTTTGAAGATCTTTATCGTGTCAGGCTTTAGTTTAAGCTGGAGCAGCCGCAACATTTGACTCTTGTTTGAGGTACTGTAAACCAAAAGCAACCTGCTCCACAAACTTATGGACTTTGGAATAACACAGAGATTTCCCTTGGGACCCATCACTTCTATCAGCAACCTGGCCACCACATTCTGCCCCAACTGCAGGAGGTGTAGGACCCCTCCACTGACCCCAAAATACAATTTGTTTCATGCACTAGAGAGGGCAGATTGTCTGGGGGGATTAAGGCCTTAATCCAGGCATTGTTCCTAAAATAGTAAAAACCAGTCTGGACAACAGATGACACCTAAGCCTTGAATGTCAATCCACTGTCTTGGATCACACCCAGATGTGTCATCTTTGCGGACAATGAAAGAGGGACAGTGCCATACATCAAGCCTTTTACAGTCCTCGTAGCATCTGCCACCTCCATAAATGACATACAAGTTTTAAAAGCCTGGTAAAGCAACAATGTCTATCAGTGGACACTACCACAAAGGTACCATGTAATGGAATAATATAATATTTATTTTTAGTATTATTTCCACTTTAAACCTGTTTTTGACATTTTTCTTTTTCCCCAAATATTTATTTTTAATTTTTGCAGGGATCCCAATTTATAAGAGCAATAAGGCATTCTGGGTCAGCATTTGTTATGAAATAAACACCCTACTAGATGCTGAAGGCCCTAAATGCAAGTGCATCTGGCCTCACTATGAATATGGTTAGGTATTTATCCCATGACAACCAACTTTCCATCATGACTTATTGCTTACATACTGTGTAAAATGTATCACTTATACACTGTAATAGGCCTAAATAAAATTCATCTAGTAACATTCCAGTTCTTGACAAATGTCTGCCAATATCCCACATTAAGGAAACATTGAATAAAGAGCTACAGTATGCAATTGTAGAATTTCTTGCTTAAAGGGACATTGCCAAACCCCTTATGCCTCAAAGTGTCCCTAGTTTAAATCAACTTACCAATGGTACTAAACGTGCCAAATACTGTATGGTCTGTAAAGGGTGAAATTGTTATGTATTGAAGTATAATATACAGCACCTGGATTCCAAATACTGATATTTTGCATGCTTATTCAACACATATCCAGTGTGCAACTGAGCTATAGGTATGGGAATGGCAGTTTCTGCAGTATAGGTGGTTAAGTCACCACCTTCAAAACAGGTGATGGGGATCTGATCCCAGCAGACAATTTACCTTCACAGGTGGTAGCTAAATTACTTTGCATTAATTTTGTATATCACTCCATACCATAACTAAAGTGAGTTTCCATTATACATAAGAATACTGAAGTCCCTGCCAGGGTTTGCACCATTAATCATTTGTCTGCTGAACAAATGCACATTTAGTGTGCCACTGAACTGCAGTTATAGTAAGTGAGTTGCAGTTCCTATGGTGTAGATGTCATGCCACAACCTGCAAAACAGGCAACTGGAGAAATAAGCCTAGCAGGCAATTTATCTTCACAGATTGTAGTTCTTAACTAAATTTCCTTCTAATAAATTTACTAGTCCAATGCCACACCACCATCACACTCAAGTGAATTTCAATCTTACAAAACAAAATTAAGTGCCAACCTGAATTTGAATTGTGTTTACCTGTATATGAACCACATATTCTTTCCTGTGCTAGTAAATCATACATATTCAGTGTACCACGGAGCTAGAGATAAGTGAGTTGTGCTCCTACAATGTACAGGTTATATCACATTCTACAAAACAGGGGACTGGGGATCTAATCTCAACAGGAAATTTAGCTACACAAACTCTTGTTCTTAGATAACCTTACTTCTCATACAATTCACTATTCCAGCTCCACACCACCGTGAATCACCACTGAAGTGAGTTTCCATCTTGCAAAAAAGTTGGTAAAAATGCTTATGTCCCTAATCAGAACATAATTACTGATCCTTTGCCTGCTGACCAAACAAGCATTCAGTGTGCAATTGAACTGTAAAGAAGTTGCAGTTCCAGTTCCCATGATTTAGAGGTTATGTCACCCCAGCAAAACAGGTGACACGGGATCTAGTCTCAGCTGGCACATTGCCTTCACAGATGGCTTAACTTCACGAATTGTTCCTCTTAGCTAGATGTACATCTTATGTAATTTCTTATTCTACTCCACAGCGCCATGAATCGCTAGTGAAGTGAGTTTCCATTAAAAAAAAAATAAAACACTCAAGTCTCTGCTAAGATCTGAACCACTGATGCTTCGCTTGCTCTGCAAACACACATACATTGTGCCGCTGAACTATGGCTATGTCATTTGCAGTTACAATAGTATAGATGTCATGCCCCACCTGCAAAATAGGCCATTTGGGATATCATCACAGCAGGTGATTTCCCTTCACAAATTATTGTTCTTAGCTAAATTCACTTCTCAGATTATTTACTCTTCTACTTCACACCAACATGAATTACTATTCAACTAAGTTTCCATTCTACAAAAAAGTATGTAAATCCCTGCCAATGTTCAAACTATGTCTGTGTGAATTTTTAAACACTGATTCTTTGCTTATTAAGCAACACACATTGAGTGTGCCACTGGGCTGCAGGTAAATTAGTCACATTACCTATGTAGTAGAGGCTATGTCATAACCTGCAAAATAGGTGACTGTGGATATCCTCCCAGCAAAAGAGTTGCCTTTACAAATTATTGTTCTTAGATACATTTACTTCATATATAATTTACTATTACAAATCCAAATCACTAAGAATTACCACTCATGTGAGTTTCCGTCTTTCAAAAAATAATGTTTATGTTCTTGCCAGGGTTTGAACCACTGAGTCCTTGCCTGCTAAGAGAACACACATTCAGTGTGACACTGAAGTGCAGGTAAGTGAGTCACATTTCCTGTGGAGTAGAGATTGTCATAAACTGCAAAACATACAACTGAGGGTCTAATCCCAGCAGGTTATATACCTTCACAAATAGTTGTTCTTAGATAAATTTACTTCTCATATAATTTACTACTTCAACTTCACACCATCATGAATCACCGTTCAAGTAAGAGTCCAACTTAGAAAAATAATTGAAACAAATGATTAAGTCCATGGCAAGATTTCAATTGCTTCTCCTTTGCCTGCTAAGTGAACACACATTCAGTGTGCCTATGAGCTGCACTTAAGCAGACTGTTGTTATGGCACAATCTGAAAAACAGGCAACTGGAGATTTCAACCCAACAAGCAATTTAACTTCAGAAATTGTTGTTCTTAGGTAAATGTACCTCTCATATAATGTACTTTTCCAAGTCCACGCCACCATGAATTACTACTCAAGTGAATACCCCCCCCAAAAAATGGAACAGATTTTTAAATTCTTGGCTGGATTTGAACTGTGTTTACCTGTATTTGAACCACATATTCTTTGTCTGCTAAGCAAACACACACATCCAGTGTGCCACAGAGCTACAGGCAAGTAAGTTGAAGTTTCTATGATGTACAGGGTTATGTTACAGTCTACAAAACAGGGACTGGGGCTCTAATCCCAACAGACAATTTACTTTCACAAATTGCTGTTCTTAGCAAACTTTTCTTCTCATGTAGTTTACTATTCCAAGTCCACACTACATGAATCACCACTCAAATGAGTTTCCATCTTGCAAAAATAATTTTGAAAAAACTCAATTCCCTGCTCAAAACTGCACCACTGATCACTTACTTGCTGATCAAATACACATTCAGTGTGCCACTGAACTATAAGAGAGCAGCAGTTCCTGTTATACAGAGGTTATGTCACAGCAGCAAAACAATTAATGGGAATCTAATCCCAGAGGCAAGTTACCTTAACATATTGTTGTTCTTGTCTGAATTTACTTCTCATGTAATTTACTATCTCTCTCAAAACCACTATGAATCACTTCTCAACCAAGTTTCCATCTAACAAAAAAGTTGAAAAAAGTATTTATGTCTCTTCCGGAAGTCAAACAATTTCTACCGTCATTTAAACCACTGATTTTTTGTCTCTTAAGCAACCACACATTCATTGTGCTGCTGAGCTGCAGGTAAATGAACTGCATTTGAACATATAATCCTTTGCCTGCTAAGCAAACACACATTCAGTGTGCCACTGAGCTGTAGGCAAGGGAGTTGAACTCCCTATTTTATTATTTATTTATTATTATTTTGGAAGACACCTTTGAGCCAAGGCTTTTTTACAAAGGTTCCACGTTGGGGAAACAATACAGAAAATAGTGAGGAAAATAACAAGTACAGTAGTTTCAAGCAGCCATAGGCTTTGTTCGGTGCATTAAAGCTTTCATATGGAATTACTGTAATATGTACAATGGTTCACAGAATGTATGTTAAGTTACAATAATTTGTGTATATCATTCAAGAATGTATGTGCAATAAAAAGATACAGTTGCAATATGGTTCACTAGAATGAATTAGAAACTGCTAGGAGAGATGGTAGATACATGTAGAGGAAGCTATGGGGAGAAAATATAGCTAGTAGTTGGGAAATAAAAAGGAAGGAGACAGGAGATAATGGGGTAAAGGTGGGAGGGACTTGGGGGGAATGAGAGGCAAGGAGAGTAAGTTTAGTTAGGAGAAACATTCACAGGAGGCTATTGTGACAAGGTGCTGATGCAGGTTGCACCCTGTGGTGAAGAGGTTATGTCACAGCCTATAAAACAGGCAACTGGGGATCTAATTCCAAGCAGATGATTTATCTTAACAAACTATGGTTCATAGATAAATGCATTTATTATATAATTTACTATTACAGTCTACACCACAATTAATTGCTACTTAAGTGAGTTTCCATCCTTAAAAATGAATGTTGATAAACATGGTTAAGTCCCTGCTCAGATCTGATCCACTGATATTTTGCCTGTTAAGCAAATACATGATCAGTATACCAGTGAACTGCGGGCAAGGGAGTTGCAGTTCCTATGATTTAGAGACTATGTCACAACTTACATAAGAAGTGACCAGGTATCAAATCCCAGCATGTTATTTACCATTAGAAAATGGGCTTTTTATTTGCTGGGCTCTGATTGGCTGGGACCCCTGCCAGGGGGGTACATTAACTTTCAATAGATGCCTAGCAAATAAAAAGTTCCAGCACAAGTGCCCCTTAACTAATTCAAATATCTCTGTGCCCGCACTGCTTGCCTATTGGCCAGAAGTACCCCACTGAATTTTAAATCACCACCATTTTTTTTTCTGGCTTATTGAGAGGCAGGGCTCCCTACCAAGCACAATGCTAATTTTTTAATCAAGTGCCATTTCTAGACACTGACAGAGGTTTGCCACCTTTCATCCCTGACAATCTCTGTAGTTTTAAATAAAAGCACTCTCACATTAAAAGGCCAAATCCTACTATAAGTTTCAGTTATGCCAGGTTCCCCACTCACCTCTGGCCACTGTATTTCCCTGCAACACAGAATTACTTCTCTTCTCCCCACATATCAAAAACACACAGAAGCAGAGAATCGCAATTCGCATTATCAGCATTTTTTTTTGTTTCAGTCAGCAAGCGGATGAACATCCCACTATTGATTAAGCCATCAGTCCTTCTGAAACATCTGTTGCAACATACCTCCTGACTAAAGTTTCTGTAATATGTAACTCTGCCATTCTTCCTGTGTGCTGTACCTCAGCCAGTAAGCGCCATATTTTTAAACCACAGCATGTGTCTCTCCTCAACTGCTGCTCCCCATACTGCACAGTCAACTCCTCACAGAAATAAATAAAATAATGGAAAACTGCACATCAATTACTGAACAGCTTACACTCCTCTAATTGCTTTGCACACTTCATTTGTGCAGACATAAGTCAGCCCTTCTGCTCTGCACTCAATTCAAAAACTGAACTGCTTTTACTTAAAAAGAAAAGCTACCTGCCAAGTATTGAACAACTCGTTCTTTTGCTCAGGACTCCCACTATAAACTCGGTTTTCCACTGCTCATTATCCTGTATCTCATTGCTGGAACAGCAGCAAATAGGTGGCAAGAAACTGTGGGTTGGGGGGGACAACTCCACAAAATACTACATATCTAGATGTAGTGGTGTGGGGGAGTGACTAGGAAAGAATGGCTCTGGGGAGGGGCAACAGTAGACAGAACAGCACAGAAATACAGAGATACTACTTTACAAGTAAAACACTTTAAACTTCATTATTAATCTTATTTATTTTTGTTTTTCTGAAATTTTTTTAAATCCCATTTAAAAATGCCATAGGTAGCCCATTTTCTAAGTGCAATAATACCCTCCAGGGTGGACAGTATGGGCAATACTGGACCTACCAGAGGCTATAAGGCCCTCCGCCTGTGGCATTGGGCCTCATTATGCACCTGGGTGGTCCGGTATTGCCCAATACAGCCAACCCTGTTGGGCATTAATAGTTACTTACTAATTGTTTTTCTTAGCTAAATTTACCTCTCATATAATTTACTATTCCACTCCACACCAACATGAATCACTAGTCAACTGAGTTTCCTTCTTGTAAAACAAGTGGAAAAAAGTGTTTCAGTTTGTACCAATGTTCTAACTATGTCTAAGTGAATTTAAACCACCAATCATTTTCTTGTTATGTAACACACATTCAGTGTACCACTGAGCTGCAAGTAAATGAGTCACATTTCCTAGTAGTAGAGGTTATGTCACAAACTTCAAAACAGATGACTAAGGATCTTATCCCAGAAAAAAGATTTGCTATCACAAATTGTTGTTCTTAGATAAATTTACTTCTCATATAATTTACTATTTCAACTCCACACCACCATGGATTGCCACTCAATTGAGTTTCCTCTTAAACAAAAAAGAATGCTTATGTTCCTCCCAGCATCTGAACTGCTGAATCCTTGGCTGCTAAGAGAACACACATTCAGTGTGCCACTGAGCTGCAGGTAAGTGAGTCACATTTCCTGTGATGTAAACGTTATGTCACTAACTGCAAAACAGGCAGCAGGGGTTCTAATCCCAGCTGGCAATATACCTTCACAAAGTATAGTTCTTAACTAAATTTACTTCTCTTATAATTTACTGCTCCAACTTCACACTACTGTGAAGCACCACTCAACTGAGTTTCCAGCTTACAAAATAAGTTTGAGTTCCTGCCAGGATCTGAACCACTGACCCTTTGCCTGCTAGCTAAGCAAGCACACATTCAGTGTGCCACTACACTTCAGGTTAGTGAGTTGCAGTGCCTATGGTGGAGAGGTTATGTCATAACCTGCAAAACAGATTATTTGAATTGTATTAAAATCCTAGACAAGTCTCATCCAGGACAAATTTAACTGAAGATAGCATTCTATAGAGCTAAATTCAGTTTTCTGAAAGTCTGCTATTCAGCTCTGCTGAAGCTCTTCACTACATCAGCAATTACATGTAACAATTTATGTCATGCAACAAAAGTTGTAGTGAAAAAAAATGTGCAATGCAGGGGATCAAACCCTGGCTTGTGTAAGTCTGAAACCCTACACCTAAACACAAGCCCTGCCACTGAAATCTTCAGTGGTATCATTCATCCAAATCACTCACACTGAATATAATCTTAAACTGGACTAAATGCAAAAAAGAATATGTTTGACAACAATGGGTGAAAACTGCTGTGCTATTGGCACCTACTGTAAAAACACATGTTATGATTGTTCACATTCTGTAGAGACTGCTAGTATAGCTGGCAGTGTTATTCTGATAATTTATTTCTTTACACAGTGAAAAACAGATTGGTCACCATACTGGTGTTACCACAGGAAAATATGCTTGTTTACATCTTTGATCAACTCCCAGCGCATCTTCCCTGTGCTTGAAAGGACAAACAACACATTCTAGCCACTCATTATGTAGTTGGAGAAACTATTGAATCCAGATTGATTGCACTGTTTGGGGTTATTCCTAATTTTCTGGATATATGCCATATGAGTAAATTAAGGATTTTTAAAAATAAGGATGGATCAAACTACGTCAATATTGTGCATTTCAGTTCTACTAAGAAATAAGGCTGCTATGAGAAACAGCAACATCAACAAATCTTGGGGAAGGTAAGCAATCATAACATGGTGGGATTTAACTAAAAATAATATGGTGCAAAAAGGTTGAGAATGCCCCTTTAAAGTAGCTGTAAAGTAAGAAGTACAGTTTTCAGAGTTTCCAAACTAGGCTAGGTAAGTTCTTAGTAGAAAATAAAACCAGTGATTTAGAGTATTAGAATAACGAGAGGATAATCTAGATGGAGAATCAGGTTACTGTAGCTCTACTTCAGTTTATTTTCTTCATGACTGCTAAAATGACTGTTATGATTTGGGTCTGTTCTTTGCAGTAATAATAACCAAATAAATATGGTACAGTAGCTAGTTATGAGATTTGTGAAAATATGTTATTGTTTTGTTGCATGCATATACCATTTACTCAATTCAATACTCCCTTGCAGCAAGTGAGTGGCAAAGGCCTATATTTCATTTTTATGACTGTGGGTGGAACCTACAGACATTTTGCTATCTGTAGCTTGAAAATGGAGTTTCATGGAACACATTTTTTTGGACTTTTCAATGTATCCTTCCACATCTGCAAATCACTATGACAACTAAAATAAAATAATCCCTTCTTTCTGTTTAGAATGTTGGAGACATAACTCCAAGCTGCTTATCTGATGGCCATTAGGAAACTGAAACAGCTTGTTAAATATTGGTTGCCTATTAAACTGGAGATTTGTTTTCTCCCTTTGAAATGCAGCAGCTTACACATTTAAATGATTAGCACTTAAACATGTTCTGGGGATGAATATATTTCAAGAAAGATTCATACTTCATAAATGTTACCCTTTCCCAGCAAATTTTGTAAATATTTACGCTGTTTTTATCTTCTCAAGACCTATCTGAAAAAATGCCAGGTCTTCAGTGAAATACCCAGACTAAACACATACATTTCCTTTTGGCAGAAGGGCTGTGGCCTGCTTCTCAAACATAACAGATAAGGGCTACTGAGATCTCTTATAGTAAGAGAGTGTGCGTGTGTGTGTTTGGTGGAGGAGTGGAGAAACAGTCAAACTCCTGGCCAGGGAGACCTCATCTAATGAATTAACTGCTGACAAACCATGAGTGATACAGAAGAAAATGATTTGATACCTTTTATTGGACCAATATAGATGTAATAAAAAGAATGTATACCATTTATAATATTCCTGATCAAACAACTGCAACCAGAAGACTGTTTTTTGCCATTTTATAATATGATATACTGAGTGTGTATATACTGAGTTGCTGGATCAGGGCCTTGATAAAATAACAACAATTATTTAACTTATTCAATATTGCATCAGGTGGACAGGAAAACGTCTATGAGAATTTGTCTGAAAACTAACAACTATAAGATGCAAAAATAGCATTTTTGTGTATGTGTACAGTATATATATATATATATATTAGAGGCAAAAAACTCTGTTTTATGCATTATTAGGTTGTTCCACAGTGACAAAAGTGAGAAATTCATTGTTAGTTGAAAACCCCTGAGCCTTGCTCACCTCCCCCAACCGGCACTGTGGTGCCATTGGGATCATCAGCCCTAACTCTCACCCCATGACATGTGTAAAGCAGCAGAAGTATAGGAGAATGGGGTGAGAGTTAGGACCCACGATCCCAATGCACTCCCAATGCCATTTGGGGGTGTGGTCGGGTTCGGGGGTTTTCAACCTAACAGTGAATTTCCTCACTTTTGTCACTGTGGAACAACCCTAACTAATGCATTAAATGGAGTTTTGCCTCTAATTTCTTTCTTGAGAATGATAATGAGAAATAGTGAATGTAATGCAGCGGCGGGAGCGCGGGTGCATACTAACAGGGACAGCAACGCAAACAGAAATGCTAACAGTGGCGCACATGGTAACACAAGCACGAATGAGAACAGAAAGGGTAACGCACATGGTGGCGTAGACGGGAATGGTCTGCCACGTGATGTCCTGTCACATAGTAACATGGTGCCTGCAAACAGAAATGTCAATGGGCATGGTGATGTAAAGTGAAACAGTAAGATAAACAGTACTGTAGACAGAAATGGCAAAAAATAACAGAAACGCAAGCACAAATGAAAATGCAAAGGATAACGCACATGGTGGCGCAGACGTCAATGGTAAGTGAAACAGGTACGGATCCGCAAGTGGAAAGGGCAACAGTAACAGTAATGTAAGCGCACAGGCTGGTTTTCCCCAAAACCTGCATTGAGAAAGACAGTGAGTACAAATAATGAATGCAAAATAATGAGTATCGGCGCAGAAAATGAGATCTTGGAATACTAAATACATTATATCTCAGGAACTGTACGACGTAGAAAAAAAATTTAAAAGTCATATTATTTACAACTGTCCTGGCTAATTTGAATCTTAGCCCATTGTGGGGCTAAGAAATTTTCGACGAAAGTCCATGATCTCACACCGCTTCCTCAGATATCGGGCCTGAAAGCGCGTAGAACGCTTTAATGTTATCCCATGGAAAAGAAAAAGTTCGAGCGCCATAAATTTGCCTCCCTGTAATGTTTTTTCACCAAACTACTGAAAGGCACATCTGTGTGCCGTTGGCTGTCTTCCTCCAAATTTCAGGAAAAAGACCAAACCGTTATTTTGCAGCAGGGCTCAAATGATTTCTGTTAAGTGTCGGGCCGTAATGTTATCCTATGGGAAAAACCATCAATTTTGGAGTGCCGTAACTTTGCCGCCATGTGATATTTTTTCACCAAACTACTGAAAGGCACATCTGTGTACTGTTGGCTGTCTTCCCTCCAAATTTCAGGAAAAATGACCAAACCGTTATTTTGCAGCAGGGTGCCAAAGGATTCCTGTAATGCTTTGGGCGCCATAATGTTATCCTATGGGAAAAACTGTCAACTTTGGAGTGCCATAACTTTGTCGCTGTGTAATATTTTTCAATACAACACTGAAAGGCACATCTGTGAGATGTCGGCTGCGTTCCCTCCAAATTTCAGCCCAAAACTCCCAACGGTTATTTTGCAGTGCAGTGCCAAAGAATTGCTGTCATTTTCCCACAGACTAGAAAATTACTGTCTCAATTTGTGAAAGCTTTCGCAAAAATTTGCGACACTTTCATGAGCACGAAAGTAATTTGCAAAAGTACTTTTTCCAGAAATTTGAAAAACATATTTCTGGGGTGTTTTACCACAAAATAAAGACATGGCAAGCATCCTCAGGGCCTGACTAGGTGAATACAAAATAAATTAGGTTGCTAGAGGGTCCCAAATTTAAATGCCAACCATTTTTCTGATCACCAACTGAAAACAAAATGGCCGATTTGCGAAAGTAACAGGCCCATTTGCAAAAGTAAAAATGCATTTGCGAAAGTGTTGAACTTTTTGTTAACTTTTCCATTGACTTATAATGGAAACTGTTTTGAATAACTTTTGAACTGTTTAATATTTTTCACGAAATCTTTGAAAGGCACATCGGGGACCCTGGCTGCCACGTTCCTGAAGATTTTGGGCGGTCATACAAACACGTCACGACCTGTAGAGCTACTACAGAATTCAGAAAAACGTGCATGCAGATCACAATTAATAACTCCACAGCCGTATATCTGACCAGTACAAAACTTGGCAGATCCCAAGGCCTATGGTTCTTGATCATAAATTCCAAGTTTCAGGAAAATCCATCAAATGGTTGCAAAGTTATTAAGTGGAAAGTTTTGGGTTTAAATATAGAAATGGCTCCTCAACCCTAACTATGGTAGCACGGTATATATATATATATATATATATATATATATATATTTTAGAGGCAAAAACTCCGTTTAATGAATTAGTTAGGGTTGTTCCACAGCGACAAAAGTGAGGAAATTCGCTGTTAGGTTGAAAACCCTAACCTCAATTCACCCCCAGCACCACACACACAGACACAACACACATTCAAGTATGGGGAGGACCAAGTCAACACAACCAATGACAGACATCCAGCAGCAGGTGACAGAAATAACAAACAATTGTCTAAATGTACTACGAGACATCCCCACCCACCTGACCAGGTACTGCATGCTCAGTGGAGATCAACAGCAAAACTGAGGCCATGTACACCAAACGTACACATCCCTGATTGCAGCTGCACACAACGTACCACACTTAGTAGTTGCATGGCCTTACCTACTGTTTTTTTTTCCCTTGCCACATTGGCAGCTGCTGTTGTGCTTTACCGAGGGTGGCCATTGCCGTGGACCCAGAGGTCGGGCCATTTGGTGACACGGTTCGCATCTGTGGCTGAGGACTGAAGTCAGAGGGCTCCCACAAGAGCCAATCAGTGCCAGGTTGTTAGGCGGGAAAACCAAAGATCCTCGGCTGGGCTATTTAACTCATTGCCTCCACAGGAGCTTTCTGAAGTTGCAGCTCTTGTCTCCTGTATACTGTTAACAGTTAATCCTGGGCCTTTCTAAGCAAAATCAAGCCATAATTGGCATGCTGCAAACAAATGCTAATAGCACAAAAACCGTAAGTGCTAGACATAAAGTATGAGTGGCAAAACTGTTCAGCATAAAATTACCTTTCCAATGGTCATATGCAAGGTATAGCAGGTAATTTAGTTTTATTTCTGTGCTGGTCGAAACAGCAAAACAAAATATTTTTTCCACTAAAAAATGCACCATAAACCTTTTTTTGTTGGGAAATGTGTAACATATCAACACCAAATTAAGCATCCAGGCATTAGATGTAATTTTAATAATTTGTTTATAAAGCAAACAGCTATTTCTGTAGTATTAAACATAATTTTTCCCCATATGAGTCAAGGTGTGTTGGTGAGGTTTGAGGGACAAATCTGAACCCTACACACCATACCATAAACAAATGCATATAACTCCTAAAGTATACATGATATACACAATGTATCAGTGGCAAAGTTTTTCCACACAAAATTGCCTTTCCAACGGTTCTATGTAATCAACTGTACTCAATTTGTTTTTTGTTTTATACTGGCTGAGATACACAGAATGTGTGTTTTCTTCAAAGTGTTTAGGTGGTTCTAGATGGACAAAATGACTTAAACAAATATGAATAACTCCCAAAGTGAACATGATACACACAAAGTGTCAGTGGCAAAGTTGTTCAGCTCAACATTACATTTCTAATGGTACTATGCAGTCAATTCTAATCAATTCTGGCTGGCAAGTAATATTGAATCATGTGAGTGACTTCTCCAGACGTTTCTAGGGCACACAGGAAGTCTGTAGGTGACTTCTGTAGGGGTTCTGGGACACACTGCAGTTAGATTTGCTGATGCCTACAGGTGTTTCTAGGAGGCAATGAGTTAAGCAGAGCCCAGCTGAACAGAACTCAAAGGGGGTTTTCTTCCCACCCACCCCGCACCTCCTCCATAATTAAAAGGTCTTGTGTAGCCACATCCAGCAGGACTCTTCCATCTGGAGGGGGCAAGAGCTGGAAGAAACAAAAGTAACTCTTATGCTAAGTGTTTTTGTTTATTTTGGGGGACTATGTGGAATAATCAGTCTTCTGTCGATGGGACAGCATAGCAATTTTTAAGGGCTATTACTGTGATTTTTATTGGTCTTGCTAGTTTACAGCCTCTAGACTTGTCCCACCCCCCATGCCACCAGTGTGCTTTAATTTGTGCTGTTTCTCTGCCTCCTTCCTACCAGGTGATAGCATTGCTGTTTCAATCTATTTTGACTGGGGCTCAATTTGCTCTATTCTAAGCATCTGCTACTCCCACCAAGCCCCTTCCATACATTAGCTGCCTGCCGTACTAGACTGAAAATGTTTCTGGGCATGTTTCTGGGGAGTGGTTATATCCTGTTTACATTATGCACTGACCAACTGATGATGAACTCTCAGGTGGAAAATAACTGGCCACCTGATCTTGCACTAACCCATTATCCATGTGTCTACCCCCAACTAGACTCCTACCCAGCCTACTTACTTTGAATAGTCTCAGGAAAAGAGGAAATTGCTATGTTTGTACTATATACCTGAGACTACACAAACACCTGTTTTTTCATCTCCCACTCCAGTCTTTCCAGAAAGTATGGGTCCTCTTAAAGCTTCTGCTAGCAGGAGCTATTGAAACTAACCCAGGTCCTCCCTGCACCAATATCCCAAATGTAACTTCCTCCTTGCCCAGCTGGGCCAAAACAAAAGGACTGAAACTGTATCATATCAATGTAAATAGTCTCAGACCCAAACTACAAGAACTTGAGGCCTGGGTTGACCAGTACTCCCCTGATGTATTAGCCATCTCTGAAACATGGCTTAAACCTAGCATCTTAGCGCACAAGATTGAGATCCCTGGATTTAAAACTTTTCAGCTGGACAGAATTGGAAAAAAGGGTGTCGGGGTCATCATACACATTAAGGCATCACTAATAGTTTCTATAACAGCGATCCCAGCCATGGTTGACGCGGGTTGTGAAGCACTATTTGTTAAACTCCTGTTGGGTGGTACTAAGCCCCTACTAATAGGTTGTTTATTCAACCCTCCCAAGACTTCAGTGGAAGCACTAAAGGCCCTTACCAAACTTATCACTGACCTGCCTTCCTGGGAGAAAATAATCCTGGGTGACTTTAACCTCCACTGGGGCCCCTCAACTAAAAGTGACATTAAGTCCAATTTGCAAGAGGTCAACCTGACCCAGCTTATCCAGGAACCTACCAGACTGAATTTGAAATCTGGTAACCACACCACTCTGGATTGGATCCTGGTGTGCAACCCCAGTAGATTCAAGCTGGACGGCGCTTTTGCTGACTCCATAAGTGACCATGCCCCTATCTTTGGTATATGGAAAAATGATTATCCAATCCCACCTCCAGAACCTTTCTGTCATGTGACTACTCTAAATTTAACACTAATTCCTTCCAAGATACCCTATCAGCAGTGGATTGGGCTCAGATAAAATTTGCCCCTAGTCTAGAAATAGCCCTGGACCTTTTCACCAAGAAGAGCCAGATATGATGGTAAAGTGGTAGAGCTGCTGACTCCAACAGCAAGGGTACAGGGTTTGAGACCTGTGGTGGGACAGAGGATAAGTATTTTTTGGGAAACAAAAACCCAGGGGAAGAGTACACAGTGGGGGGTGAGATACTAACAACAACAAAAATGGAAAGGGACCTGGGGGTAGTCATATCAGATGACTTAAAGGTGGGAAAGCAATGTGAGAGGGCAGTAAGGAGGACTGGGGAGATACTGGGATGAATCGGGAGCGGCATCACCAGTAGAAAACAAGAAGTTGTTATCCCTCTGTACAGACAGCTGGTGAGACCCCATCTGGAGTACTGTGTGCAGTTCTGGAGTCCCAATCTCCGCAAGCACATAGACAAGATGGAACCTGTCCAGAGGAGGGCAACTAAAATGGTGCAGGGTCTGCACTGGAAGACATATGAAGAGAGACTAAAGGACTTTAATATGTATAGCCTCGAGGAAAGGAATGAGAGGGGGGACATGATAGAAACTTTCAAGTACCTCAAGGGAACCAACAAAGTCCAAGAGGGTGGCATCTTTCAAAAAAAGAGGTGTGCAAGAACAAAGGGAACAATTTGAAGATAGAGGGTGGCTCAGAGGTAATGTAAGGAGTATTTTTTCACAGAGAGGGTTGTGGATGCATGGAATGGCCTTCGGAGGAGGTTGTGGAGTCAAAAATAGTGGTTGAATTCAAGCATGCATGGGACAGTCATAAGGCAATTCTGGGGGTGAGGTAGAAAGAAGTAGGCTGCTGGTTAACTAGGATCTGCAGCTTATCCATTAGGTAGGGAAATGGGCAGACTGGGTGGGCCAAGCAGTCCTCATCTGCCATCAAATTCTATGTTTCTAAGTTTCTGTGTTTCCTTTCTGCTTCCAATAAGCATGACCCTCTTAAGCAAATGAGAGTCAAAGGACAGCAGTCTAGGTAGCTGACCCGTCATCTAAAAAAAGGTAATGAGGGAAAGAGACAGGGCCTGGGACAGGTACAAATCCACTAAACTGACCAATGATTGGGTCCTGTACTGAATGCTTATGAACAAATTCAAAAGAGATTTAAAATAGGCCAAGCGACAGTACCTCAAGAACTTGCAAACAAAAAATCTCTCTGACCCCAGAAAATTCTGGTCTCAGATTAATACGCTTTTGAAGGGACATGACACACAAAATGTCTGTGACATTGTTGTGGGTGGTGTACACCACACAAACCCACAGGACATTGTTAATGCCTTTAATGAATTTCTCACTAATCTTGACAAATATAAGGTTCACTCCTGCAGCTCTAGCCAGACATCCCTTGATGACACAAAGGAGCCTCCCTCGTCACCTAACTTCCACCTTAAGTTGGTGTCTAAAATTGAGGTGCTAAAGCTAATCAGGAACATTAAGGTTACTGGTTCTGCAGGTTGTAACAAACTAGAACCCAGGTTACTGAGATTAGCAGCCCAAGAAATTGCCACACCAATCACGTAGTTATTCAACAGGTCGCTGATGGAAGGTAAAGTTCCCACAGCCTGGAAAACTGCCCTGGTTACCCCCATCACCAAAGAGGGGTCTAAGTGAGCTGGTCAAGAATAACAGAATGATTTCCATACTCTGCACACTAAGCAAAATGTTAGAGAGAATTGTGTACCAACAAGTCCAGGAATATGTTGAACAACATTACCTCCTTACTCCCTGACAACACAGATTTAGAAAACTACAAGGCACAGATACCACCTTGGTTAGCCTTACATCTGACATCCTCACAACCCAAGATAATGGCCAGCTAACTGGTGTGATCTTTATAGACCTTACCTAGGCCTTTGATCTGGTGGACCACCAACTGCTAATCTCGTAGCTCAGATCCCTTGGATTGTACAACCACTCAGTGCAGTGGTTCATAGATTACCTGCATGATAGATCTCAAATAGTCAGCTGGCAGGGGGGGGTGAAGCCAGACAAATGCTCCATCTCTGAAGGGGTCCTCCAAGGTTCAGTATTGTGTCCCCTCCTATTCTCCCTATTCATCAATAACATGCCTAAGCACTGTGGAGGTGCCAAGGTGATCCTTTATGCTGATGATGATGTGTTGTACAGATCAGCTCCAGATACATCACAGCTAAATCAACTTCTGAAACAGGACCTCTCCATATTGGAAAACTGGTTCCTGACTAATCAGCTAGTCCTCAATGTGAAAAAAAACAAAGCCATCCTATTTGGATCCAAAAGGCTGGGCCCTGATAGATGATGCTTACTGTCCCCCTGCCTGTTCAGTTGTTCTCCTATAGAGGTTGTGGATTGCATTAAATACCTGGGCATGTATATTGATCAAGACTGTTCCTTCAAGGTTCATGTTGATCAACTAACCAAGACAGGGCCATTATCCATGCCCTACAGGTGGCATGCCTCAGACAGCTAGTTTCAGAACCCACTCATGAGGGAGCAATCTTAGACCTCATACTCTCAAATGGGGACAGTGAGAGGATCTCAGATCTAGAAGTGGGTTGCCATCTGGGAACAAGTGACCATCAAATAGTGTGGTTCATGATAAACTCAGCTACACAGTCAAGCCATACAAAAGTGAGGGTACTGGACTTCAGGAAGGCTGACTTTGGCAAGATGGGAGAATGCCTTAGAAAAGCACTAGCAAACAGGCTAGAAGGAGGGGTGGAGTAACAATGGGGAAACATTAAAACTGCCATCACAGAGGAAACACGCCTTTGTGTGAAGCAAATAAACAAATCAAATTGAAAGAAAAACCACTATGGTTCTCAAAAGAAATGGCAGGGAAAGTCAGGGAGAAAAAGATAGCATTCAGGAAGTATAAGGAAACACAGAAGGAGCGGGACAGAGAGCTGTACCAGTTAAGGCAGAAGGAAGCAGGGAGGGAAGTCAGAATAGCACAGGCCCAAACTGAAGAAAAGATAGCCAACTCAGTTAAGAAGGGGGATAAAACCTTTTATAGGTACATCAGGGAGCATAGAAAGATGAAAGGAGGGATAGTGAGGCTAATAGAATGCGTGGTGGGTGGGCAGAGAGGGACAGTGAAAAAGCAGGGATACTGAACAAATATTTCTGCTCAGTATTCACAAAAGAGATGGGGAGGTGCCTAATCCAATTAACAGAAGCACTCTTGATAGGGAAGGGGTTGATCCCAGTCCTTTCACAGAAGAAAGGGTTCTGAAAGAACTCCTAAAACTGAAGTTGGACAAATCAATGGGGTCTAATGGAATTCTTCCCAGTATTCTAAAAGAATTAAGGGGATAACTAGTGAAACCAGTGACTACCCTTTTTAACAAATCACGGGAGGATGGTGTGGTACCTGAAGACTGGAGGAAGGCAGATGTGATTCCCCTTCACAAAAGTGGGTTCAAGGCAAAGGCAGGAAACTACAGACCTGTCAGTTTGACCTCTGTCATAGGGAAACTGATGGAATCACTTCTGAAGGAAAGAATTGTTGATTACCTAGAGGCCAGTGGGGCACAGGACACAAGGCAGCATGGGTTCACAGTGGGAAGGTCATGTCAGATGAATCTAATTGATTTCTTTGATTGGGTGACCAAAGTAGTAGACTAGGGAGGGGCTGTGGACATGGTCTACCTAGACTTTAGCAAGGTATTTGACACAGTCCCACACAAAAGATTAATTGTCAAATTAACCAGCGTAGGAGTGGGTCGCAGGGTGGTAGCCTGGGTAAAACATTGACTGGACAACAGGACACAGAAGGTAATTGTAAATGGAGTCCACTCTGAAGAAAGAGGGGTTACTAGTGGGGTACCAAAAGGTTCAGAACTGGGTCCAGTCCTTTTCAATGTCTTTATAAGTGACATTGCAGATGGACTGGAAGGAAAAGTATGCCTCTTTGCAGATGACACAAAGATCTGCAACAGGGCTGATACACAAGAAGGAGTGAAAAGGATAAGAAGGGACTTGGCAAGGCTGGAGGAATGGTCTGAAGTATGGCAGCTTGGATTCAATGCAAAGAAATACAAAATAATGCACCTGGGAAACAAAAACCCAGGGAAAGATTACACAATGGGGGTAGGCAATAACAACAACAAAAATGGAAAGGGACCTGGGGGTAATTATATCAGATGACCTTAAGGTTAGCAAGCAATGTGAGAAGGCAGTAGGGAGGGCTGGGGGTATACTGGGATGTATAGGGAGAGGCATCACCATCAGAAAACAGGAAGTTGTTAACCCTCTGTACAGACAGTTGGTGAGACCCCATCTAGAGTACTGCATCCAGTTCTGGAGACCCCATCTCCACAAGGACGTAGACAGGCAGTCCAGAGGAGGGCAACTAAAATGGTGCAGGGTCTGCAAGAGAAGCCATATGAGGAAAGACTAAAGGAGCTTAATTTGTATACCCTTGAGGAAAGGAGTGAGAGGGGGGGCATGATAGACACTTTTAAGTACCTCAGTGGAATCAGCAAAGTCCAAGAGGGTAGCATCTTTCAGAAAAAGAGATGTGCAAGAACAAGTGAACACAATTTAAAGATAGAGGGGGGTAGTTCAGGGGCAATGTGAGGAGGTTTTTTTTCACAGAGATAGTGGTGGATGCATGGAACAGCCTTCCTGAGGAGGTTATGGGGTCTAAAACTGTGGGAGAATTCAAGAATACATGGGACAGTCATAAGACAATTCTTGTGGGGGGTAAGAAGAAATAGGCTGTTAGTTAGCTAGGATCTGCAGCCTATCCTCTAGGTAGGGAAATGGGCAGACTAGGTGGGCCAAGAGGTCCTTATCTGCCGTCAAAGTCTATGTTTCTATGTTTCTAAGACATTGAACCAGAAGCTTGGTCTCCTGTATCGTCTGAGCCCTTTTCTCACTCAGACATCTACGTTAAGGGTAGCCACCAGCATGCTCCTGCCCATCCTGTTCTATGGGGCCCAAATGCTACACTCACTAAGAAACACAGAGCTGCAGATACTGAAAATATTGTATCACAGAGTTGGGCACTTTGCCTGGGTGCTCTGCCTCTAGAACACCACTGTAAAGTATTGCACTCACTGAATTGGCCTTCCCTTGAGGGCAGACTGATGTACCCTTCCCTATGTCTGGACTTCAAGCTTCTACAAACTAATGCCCCCCCTAGTCTGAGTTGCACCTTAACGCTTAAACAGCCTGAAAGAACCTTTAGGTCCTCTAATCGGCAGCTCCTTCATGTCCCCAGAATCCAGACATGTCAAGGTCTTTGGTCTTTCGTGGCTTACATTCTGTCCCTCTGGAATGGCCTTCCTAGTAATCTCAAAGACTGTAGCTCCCTTGGTGGCTAAAAAAGGCTTCAAGACCTACCTGTTGGGGCTAAACCTCTGTGCATGCTACCACTGAGGAGCAGTACACTCCATTGGGCTATCTCTGTAGCTACTGTCAGCCACCTGGCATGCCTTTACTCCCATATTGGGACCTTTACTGTTTGATGACCCATTTCTAACTGTAATTTTTGTGAAACTGTTCTGTTTCAATGAACAATGTGTGACTGTAATTCTTGTGAAACTGTTTTACTCCTCATGATAATCTTCAACTGTGCCTAACCTGCCTGTGAATCGTACAACATGTCCTGATTGTAAGGTCTGTATTATTCAATTTGCCTTGAGTTGTTCCTGCCATTTATTCTCCTGTAGCCTGTAATTAATCCCAGGTCACCCCTGAAAAGGGACTGTAATGGTCTCAGTGGGCCTACCCAGTCACTAAAATTTTAAATAAAATAAAAAAGCATCCCCATCCTCAACCATTTTGGCTCTGACCAGCATTTGTTGATGTTAGCAACGCCCCATATCTACTTCAGGCAATTTAGATTCACACATGCATTTTTCTGATTTTCTAGAAGCACTTTGGGGAATTAACATGTCATAGATAGTTGTATGTTTCTCTGGTTTGAAATGAATATTCTGATGCTGCTGAGCTAGCTAGAACCCTCAGAGAAATCATGTTCTCATGATCACAAACTGCTAAGCTGCATTAGAATGAGGTCATGAAAAGTGAAGAGCAGTTGCACTACATTGTTCATGTCCTCTTGAATATTGCATATTTTGTACTAGGATTTAGCCCTTTGATATGTGTATTTATGTTGTTTATTCATTTAATTCTTTGGTAACCAGGTAAGGTCTACTGGGCACAAAGCCCATTAGCAGGGGAAAAGGTGAGCCAATAAAAGTAAAGTAAAGATTGTAGAAATACATAGACAAGGCAAGGCAAGGCAAATTTTATTTTTATGGCACCCAATCCCAGAGGCTTTGGGTGCCTAACAATAGAAACAATATGGAAACTATCAATTAAATGGGATAGTAAAACAAAAACATTAATATACAGTTATAAAATCCTAAAATTCAAAATCAAAAACAGAGGTCAAAGGTGTTATAACTCAGGCAGTTGGGTGGAAAAAATATACGCGGGGTAGGCCAGGCAAAGAGGTTGTCTTTTAGCCTCTGCTTGAACACCTTAGTAGAAGGGGCCTAGTGGACTGCAGATGGAAGCGAGTTCCACAGGGTCGGCCCCGTGACACTGAAAGCATGGTCACGCAATTTCTTCAGCTGAACACTGGGAACATCCAGAAGGCCCCTAGACATGGAGTGGAGGGAGCTGACAGAGGTTGCAGGTGTCAGGAGCTCAGTCAGGTAGCCTGGGCCCAGTCTATATAGAGCCTAAAAGGTGAGCAAGCCCACCTTGAAAAGGACCCTCCACCTGTTAAGCAGCCAGTGCAGTGCCCACAGGACTGAGGGTACATGACTGGATCTAGACAGGCCCATCTGTAACAGGGTCCTGTTATGAACTGAAGTGAAATATCAAGAAATATCAAGATGCCACACCCCCCCCCATTTTCAATTTTCACTCGATCCTATCTGCTTCTATATTCGTATCTATTCTAAATTTCTTGTCAGGGTGGCCAACCTGGCAATGTTTAAATCTTTCTTTACTATCCCTTATTCTCTTTAAATTATCTGGCATCCAAAATCCTGATAAGCTGTAATACAGCTGGGTAATGGTGTAGAGCTTTAATACAGTATTTGCCCGTATGCAGCTACCCCCAGCTAAACAAGTAACTTCAACTGTAAAGAGCTCCCCTGCTCTCTTATAAAAGGACTCTGTATGTTAAACAAGAGAAATGTTTTCTGTTAAAAGGAGCACCTAGAGCTAAAGAATTTATATTGCAACGATCCCTGAGCGATGTGTGCACATGTTCGTGCTGCCATATGTGCGCACACTCACAGAGGATCCTGCACACATCCGTGCAGGCAAAAGGGTCAGAAGAAATGAGCCGCAGAATATGAAAATTGCAACCTCTTGTGATTAAGAAGAAAAGTGGTTGTGTGGCTAGAAAAGGAAACTGAAATCTCGCAACTGTTTACAGTTGCTTAAGAGCACTGCTGCATGCTCTGTTTGGAGCCTCGAAGTGCTGTTTCGGTATCCGCTCCATGGATACAATTTCAAGGGCATAAAAGAGTATTGGACACTAAGGGCTGTATGTATAACGCCCTGTGTCTTAGAAGAATGCATAAAGAGAGCTGTAATACTTATAAAAAAGCCCTCAGTTATGTTAGAAGGCTGGCACCATGCCAAATGGAAACATACAGTTGCCGGCTGAAACTTCAGTCATTGGTTAAACAGAAGAGATAGTTGAATACTTTCTGAAAAGCACAGAAAAGACTTTTGCAACTTGAATCAAGTGTTTAAGTACAGAAAACTACTCACTGGGTTAAACTTCAAGGGTATCTAAACAAGCAGTTTTTTAAAACTGCAAACTCCAAAATCTGGCTTTATTGAGAAGTAAAGTAAAGGCTACTGTTTACATTTATGCAGTTTCATAGCTTTTGAAAAATGTAAACATCAGCCTTTCACTTTCAAAAAAACAGCCTTGGTTTCTCCCTAAGATGTCTACCAAGAGTGTTAAGTGATGAGTCATGATGACATCATCGGAGACAGAGACAGTGACCCACATATATTTCTATAGTGCTAACTAGTTCTGCTTTCCCTCTTTGTTTTGAATTGTTGTACCAAAATGATCAACACCATGTATTAACTCATGGATTATTTTTATCAGTACACGTTAGGCTATGATTTTGTTCATTTTGTCTACTTTAACTTGCGGAAAACGTTTTGCAATTCATCTGACTTTTTCCTTGGCAAACTGCATTACAGTACAACCCTTCAAATACTTGATGATTCAGTGGTTATGTGATGCACTGAATTTTGTTTTTTGTTAACCAGGAAAGACACACTAAGCTGAAAACTTGTTTACAGGTGTGGCCTGGGAGTACACAGAAGTTCAATGACTTGCTCAGGGTTGCACAGCAAAGTACGGGTCTGGTTTAGTTCCAAAGCTTATGCTCTCTTGTTAATCCACAAATAATGCTTTCTTTTTCCATGTGAACCACCTGCATCTAGCCTGCCTTCTGTTGAACACCCCACCATTCATATTCTGTCCTTAGTACTGCCTGGTGCCGCATATGTGCTTACAGTCTCATGAAGAGAATTATCACACCTCAGATTGCAATCTTGTACCTCAGATAGTTGTGCACACCTATACTGATAAACTTCATCAGCTGGCACTGTTAAAAAAATGCCTCCCAAATCACTCTCCAGTCCACATTCTCAGTGTTTGACTTCTGCTCCCACAGTAAACATTGAATGGATCACCACTTGCACAGTGAAGGCAGTATGTACAGTTCCCCTGTTGTGTTTTTTTTCCCGCTTCATTAACCAGCAACTATGTCTTCGTGGAGGGTCAAGCAATAAGCATCATGACTCACCAGAAAAACTGCTGTTCATGCTCTCATAAGGGCTGCACTTACAATGGATAACAATATTATTAGCTGGAGAGGCATACTAATACCTTGAGCAAATCCACCCAACTTCCAGTGTCAGTCTACTTCCTTTACCTGTGATCTGCAGAATCCCGCAGGACAGTTCCCAGCAATTCTTCTCCAGTGCTTTTCAGTGCTCTATTCCACAATGTGTGTTGGCAGGCTACCACCCTTCCAAATCTTGAATGAGCTATACACAAGTCCCTCAATACTGTCCTAACAAATGTCAACCCCCCCCCCCACCACCAGAGGGTAATCTCCCTACACTGAATTCAAGTAACAGTTTAGGTGCAGCCTTGCCACTCTGAGTATTTGTCATCACTGGCTACTCTCATCCACAGTCAGGAAGTGATCATGATGTTGGCAGCCCCACATTTCAGATCTCACTGTGATCTGCTCAATGTCCCCTGCTGGAATGGCCTCTTCAGTCCCTCTCTGGCATTCATTCTTCTCACCTGCTCCCCTCACCAAAAACTGGTAAGTTCACTACCCTTCCACATCATGAATGTAGTTAGTACAGTCTCCTGTGTTATTTTTACATATTAATAATAAACATGATCTTCTGGTAAGCCAGGCTGATGGCTGCATTGCACAAGTGGAAAAATAGGCTTCCCTACCCATACAAGATCTAAGCCACCTATGATTAGGCACTATTAAATGACGTGCATAATGATGTGCACACCCACCATTTAGCAGTGCCTAATCAAAGGCAGCATAGATCTTTCAAGGATAGGAAAGCCCATCATTCCCCTTGTTCCCTGTTGTTATCAGCCTGACTTACTGGGAAAGATATGTTTATATTTCATATGTCAAAATAAAACGGGGACTGTACTACTTGCATTCATGATGCAGAAGGGTGATGAGCTCACCAGTTTTTGGTGGGAGGAGGAATAGTGAAGAATGAATACCAGAAGGGGACTGAAAAGGCCACTCTTGCGAGGTACTGCTATATTCAGGGAAGGGGGAAGACAGAAGGAGAGAAATATGAGCAGATTATTGTGGGAAATAAGATGTGGGCTGCCAGCACCTTGATCACTACCTCACCCCATTGTCCTGGCCAACATTCCCCTTCCCATAAAACCAGTTTATGCAATTGTGCAAGGCAGTGTGTGGATATTAATGTATGAAATGGCTGCCACTACATGTTCAGTCACTTCACTACCAGTCTAGCATTGCTTGTAAAGCACTTTGGGATACAATGTGTATGAAAACCACTTTATAAATGGTGATTCTTAGTCGTCATCTTCTTATTATTTCCCATGAAAAAAGAAGACAAGACATGCATATATTTGAGTTTCGAGAAAGCATGAACTTTAACTTTGGACTGCACAAGAACTTTGCTACAAACAAGTGGTGGCTGTAGGGGGTGGTGAAGGGTGTGGTTGCAACCCCCCCCCCCACATAGTAACGTATTTGCTTGCTGCTGCTGCTGCATTTCACTTTGTTGAAGAAGTCTGATTTATTGATTGTACAAATGTTTATATTCAAACTATGGATTACATTTGTAGGTTCTGTCAAAAATGTACTAGAAAAGAATAATAACAGTAAATATAAAGGTTTAATAAAAATGTTAAAAAGTGCATATTAAGCATGCACACCACCCCGGCACCCCCATTGTAGCATCTTGGATCTGCCATAACCACTAGACCACCGGGTTATTCAAGATTTGTACTGCACTGTGATTTGCCACAGAGAAAGTCAGTTGGATTAAAACACAATTTCAGCATGTTAAAATAAAATGAACAGGACCATAGCCTAACGTGTATTATACAAAATAATGCATATGGTTTTGACCATTTAGGTGAAACAATTCTATACAAAGGGGGAACAAAAGAACTAGTTAGCACTATAGAGAGCCATATATCTCTCTGACTTTGGCTCCAATGATGTCATCACATAACACATTTGGCGGCCATTTTAGGAAGCAAGTAAGACAGTTTTTCTGAAATTAGAAGGCTGATTTTACAATATTCAAATGCTCTGGAACCACATTTAGGTAAATTATATAAATGTAGTTTTAACATTAATGAATACAGCAGCCTTTCATTTAGTCAACTACAGAGTCAGATTTTTGAATTGTTTGTTGTCAAAATGTTGTTTAGGTATCCTTTAAAGATTATAATTCTAATTTATTTTCTTGAATTATTACAGGATAAAAGAAGTTTTAAATCTAAAAGAATCTAGACACTTACAAGTGGACATATAGGGAGTGTGCCCCTCATCTGTTTTTTTCTTTGGTTAAAGATTCTAGATTCTTTTTAATTAACTAACCATGCTTTCCTTTCTGTATGAGACATTTTGAATATGTATGTTATTGTACAAAATGGCTTTTTACCTGTATTCTGAAGGTTTACTTGGGAAATTCCTACTGTAGGGCTGGCAGCCCATGAAATGACTGCCTTTATAGGAACTAGGTAAATTTGATGTCACAATGGAGGAGGGGCTCAGTGAAAACCACATCCCTTTCCTTCACTATATAAACCCTCCATTAGGAGGCTTAGATAGATAGTTTGGTCAGTAGGGTTCTGACCAAGGTGAGAGAAGGATCTCAGAGAGAAGCTAATGTGCAGACTTTCACATTAGTTGAGAAAGGAGAGAACCCAGGAATTTCTTTATAGTATTTGAAGCAAGAAGTATATCCTGACGTTTGAGTGATGTGAAGATATAACATCATATTTTTCCTTTCTGTAAATATTGAATTTTATTTATTTATTTTTGTTTGATTTTTCAAAATAAAATGATAAACGCAGACTTATGCATTTTTTATGCATCCTAGCTGGTTGTATGATCTGTTTATTGAGACCCACACTTCCACACCATCAATAACTGAGACGCTGCATTCTGCACCAACTGCAACCTGAGGAGGGTCCCCCCATGACCCCGAAGTAAAGAGACTTGCTGTAGTCAAGCCTATGGGTAACAGGCATGCAATAGTGTTGGCAGGTATCAAGAGGAACGAGAGGCTTGATCCTGGCGATGTTCCTCACCTGGAAAAAATACATTTGACAACAGAAGACACCTGATCCATCCATAGTGTCAATCTGCTGTCCAGGATCACACCAAGATCACGCACCCTCGGGGAGGCCACCAGTGGATCCACCCACAGAAAAAGTATCCTGTGTCAGCTCCAGGTACCCTCCCATCATACCCATGACCCAGCTTGATCACCAGCACCTCCGACTTGTCTAGGTTCAGCCACAAGCAGCTGGAGGATATCCAGTCACTGATTTTGGTCAGGCAGGTGTTAAGCACGTCCACAGCATCAGATGTTCCAGGAGCAAATGACAAATACAGCTGGGTGTCATCTGCATAGCAGTGAAAATACACACTCAATTGCTGAATGATCAAACTCAGGGGCAGCATATACACTGTGAATAACATCGGTGACAAGATTGAACCCGGGGGTACTCCACATCACAGGGGCATTTTCCTGTCAGAGAAATAGGACTCAAACCATTTGATGACAACACTGGTGAGTCCACAGTACTCACAGAGCTGATTGAGAAACATGAAGTGATCCACAGTGTCATATAACTTGTGCAAATAGTAACAGCTCAATTTCTAACTGTCTTTTAACTGATAATGCAACATGTTTAATGTGAATGGTACTGTACTTTTGTAAACATACTAATAGACATATCTAGATTCAGGAGAAAAAGTGCTACATATTCATCATAAAGTGGCAATGGTTGAGTGCAGAACCAAGGCAAACAGATTACAGTTAGACAGACATGTGCATTACTGGAAACACATTAGAACTGTGTAAAATGGGCTTTGTCCTTCTTCTGCTAAAATCAATTTAATGTGTAAAATGTCCGTAGAATAAGTCATTTTACAGTTTTTTGGGGGTCTTTTAAAGCAGCAGTATTTGTTAGCTAGCTAAAATTAATTTATATATATATATATATATATATATATATATATATATATATATATAGATATAGATATAGATATATCGTATATATATATATATATATATATATATATATTTGCAGTGGCGCCACTATAGTTAGGTTCAGAGGTCACTTACATACTAAAGTCAAAGGTTTAGCCATTAATAACTTTGGACCCATTCAACAGATTTGCCTGAAATTTGGTACACATGGTGGGGCATGGTCGATCTCTTGATTTGCCAAATTGTGTTTTGGTTGGACTTACGATCTTTGTGTACGAAAGCACTGAAAAATGCAAAATTATCTGTTTTTGGAGGCAGCTTTTGGGATTTTGGATGTGGCCCTGCATGGCCGTTGTGTAGTGTGCCACTCTGTGAGATAGCTCATTTGAAAGATCTTTGATGGCTGAACATGTCGCTTTTCATTTGGTGAAAAAATATTATGGCATTCAAAAGTTATGCCACTTTTAAGTTCCCATTATAAGTCAATGGGAAAATTTATATGTATGTTTTGTGAACAAACAATGGGGTTCTGGCCATCTCGTCCTGCCTGGCAGTCAAAGAATGTACAGCCTCCCAGTTCAAGAATCTTTGAACCCAAGGATTTTAGAAATTCTTTGATCATGAGGTCTGCCATTTTGTTTTCAGTTTTTCAATCGTAAAAAGACAAATATCTCGGCTCAGGGGTCATTTCTGAAGTAATATTTGGATGGGTTTTACTCAGGGGGCCCCAATCTATCGAGCCATGCCTTTGGTTCCATCGAAATTGATTCAAAAATAGAGTTTTGAGCTTTTAAAATGTTTGTTCCAAGCTCGCTATCAATCTTTGATTGCGAGTCTGCAAATTCTTTGATTGCAAGATTCTTTGATCGTGATCGTGCATCTTGAGTGAGAGACGAGATGGCCAGATTTTAAAATGTGTTATCTGAGCCCAGGCATGCCTTACAATGTTAAATGAGGCTGTGTTTTGCTTAGTGGGCTTCATTGTGACCCATCTGCATACCAAACATAATGTATTAACTATCCCTGGTAGTCTAGTGGCCCCCCATCATAATAAAACATATAATAATTTCTACTGCCCTGGTAGTCTAGTGCCCCCCACCCCCGCAATCTGTATTTTTTTTACATCCCTGGTAGTCTAGTGCCCCCCCTGAGCTGTATAAATAATTATTACTGTTTATATCCCTGGTAGTCTAGTGCCTCCCCACTCTGTATGACATTATATTTATTGTAGATATCCCTTGGTTGTCTAGCTGCCCTCCAGCATAATGACATAAATAGTTATTTGCATTACCTGGTAGTCTAGTGGCCCCCTGAGCTGTATAAAAGAATTATTAATGTTTATATCCCTAGTAGTCTAGTGCCCTCCCCCCTGTTCTGTATGAAATTATATTTATTGTAGATATCCCTGGTAGTCTAGAGGCCCTCCCTCCAGCATAATGACATAAAGAAGTATTTGTATTACCTGGTAGTCTAGTGGCCCCCCACCCATCCATGCCAGCCCACCCAGCACCCCCCAACACCCTTCCCCAGTGGTGACTGGCACATCCCACCTCTCACCTCTACAGCCAGCCGCTGACTGTGTGTATTAAGATCGGTAATGCAAAGAGGCACTCAGTTTGGCCAGATGAAAAATGAGATGGCTAGATGAAAAAATCAATTTACTCAGTCTAGGGGTGTGCTAGGAAGACAAATGAGGGTGGGTTTTACTCAGGGGACTTTGTTCTGACGAACCATGGCAGTGGTTTGCCGCAATTCTGTTAATTTTTTTTTTAATTTGAAGACTTTTTATTCTTTGATCGTGACCATGCACATTCTTTGATCACAAGCCTGCAAATTCTTTGATCGTGAGATTCTTTGATCACCATCTTTGATAGTGAGGGCATGACAAGATGGCCAGATCTTTTATAATGGAATAGATAGGGACATTTTACTAATCGTTGACATTGAATATGTCGGAAAGGGTTTGGTCTTTTTACTTGAGATTTGAAGGGAAGAAAGGCAACATCCTACAGATGTGGCTTTTGGTGGTTTGGTCAAAAAATATTACAGGGCAGCAAACTTACGGCACTACGGAGTTGATGCTTTTTCCCACAGGATAACATTACAGCATCCGCTGCATTACAGGAATTCTTTGTCGCCCAGCTGCAAAATAACGGTTTGGTCTTTTGGGCTGAAATTTGGAGGGAAGGAAGCTAACATCCAACAGATGTGACTTTTTGTGGTTTGTTGAACAAATATTACAGGGTGGCAAACTGACGGCACTCCGAAGTTGATACTTTTTCCCATAGGATAACATTAAGGCATCTGTCACGCCTTTCAGGGCCTGTATCTCAGAAATGGTGCTAGATACGGACTTTTCATCACAAACATGCTTAGCCCCCAACAGGGGCTAAATACAACACTAGCCAGGAAAGTCATAATTCATACAAAATTTTAATTTTGTTTTCTACATCGTACGGTTCCTGAGATATAAGCAATTTAGTATTGCAAGTCCTAATTTTGTGCTCCGAGGTCCATTATTATGCCTACATTCTTTGTTTTCACTGTGTTTTTCAATGTAGTTTTTGGGGAAAAGAAGGGTGTGCCCTTTCATTACTGTGCCAGTTAGCATTTCCAGTTGCGCTTCCATTACTGTACGTGTCACCATTCCCGTCTACGCCACCATGTCCGTTACGGTTTGCATTTTTGTTTGCGCTTGTGTTTCTGTTTCTGTTTTGTTTGGCGTTATTTTTGCTGTTACCGTTACCATTTGCAGTTGCAATTGCGGTACCATCCCCGTGCGCATTATGGTTTGCATTTCCTTATGCGCTTGTGTTTGCATTTCTGTTTCCTTTGGCTTAATTGTTGCTGTTACCATTACCATTTGCATTTACTATTGCGGTACCATGACCGTGCGCATAACGGTTTTTGTTTCTGTATGCGCTTGCGTTTCCCTTTTTCTTTCCTTCGGCGTTATTGTTGCTGTTACCATTACTATTTGCATTTACAATTGTGGTTCCATGACTGTGCGCCTTATGGTTTGTGTTTTTGGACTCACTTGCATTTCTGTTTACTTTGCTATTATTATTGCTGTTACCATTACCATTTGCATTTACAATTGCGGTACTGTGACCGTGCGCCTTATGGTTTGCATTTCCATATGCACATGCATTAACATTTCCATTTCTGTTTCTTTTGGCATTATTCTTGCTGTTACTGTTACCATTTGCATTTACAATTGAGGTACCGTGTCCGTGCATGTTATGGTTTGAGTTTCCGTACGCGCTTGCATTTGTGTTTCCATTTCTGTCTCCTTTGGCGTTATTTTTGCTGTTACCATTAGCATTTGCATTTCCAGTTGTGGTACCATGAACATGTATGTTACCAGTTGTGTTTCGCACGCAGTTCTGTTTGTGTCTCCGTTTCCATCACTGTTCGCTTTGGCGTCACTTTGCGTTTGGATTTCTATTTCTGTTTGTGTTACCATTTACATTTGCAGCACCATGTGTGTCACTGTTTGTGCTTGTGTTTACATTGTACTTACTGTTACTATGTCACACAAAATCATGTGGTGGGAGTGCAGGGCCCAAAGGGCCCCGGGCTCCCACCAACTTGCTCAACTTTCTACTTTCTATTCTTTCTTAAAAAGTAAGGAAATTCTATGCAAAAAATTTCATTAATGCAGCAGTTAGGGTTCTTCTACAGCAAAAAAAAGTGAGGAGATTTGATTTTAGGGTTCCCACCCCTTGCACCCCACCACCAGCCTGCCCCCACCAACAGGCATCGGGGTGTGCATTGGGGTCCTTGGTCCTAACTCTCACCCCATTCTCTTACACTGCACCACCTCAGCTTGTTTACACATGGGATGGGGTGAGCATTAGGCTAAGGACCCCAATGACACCCTGGATGCCTGTTGGTAGGGCAATGGCTGGGGGTGGAGGCAAGGGTGGAACCCTAAATCAAATTTTCACTTTTTCACTGTAGAAGAACCCTAACTGATGCATTAACAAAGTTTTTGAATACTATATATATATATATATATATATATATATATATATACACACATCATATTAGTGGCAAAAATTTGTTTAATGCATAGTTGATACTTATTACAGAGTAGGTGAAATTAGTTAAGTTAGAAGCCCCTGACCCTCAGTCACCCTCTAACCAGCATCGGGCTGTGCATTAGGTCATCAGCCCCTAACTGTCACCCCCATCCATGTGTAAAGAAGCAGAGGTATAGGAGAATGGGGTGAGAGTTAGAACTGATGACCCCAACACACACCGCATGCCAGTTGGGGGTGGGCTGGGGTCCAAGGGGGCTTTCAACCCTAACACTGAATTTCCTCAATTTTGTCACTGTGGAACAACCCTAAATGATGCATTAAATGCAGTTTTTTGCCTCTAATTTCCCTTCTTTTTGAGAACGAGGACAATAAATAGTGAATGGAATGCAGTGGCGGAAGCACAGGGCCCTTTTGGCCCCACACTCCCACCATGTGATGTCTTGTTACATAGTAACAGGAACTGCAATGCAAATGCAAGCAGCAACAGTTGTGCACATGGTAAAGCATACGTAAATGGTAACGTAAACGTTAATAGAAACATAAAGGTAAAGTGATGCCGAAGTGGACAGTGACGCAAATGGACACACAAGCGCATACAAAAATGCAACTGATAATGCACACAGTGATGGCACTGGTATTGTAAATGCAAATGTTAAGTGTTACAGCAACAAGAATGCCAAAGGGAACAGAAACAAAAATGTGAACGGAAGCACGCATGTAAACACAAACTGGAACGTGCACAGGCACAGTGCCGCAATTGTAAATGCAAATGGTAAAGTTAACATGAACAATAGTGCCAAAGGAAACAGAAAGGTAAACGTAAATGCGTACGTAAATGCAAACCATAATGTGCACGGTCACGTTACTGCAATTGTAAATGCAAATGGAAACGGTAACAACAGTAATGCCAAAGAAAACAGAAACACAAAAGGAAATGCAAGCACATATGGAAACACAAACCGTAATGCGCATGGGCACAGTAACACAATAGGAAATGCAAATGGTAACAGTAACAGCAACGAAGACACAAAACGAAAGACAAATGCAAACACAAAGGAAAGGGCTGCCATAAATGCAAATGGCAATGCACACGGTGATGCAAACTGAAATGCAAGCACAAACAGTAGTGGAAACACAAATGGTAACAGTAGTGCAAAGGCAAGGGCAAACGAGAATGCAAGGGTAATGCAGACTGTGGCATAGACAGGAACGGTAACACAAATGGGTACATAAACACAAGTGGAAACAGTAACTGTAATATTAACAGAAGTGCATACCCTGTTTTTTCCCCAACAGCTGCATACAGAAACACAGTGTGTACAAAGAATGTATGCATAATAATGGGCCTCGGAGCAGAAAATTAGCTGTTGGAAGACTAAATTGCTTATATCTCAGGAAACATACGATGTAGAAAAAAAAATTCCTATGATTCATGATTTTCCTACCTGCGTTTTGCTGAATGCGTAATGTCATTATGAAAATTCTGTATCTCGCACCATTTCTGAGATACGAGCCCCAAAAGGCGCGGCGGACACCACCATGTTAGTCTACGGGAAAAAACTTCAACTTTGGAGTACTGTAACTTGGCTGCTGTACAATATTTTTTTATCAAACCACCAAAAGACACATCTGTGAGATGTTGGCTGCCTTTCCTCCAAATTTCAGCCCAAAAGACCAAACCATTTTTTTGCAGCAGGGTGGCAAAGAATTCCTGTAATTTTAGCCATAACCTGAAAAGTAGTGTTGCAATTTGAGACCCTTTTCACAAAAATTTGCCAAAGTGTTGTGCGTGCTCCACTACTTTGCACCACTACTGTATCCAGAAATTTGAGAAACATATTTCTTGGGTGTTTAACCCCAAAATAAAGACATGGCTAGCATCTTCAGGGTCCAACTAGGTGAACACAAAAAGAATTGTGTCCCTAGAGGGTCCCAAATTTAAATGACAATCATTTTTCTGATCACCAACTGAAAACAAAATGGCAGATTTGTGACACTACTAGGGCCATTTACGACACTAAAAAGTCAGTTTCAGTGGCTCAGTAGGTAGCACACTCATCTCTGAGGCTGGGAGATCAGAGGGCAGAGGGTTCAGTTCCACATTTGGCACTTGGGTTAATATCCCAGTGCAGCACGAGAGGGGTGCTGCACTTTTGAGGTGCCGTCTTTCAGATGAGACATTAAACCGAGGTCCCATCTGCCTGGATTGGTGGTAGTTCAGGTGGATGTTAAAGATCCCATGGCACTTATCGAAAAGAGTAGGGGAATTTTTTTATTAGAAGGTTGGACTTCATAACAAAACAGTACATAATAAATCAAACAAAGACAATTGTAAACAAAAAAACATAAATCATGACAAAGTCCATATAGGGAAAGAAAAAGAGAAACAAAGACAAACAATAGACTTAATACCAATTATTTCCCCAGTGTCCTAGCCAAATTTCCCTCATTCACTAAAAATACCACCAAAAGCTTAATCTGGTTCAAGGTCAGTTGGCATTCATCTGTATCCCTCTCCCTCGGGTCATGCCTAAAAATAGGTAGGATTGTCTAGTGCACTTACCCAGTCAACAAAAAATAAATAAATAAAAATAAAAAGTGCATTTGCAAAAGTGTCAAACTTTTTTGTTAACTTTTCCCATTGACTTATAATGGGAACTTGTTTTCTGAATAACTTTTGAATCGTTCAGTATTTTTTTACGAAATCTTCAAAAGGCACATTGGGGACCCTGGATGCACGTTCTCTGAAGTTTTCGGACCAGTCGCACAGACAGTGCGCTCTGTAGAGGAGCGCAAAGAATTTTCAAAAAAGCGTAATTGCACATTTCGTTGTCGCTTAATCACTCTGCAGCCGAATACCTGACTGGTATAAAAGTTGGCAGATCCCAACATCTACCATGCCAAATTGTGCATACCAAATCTCAGGCAAATCTGTTGAACAGTGGCAAAGTTATTGAGGTGCAAAATTTGACCCTTTAACCTTAACAGTGCTACTCAACCCTAACTATGGTAGCATGGTATTATATATTCATGGCAAAAAACTGCATTTAATGCATCAGTTAGGGTTAAAGCAACAAAGTGAGGAAATGAGACATTAGGGTTGAGCCCCTAATCCCCCACACACACCACATACCCCCATCCTCCACAGACTGACAGACACCGGGGTGTGCCATGGGGTTGTGTGGCCCAACTCTCACCCCATTTCATATGCAAACAGGTTGACATGCTACAGTAAAGGAGAATGGGGTGATATTTAGGCCTCATGACCCCATGGCACACCCCAGCATCTGTCAGTCTATGGAGGATAAGGGTGTGTGGTGTGGGGGGTTGGGGCTCAACTCTAATGTCTCATTTCCTCACTTTTGTTGCTTTAACCCTAACTGATGCATTAAATGCAGTTTTTTTTGCCATGACTATATATATATATGTATATTAGCAAAAATGTATTTCTGACATCCTAAAATGCTTGCTCAGTATATTTTTTCTTTTCTCCGATATTGTTAAAACAGCTTTTACAACTACTTTTGTAATTAATGACTCATGTCCTTGAAGATAGCCTCTACTCACAAATTTAAAATGAATCTCTTCTGCTGATCTTACCTGTTGAATGTACCTGATAGGTTTATACTAGAGATTTATTAAAATGTTGCTGCAGCATGTTTCTGAAGACAAACAGCGCAACACTGTTCCCTAGATATGTAATGTTTTCATGGCAGGCATGGCATGGGAGTGGGAACTTTTGCCAACAACTATGTGGTTAATAACAAATACTACTGCTTTACATTGGTGAACTTGTCCTTTCACTTTTTCTTTTCCTCCTTTATACAAGTTTTTATTTACTGGCTTGTGAGCTCCATCACTGAGTTCTCTGCAACAACCAGTTGCTAGACCACCTACGTTTTGTCACCCAGCACTGAATCAGCCTTCATTTTCTGTTCTTTACTTTCCCTGGTACAGGCCTTTCACTTTTCACCAACCTGACAGTTGCAGTAGCACTAACCTGCATAACCCTCATGAAAGTAGGAAAGGTGAACTGGATTCAGCCACATAAAGAGCCACATTTTTAGCTGCATTGTTGTCTCTCTCTCTCAATCACAGCCACAGCTAGAGCCATGGCTCTGCTCCTCAGAGCGAGATGTGAAAATGTTATTACTTTCACTCTTTCTTCACTGTGCTGAGATGAGGCATTCCAGTGGCAGCAGGTGAAACAGACTTGGAGAACCCCTCAGAGCTTCACTCCTCAGGGAAGAATCAAATGCAAGGGAATCTTTCCTTTCTCCTCACTCCACTTGACAAAGGCAGCGAGTGAGTGAAATTTTGAGAGGATTCTCCACTCAGTTTCATGCAGCTACACTTCTCAGACTAGCAACTAACAAAACATGAAAAGTACAAAGGGAAAGTAAAGAAAGGTAAAATATGGTCTTCTAATGAAAACTGGCATTTTGCCAGTTTCAAGCATCAGCCCATACCCAAATATCCACAATATGCAGTATATTACAAACAGTACACAGTAGCTGTGGATGCACAAGTTACCAGCTGTCTCCTGTAGGACTCTACATTTGGATAACCCTAATAAATGATATGTAGATTTCAAGTTTAAGATTTAAAAGTCTTAGGATAACAATACAGGTCATACTTGTCCATGACTAGCTCACAATCACAACAGGTCCCTTCAGTGGCAGAAACCTATAGGGACACTTTTTAAAAAATGTATCTAACAATTTACTAACTGAATACAATACTCTACAGTTAACAAATTAACTAAAGTAATTTAAACACTGCACATTTATCAAACCATTAGGACTCGAAACCACATTGGCAAAAACATAAAGGCTCAAAGTGCTATTATGTAATAACATTATACAACAGTCAAAACAGTTATTAAAAAGCATTATTTTACCTGTACTTAAATAAGGCAAGTGCTCAATTCATATGTATTTGTCCACAAAGATGAAAATATATTATAGCAAAAGCAGGCCATTTAAGGCCTGCATTTGATATTTCAAATATTTAAACACAGCACTCTGAGAAGCATGAGTACAAATCAGCCAATAATAGTTGTTATAACAACTACAGCCTATTAGAATCCCTGCATATAAGAAATAGCATTCATAACACTAAGACTTCTATAACCAATTTAAAACTAATCTTGAGTCATGAAAGAATAATCATTTAAAATTAGCCAAATTTTCCTTGAGTGGCACTCATGCACAACGCTCATGCTGTTGTGCAGCATGAACTTTTGTAGTGCCAGACCCTGCCCCGTATAACTGACTTGCTCATAAATGGACTTGCCACCAAGCCCCCCACAACAGTGGTCAGTGTCAGTTATTAGTGTCTTTTAGTGCAAATACACAGCAGATAGTCTTGCAGGCTCACAGGCTGTAGATGGCAAAACAGTGGTCTAAAGCAGGTCAAATGAGCTTCCTGAATGCAGACTGGTCTATGCGCTATTGGGCTGCACAAGCTTTTGTAGTGCCAGACCCCACCCCATGTAACTGACTGGCTTCTGAATGGACCCACCGCGAACCTCCCCTCAACAGCGGTCAGTGTCAGTCATTTTTTTCTGCAAATACACAGCATATAGTCTTGCTGGCTTATGGGCTGTTGATGGCAAAACAACAATTTCAAGCATATCAAATAGGTTTCCTTGATACACGCTGGTCTATGCGCTGTTGGGTGGCATCCTACTGGGTCAATACTGTGCATTTAAGACAGAGCAGTATTAACTGTGCTGTATGGTGAGCACCTGGGATTACAACAACAGGGGTAGAACAGTGGTAGGGTAAAGTTGCCTTGTCCTAGCTGGGTGCCTGGTTGAGCCACTCCCATGGAGGAATGACTAGGGCACCGGCACTTGGTACAATCAGAAGACCTGGCACAATGGTTTGGTTCCCCCTCCCAGGTCTCCCCTGCTACATCTTTTTACCAGTTTAAAAAAAAAATGAACAAAGTATCCCCCTCCAGAGTTTCTCCCTATCCCAGGGCCCCCCCCCGGGTGAAGCCCCTCATACCTGGGGTGGATGGGCGAAATCCTCCACAAAAACACATGAAGACCCATTTTTATCAATGGGCATGATGAGCAGAAAAGGTTGATGTTTTGTCTGTCTCTGTTTTTGTCCAACTCTGGTTCACTGCAGCATTTTTAGCCATGTTGTTTTGCCGTGTACAGTTATGACCCCATGCCAGGTGGTATGATCTTTTGTAGTACCAGACTCTACCCCTGTAACTGACTCTTTCCCAAATGGACTCACCGCTGAGTCCCCACAGCAGTGGTCAGTGACAGTTATTAGTGTCTTTTTGTGCAACTACACAGGAGATAGTCTTGTAGGCTAACAGGCTGTAGATGGCAAACCAGTAGTCTGATGTAGGTCAGACAGACTTCCTAAATGCAGACAGGAAATACTAAATTTGGGTCAGGCCCTTCCATCTTTTCCCAAGAAACACAGGCCAAAATGGTCCTATCTGGAAAGAAGCTGCTCGGGGACTATACAGCCACAGCAATCCTAGTCCAACTCATGACCTTACTGACCAAGGCGATAGCCTCCCAATAGTAACACATGCAGCAAAGGTCTGGAACTGGACTAGGAAAATAACTGTCTGGTTGCCCTGGAACTCCCTGTTCTGTCCAATGATTAGAAATGATCAGCTACACATTGAGGACAAACCCATAAAGTGGCACACCTGACAGACTGTAGGGATAATGCAGTTCAGTCATCTCATAGATCCCAGCACTGTGGTGATAAAATCCTTTGCACTAATACAGGACCATTTCCAGATCCCTCACAGCACCACTGGAGGTACTTGCAGCTCCAATGTGCCCTCACAGGCAAGCTGAGTCATTAGACCACTTTTTAAAGTCCCAGTCCAATGGATGGATTACTGGAACTGACTTATAGGTGGCTACCTAAATGCAGCAACATATACAGTACCTGCACATTATTTCCCTCCTCCCAGATCCATCCATGAGAACTGTGAAGAAATTGAATAAAGAATTAGGAGTTGAAATAACCCTTACGGATGGGACACAATGCTAGACTATATTTTCAGAAGGGGTGAAGGATACAAGATCAAGATTTACCCAAATTAAAATTCTTCATAGGTGGCAAATAACCCATCAGAAACTTAAATCATTGGGACTGATGGTGTCAGATGTCTGCTGTAGATGTACCCAGTTCATGGAACATCACACATGTCCTTTTACCATGCTTCCAACAATGCTCGACAGAGATGGAGAGGATGTGCTCACTTGTCATGAAACAGGAAACAACCCTCTCTGCTCCACTGGTAATGCTAGGTATTAATCCTTACAAAGGACCCACACCTGTGGTGTGACCCAAATAGGTAAACAATGCACTAATCACAGCTAGGAGGATCATATTAAGGTATTGGAGGCAAACTGAATTCCCCACAATAAAAATAGAGTGGTTAACAGAATTGGGAAAACTAGCTATCTTTGAAAGGGTACAGCACACCAGCAGAAACATCATGGTAGAATGCTGGGAAATATGGGGGAGCTATCTTGACTCAGCTTACTGCAGAACACCACAAGGATATTTTTCTTAGTTCACTCAGGTGCCAGTGCCCCCCTCCCCGACTCAATATCACAATGAATGGGAGATAAAGATTACCTAACATGACATGGTGGACTTCAATAAAACTAACTCCTGAGCACTCAGTGAAGAGTTCTTGATAGTTAGTAGGTTACATTATGAACTGGATAAGTACTTTCACTGTTGTAAATACATGAACCTCAGTGTTGTATTTCCAATTGGCTAGTCTGGCTTGATCCATCTACCAAGTTATACTCATGTAATAACATGAACTGTATTGTACTATGTTCATCTGTATTGTTAAAAACTGAACAAACTTTCAATTGTTAAAAGAAATCTAGCAGCCATGTTTATTAAGGTAAATTAGTATAAACACCCACACTTGCCCTAACTTTCATAAAGACTTTTTGTGAGGATTTTAAACAACTCCTCACTCATCAGCAAGTTGACATATACTGTACCTAACAGTAGCAAATAAAACTCTGCTACTCAGCTACCTTTCTTTTTGCTTCCATTATGTTACTCTTTCTAAGGTCTGAATCCTTGGCCATGATTTCCTTGTCTGTACCACCTTATGCAATTCCACTCTTGCCATATCCTCCTTTACACCCCCCATGCCAATTGGTCCACCCACTCATTCCCTGCTCACTTGTTGACTCACCAGCCCACTCCTTCATTCTGATATGTATTATTTTTTTTCTTTTTTGTCTGCAATAGTACAGCATTTCAATTTATACCCCGTGATGCTCTACAACTCTGTGTATGCACTTGCTCTTCTGGTCCACATATTCACCTCCAAGCTCACTTGCTCATTTGCACATCTGCCCATCTGCCTGCTCATTTGAACTTTCTAGAAATCTAGTCTTCTTTCAGTGATGATATGCTGATGAGCAACAGCAGAAACCTAGATCATGCTCTCGCTCTCTTCTTGATCACTCTAACCTGTACCTTTGACTCCCTTTCTGACTGTGGGTCCTCAGGACTCTCTCACTAATCTCATACTGGCTATAATAATAAATACAAATAAATGAAAGGAAAAAAGAAAAACAATAATAAATAAAAACAAATGCCTCAGACCTATGTAATGCAAATTAAGTGCAGCTTCACAGCAGCACAAATTAGTGGCAAAGTACTACAATAGTTTAATAATTTTGATATATCATCTTTTTTTTTCATTTTTGCCACACTTTATTTTTTAAGTTTTGTCCATAAACCAAATGTTGGTATTGGAACCCATTTGTAAGTGTAAAAAGACACTCAGAGTCATGGTTTTTATAGGCTAATGCACTTTTAGGTATTAAATGCACTCAGTGCAAGTGCTTTGTGCATCACAATAGATCTGGGTGTGCATTAACCCATGACAGCCACCACCATATTATGTCTTATTACTTGAATAAGACACAACATGGTGTGGGTTTCTTTTCCTAAACCACATGCCCAAGGGGTCTTATGAGGTGCAAGGCACTTACTCTGATTGTCTTCAACAACCTGGAAGTGTGATTAAGGAAAAGAACACCACGCTCTGGAGGGATAGTATGAATGCACATATACAAATTTAGCAGTTTGGTGAGATAGCAACTTGCACTGTGACAACATAAACAGGGCAGACTTAGAAGCGTTCAGCTTTAAGCAATAAGTTAGACTATCAAGATAGTTAATTTTTTTTTCTGGCATTCTTTAGTTGGTTCATTTTTTCTAGCATTCTTATACTGAGGAACTGAAAATCATAAGTAGGGATCAAATCTTTATATTATATGCTTTATTATATTGAGTTTAAATACAACTTAAAACAGTACTAATGATGCTAATGAAACTGGGGTATATGTTAAGCAGGTACCCAATACAAATCTATCGTTTAGTGTTAATTAAGAAGTTTTAATAATAACAACCCTAATTTTTGCTTCATCTGCCCTTTTTTACTTGCACCTGTAATATATTGCTCGTACCTGACACTTTAATTGGTATTTAAAGATTTCACTCTGATGCGAGGGGTACCGTGACAAAATGTATGTACATAACGTGCATGGTGACCTCTGCAAGCATGCTCTCTTTTTCACTATTGAACAATGGAAAGATGCAATGAAGGTCAGCATATAAGGCTGTTTTCTTATGTGAGGTGAGTTGAGTGCCGAGCCTTTTTGTATTCAACATATGTTGAGCTTGCCAACTCCCCTCTGTTGAAGGAAGCATATACAAATTCAGTGAATTAAAGTATAGCAGTTATATGGCTAAAATATTTCCTAAATGTATAGGCCTGCTCTACAGGCACAAACACTGCATGACTCCTGACACTCTCCGGTTAACTATCAACAGCTCTGTCACCTACATCATCGATTACAGGCTAGCAATTTATGGCTCTGCCTCTGCCTCTGCCCTCCGCAGAATTACAGTTGCACTCAACAAAGCATGCAGGCTGCTAACTGGGGCTGATCGACTTACACACACTTGTGACCTGTACACTCGGACAGGATGGCTACCTCTCATCAGCCGGATACAGTATCAAACCTGCCTCTTAGCCAAAAAAGTCCTCCTCAGGGTCATGCCCTCCAGGCATTGAAAAGCTACTTATTGACCACCACAGCACCCAAAGAAATAGAAGTTCACAACAACTAACCTTCCTTGTCCCCAGATGCCGGACTACCATGGGCCAGGGGACCTTTGCCCACAGAGCACCACAGTGGTACAATACTCTCAACAAAGAAACTCTTACTGCTGCTGCTCTTGGCCCTTTTAAGAGACAACTCTGACTTCATCTAATTTCAACTAGTCGTTGTGACTGCCTCGCCTAATCGGGGGCCCACCGCTCACTGCCATCCACTTCAGTCTTGAAAGCTCTTTCCTCCTTGCCTCCTTCTACCTGCCTACCCCTGCCCCTCTCCCTTCCTCCCCTGGGGCATTTCTTGACTTCTATCCTCTCTCCTTCCCCTTTAGAGCTCTTACCTCACCTTCTACCCTCCGACAATGGCCTTCCTGCCTGCATACCCCTCCCTCTCACCTGCAGTGCTTATTTCCAAGATTGCCCTTGGCTGGTTATGTCATGCTACCTAACATTTGGCACATTTTGAATTACTGGAATTTCCTAAGCCTCAGTCTCTTACTTCTTGTTATTGTGTAACTATGTATTATTATGTTGACCTATGTATGTATGTATACACCCCATTCCTTCGACATGGAACCTTTGTAAATGAGCAGTTCCTGCTCAAAGGTATTTGTAATCCTAGATTTCAATAAAATAAAATAAACGTGCTGAAGAATTCTACTATAATGCCAGCTACCATCACTTAAAAAAACTAGTGCATGATGATGTGATGTGGTGAATCCCAATACTGGAATTATCACATTCAGATGAATATGGCATTGAACAAAGGTACTGTATCAGACAGTGCCAAACCATAATGTATGATGGCGATAAAAATGGCTGTGGCCAGCACTGTAACTGTTAATTCACTATTCTCCTGAGTGTCTTGGACAGGTGGGAAAAGGATAGGGTGACAGTGGAGATATTAACATCATCAGTATATAGGAGGCAGTATAGCGCAGTGGTTCGAGGCTCTGAGCTGCAAACCTGGAGATCTGGGTTTGTATCCCACAGCCCCTACTTAAATACTGTGTGACTCTGAGCAAGTCACAACTTCCTCATGCTTCCCAGATCGCACCTGTAAGCAAGCTTTCAGCTTAGTGTGTCTCTCCTGGTAAACTAAAAAAAAATCACACTTGAATAGTGGGTCTGCACATGTCTTTCTCCAAATATTCAGGATTTTACCAGTACTCAGTGAGAATTTAAAAACTAATTGAATTATGTAATTTCAGTAAGCTCAGGTTTCAGGATTGTAATGCCAGTGTTGTCAATACCTAATCTGGACCTTATTTTAAGCTTAAACAGGTAGCCATGAACATTTGAACAGGTAAGCTGTTTAAATTGAATTTAAGTTTGTTAGGTGTGCAGGGTATCTTACCAGGAGAGGCACAGTTCTTCTTGGGGTCGGGTATTGATGCAGATAAATCACTAAAACCTTTGTTAAATACATTGGCATTATTCTTATCTCCAGTTATACATCATGTACGAAAGTGTTTGTTAGAGTTTTCTTAGAATTCTGCATGAGCCCCTTAATATTGTCCCAAAGTGTTTGGGGGTGATTCAGCATGTTTTTTGTTGAGATTTATAGAAGTCAGCTTTAGATCCTGGATCCTGGATTTCTATTTTTGAAGGTATCTTTGATGGTGTAGTTTTTTTTTTTTTTTGTTGATTGCATGCATGTGCAAGAAACATATTGCAGCAGCTTGCTGCAGAAGCGGGTTGTGGAGGCACGGCACTGTTGTGGCCAATGCCCTCACAGCCTTTGGGGGCTTGGCCTGCTTTTCCCAATGGGGTGGCATGCTGCTGCTGACACTAGTTCTGCCAGTGTGGTACAACCTTGTAAAGTTTCTGCCGCTGCAATCAGGGGCTGCCTCGTAATTGCAGAGTAAGCCATTCCGCTGCAATGAGGGAGCGACCCGTCATTGCTGGGTGGAACCTTTTTACTGTGATATTGTTTGTGAACATGGTGGTGGCTTGCCATCATGTCTGCAAACAATATTAAGTACCCCCACTGCCGAGGGGGTGCCCAATCCCCTTCGTCAGCATGTACCCCCACCACAATGTTTGTTTGCCGACGGGGGCCCAAATCCCTGTCGGCTTCAGTGATCTGATGTTCATGTTGCTGACAGAGAAACCCACTCCCCATCGGCATTATGTCCTCCCTCCCAGTTTCATTTGCTGACATGGGAGCCCACTCCCCATCGACATAATTCCCCCCCAAACACGCAGTACAGTTGTGCCGAGGGGGTGCCCAATCCCCCTTGGCTCTTGCACCCCCCCTTTTGTGCCAACGGGGTGCCAAATCCCCCATCTGCTAGAGCTGCACCCCCAAGAAAAACACTCTGTTGGTATGCTGGGAGCCCACCCCAGCATGCCAAATGGCCCTGTAAAAAAAAAAATCCCACAATGTTGTTTTTTTTAACCTGTCAACAAAGAAAATGGTCCCTCACAGTCTCCCTGTCCCCTCCCACAACCTGCACCCACGCCCTGTGCACCTTGCTTCCCCACACCCTCCCTCACCCCATACTTACCTGTGGAGTCCGACACGACGCTCTTCAGTGGACCAGGAACATGTCTGCACTCTTCAAAGCCGACCGTGAACTGAAGAAATGCCAGTAAGCTTTATAATGGCATAAATAGGGTTTTTTCAACTTTGGTGCATATGTAAGGCATTTTTTGGAATTTTGGCACCAAATTTTCAACATGGGGTTTTTAGACCACTCCTCATGAATTCTGCCACTGTCATGGCATTATTCAGCCCCAAAAGGTGATTTTGCAGTCACTATGTGGAATCACCTTTTGGGACTGACTAACAAAATGACAGTGCCAGTGTTCATGAGGTGGGCTCTCAAAAAGCCTATGTTGCAAATTTGGAAAAAATTAAAAAAAATGACTGTTTTACAAGCGTGCATTGTGCAGTTGGTACACATGCTCATCAATTCACAAATCTGCAATATTTTCATGCCAGATTTTCAACATTTACATTTTTTCCCACGTCCTTGTGAACAGTACAGCTGTCATTTTTCAAATCCTGGACAAAATGTGTTTTCGCACTTCCGGCACAGAATAGTGCAGATGCTGTGGGAAATCAGTGTTCAGGAAAGATTAAGAAAATGACAGTGACACAGTTCATGAGCAGAGGTCCTAAAATGCCTATGTTGAAGACTTGGTGACGATACTCCATAAAATGACTGTGTTACTAGCGTGTGTTGCGCAGTTTGCATGCACCCTCATAATTTCGCGAATTTATAATATTTTCACTCCAGATTTTCAACATTGCCATTTTCCCACGCCTACATATGAACAGTACAGCTGTCATTTTTCCCATCTTGGCTGAAATGTGTTTTCGCACTTCCGGTGCAGAATACCACAGTCGCTGTCGGAAATATGTGTTTGGGACAGATTAAAAACATGACAGTGATACTGTTCATGAGCAGAGGTTCTAAAATGCCTATGTTGAAAATTTGGTAATGAGAGCCCATCAGATGATTGTGTTACAAGTGTGTGTTGCACAGTTTCCATGCACCCTCGTAACTTCACAGATTTGTAATATTGTCACTCCAGATTTTCAACACTGGCATTTTTTCACACCTCCTTATGAACAGTAGAGCTGTCATTTTCCACACCTTACCAAAATGTGTTTTCACGCTTCTGGCGCAAAATAGCACGGTCACTGTGAGAAATCAGTGTTCGGGACAGATCAAGAAAATGACAGTGACACTGTTTATGAGCAGAGGTCCTAAAATCCCTATGTTGAAAATTTGGTGATGAAACTCCATAAAATGGCTATGTTACAAGCGTGCATTGAACTGTTTTCATGCACCCTTGTAACTTTGCAAATCTGTAATATTTTCACGCCACATTTTCAACACTGGCATTTTTTCACATCTCCTTATGAACAGTACAGCTGTCATTTTTCATATCCTGGCCAAAATATGTTTTTGCACTTCTGCTGTAGAATAGCATGGTCACTGTGGGAAATCAGTGCTTTGGACAGATTAAGATAGAGCGAGTGAGAGGGGGGAGTGACCAAGTTCAACTGAGCTCTGTCGGGACTGCTGTGGATTTCTTTGTGGGCAGCAAAAGGCCCCAATGTAGGAGCCCAGTACAAAAGGGCAGCCTGCAGCATAAGGAGAAACAGAATGAACGAGTGAGAGGGGGGAGTGAGCGACCTCAATGGAGCTCTGTTAGGACAGCCGTGAACTTCTTTGTGGGCAGAAAAAGGTGCCAACACAGGCAGGAGCCCAGTACCAAAGGGCAGCCTGCAGCGTGGGGAGACAGAACGAGCAAGTGAGAGAGGGGGAGTAAGTGAACTCGATGGAGCTGTGTCAAGACTGCTGCAGATTTCTTTTGGGGCAGAAAAAGGTGCCAACACAAGCAGGAACCCAGTACAAAAGGGCAGCCTGCAGCATTGGGAGAAATAGAATGAGCGAAGTGAGAGAGGGGAGTGAGCGAGTAATAGAGCTGTGCCGAACTTTAGAGTTGCCCACCCTCCCGCCCAGACTCTCCATGGTCCCTATGTTACAGCAGGGTCTCTGGAGTGGAGACAAAGCAATGACTGGATACACCCACACCTCCTTATGAACAGTACAACTGTCATTTTCACATCCTGGCCGAAATGTGTTTTTACACTTCCAGCGCAGAATAGTGTGGTTGCTGTGGGAAATCAGTGTTTGGGACACATTAAGAAAATGACAGTGACACTGTTCATGAGCAAAGGTCCTAAAATCCCTATGTTGAAAATTTGGTGATGAAAGTCCATAAAATGACTGGGTTATGAACGTGCATTGAACTGTTTCCACGCACCCTTGTAACTTTGAACATTTTTAATATTTTCATGCCAGATTTTTAACACTGGCATTTTTTCACACCTCCTTATGAACACTACAGCTGTCATTTTTCACATCTTTATGTTTTTGCACTTCTGCTGTAGAATAGCATGGTCACTGTGGGAAATCAGTGCTTTGGACAGATTAAGATAGAGCGATTGAGAGGGGGGAATGACCAAGCTCAACTGAGCTCTGTCAGGACTGCTGAGGATTTCTTTGCGGGCAGCAAAAGACCACAATACAGGAGCCCAGTACAAAAGGGCAGCCTGCAGCACTGGGAGAAACAGTACAAGAGAGCGAGTGAGGGACGGGGAGTGAGCGAACTCAACGGAGCTCTGTCAGGACTGCTGCGGATTTCTTTGTGGGTAGAAAAAGGCATCAATGCAGGCAGAGGCCCGGTACAAAAGGGCAGCCTGCAGCGGTGGGAGAAACAGTACGAGTGAGTGAGAGAGGGGGACTGAGTGAGCTCAATGGAGCTCTATCAGGAGTGCTGTGGATTTCTTTGTGGGCAGAAAAATGCGCCAATTCAGGCAGGAGCCCAGTACAAAAGGGCAGTCTACAGAGCCGGTAGAAATGGAATGAGCGACTGAGAGGGGGGGGGAGTGAGTGATCTCGATGGAGCTCTGTCAGGACCTCTGTGAAAATCTTTGTGGGCAGAAAAAGGTGCCAACACAGGCAGGAGCCCAGTACAAAAGGGTAGCCTGCAGCATCGGGAGAAATAGAATGGGCGAGTGAGAGAGAGGGAGTGAGTTCAATGGAGCTGTGCTGGAACTTTAGAGTTGCCCACCTCCCGCCCAGAGTCCTCTGTGGTCCTGTATTACAGCAGGGTCTCTGGACTGAGACAAAGCAATGACTGGATACGCCTACACCTCCTATGAACAGTACCACTGTCATTTTCACATCCTGGCCGAAATGTGTTTTGACTCCAGCGAATAGGTGTGGTCGCTGTGGGAAATCAGTGTTTGGGACACATTAAGAAAACCACAGTGACACTGTTCATGAGCAGAGGTCCTAAAAGGCCTATGTTGAAAATTTTGTGATGAAAGTCCATAAAATGACTGTGTTATGAGCGTGCGATGTGCAGTTTCCATGCACCATTGTAACTTCGCAAATCAGTAATATTTTCACTCCAGATTTTCAACACTGGCATTTTTTGACACCTCCTTATGAACAGAACAGCTGTCATTTTTCACATCCTGGCCAAAATGTGTTTTCGCACTTGCGTCCCAGAATAGCTCGGTTGCTGTGGGAAATCAGTGTTCAGGACAGATTAAGAAAATGACAGTGACACTGTTCATGAACAGAGGTCCTAAAATCCTATGTTGAAAATTTGGTGATGAAAGTCCATAAAATGACTGTGTTATGAGGGTGCATTGTGCAGTTTCTAGGCACCCTCGTAACTTCACAAATTTGTAATATTTTCACGACACATTTTCAACACTGGCATTTTTTCCTTATGAACAGTACAACTGTCATTTTTTACATCCTAGTCTATATATGTTTTTGTACTCCTGCCGTAGAATAGCCTGGTCACTGTGGGAAATCAGTGTTTTGGACATATTAAGATCGAGCAAGTGAGAGGAGGGAGTGACCAAGCTCAACTGAGCTCTGTCAGGACTGCTGTGGATTTCTTTGTGGGCAGAAACAGGCCCAAACGTAGGAGCCCAATACAAAAGGGCAGCCTGCAGCACCAGAAGAAACAGAACAAGCTGGTGAGGGAGTGGGAGTGAGTGAGCTCACCGGAGCTCTGTTGGGACTGCTGCGGATTTTTTTGTGGGTAGAAAAAGGCAGCAATGCAGGTAGGGGCCCAGTACAACAGGGCAGCCTGCAGTGGCGGGAGAAACAGAACAAGTGACTGAGAGAGGGGGAGTGAGCAAGCTCAACTGAGCTCTATCGTGACTGCTGCAGATTTCTTTGTTGGCAGAAAAAGGCAGCAATGCAGGCAGCAGCCCAGTACAAAAAGGCAGCCTGCAGTGCTGGCAGAAATGGAATGAGCAAGTGTGAAAGGGGTGTGCAGAAAAAGGTTCCAACAGAGGCAGGGGCCCAGTACAAAAGTGCAGCCTGCAGCACCAGGAGAAACAGAATAAGTGCGAGAAAGAAGGAGACTGAGCTACCTCAATGGAGCACTGTCGGGACAGCTGCAGATTTTTTTGTGGGTAGACAAAGGTGCCAATGCAGGCAGGAGCCCAGTACAAAAGTGCAGCCTGCAGTGCAAAGAGAAACACAATGAACGAGTGACAGAGGGGGAGTGAGAGAGCTCAACAGAGCAAAGCAATCAACATTCGGCTTTGACAAATGCTTGTTTTATATAGATTCCACACTCTATTTCTCCCCCAAGTCCTAGTGTTTTTGCAGGGGTGAAACATTCCTGCAAGTTTCTTTCTTAACTAGTTGCCTGAATGGGAAAATAATGTCATAGATCCTGTTGAACTGCATAATACAGTAGCTGAGTTGTAGAGCAGTTGAGGCTGAGTTAATATATTGAGTTTCTGTTTGAAAAGATCAATTTGCTGCAGGATAGCCATACTGTAGGGCAGCTTTTGAATGTGGAATACAAGAGCATTCGTACAAGTTAGCAAATTTTTACCAACCTTGACAGACCATCTACTGGTGACTGGGAAGTGGCCACTTAAGAAGGCAGATAGGACTTCACTGGAAATTATTTTTTAAGGCAGGTAGGACTTCACTGGAAGTTAATTTGTAAGTGTAACTAACCAGGACCCAGTCGATAAAAGTAGTAGTAGTACTTGTTTTATGGTTCCAGTGAGTGGGTTTACTACCTTATGTGAGAGAGATATTAGGAATTTTGTCCATAAAGTCCTTGCTGTTACTGGCTAACCAGCTGCAGTTGAAATCACCAAGCAGAATTCTTTCTTGTTGCATATTCAAACTAATAACTACATTGATAAAGCATTCAGTCAGTAGGAATATTTTTAGGTGGGATATAGAAAACCAGGAGTTTCAGTTTTTTTTTTTCCATTTTTCACCCTTTTTAGATCAAGTTTATGTTAAGGACAAGAGGTTCACAAGTAGAAGTCTCCAACCTAATGGAACGTTTATCAACCTTTTGGTAAGATTTAATTTACACATTGCTAGCGCTACCCTTTCTTAGTGACTGGCTTCCCACCTAAATAGGGTGTTGGAATCAGTTTCAACTTCTTTGCCAGGAATCCTGCTTATTTATTTATTTATTTGAAAATTGGTACCAGGAGAGGCACACTGAGCCAAACCTCTTTTCCAGGTGTGATCTGGCAGATGGGGTCAGGAGAGAACAGTACAATACATGAAGCAAGACAGTAGAGCACATTTGATAAATACATTTCTGCAAAGATGATTTGGTACAAAAATAAGTTATAGAGGCAAAGAAAGTGTGGACACAATTCAATATGAGACACCAGTTGATGCACAATGGGAAAATGACAACCACAGTGTATAGTACTAAATGACTACAGTAGTGAGACCTGGGCTTAGCTTATGCTTAACTCTGTGGTAGATGGAAGAGCAGCAGAGGTGAGGAAGTGCAATCATTAGGCAAGTAGAGTAGACCCAGCCAGACACCCAACCAGGGGCATTAGAGACAAGGCCAGTGGGGTGTTAGGTTGATGGGGTAACAGGAGCAGGTGGGGTGCAGTTGGAGTTTCAAGTGGTGTCTGAGGGAGCCAAAGGACAAGGAGTGGCAGAAGGAGGAGGGGAGTTTGTTCCAAAGTAGTGGAAATTGATAAGAAGGCAGATTGCCCAGCAGATGAATGTGGGATAGAGTGGAAGAAACTGCAATGGTCATTGGAATGAAGGGGAACTGGAGGCAGGGGGGAATAGGAAGAGAAGAGTTAGGAGGAAAAAGAACCAGACTAGTATTTGCCTGTAACCATTATCCCAGTGTTTGCCTGAATTTCTCAGCACTCCTATTCCTGTGGGTTGTAAGGACTGCTGCCATCCCCAGCTCAGAAGGTCGGACCCCCTCACACACACACACACACACACAAGCAGTAGAACCACAGACCCAGAAACAAACAAGCACTAGTCTCAATGCTTGCATGAATCTCTCAGTGGTCCCATTCCTGTGGGTCATGAGGGCTGCTGCACTCTCCAGCTGAGAAGGTCAGACCCCCCCACCCCGCACAAGTAGCAGAACCGCAGACCCAGAAACAAAGGAGCACTAGGTACTACTAGCTTTGGATCCAAACAGACTTGAGATAATGGTTTTGGTTCTAGCTTCACTAACCAACAGACTACACTTGTTTAACCTTGCTAAACTGTTCATCTAAGTGCAGTTATATATTGCCTGTAAACCTCTGTAGTGTAATAAACTGTACTTTGCCTATATAGGGCTCTGAAATTGTAACTGCACCCTTATGACTGCAGTTGCTTTATGCTGGCTGTAAACCTTTGTAGTGTAATTTACTTTGCATCTAAAATGTTCTGAAATTGTGACTGCACCCAATCTAGTTTGTGTTCCTTAGCTTATACTACTCTAGTTTGCAGTGTTTAACATTGTAGTCACTTAGTTCCTTAGCTTATACTGCTCTAGTATATCAATTGTCTATTTTTTAGTCACTTAGTTTGTATTTCTATAGCCAAATCTGCATCCCACAGTATGTTCCTTTTGTTTTACAGAAGGGGCTGTTTGAAGCAGATGTGTCCTGTAGACAGTCTCAGCTTTCAGTCTGGTTCAGACCTGCCCACTGTGCTTAATTCTGCCTACTTAATCTCTAAACTTTTCTTCCTCAGTGCCAGTGCTTGCCTGAATCGCTCAGATCTCCTGTTCCTGTGGGTCATGAGGGCTGCCACCCTCCCCAGCTCAGAAAGTCAAACCACCCTCCTCAGCTCAGAAAGTCAAACCCCCCACCCCCCACCACCGCCACCGCTGCATAAGCAGCAGAAGCGTAGATCCAGAAAAAAGGGGCACTAGGTACTACTAGTTTTGGAGCCAAACAGATTTTTTCACCTCCCACTGGCTCAGCACTCCCTTTTATGTTGTGCTCCCCTCACAGTAACTGGTTCATATAAGTGCCTACACCTTCATGTTCTTCTGTATCTTGATCAGCACACCAGTTCATACCTATCAAACATGGGCACTCCACTATAACCTATAGCAGCTAGTACAGCTGGAATTTTATTACCTGTAGTGATTATTTGCACATGACCTTCCTCTCACAGCTCTCACCTCTGTTGAACTCATATATACTGTGAAGTCTAACTTCCCACCCATGGACAGTTTACTCTTTTTTGCACTTACTAATTACTTGAAAAGGGTCTTCACCTGTCGAATAGCCCTTCCAATTGATCCCCGCCCCCAGCCTGCAGCTTCTCCTAATACACTGTTAGGCTTTCCTCCTTTGTTCCCAATCCTCAACTGACTTCTCTGGTACATCCTCAGGCCTCCCTGTTGTGCACTACTAAACTGCCTACCCTTATCCGTATTGAATACCAGGAAGTGGTCTGGAGCCCTATCTATTCAAATTAGATACTATCACCACTTAATTGCTTGCTGTTCATTTTAACCATAGCCCTACTACTTTACATTCAGTTGAAAGCATTACCTACACTACTGCTCCTTGAGACCACACATTCTCTCCTACATTCATACCTCTTGGTATTCAGTCTACCCTCTTACCTTCTGTTTTGCCTCCTCTTAGCTATCCCCTCCAAGCTACAACCCTTGCTCCCAATTATGTATCTTTCCAGTTCTCTTCTCATTATCCACTACCTAATCTACTCTCTGCTTCCCACAACCTCTCTTCCCTAAGTCAGCTTCCCTGTCTTCCCCTCCTCATCGTTCCCTCTCCCCACTCTTCCTCCACTTTCTCTTTCTCTTTCTCCAACTCTCTTCTCCTCTCTTCCTGCCTACTCCCCCTTTCCCATTACCCTTGGCGCCAGGCTGTTCCCTTTTCCCTTCCATCCTCCTGCCCCCCACCTCTGCATCACCGACACTGCCCCCAATCCCCCTCAAGCTCTTACTTCCCCTGCTACTCATTACAGCTTGTGATGTTGAGCCTAACCCTGGCTCTATTACAGTCTCTTCCACCTAATCTACCCAAAGGGCTCTGGGTGGCACACATTTACATATGCAGACTCCTATCCCAACTCTCTCAGCTACAACCCCTCATAGTCTCTCTCCACCTTGATGTCCTGATAGTATTAGAATCTTGGCTTTTCCCCAAAATTCCCAGCTTGGCTATCTCAATCTCTGGGTACACCCTCACCCACCAAGACCATACCACAAAGGATGGAGGCATTGCCATCTACCTCTCTTCCTCTATACGGTCATCCATAGTATTGTCTGTCACCTCTCCCACTGTCTATGAACTCCTCATCCTCAAACTCTCCCTTCCTTTCTCCCTCCCTCCCCATCTACATGGCAGGTGTCTACTACTGCCCTGGCCTATTCACCTCTGTTGTCTCTTATGTGTTACATAAAGCAATCACAACCAGCATGTCAGATTTCTGTAAACTGTGTTTTTTTATTACAGCACGCTACTTGCCTATATTTTGCATTTGCCCAACTGAGATACAACACCTCTAGTGGGGGTCCTCCTGCTTTTTCTGAACTTTTAGCTGCATGGACATAAGCAAAGGAAGTTCAAATGACTTGCTCATGGTCATACATTAGGCCAGTGACTGTCATGGGATTTAAGCCAATGACCTGCTGATTTACAATGCAGTATTCCACCCAGTAGAACACACTGCCTCCCCTTTCTGTGCACAAAAATACAACAAGGCATTTTTAAAAATAAAACACAGAAAACATTTCAGAAAAGCAAAATGGAGTAGACAGCTAAGGGCTCCACAAAAGGACTTGCTAGTGCAAGACTGCTGGGGACTTAGGCAGGAAAGTAACAGACTTGGGAGTGCTTATTTTCAGTTTACAGCCAATGATGGCGGGGGGACCACTAGACACCAGGGAGAAGGGACTCAAGGCAGGGAGAACTTACAATTTTGCCGCGGGAGGTGAAATTACTCCTGCTGGTGGTGAACGTTCGCTGCGGGTGGTGAAATTTTACCAGTGGGTGTGAAGTTTAACCTGCCAGTGAAATTTTGCTGGCTTGGAGGTGAAATTTCATGCCCCATCGCAGGCAGAATTGCACATTTTGTCCAGCAAAATATTTCGGAAAATGCACTAATTACACGAAATATTTAGCTGGATGAAATTTTCCAATTTTGCTCACCCCAATTCCTTATCCTCATCCTCATCCTCATCTTCATCTTTCATTGACACCCTAAATTTTGTGTGCACCTCCTTTTTCTACCTTATTATTGCAGGCACCTCTCTGGAGAACCAGAAGGGTTTTCTTTTCTTATTTGCCTTGCTCACCCTTCTGACACACTGTTCAGTTACCTCTGTGATAGTTCATTTGAGATACTCCCACATTTCATCTACTCCTTTCTCTGTCCTGTATCTAAGACTATTTGCCAGGCTATCTCTTATCTTCTGACAGTCTGCTTTTCTGAAATCTAAAACTCTGATCTTGGAATGGCTAATGTCTTCACTAGTGTTTACTTTAAATCCCACTATGCAGTGGTCACTATTTCCTAAGTGGCACCCCACCTCTAACTCCTTTATCCTGTCACTGTTAGTTAAAACCAAGTCCAGGACAGTTTCACCTCTGGTAGGAGTTTCCAGCACAGGGTCATAATGTCACAGTCAAAACCATGCACATCAAGAATGCCACATGCAAATCAGCATGTGGCAAAATAATGGCACAACACACAGACCAGGAAACAAAAGCGCACACTGGAGGGATATCTTTGATATTATTGTACTGTATCTACATTGTTATTCTTGTATCAATCCACTTCCTCCATCCCCCCAGGATGCATCTGGAAATGAACTAATTCAAAGCTCAGTATGTCTTTCCTGGTGAAATGCTTTATTAAATAAATAAATAAAATTATAATCCAACCAGTGCTTGAAAGCCATAATTCTGTTACAGCCACAATGTCATACTGGGAGTTAATAACCCATAGTTTAAATTCATACAACGTAGGCATTAGGCCCCCAATATTGATGTGGACTATGTCCAGAAAGCCCCGGTAAGATGACATAGGCATTGCAGGACCAGGGTTGTGTTGTAAATTGCCACCCAGGATAAGCAATAAGAACAACAATTGCCTGAGTACATTGGTATATTTTTATAGGTATTAAAAGCACTTTTATTTGGGCATTTTACCTTTTCAGATACCAAGCAGAATGCTCTAATAAAATGCAGTGAGCTCCCTCAGTTTGAGTCTTTGTAACTTACGTGGGCCAGAATTCTAATGGATGTAGCACTGTATAAAAATTGGGATCTGTATAGGTGTTCACTGTTGTCATAGTCTGGGGAAATTAAGTGGATTAGGACAGGCAGAGTCCTAATATTAAAATGTGGGATAGGTAATAGAACAAATCCTGGTCAGAGTCGATGGGGCTTAGCTGAGGAATTTGGGGTAAAAATATTGTAAATTACCAAAGTTACAAGCATGCATTTGCAAAATGTAACATAGGCTCATAAATGTGTTGGTTTATAATATTTACACCACATTTTCAACATAGCCTTGTTATGACCCTAACTCATGAAGATTGGCAGACAAAGGGCATGATTTTTAAAAGGACTTAGAGGGATGCATGGGGCATGTGGCAGGGGGTTTGATGCAAGTTTGACTTGTGTCAAACCATGCCAAAAGTGGAATTTTCCAAGAAACTCTGTTGCATGTCCTGTGTGGTGCTGCAGCTCACTTCTGCCAGCTTCCACTAGTGTACCTTTGCATCCATGGGGAAGCTGATTTATGGGGCTTGCACCACAGCTTTGGTGCAAGCTGCCATAATGTGAGGGTACTGTCACAACAAATCTCCAACCGGTCATTGCCAAAAATCTTGTCGAATGACCATACAGCGAAACCTTTATGTCGATCGCATTTGCAGTCGGCATAATGTTTCTCACTGCCTACCATGTTTTCTTTGGGGGAGATCTGCCCCCCCCACTAAATATAATCAACTCTGAGTCAGAGATGATTAGAGGAGGTGGGTACAAGACCTCCAAAACAGTGCCGGGTTCCAGTGCCAACACTACAGTGACCTGGCACTGTAGTGGCTGTAGTGTCAGTCGATGTCGAAGTGTCACTGTTGGGGTGGTATACCATTGCAACTTGTGTCCAGGTTATAAAATAATGTGCAAGTTTCAGCAAACCCTTGACTGTAGGTGAGGCAAACTTTGTGGGGACGCATGGCTCAGCCATAAGCCCTACATCCCCGTTTGAAAATCGGGCTCAAAATGTTCAACTTCTAGCTTAAAGATGTCTTTGCACAGGAACTGCAAAATCAGCTTTTGGGATGCAAAAACATGTTTTGGGCAGGAGCTAAAAAAATGACAGCTGTCACATTCATGAGGTGCTGTAAAGAAATGGCTATGCTGAAAAGTTTGGGTAAAAATATTGAATATTACCAAACTTAGGAGACTGTGTTCGTAAAAATCAACATAGGCTTATAACATTTTTGTTTTTTAATGTTTTTACACCAAATTTCTAACATAGCCTTTTTATGACCCCACCTCATGAACAGGGGCACAGTAAAGTTTCAACTCCTGGCTGAAAGGTGATTTCTTTCAGGGACCACAAAATCATCTTTCGAGATGCAAAAAAAAACATATTGGCCAGGATTTGAAAAATGACAGCTGTCACATTCATGAGGTGTTGTAAAGATATGGCTAGGTTGTAAATTTGGTATAACAGTAGAAAAAAAATACTGTACCAAAGTTATGAGCCTGTATTTGCAAAATTCTACTTGGGCTAATAACTTGGTTGTTTTTTAATATTTTTGAACCACATTTTCAACATAGCCTTCTTATGACCCCACCTCATGAACAAGGGCAGAGAAAATTTTGAACTTGTGCTGGAAAGGTGATTTTGCACAGGGACCACAAAATCACCTGTCAGAATGTAAAAAAAAAAATTTGGACAGTATTTTAGAAATGACAGCTAGCACTGTCATGAGGTGCTGTAAATATATGGCTATGTTGTAAAGTTGTGGTAAAAATATTTAAAAGTACCAAAGTTATGAACCTGGTTCACAAAATTCATCGTAGGCTCATAACTTTGTTGTTTTTCAATATTTTTACACCAAATTTTTAACATAGCCTTCTTCTGACCGCACCTCATGAACAAGGGCAGAGAAAATGTTCAACTCCTGCCTGAAAGGTAATTTTATGCAGAGACCACACATCACCTTTTGGGACAGATCTTCCTAATGACAGTGATACTGTTCGTAAGGTGGGGTACCAAAGAAAGCATGCTGAAAGTTTGAGCCACAAATGTATAAAAATGCCCAAGTTATGGCACTAAGTTCAAGACAAGATTGAAATACGTTGAACTGCATACCTGTGCCTTCTGGTCCAGCTTTGAAGACTGAAGATGTGTCTGAAGTCCAGAGATGATTATGACCTTGGACACCTGATGGGTAAGTAAGGGCTTGGGGGGGTGCAGGGTGGTGGATACTGAGTGGGTGGGTCAGGTGGGGGGTAGGAAATGGCCACAAAAGACAACAATGGACCACTCTTTTTTTTTTTAAAAAGAGAGACTGACAATCCCCAATCGTGACACGGTGGGATTGGGCACCCCCAGTGTCATACTTTTGTGCGTAAGAAACAGTCGCAAAAGACATTGATGGACCTTTTTTACAGGTGGAAAAAAACACACAAAAATGACCTATGATCCCTGATCAGGACATTGGAGGATTGGACACCCCCAGTGAAAAAAGATAGACAATCCCTGATTGCAACACTGGGTGATTGGGCATCCCCAGTGTCACAGTTATGTTTCTGGGAGTGGGGGTGGTTATTGGGGGTGGGGGGTTGGAGCTGAAAGGGAAGGTCGGGTGGGGGGGAATTTTTATAATATAAAAATAAATAAATACAATAGGTGGTCATGGTGGAACATGGCCCACTCCTCCTTGACCAGGCAGGCTGCTGCACTCTACCATGCATTTATGACTGTTAGTGCATGTGCAGTAGATTGCAGCAGCCATCTTGGATATGACAGAGTGTGCTGTGTTCCACCATGACTACCAGCATTCTAAAATAGTGTAGTGGTACGGTGATAGGGACAACATGGATGGGCTACTTCATGGACACAGAGGCAACTGTGATGCAAGTCCAACATGTTGTTAATTTGGAAAGAATGCAGAGTCCTTTTTTACTAAAAGCAAAAGGTCTGCAGGGCTCCATCCACTGCAGCCCTAAAAAGTAAATGCAAGTGATACTAGTAAAAATAATATAAGGAGTCCTAAATCTAAGGCAGTGGTTTAACAGAGGAAGATGCATTGTTGATTGATTACACAATGCTGGCGTAGACAATTTTCTAAATAGCATGCGAACAGAGAGGAGATTGTGCACATACTGTATACAGCTAGGCTTGAAACTGCAACTATTGATTACACTGTACAACAATAGAAAATCAAACATTGGTAGTGTCCCCTCCCCTCCTAATAGAAAGTAATTGTTCTTCAGAGTCAGCTAGATAACCACTACACCATGTACACCAAGATAGGGAGCAAAAGAGAATCAGCTACAGATATTCAACTGACATAGTAATTACAGGCAACAGTTATACAGTTCACAGTAACTAAAGATCAAACTAGGGAATAACACGGTACCCAGCTAGGGTGCTGCTAACTTACAAGACACACCACTAAGCTTGGATTTGGCAGGGTATTTACTTGATACATTTGTATAGTGTACATTGTCTAAGGAACAAGATAGGGATAACAAGACCACCCAGGCAGGGTGATGATAACATAGAAGATCAATTACTGACTTAGGATTTGGCAGGGTACTTACATGCAACATTTGTATAACCCACAAAGACTAAAGAACAAGACAGTCATGTCAAGATCAATAAGATGAGGTGTTGCTAATTTGCAAAACAAACCTATTTCTGTGAATCTGCCCAACTGACAGGGATTAGCAAACAGACAGATACATCATGGTCATCATGATAGGGGTCATCCATGTGCAGACACAAAAATCTCTGTGCACGCCTTACGCATTTTAAACATTACAATCCTTTATTAGCCTTTGATAAAGGATTGTAATGTCTGAAATGTGTAAGGCATGCACAGAGATTTCTGTGTGTCTGAAAATGGATGTTTTTAAATAAATACATGGACTAAGAATGATACCCAGACTGTGGTGTCCTACTTCAAGCAGCTGGTGAGTGGCCAACTCTTGTGAAGACAACTGACTTATTTATCGTGAGTACCACCATTCCTATGCGCACTCCTTTGCTTCGGTGATAGGGGTCAGTATTCAGAGTAGCCAAACAGAAAAAACATCTAACAACTATCTCAAAATATCAACCATAGTAGCCAACCTGATGGTGAACAGGGCCGAGGCACTTAGCACCTTACCACATTCCATACCAGTGACCCAGGTTCAGGAATGGACTCGGGTCATTGGGGGTTGGCCAGGGAGGGAGAGGATCAAGCATCCAAGGCACTGTTCTGCTCTCCCAAGGTAGGAAGGCCTGTCATTACATCTTAGGCTGCCCTCAGGTGGAGGTCTGAGGATAAAGCAAGTCAGTGAGGCAACGTAAGGAAGGGTCTGTGGGGAACAGCAGATGGGTGTGCCTCCACGCATGATTCCAATGCTTCACAGTCATTGTGGGACAAGAAAAATGGGAAAATAAATATTAGGGAGCTTCATGAAGTCTGGCCCCTCCATCTCTGTGTCTGCATGGCCTGTTGGGTCATGTTGGATTTGTGTGTACTGGGGGGAGAACAGCCCTCCTCCTCCAGCTCTGCCACAAGAGCGGAACTTTTCAGGAGGCTCCGAATGAGTATGCAGCCAAGGGAGGTGGAGACTCAGCCTGGGGTGACTGGGGACCAGGCTGATGTAGCTGTCCCCCCCAAGATGAAGGAGCTAGAAAAACCTATATGGGATCAAAAATATCGACAGTAATGACAAGACACGACAGCATACCTGGCCGCTGGCTGACTCCCACAGATGATGCCCATGGTAGATGCCAAGGCACTATGTTGCTCTTTGTGCTGAGGCCCTGTGTAGTCTGGACTGCAGCACAGAGGATCACTAGGCACAGGGTCCTTAAGGAGGTGGATGACACTGTGATGCAGGGGAATCTGTTCAACTGATTGGATGTCTGTAGAGGTAGGAGGTCAAGCATCCATTAGGGTCCTGCTGGTGTTTGTATGTTCACTGAGGTGGATATTGGGGGGGGAGGGGAAGGCTGATTCAGTAGGACTTACCTTCACAACCACTTCTGGCACTCCCAATGGGTCTGGCTACTGCCCATGTGACCCCATGTACTGTGTGCAGTGGTACACTATGAGAATAAGGTGTAGGAGCTATTTGAGTTATGGGCTAAAGAAAACAAGTCCATTAGAAAAACAAAGATAATGCACAAATCTTTTGTCCGTTTGAGTGCTGAGTGAGAAACATACTCACGAACTGAATACCACAGACAGAGCTGAAGAAGCACTCCGTGGCATGAAACATTTGTTTAGGCTAGTTGCAGGAGAAAATTGAAGGCAGCTAGACTTGCAGATTTAACATTTTAGTCCAATTTCCACTAAGGAGAAAGGAACACACTGCCAGACTAGTAGTTTTAATTTGAATTGTACTCCCTCAAAAGGGACCAGACGAACCCCCTAGGGAGTGTTTGTTCAAACGTGAACCCTGTTCCCTTAAAATGGAATGTAGAATGTTGCCAGACTGGTGGTTTCCTCTTCTGAGTCACTCCTTCCTGAGATAAGATGAGAGACATTCACTAGATTGTTTTTTACATTTGAATACTGCTCCTTCAAAAGGTGCTGACAACCACACTTGGCCAGGGGCCTGGTATTCAGAAAAGTACAAAGTGGAGTGCAAGGGTTTGCTGCACACTTTGCAATTGTCCAGATTTCCGAGGATGCTACAGTATGTTTAGCTGGATAGTGCACTGGCACTATCTGACTGAATATAGGGCCATGTCAGTGCAGTGCTAAGTCAAGTAGTGCTGCCCAGCCATGGATCGCCAAGTGTGCCTAAAGAGTGGATAACGCCAGGGCACTATTTTCAGATTTTAAAGGGACCCATGCAAATGAGCCCATTGGGTATGCAAGATGCTAAGGGGACATTTACATGGCCGTTATAGGCCCATTTACATGGGTATCAGAGGGAAGTTAACATGGCACCACCCCCATTCCCCAGTCCCAGACATATGTGGATGTCCCTAGTGTCCAGTGGTTTCTCCACTCTGTGATGCACAGCCTGACCAGTACATCTCTGATTCCTGGAGCCTACTTTCCCCCTCTCCAATGCACAGCTCAACCAGTTTATCCCTGATCCCTGGTGCCTCATAGCCACCCTACTGATTTGCTGGGCAACTACATAAAGATAGCCCCCCAAGTGCCCAGTGTCCCAAACCCTCCTCTGTCCTGTCCCTCTACAAGTATTTGATGTCCTTGGCATCCAGTGGTCCTCCCAGTCACTGATCCCAGGCTCTGTACAAGAAATACCATCAATTTATGAGCCTATGCTCTATGTAAATTGTAAGGTGCAGGGACAAAACAAACATGAGTCCTTGGTGTGTCCTGGTAGCCCCCTCCTATTGCCAGTACAACTATTGTTACTGCAGTAATCCCTGGAAACTAGTGACCCCCCACCTTAGCACCAAACACTCAATCACTCCCCTGTCCCCTTACAAGCATGTTGGTGCCTCTGGAGTGCAGATGTCATTCAGTGCAGCCTTTCTCAAAAATCCTCAGCCAGATGCTGTATGTTCAGGCAGGGAACATGCATTTCATAAATTGCACAGTGTGAGTCACCCAGTCCTATAAATAAGATGTGCAGTCCCTGTGTGGACAGATAGCAGCCAGCCGAGGAGGTGAGAGGAGGCCTGCACTAGTCACCGTCTGCACTTCCATTGCACTAATGATACAGGTAAGGGAATGGGGTGGTGATTGAGTGTTTGTTGCCATGGTAGGTGGGGAGCTGACGGACACCAGGGATTGCTGCAGGAACATGGATGGTACCAACGATTGAAGGGGGAGTACCAGGGCACACCAGGGACTTGTGTTTGTCTGTTCTGGCACCTTACAATTTACATAGAGCATAGGTTCAGAAATGGATGGTGTATCTGGTATTGACCAGGGATAGGTGACCATTGGATGCCAGGGACATGTAATACCTGTGGTGGGATGAGACGGGAGGGTTGGGACACTGGGCACTTGGGGAACTGTCTTTGTGTAGCTACCCAGCTATCAGTGGGAGGGCCACCAGGCATCAAGGATCAGAGATATATTGGTTGGGCTGTGCATCATTGGATGAGGGAACCATTGGGCACCAGAGAGATCTTTGTTGGTCACAGGGATGGTGATCGGAGGGAGGGGGGATACTAACCACTAGGGATATGATCACACATACCCAGCTCAGTGGTTTAGGGGTGCCACAGACTACAAGGGGATGGGTGTGCTCTCCAAACTGGACAGCCAGGTTGTTTGCTGCAGTACCATTGGTAACCACTAGTGCTGCCTGAAGAAAGAGAGGAGTTTGTTTGGTAGTATTTGCACTGTGCTAAAGGATCACACTAACTCCTTTTGCATAGCACAAAGCCTCTGATATGGGTACCGCAGATGTTAATGGTCATGCCTATCCCCTTGCCCACCTGAATACATTATGTTTTGTGTGGGTACTAAACCTGTTTGCCTCTGAAAACTTTGGCACAAACTCTGGTTTGCACAGCAAACACCATTTAGCACCCATGCAAACTTCTGAATATCGGGACCCAGAAGTTCTGAAGTATATTCTAGTCCTTCAGAGGGGAGCAAAGAAGCCCACCAGACAAACAATTTTAACATACCATTTTTAACAAACTGAAAGCAGGCAATATCTTAAACAAGTAAAACAAAACAGGACAGTCATGGGCAGAACCACCTAGTTGTACAGAGGTGAAAATATAATACTTTTTCTATAAGCAAGAAAATGACTTTTAATTTTTTTTATGTTCGCCATGTGTGCAGACGCAGTGAACATTTTGTTAGGAGAGTGGCTTTTGAGGGGTGTGACACTGTCAGTCAAATGCCGAGTGATGGACAAGGGGCTTGTCAGTGTCACATCAGTCATTGGCCAGGCTGGTCATGACAGAGTTCTGGCTTGTTGGGTGGAAACTTCATGTATTTCAAAAGAAAGAACCAACACAATCAGAGGTCGGCTTTTTCTTTTGATCTACATAAGGCCAGCAAGCAAGCACAGCTCATCTGTCATGATCAGCCTACGGAAAATGGAAACCTGCCTATTGATGTCTGTTGCTGCCACAGTCATAGCTGTCCCCTCACCTAAGCCCAGGTGCCCACTTCCCCACGCCAGCTGCTAATACCTCAGCCCACCCCTTTTTACTTCTGTAATGTTGGGGAGTCCATACCTGGTGCTGTCAAACATAACACTGACTCTGGGGGTGCCTGATCCCCCAGCGTCTCCACCTGAAATAAAGAAAACTGTCCCTCATAGTTTTGTTTTTTAAATACACCCTGTAAAAAGGAAAAACGTCCATCAATGTCTGTTGCTGCTGCTGCTGCGGTAACTGTCCCATGCCAAGCCCAAACCCTGTTAATCTTTTGGCATGGAGGTTCCCCATCCATCATGCCAGCTTCTACCCCCACATACCCTGCCTGTTTTGGTTCCACAAAAGCAGGTGGCCCACCCCTTGTGCTGCCAAGTATATCACTGACACTGACTCCCCCAGTGTCATGACCTGAAATAAAGAAAACTGCCTCTCATGTTTTTTTTTAAAGAAACCCTGTAAAAAAGAAAACTGTCCAACAATGTCTGTTGCCACTGTTACTGTCTCCCCACTTGATCCTCCCATTCAGCATCCACCCCTAAACTCTTACCTACATACCGGGGATCCAATGCCCTAATCTTCTCTGGATCACAGAGACGTCTTCACTCTTCAACACCAGACCACAAACTCAAGAAATTAGGTATGCGGTTGAATGTACTTCAATGGGGTTTTGAACTTAATGGCATAACATGGCCATTTTTGAATATTCTTTCCCCAAATGTTCAACATGACTTTTTTGGGACCCCACCTTTTGACCAATGACTGTGAAATTAGGCATATCTGTCCCAAAAGGTGATTTTTGCAGTTGTTTCATGAAATCTCCTTTCAGGCAGGAGTTGAACATTTTCTCCACCCTTGTTCATGAGATGGGGTCGTAAGAAGACTACAGTATGTTGAAAATTCAGGGTAAAATATTTAAAAAAGAAAACCAGCACAGTTATGAACCTACATTGAAATTTGAAAACCCAGGATTGTAACTTTGGTAATGACTCCAAATTTTCAACATAGCAGTTTCTTCACCGCACCCCATAAATGTGATAGCTGACATTTTTCAAATCCTGGCCAAAATGTGTTTTCACACTTGTAGTGCAAAATTTCCTTTTGGGAAGGATTCAAAAATGTTCTCTGCCCTTGTTCATGAGGTGGGTTCATCAGAAGGCAATGTGGCGTCATGAGAAGGCTATTTTGAAATATGTGGGTAAAAATGTAAGAAAACAACAAAGCTGTGAGTCTACATTGCAGTTTATCAATGCACACCCGTAACTGTGTAACTGTGGTAACTTTCAATATTTTGACCCCAAATTTTCAACATAGCCATTTTTTCATGTCACATCATAAATGTTACAGCAGTCATTTCAAAAATGACATTTCATCCATTGTTTTATAAATGACACCTGCCATGCTCAGAAGGAGTCGTTAGAAAAAAATTATGTTGAAAATCTGGGGTAAAAATGTGAAAAAACAACCAAGTTATAAGAAAGCAAATTGTTCCAGCATTTACTCATAACTTTATTTATTTATTTATTCTTTTTTTGCATATTTTGGCCCCTAATATTCAACATATCCCTTGTGTTACCCCATCACCTGAACATGGCTGGTGTAATTTTTCAAATCCTCTCCAAAACTTGCTTCCACAGTCACACAGCGAAATCACCTTTGGGATGGGATTTTAAAAATTTCACCTGTCGATCATAACTTCAGGTCATAAAATGACAGTTGGACATTTTAAGTCAAAATGTGGGAGCCCACTTAAAGGTAGAGGTTGCCTTTCAGCTGCCCCATCCTGGATAATTACAGTTTAAAAATGTGTTAAAGCAGGACAATACTGAAAATGATACATTGCATCTTATTTGCTCTCTACATAGTAATAATGTGTATAAGCAAGACCCGGTACAACAAGCAATACCAGCGGCAAACATTCAGCATTGACAAATGCTTGTTTAATATGTAAAGAATTGCATTTACCCATTGTACAGAATAACTACAATAAGACTCTCCAATTCTTGATTGTCATGAATTGAAGGTAATCAGCACAAATTCCCCATGCCTCACAATGTTCAGGGGCACGTGAGTAATCCAGGACAACCAATACTCTTGAGTGTCTTATCACTTAAAAGTAACTTTTCAAGTATTACTTATTCTTAGATTTATGAAAGATCTGGATGCAAATTAGAAAACATAATGGCTAGAGTAGATCAATCTCTCTTTAATATTCACTGGCCCGGTGGCGCTGAGGGTTGTGGCGCTGGACACCACACCTCGCTCCACACTGGAGACCTGGGTTTGGGAATGATCCAGAGCCATCAGCGGTCAGAAGGGGAGGAGAAGGATTGAGTGTCCATAGGACTGCTCTCCTTCTCCGGGGAGTGGGGTGTACTGCTGCTGGTGCTCGGGTGGTCCCTGGCAGTGGCTGGGGATCGCTGTAGCACAAGCAGGATCGGAGGGTACATACTGTGGCAGGATGCCAGGATCAGGGGGCGTGCAGACGCATGAGTGCTCTGACCCTTGGGCATCATTGCATGTCATAGACATCGGGGAATGGGTTGAGAAAAAGTGGAAATATGGACGCCAGACGCGGCGGCTTGATGGCCGTCTCGAGCGGGGAGACCAACTGACTCAGTAGGTATGCGGCACTGGATCCTGTTTCAGAGGGAGTTGAGCTAAAGGAGCTCCCCAGCAGCTGCAGGGGTAAGCCCATGGGGGAGGCCAGCAGGACCCGCATAGGAGCGATGGATTCCCGAGAGATGGCGGCCGGAGACCTGAGGGGATGCCTGAAGTTACACAGGTAGGCAGTCTAGTGGCTCAAGGGGGGGAAAAAAGTATATCAAAAAAAAAAAACTCTCTTTAATAATTAAATAACTTAAAATAAAATATGCCAATCCAAGATTTGTTTTTATTTTGTTTCAATTAGGCTTCAACATAATTCTTCTATTTTACAATATGGCCTGTCAACCTTTCCAGCTCATTGAATGCTGGGATATGCACAAATCCTTGCACCATTTACATTTTATTTATTTATTTATTTACGAGATTAACCAGGCAGGCATACTGAGCGGGGGACCACTCATTTCCAGATGCAACCTGGGGAAGTTACAAGGGGTACATCGGGACAGGTATTTATAAGGTTTTAGCATAGGTGCTGGGTATATACAAGGCAGAGAACATTTAGGTACACAGGTATTCACAATATTTAATATAGGCACAGAGTATATACAAGGTAGAGAACATTTAGGTACACAGGCAGTGTGAGAATACACGTGACAGGCCCACGGTAGCGAAGCAAATCAGCAATACTTAGACATTTCCGACCCTATGATGCAGCAGGTGAGAATAAACAGTGCATTGTAAAACAGGGGCACATGGGGCTTATAGCTCATGAATGCTGGTAGCAGTTCCATGTGTCAGAGAAATGTGCATGGAGAAGCGGGTTTAGGAGTCTCGAGTTAGAGGTGAGCCTGATGTCTGCAGGTTAATCATTCCAAAGTTTGGGCAAGTGATATTTGAAGGCTGATTGTCCCTTGGATGTATGCATGAATGGGACTTGGAGGAGCCTGGAGTCGGAGCTCCTGACTGAGTAGGCCGGGGACGGTTGGGCTGATAAGGTAGAGCTGAGGTAAGGGGGGAGGGATTCAGACCAGAATTTTGCTATGTCTCTAGAGCAGTGGATCAGTCTGCAGGACGCAAGTGAGTGTAGGGATGGATCATTGGGGGGAAGTCCAAGATGGAGCGACAGAAGGAATGCAAGAGGGTGTCCAGGCTGGCCAGGTTGGATGAGGGTGCAGCGCCACAGACCATATCGTCATAGTCAAGTATTGGGTGAATCATTTCATGCACTATTTCTCTCTGGACCGTGGTGGGCATGCACCCTTTGTTGCAATATAGTGCACCCAGTTTGGGATGCAGTTTTTTGCGTAGCGATTTGATGTGAGCGAGAAATCTAGGTGTTGGTCAAGCCATACTCCCAGGTATCTAAATGAGGTGCAAGACTCAAGGGGGGACCTGTCCAGGGTATGGAAGGTGGGAGGAGAAGCTAGGTGGGAGAGTTGAGGTTGCGTGCAGAAGGTTAGGGAGAAGGTTTTCTTTGCATTTAGGATTAGTCAGTTGGACCTGAACCATTGCTGTACGGCATCAAAGTCCTGTTGGAGAGCAGAGGACACGACACCAGTGGAGGGCCCAGAGGCATACAGTACAGTATCGTCCTCATCCATTTGTATGGCTGAGTTTGTGCTGGTCAGTGGGAGGTCATTTAGAAATATAGAAAATAATAACGGGCCCAGGACTGAGCCTTGGGGGACCCCCAGGGTGACTGGGAGGGGGGAAGATATTTAGGAGCCAATTTTCACTGATTGGAATCTGCCAGTCAGGTAGGCCTAAAACCAATTAGTGGCAAGGCTGGAGAGACCTGCATCATTAAGTTTTGCTAGTAGCTTGGGATGGGAGAGGGTGTCGAAAGCCTTGGCCAGGTCTATGAAAATAGCCGAGGTGATGTGCCCCCTTGTCCATTCCTGAGAAGATGTCATTTGTGAGTCTTAGGAGGGTGGTAATAGTGGAATGAGACTTACGGAACCCTGACTGATAAGGGGTGAAGAAAGAGGTAGAGTCAAGGTACTGGGTGAGTTGGGCAAGAGCAAGGTGTTCCTGAAGTTTGGCCAGTATTGGGAGTAAGGAGATGGGGTGGTAATTTCCAGGCCAGAGGGATCACCACTCTTTGGGAGGGGGATAACAACCGCCTGCTTCCAAGTGGCTGGGATTTTAGCCAGGGAGAAAGAGAGGTTAAGGAGGTCAGCTAGTGGGGCGGCAATGGTGGGGGCTGATAAGTGGAGTAGTTTAGCGTCCAGGCCTAAGGGGCATTTACCTTTGTTGGGGTCAAGAGTGTGTAGTGCTTGTAGTACTTCTGCCAGGGTGACTGGATGGAAGGAGAAAGTATTGGCGGGGGGTGGAGTTCTGGGATTTCAATGATGAGCTAGGTGTGGGTGGGGTGAACTGGTGGTTGGGTAGGTGAGACGTGGCACAACTGGTAAAGAAAGTATTGAAGGCAGTGGCAACTTCTCTAGGGTCTGAGATGATGTTGCCATGGATAGATAGGGTTGGGGTTGGTGGCTGGACTGGTGGAGTGAGTAGGGATTTGATGGTTTTCCAAAAGTTTGAAGGGTGGCTGAGGTTGGAGCAAAGAGCCGACTTGAAGTAGTTCTTTTTGGCCTGCCATATAGATTTGGTGCAGGAGTTGCTGAGGGTACGGTATCTTTGTAGAGATACTTGGGTGCTGGATACCTTATGTTTTTTCCAGGCCTGGTCCCTGGACCGGCATCTGCTAAGGATGTCGGCGGTGACCCAGGGGAGATGGGAGCCATTTACTCTTGTGAGTCTTAGAGGGGCGTGGTAGTCCCATACAGCAAGAAAGTTATTTCTGAACATATTGAAAGCAAAGTCGATGGTGGGTGCCTTCTGTATGAAGGACCAGTCGATGTGAGCAAGGTCATTTAGGAGGGAAAGTAGACATAAGGATTCATAGAATCTTGTGAGGAGCATCCTAGTGGGGTGTTCAGCGGGTCTGTGCACCTTTCTGACCATATATAGCATGTGGTGATCACTGAGGGAGTTGGGGAGGAGACCAGCTTTAATAATCCTGTGAGGGTGAGATGTGAGGGCCCAGTCCAAGAGGGAGTGGTTTAGCATTTTAGGGTTTACTCGGGTGGGTTGGTCAATTAGTTGGGAGAGGTTTAGAGTGTTTACTTTGGTCCGTAGCTTAGAGCAGTTGTTCGCTAGCCAGTTGAAATTGAAGTCACCGAGGATGTGGAGCTCGCCAGCTATTGCAATAGACTTTAATGTGGCTAGGTGGTCTAAGATGTCGGGCAAGGGGGTAGCAGGGGTGCAGTAAGTCCCTGCAATGTACACTGGGGAGGAGTGAGGGAGAGTGAACTTAACTAGCAATGATTCAATTTGTGGTGCAGTACCAGGGATCTGGACGGGGTGAACTGGATCCTGGTGGAGATGAACATGGCAATGCCGCCTCCTTTCTTCTTGCCCAAATGGTCCTGCCTGATGAGTGAGTAGCCAGGAATGGCTACTTCTGAATCCACATAGTGTGGTTTCAGCCATGTCTCAGATATAATGAAGATGTCTGGGCGTAGGGTTGTGACGTAGGTTTTTTTTATCAGAATGAGTCAGGTGTACGTGGTTTATTAGTGGCTCAGGGGGCTCCACATATGGACACTGAAGAGACTATGTAACCTTCACAAGGCTATGTCAAGGATACAATAAGCTTCCAACTAGTACAGATACAAAGTATGGTGCTGCACAATTGTTAAATGAGTTGCAAAAGCAAAACAGCAGCACTTATGTTGGTTGAATGCTTATGGCTTTTCAGATTGACCCTTGGTAAGTCTTAAAAAAACATTCTTGTACATTTCCACTGTATAAGTTATGCTACCATTAAAATGATTTATGCTGTCGTTAATACTTATTTTCTTTCTCCTTTTAGCTAGTATGTTTGCTATTTTATAGTACTGCCTACTATGTGGTGGTTATGCAGACTGGCTCTAAACTGTCAGACTTCATCAAAACGCATTGTGCCTGGCCCTGCAGGATGCTATTAATGGCCTCTCACATTCTGTCTCAAAGTAATGACATGGCATTTTTGAGAGTACTGTAACTCCTGGTTTTTATATTGACAATATAGGTCAATTTGCTGTTTGACAATAACTAACTAGAAAACAATGAAGTGTAAAGAAGTACATGCAGTGACATTTAGTGACCTCTATATTATACTACTGATGTGGAACCTCTGTATTATACTACTGATGTGGAAACTTTGTAAACAGGCTTATAGTCCAAAGATTGTAATCCGAGACTCCAATCAATCAATAAATAAATACATTATTAGATAATTCTATATCTAGGAAATACAGTAGAAGAACATGTTTTAAAAAATTGCTGAAACATATGTTGGTTATTGCATGCTTGGTATCAATACCAGTATATAGGCCATGAAGTAATGCAATTGTTACTAACAACAAGTACAGTAATACATTGTTAAATTCATGGGAATGTATATGTACTGCGTGTATATGTACTGCGTGTATAGCTACAACACTAGGATACATCGGAAAAAAAAAACAGATGAAACAGATAACAGGTGATACATTTTGCTTAACACAGAAGATGCCAACAAATCACTTGTTGATGTCAGTAATCTCTATAATAGACTATGGGCTTGTGATCTATGGGTCTGCCACTGACACAGCTCTCAGACGCATCACCACAGCACTAAACAAGGCATGTCATCTCCAAAGATCTGCAAACTGCCTTACACACACCTGCAAGATTTTTGTACATGCAAACTGGCTCCAACTATCTGGCAGAATTAAATATCAAACCTGCATCCTAGTAAAAAAGCAAACATTGGACCTACTACCCCCTGGATCACAGGCACTGCTGAGACCATATAGCGGCCCATGACAAACCAGGAATTTAAACAACCTCTTCTTCACTGTTCCCCTTTGCAGGACTACCCAAGGCCAACAATCCTTCTTTTTCAGAGCCTCCTCCTGGTTCAACACCCTGCCAGCAGAAGTTACCAGCAAATCAACCCTGGGTGCCTTTAAGCTCAGCCTGCATCAATACCTCATTTCCTGTGCCTCCTGTGACTGATACACCTAAATGGTTTATTCCCCTCACCTCCATACCCCACCCTTCCCTTCCTACTGCTTCCCTCCTCCTCTACTCCCTCCACACACCTCCTTAATGACCCTGCCTCAGACCCACCCTCCACTCCCTCTCTTTCTCCCTCTTTACACTAGCCTCTGACCTCGCCTGCCTCTGTTGGATGGCTACTTATACAAATCTATATTGTTTAATTTGTTGTAGAAGTGATTTGCACAATCGTGATGTTTTGGTAATTGACAACGCCTTCTGGCTGCTATGTTTATTTCTCTTTTGCACAATACTACTGCTTGTCCTAATGTTTCACGTAACCTGACGTGGAACCTTTGTAAAAGAGCCCCGGCTCAAAGGTGTATCTGATTCCCTAAATAAATAAATAACAATGTCATAATCAAATGATATCACTTGTATACAATGTCACAATCAAACAATATTATTAGTTAATAATGATACACGTACAGGATGTCACTAGTTAATTATGTCACACAGTGTCAAAAATGTTGAAATGCTACTTTGGCTTTGACTGTACATGAAATACAGCCCAGTCTTGTATACCTCCAATACGTGCTGGCCTAATAGAAGATAACAGAACTATCATCATTTGTTGTAAATGTCCCCTATTGACCTCACTCGTGGCTTCTCCACCTGTGAGGTCAGAGATCAAGTACAACTCATGAATATATTTCTGATATCTTCTGCTAAGCCAACACACACAGATATGTACTCTATCTGTCTGTCTATCTAGTTGTCTGTCTCCATCTACGAACATACAAACATACAAAAACACCAGCAAAGACAGGCCTCTGTTCTATTGAGTCTGCCCAATTGTGCAACTAGCCTCTCAAGATGCAGCTGCCCCCTCCTCCCCACCCCTCTTCGTCACCCCCCACTCTGTCCCATCCCCTCTTAAAAGCACCCACCATTCTACAGGATACCACCTCCTTGGGCAGAGTATTCCACTTATCTACCACCCCATTCTGTGAAAGAATGTCTCTTGATTTCCATCCTGAATCTTCCCCCCTCCAATCTCAGCTGGTGCCCTCTTGTATCCCTCCCTCTTCTAATCTGGAAAATCCCTTCTGTATTAGTCATATTTATCCCCTTGAAGTATTTAAAGGTTTCGATCATATCCCCCCCATTTCTCCTCTCATCCAGGGAGTACATGTTCATCTTGCCCAGCCTATCCTTGTATCACTTTCCCTCCAATCTCTGGATCATCTTTGTCACCCTACGCTGCACCCCCTCCAACAATCTGATATCTTTCTTCACAAATGAGTGTCAGTACTGCACACAGTATTCCAGGTGCGGCCTGACCAGTGACCTGTACAGGGGAAGGATCTCCTTTCTATTTCTGAAGGAGATTCCCCTTGCTATACACCCCAGCATCTTGATGGCTTTTGCTGCCACCTTCCTGCACTGAGCTGAGTTGTTCATACTCCCCATTATAAGCACCCCGAGATCACTTTCCTCCTCAGTGCTTTCCAACTTTACCCCTCCCACCTGATAGCTCTTCCCCTGGTTCCTAGCCCCGAAGTGCAGTATCTTGCACTTCTTGGCGTTGAACCCCAACTACCATGTTTCTGACCACTCCTGTAGATTGATCAGGTCTTCCTGCAGCCCCCTCCAACCCTCGATGTCAGCTACCACAGCTCCCATCTTTGTATTGTCTGTGAACAGACTGATCCAACTCCAGATCTTGAGTGAGATATCATCTATGAATATCCCAAACAGCACTGGTCCCAGTACCAATTCCTGTGGTACCCCGCTCATCACCGCCCTTGGGGATGAGAGTTCCCTCCTCACTAAAACCCTTTGCCGCCTTCCATTCAGCCTGTTGTTGATTCATTTAACCATCCTTGTTCCCATCCCTATGTACTCCAGCTTCCCTCCCAGCCTCCCATGTGGCATGGAATCAAAGGCCTTGCCAAAGTCTAAATACAGGACATCCACTGTATGGCCCTTGTCCAGTTCCTAAGTCACCCATGTGAAGTACTCAGTTAGGTTTGCCTGGCAGAATCTGTCCAAGACAAACCTGTGCTGTTGATCATCCTGGAGTCCATTATCCTGCAAAAAGGTCACCAGCCTTTCTTTTAGGATCATTTCCAAGAGCTTACCCACAATTGACATCAGGCCTACTGGTCTGTAGTTGCCTGGTTCATCCTTAGGGCCACTTTTGTGAATGGGCACCAAATGGGCCATTCTCCAATCCTGTGGTATGCATCTTGTGCCCAGGGAGGTATTGAACAGGTGAGCCAGTGGTCCTGCCAGGATCTCCGCTAGTTCCTTAAGTACCCTAGGGTGAATACCATCTGGTCCTGCTGCCTTGTCCACCCTTAGTGCCCTTAATCCTTCTAGGACCCTGCCCTCTGTAATCCCTATATCAGTCACCCCCTCCCCCCCACAGCCCACTCCACCCCTCCGTTGTGGTATCTGCCCCTCTTCTCCTCTGTGAACACAGAACAGAAGTATTCATTTAGAGCCTCTGCCTGATCCACCCCCTTCTCCACCCACCCTCCCTCCATCCTTCCTAACCCTCACAATTTGAACTCTGTTCTTCCTTCTCTCGCTTATGTGTCTGAAGAAGTCCTTTTCTCCATCCTTAATACCCTGTGCTAGTCTCAGATCTCTTGAAACCATAGCTACTCTGACTAGCCTGGTAACCTCCCTGGACTTTTTTGTATACTCATTTTGTCATCTTCCCCTCCTGATTTCTTGAGTCTCTGAAATGCTTTTCTCTTGGCCCTCACCCCCTCCATGACTTCTTGAGTCAACCAACTGGGCTTCTTTGTCCTTCTGTTCTTACTCTGTGTCCTTGTACATGTCCCAGTAGCCTCTCCCAGCCCTTTTTTTATTAATGTCCCATTGTTTACTAGCATTGATGCTTGGTTGAATTCCTGCCAGATGCCTACCCAAAATTTCCCCCATCCTTTTAAAGTCCACCCCCTTAAATTCAGTCACCCTGGTTCCCGTACCCCCTGTTTCCATACCCATATTGAGCATGAACCACTCTGAGTGGTGGTCACTCCCAGTCAGAGGGTCCTCTACTCCAGATCCATTACAGCCTCCCCATTTGATAGTACCATGTATGTATGTATATATTTGTTTTACAAAAACTGCATTAATGTACCAGTTAGGGTTCAACTTACTGATAAAAATGTAGGGAAATGTGGAATTAGGGTTTCCAGCCCTATCTCCCCACCCACACTCCCCATGCAGAAAAAGAAAAAAAAGGGGGGGGGTTGTTGCCAGAGACTTGGAGAATCAGTGGTGGGGCCTTCCTTTGGGATTTCAACCCTAATGCTTACCCTTTTCTCCCCACAGCCCATAGCCTCCTACCTGAAGCACAAGATTAAGCTCCAAGTCAGTGCCTCATAGTGATACATTCTTCAAAGATGGTGTAGTACATCTCACCACATGCTGCCAATACAATTTGCTATAGCTTTCTTCATGCAGGACCCAGCAGGCCATGCATAAAGGAAAGAGGTTATGTCTGATTTTGTTTGCTCAGTGAGGGGGTGGGCATTAGAGCTTGACAACCCCAAGGAAGACTCCACCATTTATTTTCCAAGATGCTGGAGACCCCAAAAGTTAATGTTTCATCCTTTTATGGCTTGGGGGTGAGGCATTACCATTCAAAGCCATTATGCCACATTTGCCTTCTTTTGTGGTATTAAATTGAGCCCTAACTGGTGCATTAATGCAGTTTTTTTGCAAACAATTTCCTTTTTTTTAGAGATAGTGAACCATATCCTAATTCATGCAGGTACTGAAGGGACCTCTTTGAACAGATGCAGATGCATAGGGCTATTTGGCCATGCACCAAGGGAAGACTCTGCTTATGGATGTCCTGGGCCCTGATAGCCCTGTACTTCCATGCAACAAAGGGTGTCAGGTATTAATGGGGCTGCCTGGTAGACTGCAGAAGTGCAAGTCCCTCTGTAGTGTCCACGTGGTCAAAGACACAGATGCACAGGGCAATGACTCCATCTCTCAGCTGCATCACAAGTTCCACTGGCATCCACAGTTGCAGAGATGCAGGGCCATATGCTAAGAGATGAGCTTTCTTAACCAAATGATACCTGGGCCCATGATGGCAATCCTGCACCTACACTTACTATGTTAGGGAGTGGCTATGCATGATAGCACCATCCTCTCCATGCTCAGCCCATCCAGCTGGGTCATCAAGCTCACTCCTGAACTCAGCTCACAAAGCTCTACCCTCTGATACAAAAGCTGGTACTACAACAAGGGGTTGGATTTTCAAATTCCTTAGAATGATGCAAGAAGCTTGTGCCCAGACATGTTGAATTTAACAAGCACCTTGTGCCAAGGGTAGCACCTGAGCAATTTTAGTAAGCAGCCTGCATCAAGCGGCAAGCTGCTTAAACCAAAGTGTGCTTGCGCCAGCCTTGCATCACAACAGTGGCTGCGGCATGGTGCTAGGGGGCTTGCAGCAGACCCTGGCTGCCACAACCCAGATGTCCTGATTTTAAAAGCCCACCCTGGGGATGTTGGGGAGTAGGGCAGACCCTAAAAGACAAGGAGAGTAGATAAGCAGCATGATACTGAACTTGCAATTATAACAGTATAATACAGTAGACCAAAAACTTTTCAAATGGCTCAGGACAGAGGGAAATGAGGTAAAAATAAAAAGAAAATGTGCTCTCAATGTAACATGTTTGTAGAAGATACACTAACATTGGAGTTTGTTTGTGAAAAATGTTTGTTGGTCAACTCACTTCAAGAAGAAATTTATCAGTTACAGAAGAGGCTTGAGACCCAAGCAGAAATAGAGCTCCTTGAAAACTTTATTGATGAAGCAGTGTTTGAAACTAGTACTAAACACACTGATTGTTTTAGTAACACTTCAACTGAAGTATTATCACCCTCTATTGAACAGCATCCCCCTGTCAGGATACACCCTCCCCCCACAAACCATACAGAACAACTTGTAGCTCCATTAGCTTTGTTTAATAAATTTGAGTGCCTTGCAAGGGAAGAAGATAGCCCTATTGTTATGCCTACCAAAGCTATGGAGGCATCTAAACCCTTATCATCAAAGCATATAAAGACTGAATCAGAACATAAAAATCCCAGCCACATGAGGGATATTGTAGTAATTGGTGACTCAGTATTAAGGGGGGTTGACACTGCTGTTTGTGAGGGGCAGAAGGCACATGTAACAGTAAGTACCTTCCCTGGGGTGCGGACTAATGATATACTGTACCTTCTGGATGGGCTACTGGAGAATACATCCAATCCTATTGTCCTACTTTATGTAGGAACTAATCATCTTATCACACAGCATATAGATGATATTCAGGCTGATTACATAAAAATTGTACAAAGGATTAAAGAAAAATATGGGGAACTGATATTATCTGGGATCCTACCCAACCATAGGAGACTATCACATAGAAATCCATCTATCTATAAGTTAAATTCCTGGTTAAGACAACTTTGCCTGTCTCAAAATATTGGATATATGGACAATTCAGTAACATTTAATAATTCACCTTGCTTTAAAGGGGATGGTCTGCATTTGAACCACTTCGGTACTAGAATCTTGAGGGAAAGAAATTAACAACATCCTGGAATTTCATTTAAACTGGATGTTGGGGGGAGGGCTGCAAAAGATAATAAATTCTATAGAAAGGCAGACTCCAACAGGGCACATATCAAGAACTGTGGCTGGAAGGGGGTATTGATAAATACCTGTAGTCTGACCAGCAAATTTGATAAGTTCAAAAACCTACTAGCTTCAAATGATATCCAGATACCCCTAATTACTGAAACCTGGTGGGACGAGGCCGATACCTGGGAAAAAACAATCCAGGTTTATAATGTCTTCTCCAAAAGTAGGAAATATAGAAAAGGTGGAGGGGTAGCCATCTACCTCCATGAAACAATAGAGTGTGAGGAGATTACAACTGACACAGGTGATACTGAATCAATCTGGGTTAAATTATCCCCTGAAGGAGACCCCCACTTATTATCTGCTTAGTCTACAGACCCCCAGCAACAACACTTGATATTGATAAGCAGCTATTAAATTATATTACAAATCTTGAACCATCTAACAATACAGTGATTTTTGGAGATTTTAATTTATCCAATATCAGTTGGACATTAGCAGCAGCAACCTCAAACAGTGATAGATTCTATATGGAAATCTTTGATCAGCTCAGGTTAGAAGAGTTGGTCTTACAACCTACCAGAAATGATAAGATTTTAGACTTGATATTAACTAACACAGTGAACAATATATCCAATATTTCCATTAGTGAACCTTTGGGAAACAGTGACCACAATACAGTAAATTTTCAAATCCTAGGTAATCAAATAAAAAGAGCCACTGGCTCAACTGAAACATTAAATTTCAGAAAAGCAGTTTGATAAAATTAAATCTAGCATAGCTAGCTGGGATTGGGCTAAAGACTTCACCAACCTTTTGCTTGAATCAAAATGGAACTTTTTGCCTAATAGGCCAAAAAATCTTATTGTAGCTTAAATTCCAAACATAAAAAAGAGTATGATACATAGATACATAGATACATAGATACATAGATACATAGACAGTGTCGGAAGATAAGGGCCTATGGCCAACCCAGTTAGCCCATTTGAGCTTGTAAGTTCAGTTTATGTTTTCCTAGAAGTCTGTTGCCCCTTACCCCTGACCTCCAGAATTCCTTTATGTCTATCCCATGCATTCTTAAATCCCGTGATTGTTTCAGCCCCCACTACTTCCTCTGGTAGGGTGTTCCACTTGTCCACCACCCGTTCTGAGAAGAAATTCTTCCTCATGTTTCCTCTGAGATCAGTCCTCCCTCCAACTTCATCCCATGCCCTCTAGTCCTGGTACATCTTTTCGCTTAAAATAGTGTATTCCTGCACCCTGTTCCTCCCTGTGAGATACTTGTATGTCTCTATCATATCCCTCTCTCCGCCTCTCCTCCAGGGACTACATGTTCAGTTCCTTCAACCTGTCTTCATAGGACTTGTGATGCAATCCATGCACCATCTTTGTTGCCCTCTGAACCTTCTCTACCCTGTCTATGTCATTATGTAGGTATGGTCTCCAGAACTGTACACTGTACTCAGGTGGGGCCTCACTAGTGTCTTGTATAGCGGAATTATGACCTCCCTTTTCCTGCTGGTGATGCCCCTGCCTATACATCCCAGCATCCTATTTGCTTTACCTGCTGCCTTGTCACACTGTTTCCCTACCTTGAGGTCATCAGAGATGATAGCCCCAAGATCCCTTTCCTGTTTGGTGATGGTAATAAAAGACTAACACCTGTTTGGATGAGCCCCAAAATAAAAAAAAAAACTAATTAACAGGAAAAGTAAAATGTTCAAGTGTATAAAGCATGGTAAAACTCAATATAGTGCTAAGTATAGGGAATTAGTTCAAAAAGTGAAAACCTCTGCTAAAAATACCAAATCTGAGTATGAGTCCAAACTGGCTGGCAAGGTTAAAAATAACTAAAAAGCCTTCTTCTCCCATATAAATCAATTAAAGGGAACAACAAATAATACAGGTCTCTTTTTAAATGATTCTGGACAAATGGTTAACACTAAGGAAGCTGTGGATATACAGAACAGGTATTTCTGCACTGTATTTAATAACGTTAATACTGGTTTAAAAACAGATTTGCCATCATTTCCTGGTCAGATAATTATTAAACTGAAAGAAGTATTTGAGAGACTTAAGAAACTCGATGTAAATAAATCACCAGGGCCCGATGATATCCATCCTAGGATTCTTAAAGTGGTAGCTGAGTTCATCTCTCTACCCCTAACTAATATATTCCAACACTCTATTGATACTGGGGAAATCCCTCATGAGTGGAAATTTGCCACAGTTATACCTATACTGAAAAAGGGATCAAAATCGAATCCTGTGAATTTCAAACCAATAAGCTTAACATCACTTCTACGTAAGATCTTAGAAAGTATTATTAAAGATTACGTATTAAAATATATTGAACAATCTGGCCTAACTGATCCCTTACAACATGGGTTTACTAAATCTAGATCCTGTCTAACTAATTTGCTAGCCTTTTATGATAATATAAGTAGGGAAATAGACCAGGGGAATTCTGTTGATGTTGTGTTCTTGGATTTTGCCAAGGCTTTTGACAAGCTCCCACATGTTGAGCTTGTCGATGCCCTTCTGTCCTACTAACTAAATACTAATATCCTAAATTGGATTTCTGGTTGGCTTAGGGGAAGAAAACAGAGGGTATCCATTAATGGTGTTTTATCTGATTGGGCATCGGTCACTAGTGGGTTCCCCCAGGGGTCTGTTCTGGGCCCTTGTCTCTTTAATATTTAAATTTCTTCACTTAAAATTGATATACCCAATGTATGGATTTTGAAGTTTGCGGATGATTGTCAGTTAGGTACTGTGGTTAACAGCCCTGAAAATTATGATGCTCTTCAACTAGCTCTTGATAAAATGCTCAGTTGGACAGACTGAAGTAAACTATTTTTAAATACTACCAAATGCAAAGTGATGCACCTAGGAATGCATAATAATCATTATCTATATACGCTAGGGAATAATGATCTTGCAGTAACTGACCATGAAAAAGATTTGGGAATAATTGTCACTCCCGATTTGAAATTTAGATCCCATTGTAGTACCCAAATTAAAAAAAGGCCAACCAAATGCTAAATTGTATCTTCAGACACATTTCTAGCAGGAAAAAGGAAGTCATTCTGCCACTATATACTGCCCTGGTCAGACCCCACCTGGAGTATTGTGTGCAGGTTTGGACACCTTATATAAAAGATGATATCATAAGGACTGAGGGAGTCCAATGTAGGGCTACTAAGGCTATAGTTGGGATGAATAATAAGTCCTATAAGGATAGACTTGCATCATTAAATATGTACACGCTGCAATCATGTGATGAGCTAGAGGAGAGAAGACATCCTGAGTGTTGCTCCTGGGCCCTCGTCATTCTATTTTACTTTTTAAGTATATTTTGGGCTCATCTTGGCAATTTAATAGTTATACTAGTTCACTGAGACTTTCTGCTTTACTTTTAAGGCTAACAGTGTAGATTGCATTTCCTTACCTGGTTTTTGTGGAATGCAGTAAAGGCCGGATCTCATGGCCGAGATGGAGTGTGGAAATCCAGAGCCTCTGTCGGCTCATGTTCTGGCAGTGAGATGCTCGAAACCCCTCTCGCCCGCACCTGAGGATCAAGACGACGAAGAGAGAGTGGATGGGGATGTTAAAGCAAACTCAGATGACATTCTCGAAATTAAACAAATGTTACAGGGGTTGGTGGTGGATTTTTCTACAGTAAAGCCGACTCTTAATACCCTAGTAAGGAGGATGGGAGATCTAGAGGCCAGGGCCTCATCGCAGGAAAAGAAAACCATGACAACGGATCAAGAAGTGGTCGTCTTGCGCAAGCAAGTTAAAAAGCTGGAAGACTGCATTGAGGATCACGAATCGCATAGTAGGAAAAATAATTTAATAATGGCTGGGCTTCACGAGAGAACGGAGGGGGCAGACTGTGTAACTTTTCTTCAGGATCTGCTCCTTAAAATACTAGGCCCGACTCCTTATGGGGACGCATACAACTCAGAAAGAGCACACCGAGCCCTTAGAGAGATCCCCCCCCCCAGGAGCTCACCCGTGTGTATTAATAATGAGATTCCTAAATTACAAGGAAAAGGCCTGTGTTCTCAGTAAAGCCAAGCAATCAAAAAATTTGCAATGGAACGGGGCGACTCTTTGGATGTTCCAGGACCAGACCCCATCTGTTCAAGATCACCAGAAAGATTACTCAGAAATTAAAAAGAAATTATAGCTAGCTGGGATCAAGTTTCGGATGCAGTAGCCAGCGATACTAATAGTTAAACTCCAAGCTGGAGATAAAATGTACTTAACAGAGCAAGATGCTTTGGAGAGCTTAAGGTTTGAGCTTCCATCACTATTCAAGTCTCTGACCTGACTTTCCTATCTGTGGCAAAGGGGAGTTCTAACCTGATCTTGAATCTGAAGAAAGGAGAGGTGAAAATAATTTACGTGGACTGAATCAGTTTAAGGTTTTATAAAAAATAAACAATTTGTTGATTATATGTGGCATGTAGCCTATAATTGTGTTTTGGGGTATCATAAGGGACCTAGTGGAAGAAAGGGGAAATGAAGTGCTGCAGGGAGGTGTTTGGCCATGGTTGATGGAGTAAGCTCGGATGTGTGACTTTAACTCTCCGTGCAATTTTGGGTTGCAGCAACGGGATTACTGGGAGATGCCACTAGAGGGAAGATATGCTATTATATAGGCAATCCAATGGTTTTACGATGGGAGGGGTTTAGGTCCGCTCCAAATGTGGTGGGGAATACACCTTATTTAGTCCCTGTTTCCTCCTGTAAAACAGGGTCGGTGTCCTACCGGATGATGGAGAAACCACTGCTTTTAAGCTTGGTAGCAGCGAGAAGATTGCCGAATACCGATCCAGAGGGAGAAAGGAGACAATGGCTTATGCTCACTCAGTTGGGGTGATTAGCAAGCAGCTTTTGTCTTTTCCTTTTTTTTTCAGGTAGGCTAGTGCTCCTTTCCACCAGACTAAATCACAGTACTGTGGGCAGTCTATTTGTGGGGGAAGAGGGGAAGAGGATTTTCAGCTCATTGTAGGATCAGAGGGGTAAGGATGGGTCTTCTTTGCAAGACATGAAAAATTAAAAGCTGCACTACAAAGGAGGTGGCTAATCTATGAAACAGTGAAGGCCAATGGGGCAGTAGTGTGTAAAAGACTTGCAGTGCACTATAATAGCTAGTTTAATGCAAAGCACTATTGAGTACTAGTGCACATAGAAATGTAACCAGGCAGGATTTCAGTAAAACACCCTTATTTTGCAAGACCACTGCGAGCGTTTTCCCCTCTCATCCTTATTTTTTATTATCTTCTTTTTTTATTATCGATCTAGTTCCCTTCCTCTCCTTCACCGCGATGGAAGAGAAGGATAGAATGAGGCGGAGTCTCCCTGAGTCTGCTGTTTTTTGTGTTCTACAAAGAGACTCGGATGGGGAGGAGATATCTAAAGCAGCATTTAAAGTAAAAGTAGGGGAGGGATTTTGATAAAAGGGTTCTGAGGTAGATGGGGAAGGGGTCATCTAATGCCCTGGAGAAACTAAATTAAGGGGAGCTGCAAGGTGGTAATTGAGGGATTGGATTACCTTTAATATCTGTTATGAGCTTCATGTTGGGACCAGGGGGAACTCAGGAAACTGCTCATTCATGGATTGCTATTTTTTTAGGAGGGCGATCATAGGATTCGGGATTTGTGTTGGGGGGGGGGGGAAAGGAAAGGAGAGAGAGTCCATTGTCTAAGAACAATGCAGTGGCAGATTTTATTGAGGTAATGGTTAGGGGAGTATTTATACACAATGTTAAATCTTAAAATCATTTCTTGGAATGTTAAAGGCCTTGGGGTAGGAGAAAAAGGTTGGTGATTTTGAGACATAGTCAATGAATAGGGGCCCAATGCGACTTTACAGGAGACTCATCTTCTGACTGAGGAACTGGATCTTTTGAAAAAACTGTGGATGGGTCAGGTATTTGGTGTGGGAAGCACAACTGCTTCCGGGGAGGTTGCTATTCTTGTGGGGAAAGCTTGCTCATATGTGGTAAAGGGGTGGTAACAAGAGAGGACAATAGAGGGATTTTTCCTTCAGGCTCTATCTTGGGCTCAGATTTGTCAATTGCCTCCATTTACAGCCTAACACCCTCCAACTTGGACTTTTTTGCTTCGTTAGAGGCAGATGTAGTGGTGTTACCAGCACTCCCAATTATATTAGCAGGGGACTGGAACCTGTGCCAAAATAACTGTGAAGATAGGAACCCACCTTCTAAAAAAACCCTTTTCAGAGCACAGGAGGCCATGGGTCGTTTCTTAGAGGCCATGGCACTGGTGGACCCTGCTCAGATTCACATCCAGGGACCCAATAGTGTGACCTTTTTCTCTGGGGCTCACAAAACACATTCCAGGATTGATTTTTTCCTGGTTAACAAGGAAGCTTTAGTGGGAATTAAGGAAATGGTTACTTTTAGTAGAATCCTGTCTTATCATTCCCCAATCCAGATGACGTGGGAGCTAAATGCTTCTCCACCTAAGCCATATAGATGGGATGAATCTCTATTGACTGATACTAAAATGCAGGGAAAGCTAGAAGATGCTCTCAAAGAGATCATCCAAATCCAACTACCAACATTACAAGATAAACAAATAGCCTGGCCAGCCTGTAAAGTCCTTTACTGATGGGTAGCTCAAAGATATGCAGCTAGAAGAAACAGACTAAGACAAGCCCGAGAGGAGTTTATCCTAGGGGCTATATATTCTCTTGCTCCCTTAGAAGGGTCATCTACAGAACTAGATGCTGAACTTAAGGTCCTTAGGGATGAGCTGCGAGAACTGATTTATGGCAAAGTGGATTTTTGGTTAGAGAAAATCCAAGCTAAGTACTTAATGCAGGGGGATGTGCCTGGCCACCTCCTAGCAGCTAGAGTGAGAGAATGGGCGGCAGCATGAATGGTAAACTTAATTAAAGTGGAAGGGGAAACAATAACTGACCCTCAAGAAATGGCTGATGCTTTTGCATCTTACTATAAAGAGATCTTCCAAGCGGGAGTGGTTGACAATGAGGCAAAAATACAGGCATTTCTTGACAATATACCTCTCCCTGTTCTTGACTCAGCACAGGTAAGGGGGCTTGCAGCTCCAATAAGTGAGGGGGAAATTTTAGAAGTGGTTAAATCACTGCCGAATGGTAAAACTCCTGGGCCTGATGGCCTCACAGCCAAGTTTTATATATTACATATTTTAACTACACTTCCTCTCCTAAAATATATTTTTACTAGGATAATGCAAACAGGAGTGTCTCATTGCCCACTTTACTCAGCATATATTACCCTCATCCCAAAACCGGATAAGCCAAAGGAGCTTCCGGAGAGCTACAGACCGATAGCATTGATGAATCTGGATATTAAGATTTTGACAAGGATTCTGGTCAATAGAATTCTGAAAGTTGCTCCAAGTTTAATTAGTCAGGAACAGGTAGGGTTTATGCAGGGCAGGGGGGTACATGATGCACTAAGGAAGCTTCACCATATTTTAAACTGTGCACTTGACTCCCAGATACCTATGGCACTGATCTCTTTAGATGTTGAGAAGGCCTTCGACAGGGTCTCCCATACCTTTCTTTTTGCCATCATGGAGAGGATGGGATTCCCAGAGGGCCTTCTTAGGGGAATCAAAAATTTATATGCAGCCCCTACTGCCAGGGTGTTATGCAATGGATACATATCACAAGAAATTAAATTAGCAAATGGGTCTAGGCAAGGATACCCTCTCTCCCCTATTTTGTTTAATATTTATTTAGAACCCTTGCTAAGAGCACTTAACTTAGATCCTAGGATCCAGGGTATCAAAATCTGGGGGGGGAAGACCTCAAATTTTCTGTTTTTTTACAGATGACATACTTTTACACTTACAGGACCCAACTGAGGGCTTTACACAGGCACTGGGAATTATACTAAAATACTCAGCAGTCTCGAATTATAAGCTGAATTCGAAAAAAACACAAATTCTCCCTCTTACACCACACAATTTTAGGGCACACTTCGAGCCACTACGGATCCACTGGGCCCCTAAATTAATCAAATACTTGGGTATAAGGGTTACTCCTAATATAGAGGAGGGAGCGTATATCAATCTGGAACAACTCCTAGTCATAATCAGAGGAGACATGCTCAGATGAAATAAACTTCCACTGAATTTTACAGCCAGGTTAGGATTGGTTAAAATGAACCTACTACCTAGGCTGTTGTACCAGATTCATTTAGTGCCATATATTTTCCATAAGTCCTGATTTATCAAAATTAGAAAGTTGTTATCTGACTCTCTATGGAATTCTAAACCTGCTAGGAAAAAGCATTCTGTCTTACATCTTCCACAAGACATAGGGCGCCTCAAGATGCCAGATCTCCAATTATATTATGTGGGAGGACAGCTAGGATTAATGGGGCGGTGGAATGGACAGGAAGGGGGGAGGAATATGTGCCAACCTGGCTTCAAATGGAGAGGCAGATACTAAAAGACCTGGGAGTTTCCCCAGAAGCATTACTTTTTTCCCACCTAGAAAAGCTCCTTAAAAAAGGAAAGCTGACTCTAATAGGAAAAACGGTAAATGCTTGGTGGTCCTTTCTAATGCCGGCACAGAAAGGGGACAAGAGAAAGCATGGGATCAACTGATATTGGGCAACCTGAATTTCTGATTAGGAGGTCATATTATTACAAAACAATGGGCCAGACAGCTATGGGGCCTTAAACTGTCTGACTGTATTCATCAGGATAGGGTAGTTCTTCCACCTCAATGTGAGGGATTGCATTTTTTCAAGAAGATGCAGCTTATTAATTTGTTGAACAGGGTGAAGAAAGGGATGGGGGATCCCCAGGAGAATGGGTTTACTTGGGAGAAACTAAATGGGGTAGATCTCACAAACAAGCCCATCTTGCAGGTTTATAGGGTGCTTTTGAATTTTATGCGCCCAGGTTCCCCAATTCAAATCCCATACTGGGATAAGATCATGTCTCCCCTAAGGCCTAACTGGAAGATTGTCTGGAAGAGCTGTAAATATATATCCTTACCTAAACTCAAGAATATGCAATTATTTGTCTCTTCTAATATGTACTATATTCCGGCTATGTTATGTGCAAGAAACCTCAGACAGACGGACCTTTGCTTTAGGTGCGGTGAGAAGCAAGGGGATATCTTGCATGTGATGTGGGATTGCTCTAAATCCAGCCCCTATGGATCAAAATTAAACAAAATATAGACCCCATATTAGACTATTCGGAGTTCATACTACCTATGACCTGTGTGCCCGGGGACCTGACTCAGGTTTCAGGCGTTATAGTCAAATGCCACCTTTCTTTACTCACAGCCCTTGTCAAATCCTTTCTTTTAAAGCACTGGTAAGATAACCTTACTTATACATATGGTCAGTGGGTGGGGGATCTTATGACAACCCTGGGGATGATACGGAGGCAGATGTTGGGCGAGGGTAAGATTGAATTATATAATAAAATGTGGTTGGCTTTGGAAGCAGTTTATTCCATACAACTTGAAAATACCCAGAGCAGGGGCCTGTCTGTCGGGGTGAGATTCGCAGATGAATAACGGTCTGAATTTTGGCTTATTTGTTATGTTTATTTTTTGAGAATATGTAACTAATTTCAACTGTTTCTATGGCAGTATATAGTCTTGGAATATAAAGATCTGCTGATTAAGAAGGGGTGGGGGGACTCTCTCTCTTTTCTAGGGGATGCAGCTGCATTTTGCTTGTCTGACCTTAGCAATAGTACCTAGGATAAGCCAAATACATTTTGGGATGGGCAACCATTTATCCTATTTTGTAATCTTGGGTTAGATTATGGCCTATCCTATCTTCCAGGTTGGATAATGGTCAGATAATTGTTAGAGGTAAAGGACTTTCTACCGCAGCTGTGTATGTACATAGTTCTTGATGTACATAGTATCCGCAGCCAGTTTGGGGCTGGGGGGCCAGGGTTATGCCTTGGTATACATGTGTGTAGGTCTCTGTGTGTTTTGTCTGTGATACGTATGGAAAAAAATCTAATAAACAAGTTTTAAAAAAAAATATATGTACACACTCCATTACAGGAGACTTAGAGGGGATATATGCCTCCTTTTTAAAGCTATGACTGATCCTACCTTTCGGGATGATTTGGGGATTATACCAAGCAAATTCACAACAAGTACTAGAAAACAAAACAAACAACTACTTATGAATAAATGGAATACACTGTGAACAAAACAGAGTAGTCCAAACATGGAATAATCTCCCACTTGTTGTTATAAACTGTCCAGATACTGATTCCTTCAAAACAAGCTTAGACCAAGCAGTTACTGATGATGAGAAATTTTGTTTTGGTTAAACACTGGCAAGCACCACAGACTTATCATCCATTTTTGCTTGAATCTACCTATGAAACCTATGAAATCCCAGGGACAAAGTGCCAAGGGCTGGTCTAATGGTACTTAGACATCCCCTGGGAAAGGCAGCCACTGTGTTCCACTAAGTCAGCTACCCTGATATGCCTCTATACAGATGTGTATGCCCTCCCACATCCACCCCTACAAATAAACATCAGTGCCAATACAGCCCAGTGCCCCCCTGCATGATCCACTCCCACTACTACATTTGGGGAAAGGCACACCATGGTGATCTAGTGGTCCCCCACCCCAGCATTAGGGCCCACCACCACTCCGCATGGCCCTCCACCCACCCCTACCCCTGCAATAGTGCTCACCACCACTCCGCTCCCCCATCCCCCATGATCTAGCAACCAGCTCAGCCCTTCACACACCACCATGAATGGTCTCCCAATGAACTGTCAAAGTGTGTACTGTATACAGTAGGTGCTCTGACATTTCATTCAGTGGCTGGTTATGGTGGTGTGGAGGGCTGAGCCGGTTGCCAGATCATGGGGGATGGGGGAGAGGAGTGGTGGTGAGCACTATTGCCAGGGTGGGGTTGAGTGGGGGCCATGCAGGGTGGTGGTGGGCACTAATGCTGGGGTGGGGGGTTACTAGATCACCAGGGTGTAAAACACTGTTATTTGCCACATATTGGCACATGGGGGTATGGTGGTGATGAGGGGTTGGGGGGCCACCATGCACCCATGGAAGGGTGCAGCATCCACCTCATCATCCTGCAGCACTTGCGGCACTTACAGGGTGCATCATTTGTTTGGCACATCCACTCACTTGCCTCAAGCAGTGGGACATAGGCGCTGGGACCATGCCCCATTTAAAGTTGGGGGCAGGGTCCTGGATGCACTGGCACTTGCCACAAGCTGCCAACGTCACAGCTTGCATTGTGTTTGAAAACCTTGCCTGAGGTTTCTTAATAATTATATTCTTTTTTAATTTGACCCCATATTTCCAAGATAGTTGTTTTATGACTCTCCCTAGTAAACATGACATGCAGCATTTAAAGAATTCTGACTGAAACATCATTTTGAACCACGTATGTAAAAACACATCTTGTCCAGGATTTGAAAAATGATTCCTGCCACATTAATGAGGAGGTGTGAAAAATGGTTATGTTGCAAGTTTGGTTGAAAAACATTGAAAATTAGTGAAGTTATGAGTGAATGTGAACATTTTTCAATGTACACTCATAACCTGGTCATTTTATCATATGTTTACACCAAATCTTCAGCATAGTCTTCTTCTTACCTCACTGTATTAACCCAGAAGGTTAATATTTTTTAAATCCTGTCCAAAATAATGATTTCACACAGCGATTTCAAAACCACCTTTTGAAACAGACTTGAAAAATTTCACCTGTCATTTTCATGAGTTGGGTTACCAAAAAGTCTATCTTGAAAGTTTGGTTGAAAAATGCTAAACATTAATGATGTTATAAATGAACATTGACATGTTTCAATGTTCACTCAAAATTTGGTCATTTTAACATATTTTCACTCCAAATTTTCAACATTGGCTTCTTAAGACCCCACCTCATGAACCTTGCTGGTGAACATGTTTAAATCCTGCCCATTGGTGATTTTATGGAGAGACCACAAAATCCCTTTTTGGGATGATTTGAAAAATTCCACTGCATTTGTTCATGAGGAAGGGTCCCAAAAAGGCTATGTTGAAAACTTGGAGTGCAAATATTAAAAAATGAAAAAGTTGCATGTAAACATTTAAAACCCATTTAAATATATAAAACCAGCAAGACCTGTCTTCAATTATAGAGTGGATCTATGTCATGGGAAATGTTCAGGTGAGTGAGAGTTGGAGGTGTGGTGTGTTGGGTGCTGAATGGGGAGTTGGGGTAAGATGGAGTAGGTAGGGGATTGGGGGAATCAGCAAGGGAACTTTTTCTTTTTTAACAAGTTACTTTAAAACTACATTAGTGGGCTGTTTTTTTGTTTGCAGGTTTAAATCATTATAGGATTTGACAACTGGCTATAAGCACACCAGTGTTGATTTCACTCCACAGTGACACCAGGGGTGGGCACCCCAGTATGCTTTAATATTTCAACATTGGCTTCTTAAGACCCCACCTCATGAACCTTGCACTTAGCACTATTGGGGAAACATGAAGTAGGGCTGGCTCAGCTGGGAAGGAATAAAAAGGTAGATAGATAGATAGACAGACAGGAAAGGGGAAATTGTTTAACCAGGAAAGGCACACTAAGCCGGAGCTTGTTTCCAGGTGTGACCTGGGAGCACAAGGAAGTTAAGTGACTTGCTCAGGGTCACACAGTATGCAAGTGGAAGCTGTGGGATTCAAACCCAGGTCTGGTCTGCTGGATGTCACCAGATTTGCAGCTCAGAGCCTTAGACCACTGCACTATACTGCCTCCTTGATAGATAGATACTAGTCTAGAGAATGGCCACAACAACTAGTGCAGGGCCAGTGCACATCACAATAAGAGCAGCTTGCCCTCACAAGACTCCGAGCACTCCAAGAAAGTAATGGCACACAAGAGACTGTAGGTGGTTGAAATGAGGTTTTAATGCCAAAATAATGAAGCAAATAACAAATGACAGCAACTGCAATCATTGTATAACAGCACACTGCTGTTCCAGCAAATGGAGCCCAGTGCTTCGACTCTCTCGTGAATCTTCCTTCGGGAGTGGGGATGGTAAGAAAGTACATCCCTTTTAGAGGACAATGAATACAAACCATTAGCTACTTTTTACATTTTAAAATTTTTCAGTTTTTTAGTTTTGAGTTGAACACACACTGGATAAACACCAACACCAATTATGTTGAATAAGTAGAAAACTGATGTATACAAGGTAAACAGCAAAATAATAAAATTACAAATAATGTTCCAAACAAAGAAAACCCTAAATCACTGGCAATCTTGTAAGACATTTGCATTACTAATAATTCATACATATACAATACACATAAGCTGCTATTAGCACTATACTGTAAAAGGTTGCCAGTGGTGAGTGGTAAAAGAAGAAAGAGAGAACCTAGAACTCTACTGAACCTTATTCACAGGTTCATTGGCAAGGCATCTGGAAACCCCTATAAAGTGAGATTCAAAGTGAATAAGTGTTTTTTTTTTTTGCAATGCAACATCATAGTCCAAAGGCAGATCACTCAAAAAGGGTTGAAAAGGTAACCTGAGAGAACAGGAGAGAGAAACAATCAATCATTATAATCACATAAATGAGAAAATTGTGAAAAAAAAAAAAAACAAAGAGAAGAGAAAGAAAGATATGATACTGAAATGTCAAACAAAAGAACTTGAATAAACACTTCATAGCTATATTTTAGTCACTAACACTTTATGCTTACTGACAAAAATCCATCATTTGATCAATTTTCATTTATAATTGTTTCATTTTTCCAAAAAGGGCTTTAGGTCCCAAATGTTATTAAGCCCTTATGGTCTAACACAACTCAATTTATAAATCCACTTACACTGTTTTTGTAGTAGTAAATTATTTCTGTCACCCCCTCCCCCTACACTAGCATGGTGGTACCCATTCAAGACCCAAGTCTTTATTTGTAATTTTATTACTTTGTTTTTTACCTTTTATATATTGATGTTTTACTTATTCAATATACTTGTTGGGTGTTTATCCAGTGTGTGTTCAACTCAAAACTAAAAAACTGAAAAATTAATGAAACCGATAGTTTGTATTCATTGCCCTATAACTGAGTTGTACTTTCTTTCAAGCCCAACCCCCAAGAAAGACTTGAGAAAGAGTCAAAGCACTGAGGTACGTTTGCTGGAACAGCAGTGTGCTGTTATACAGTGGTTGCAGTTGCTTTCATTTGTTATTGCCTCATTGGTTTGGTATTAAAACCTTATTTCAGCCACCCACACTGTCTCGTGCATGATTACTTTCTTGTTAGAGTGCTTAGATGGATAGATGGATAGAGAGATAGATAGATAGATAGACAGACAGACAAACAGATGAAAGAAAGAGTGAAATCGATGAGAGAGAGAGAGAGAGAGCAAGAGAGAGACTGACCATGTAATCATTGGCTCACTGCTCCCACTGAAGCCAGCAGCACTTCTCCACCTGCAACTTTACAATTCAAGAATATCCTGCTGGACTTCCAGTGATGTCACTCAAGTAAATGGCAGCCTGAGAGTAGAGCTCTGTGCTGGAGACCAGAAAAAACACCTTACTAAAGTGAAAAAGAAAAGCTAAAAACATTAACATCACAAGTTTCTTTTACATCACTTAACTTGGTGGAAACAGATCCATTGAAATCTGCTGCTAACGGGGGGGATGGGCTATAACACCACTGTCTTGAAATCAGAGGCCTCGGAGACTTTAGCTCAACCACATACTAAAAGACCCTCATCAAGTAAACCTTTTAAACCACCTAAAAGAGGGAAAACCTAGATTCAATTCTAGTTGAAATTAAAGCATTCCAGGCAGAAATGTCAGAAAAAGTGGACAAAAATCACAGAAAAAGTCGCATATTTGGAAACCCAGGTTAATGATGTAGATCAACATATTTCTACTAATGACACTAGAATACCTATGTTTGAACAATCAGTGGCTTTAACATCAGTGGATTTAAAATCAGTGGATTTAACAATCTGTTAGAAACTGATCAACAACTACAACATGAACTGGAGGGCTATGAAGTAGATCTCATAAGTACAGCCTTCTTTTTTATGGAATCCCAGAGGGAGAGAAGGGCAGCAAATGACAGCTTTTTTTTGTAGCAGTTTCTTTGATCCACCTTAGCCCTCCCAGCTGACATTGAAATGGATATTCAACAAGCTCACCGGGATCTCAGCCCGAAACCTACCAACCCTGCAGCATGACCTCATACAAATATAGCTTACCTCCTCAAGTTTACAAAAAAACAAGAGATCATCCACAAAGCTTGGCAACAGAAAGTTCTTAAATTGATGAAAAATAATGTGTTCATGGACAATGATTTCATTCATTTCATTTCATTGTTATTAAATGGGTTAGACCATTGAGTAAAACTCATTTAAAATGGTGATTCATAGTTAAGCAGCAAGTAGTTACAACAATGGTTACAACAAATAATGAAAAAAAAATGCAGTACGATACCACACAATTGCATACAAACAAATATCTTACTTCAAACAGTTAGCCACATCAAGCCTTAGTTTGAGCAAAGAGTGACTACAAGAACCACATTTAACAACATTTCGTGAGGGACTTTTACTATTATACAAATGGAATTTTAAGGACATCTTAGTCCACAATTTTGGAACTAGCTGGCTGAAAAAGTACTCAGAGCATTTAGTTTTTGTCCTTGGTATTAACAACTCTTGATAGGCTGCATTCCTTAAAGAGGAATTCATGTCCCTGAGTTCTAACCTTTCAGTCAGATAGGCCGAGATCATGCTGTGATGCTTTTATAGGCCAGAATATATTTATGAAGTTGTCTTCTCTCTGATACAAAGATCCATCCAAATTTGTGATACATCAAGCAGTGGTGGGTATCCCTAGGATACTGTAAAATTAATCTTGCCAATCGATTATAGAGTACATCTAATTTATATAATTTTCCATAGTTAGAATAGTCGTAAAGTACATCTCCATAATCAAATAGAGGAAAAATCTGTGATTCAACAATTTTCTTTACGTATATCAACCCAAACAATTTTTATTTCAATAAAGTAAACCCACCCTATTCCCCACTAATCTAACCAACTCATTCATGTGCGAATTGCCAGTAGCAGAGGAGTCCACCCAGTATCCTAAGTACTTGTAAGTCATCACTTGGTCTAATTTTATCCCCTTAACATCAAATACTGATCATTCAGTGCAAGCTTTAAGTTTCATAGTGGAGCCAGATATCATGCATTTTGTCTTACTTATATTCATTTTAAGTTTCCGCTGTGTCAAATATTCAAATAATCTATCAAAGCTTAACTGCAGATTTGCTTGAATCTCATCCAGAGAAGAAGCAGAAGTGTATACTATTGTATCATCTGCATGCAGTTGGTAAGCAACATTATTCACATGGCATCCAAGCTCTTTCAAATAAATCAGAAAAGTAAAGGTCCAAGTGCCGAACCCCTTGGGACCCCTCAGACTATTGGCAAAGGTGTGGAAACAACCTTGTTAACAATAGTTGACTGCATCCTTCCCTCTAAATAAGAGGCAAACCATTTTAAGGCACCACCTGATAACCCAATGTCCCTCAAACTCAAAAGGAGAAATTGATGATCCACTGTATTGAAGGCCATGGAGAGGTCAACAAAAATGGCACCAGTCAAATGACCCTTGTCCATAGCTTTGCTGACATCATCCAAGACCCTCGACATGGCAGATATTGTATCATGTGATTTCCAAAAACCTGACTGATATTTATCATATAAATCATTCTGGTTCAAAAAATCAGTCAGTTGTTTTGCCATAAATCTTCACAGCAGCTTAGAAACCTGTGACAAGAGTGAAATTGGTTGGTAATTAGTAAACTGGTCCAGGCTCCCCCTTTAAAAATGGGGACAACCCTAGCCATTTTCCAATCCAAGGGCGTTACTCCCTCAGAAATAGACCAGTTATACTAATAAGTGAGAGGATGAGCTATCTGTAAAGCTGAAATGTGTAACAGATAAGGGGTTTATCCATCAGGGCCACCACTTCTTGTTGTCTTTAAATCCAACAAGGCCTCAACAATAACCTCATATTCCTCCAACTTTTTAAATGAAAACAAATAAGGTAAATCTGTAAGGGGCAGGAGATGTTCACTAATATTATAAGGGTCTGGGCCACCAAAAAAGTTCCCCAATTTCACAAAATAATCATTAAACCCATCTGTAAGAGACTCCTTCCCCATATAACCTGGGATATCAATTTTACTATTATCACCCTGTTTATGGTGACCATTTTTCTCTTTGATTATATCCCAAAATGTTTTAGCATTCCCAGCAGTGTTCTGTAATTTAGTATCATAGTATGTTATTTTACTTTCTTTAACAGTGGTTACATATGAATTCCTAAAGTATTGCCAGTCCCTTTGCAAGTTTGAATTATGCAGCCTCACCCAAGCCTGACCCTTTTGCCTTTTTAACTTTCTCAATGCTGTTGAGTACCATGGAGCAGAAGATTGTTTTATTTTCCATATTTTCATCAGTATGTGATGGTCTATAACCTGCATCAGCTCTGTAACGAAATAATTCCAAGACAGATCGATTTCAGGAATCATAGTTATTCTATCCCAGTTGATTCTATCTAAATCTTCAGTAAAGGCAAAATAATCAAACTTCCTGGTAGCTTGATAGGAAATAAGCCTAGGCTGCTTTGGCAAAAAAGATTTACCTCTAACACAATATATAACATTGTGATCACTATCTAGATCTTCTAATACCCCTGCATTTGAATAGTAAAAGGGGGCACTTGTCAAAATAAGTCTAATGAGGTTGAATCAGCTGTATTTTTAATATTAACATGAGTGGGATCTTTTATAAGTTGTTCCAGGCCAAACAAAAGTGCCATGCTTTTCAGTACTCCAGAATCAGCTGGATGCAGCCAATTATCGTTAAAGTCTCTCATAAATAAAATTGCATGGGTATCAGTAAAGGAAGAAAGTGTATCTGCAAACTGTTTCATCCTACTTTTTACCTTCTTGAGGGGACAGTAGGCACCTATGAGTAGTACTGATTTTCCCACTGGAAATTTAATTTCAGGTGCTAAGTGCTCACAAGTGTCTACACTTTCATCCAAATAAATTCAGTTTAAAGAATACTTATCCAAAGCATAAATTAAGACCCCCCCTCCCCTTTTGTTCCTATCTGCCCTATACACATTATGCCCACTGATCATTATATTCCTATCTTCCTCCTTGTCACTTAACCAAATTTCAGAGTATATCATAAAATCAGGATGGTTTTCATTTGCAAAGTCCTCTCAACAAATCTATTTTTGGCACGAGGCTCCTGATTATAGAATATGTGAAAAGAATGCCCTTACCAAAATTGTGTCTATTCTTCGGGCCTGGATTAGGATGAATATCCCCACAACGTAGGAGATACAAAGTCAGAAAAACTTACTTTACCATTTTTCTTTTTAGCCCAGTCTTCCCAAAGTCACATAGCTTTAGGAGAGACAAATCTCAGTTTGAAGAATTTCTTAAATACAAATATATCTGTTTTCTGACCAAATCTAAAAGTAAGTGCAAAGGCAGAAAGTAAACAGCTTCACATCCCCTAGAAAGTGGAACTGTTTTACAGCCATAATCCAGGGGATAGGGCCAGGAATCATGATAATAATTAACTATAGGGCATGTTAAACAAATATCTTTCTGGACCCCCTTTTCAGCACCCAAATAATACTGATTCAGTACACCAAACAAATATTACAAAATATCTCTAAATAATAAACACTGGTCTGCGTAATTCTTAAAATCATAGACATTCTGTCACCCAATCTAAAAGGTCTAACCCTTCTAAGATAGTATAAAGTCTATTAAATTGCCTCTGCAGTACCTGCCTGATTGTGCTTCAATTCTTTGCCAATCATTAATTGAACTCATATGTATTTCATACCTTGACTTTAACATTTCTAAACTTAAGCTCTTCTAAAATATTTTTACCTAGTGGTGCAGCCACTCACACTCATGCAACACACTCGCACTGTGTGGTGAGTGTTTGGATTTAAAGGGACAGTTGTCCCTGCCTCTTGAGGCAACCCCACACTTGACTGGCTCACCGCCAAGCCCCCTCCAATGCGGTTAAGTCAAATGCCTTGGACACAGTAAAATAGAGCAGGCAGCAAACTCCCAAATTAACAACAGACACTGATACAGCCACTGAGAAATTGCATACAAGTTCCAGATATATTGCACAGAAACAGCTCAAAGGAAAGTACTTTACAGTTCTATATTTCAGCCAATCATCTGGCAGCTCAGCATGTAGTTGGATTCAATTCTGTAAAGCTGATAGGGACTGCAAATAGCACACTAGTATAGGTCTAGTAATGCACCCAGCACGCCACACTCAGAGCAGATGGTAAAACGCTCGCTATTTGCAACTGTGAGGTGAGCATTTGGATTTAAAGCAACAGTTGTCTCCACCTCTTGAGGCAACCCCACACTTGTATGGCTTGTCGCCGAGCCCCCTCCAATGTGGTTTAGTCAGATGCCTCTGGTACAGTAAAATAGAGCAGGCAATGATTACCAAACAAAAATTATGGCTAGGAAAAGAATGTACATTCCTCTGTTAAAATTCCCTGAGACAATAAACTACAGTTTTGTATACCCTATTCAGTTCAGCTCATGGTTCAGTTCCCAGATGGCCAAAAAAACTCATAAAGGAAGCCACTCAAGAATTGCAACCAGGGAATTATATTCCCCAGCACCTCTAATCTGCCTCTCCTGCCTCGTCAGCTCAGAGGACAACAATGGAAAACTATGTGGAGAAAGAATGAAAAAACAACAGATGCAACCCACTGTTCTGCAACTGATGTTGAAACTCAAATCATGTACCACTGTAACTGGCCCTAAGACAACCTGAGCAGAGATGCAGCAAAGTTTCAATTTACCAGCAAAGTTCCTGTGAAGTCGGGAAATTTGCCTCTGTGGAGCAATTTGCTAATTTGTCCATCTAATTTCACCATTTCACATGCACATTTTTGCCACAAAGTGTGGAATTTTCACCATGAAGTGTGGAACTTCATCTGTGCAGTGCAGAATTTCAGCTGTGAGTGTCAAAATGCTGCCATTTGTGGGCAAAATTCTGTACTTTATCAGGTGAAATTGCACACTTTTTGGGTTGAACTTCGCAATTCACACCTGCAGATTATTTCATGAATTCCATGAAATTCATGCATTTATTCATTCAGTAAATTTTGTGGACTTTGCCCATCACAAAACTTGAGTGCCGCATAGTACTTAATTTGGTCTGCTATAGATTATATGTTTTTGAACTGCTTATCTAGGTGAGCTGAGCTTCTGTTATTGTATTGGCCCCATTCAATCTGCTCCCATGCAGTCATCCTAGGCTGGGTGGGAGGGAGCCAATACTGCTGACACCATGGGAATGAAAACCCATTCTTTTAGTATGCCTCCCCTACTCCCCCTTATGATAATGGCTTAACGTGCAGCTTGTAGGCAGTGCATAAGAGGCTTAATAATTTTTGGGTTGCATTCCATGTTACAACTTACTAAACTCTTCAAGAATAAACTGGAGGCCATTTATATGACTGAAAGTGGGTTCAGAGTCAGAATGGAGGACTGCCTCTACAGTCCTTTCATCAGAGAAAACCCAGATAGAGCAGGCACAAATAACTATTTTTGCCATATTTGTTGGAGTGGAGACATGAAAGATTGCTAATGCCAGAGAGCATGGTCTGTTACAATGAGCAAGAGGGAGCCTTGAGGGTGATGGCAGCTGAAACAATATAATTTTTAATGTTCCAAATTACCTGTGGATTCCAGGGGTGAGGTGTCTCACTTTTCTCCTGGCTGGTGCAGCTAAGGGGAGTGGATGGTAGAAGCCGATGTGTTGCAGCACTCATTGGAAGCCTCCTTTAATAGCTGGTGCTCACAAGGATAATTTTCTATTAAACTTCTCAAAGTTTGCTCATTCCTAATTGTTTGGCTCCATCTAGCATTTTTTCTGAGGAACTGTACCTTGTATGTTCTCACTGAGTCTTCAGAATGTATGGAACCTGTTTATTTAGTTAGTCTAAGCACTACTGCCTTTTTCATTATCTTTGCATATATTTCAGATATAGCCAATGCAAGGCATGCCAAGTTATGGAACTCTGCTCTCTGAAGGACTGCCTTTTTTGTATTAGTAAATATAATGTTATGTGTCAGGACCTTAATATGATCCTCAGCATTTTTGTATCTTTCTTTAGATATTTATTTAGGTTACATTTGCACATGGAGGGTTGATGCCCATCCATACTCCTGGCACAGCATCATTTGGTGCAATACAAAATGTTTGTGTCTTATTTCAATGCTTCCTTAAGCTTAGTACCTTTTCCATAAAGGCTGATATAATTTTGTACTGCTTTCTTTTTTAGCACCTCTTTTAATTACCTTATCTTACAGAGCACTATATGTTTTGATGGTCTCCAGACACACGATTGTTTCCTCTGTTATTTTCACCAAGTGCTCTAGAACACCAAGAGCATTCTTGGTGGCTCTCCATAATTCTCAGTGGACTTCTTCTTTTATTGTTACTATCTGATGTCAATGGGAGGAGGTCTTTAAAGGGAGGCTCTCTCCCACATACAGAGGCTTGCTGGGAAATGCTTCCAGACTGACAGGAGTGGTTACTCAAGAAAAAGTGGTTGGCTGATGGTTGCACCACCACAGTGGCAGTTCATCTTAAATGTACATTAGTTCTAATTGTTAAAGTATTCTCCCCCAAACCCTTTGTTTCTGGGAAGGTTTACTTGTTGATGTTCAACAGTTGTTAACTTTTAGCTTACAGTCTGTAAAATATAATTTGTTAGTATTAGTTTGCGGTGGATTATACAGAATAGAACATATGAGTCTAATTTTATTAATCTATAGCAGGTGAAAAAGACTGGAATGTCTATGCTGGATTATGGTCAGTATTGCTTTTCTGTTTTATAGGACTTGATGCCGTAGTTTATAATAATATCTCAAAACATTAATGGTCTGACTCACCCAGTGAAGTGAGAAAAAGTTCTATCTTAACTTAAAAAACTTAACCTGGGGGTGATAATGCTGCAAGGGTCTCATCTTTCACCTGATGAACATGAAAAAAAACGATCTAAATTTCAATTAAAAATGTATTTTACTCTTACCAATCAGACAGATGAAGGGGTCTTGCGACCGTAATACCCCAAACTCTTCCATTGAGCCCAACACAACCTATATAGACCCAGTGGGTCATATGGTGGTTTTGACAGGAAAATTACACGGTTTGGACTATACCTTAGTGAATCTCTATCTTCTCCCGAAGCAGGCTCCTCCTCTTTGTATTTAATCTTTAATCAAATTTTAAAATATCAAAACAGAATATTGTTATTGGGGGAATATTAATATGGCACTTGACCCACACCTAGACCTGCCTTCTACTTGAGCTCAAAAAGTGTATTAATCTCAAACATATTACAAAACAATTACTTATAGAATTAGGGCTTACAGATGTTTGATATTCTTTACATGCTCAACACAAATGTTTTACATTTTAGCCTCATGTTCACAAAATATATTCTAGATTGGATTATTTCTTTATTACCTCAAAACATCTATCTATAGTATTAGACTATTAGATAATATTGACCATATTTTCTGATCATGCACCTTTAACTTTATACTTACATATGTGATCCGATCCCAAAAAAACTAATTGGAGATTTAATTCAGCCTTATTGAATGATCCCCAGATTATAGAGTTGATGAAAAAAAAATATTTTGGTAATCTTACAACAGAATACAGCCCCAGATGCTACTTCTTCTATGCCATGGGACACAGTAAAAGTAGTACTGTGCTTAGGGGGAGAAAATAATAGCATATGCTTCTCATACAAAAAAGCTTTGAGAAGATAAACTAAAACAACTAATGGATGATATACAATTCTTTCAACTAGCCCACCAAAAAGGGGGTCCAAGTATATTCCCACTGATTAAACAAACACAAAATAAAATTCAAGACATATTAAATACTAAAACAGAATTAGCCTTAAAATATTTAAAATAAAAATATTATGATGGGAGTGACAGGGCCACAAGATTACTAGTTTTCTGCTTGGAACAACAAAAACTATGTGCCACCGTAATTAAACATAAAGAACCACACCACAGACTCATCAAGAAATATTTACTACTTCACAAATTTTGCAAGTTCTAAAACAACTATTATGCAGATTAGTATCACCAAGACCCAGAACCAGATCAAACATCTTATGAGGAATTTTTTTGAACTTTAAAACTCCCTAAAGTAGAACAGATATAAAATTTAAAGTTAAAGGTACACTGTCAACCACCTTAGGTCTCAAAGTGTCTGTAGTTTAAAAACTGCTAACATGACTGCTATGACTGCTAACATTCTGTAAAGATTCTTGCTGATGTATCTGGTAGTTTGATCCTCATTCTTTTTTTCTTTAAACAAGTGAAAAACAGACTGCCCTTCATACTGGTGTTACCGCACAAAAACAGGTTTGTTTACATTCCTTGATCAGCTCCAGCTGCATCTTCCTTGGACTTGGGAACACACACAACACAGTCTAGCCACTCATGATGCAGTGGGAGTTTAGGAGGTTGCTGCATAATGAGTGACTGCACTGTCTGAGGGTCTTTCTAATGTTCAGGAAGTATTCAGTTAGAACAGATCCAGGATTGTAAACAAAACAAGGTTGTTTATAAATATACATTGGTGTGCATTTCAGTTCTACTAAACAAGGAGGCAGACAAAACAAACAGCAACATAAATGAATTTTAGAGAAGGTAATCAATCATAGAATGAAGGTTTTTAAGGAGAAATAATATCATGAAAAACAGGTTGACAGTGTCTCTTTAATTGCCTCTGTTTGCTAAAGTGAATTGGAAGCCTCCTTGGCTCATTTTAAGCTGGGAAAATGTTCCGGTCTGGATGGATATCCAGCAGAATTTTTTTAAGTGTTTAAGTCTGCCTTACTACCTACTCTACTGCAGGCATATAGTGCAGTGCAAAGGGGGAGGATCTGCCCCATAGCAGTTTGTAAATATTTCTGCTATACTTCAGCCACAGAAACAGCCTGTTCACCCAGAAACTTATCACCCAATCTTTATATTAAATATAGATTATAAGCTATATATTTCCATTAACTATCTAGTTTAAATTTGTTCTGTTCCATTTTAGTTTTGCTTATTTTTATTTCAGTTTAATATTTTTAGTTTAGTTTTGGTAGTTTGTCTTAGTGTCAGTTAGTCAGGGTCCTGAAGTGAGGTAGTAAAAGTACGAATATCGTCCTCAGGCTCTCTAGGTTAGGGAATTTCTCTTCCGTATGTTTCCTAAATGGAGTCACTAATTTTATCCTACAAAGTTCTGTGTGCACTAGCGTTGTTAGTCAAATATGCTAAGTGCCTGTTGGTTATGTAATCTGCCCTACCTGCCTGTGGTGTCCCTTGGTTTGGAATACCAAGAGTTTGGTGGTATCCATGCACTTTGCTGTGGATAAAGAAGCTGAGGAAGAAGCCGAGGAGGAAGTGCCAAAATTTGGTGGCTAGATGGAACACGAACGAGGAATCTTCAGTGACCAGACTTCTACTGGAACATTATTAACTTGTTATCTTCAGTGGACTGTATGTTGCCAATAGTCCCTGAAGTGTTGTGGGGACGGCACATTCTGGAGGGAGCTTCTGGGGGACCTGTTGTGGCCTATCCAGGGGTGGCTACTGTGTGCCAGGTTCATAATAGTAGGCACCAGTTCAGGTCTGCTGGAGGGCCTACATCTGTTGCTGGTGGCCTCTAGGTTCCTCAGGAGGGTCTGCTGGTGAGAGGACACTGGGTCAGGACTACAGTTGTGGGATCATCTGGGTGGGGTGGATGCCTCTTGGGGGAGTGTTTTGGGAGATCCCTATTTGCTCCTGAATTAGTGCTTCTGTCTGCTGCTGGTGTAGTGCCTGTGATAGCTGTGAAAGTGGTTATTGTTGGGAAGGGATACATTGTGTGGTGGGCTGGTACTGTAGAGATTCCTGTAGTGTAAGTCACTTGAAAAGGAGAAGACATCAACAGTCTACAGCAAGATACACAAGAGAGAAGCTACAGTTGATCCATTGCCAGTCAGACCTTTTATCTGGGCTTTGTTATGTTACATGTTTTTCTCAGGCAGTGAGACTGCCTGTAAACATTATTGGCTTCAAATAATTTCTTTCTGCTCATTTTAAAATTCAAAGTGAGGGTTAAATTTTTGTTCTGGCCATTTCTGCTTTCATTGGCCTGAAGAAGTGGAGTTCTGATGGACCTTTACCTAAACTGTTTAAGAGACTCGGTGATCATCATTGATCTGTGAATAGACTGACCTACTGCCATAACACTTTAATTTATTTACTACTTCTTGATTTTTTGTGTTCTATATGTTTTGTCTTAATAGTTAGGGGTTATTGTTTTAGGAGTGGGCTGAGAATTGTGGGGTTAATTTTGGGATGGACAGTATATGATTGAGTGTGGGTATGTGTGATAAATAGTTATGCTGGTGGTTTGTTGTTTGGCTGAAGTGGAGTTATTGTTTTAGAGAAGGGGTGGACATTTGTTTATGGCTGAGAATTGTGGGGTTATTTTTGGGTTGAGGGTGTATGACTGAGTGTGTGTGTGAGGTATAATTGTTATGGGGTAGTTTGAAGTGGAATTTGGGAGGAGTTTTTATATTAATTAAGGGGCTGATTTTTGGGGGATTATTTTATTAGTGCAGGCTTCTGTGGTTGATAGGGTACTGCTGCTAGTTTTAACATGGGAGGTATGTGATGGCAGTTATCTTCAGTGGACAGGTGCTACTCCCCCTCTAGGCTTAGGGGCCTGAGCATTTTTGATTGTCCTCCACTGTCACCTGAAATCTACATGCATTGTTGGGCATTGGGGATAGCTCAGAGGGGTTGATGGGGTGCGGGCCCTCGGCTGGGAGAGGGAGAGGGAGAGGAGTGGGATGGATGGATTGGGGTGGTGGTGGGCATGAAGAGGCACCCTGAGGTGAAATGGGGCCAGGCAAGGGTTCTCCCTGTCTGGTTCCCATACCCAAGGGCTCCACCAGTGGTGGGCAAATAGCATGCTCTTCCTTGGCTGCTCATCCAACCTGGGCAGTGTTGTGCAATGCCAAGTAACTAAAGAACAAGACGGCATTAATTGGTGATCATGTTGGAACATCTGACCTGGTTTGCATCACTGAGACTTGGCTGGACAAGAATGCTGGTCCTATATTAGAATCAGCAGTTCCAGCCAGGTACTCGGTGATATACCACCTGAGATTGGATCACTGGGCCGGGGATGTAGCCATCTATTTTAAGACAGAACTGGGCCTTATGGAGATACTAGTGGGGGCCACCAGATCCTTTGAATGTATCATGGGTGCAGGTGTGGGTTGCAGGATACTTCTTCTCTACTGTAAAATCGACGACTGGAAAACATTCCTGCAGGATGTCTCGGACTTCATGGTTGACATGGTGTTGGAGTCCCCCACGTGGTTGGTGCTGGGGAATTTCAACAACTGGGTTGATGACAGACTCTCACAGTTTGGACAGAACTTTGACCAACTAAGGATCTCATTGGGCTTCACACAGGTTGTTAACTCTGCAACCCATCAGGGTGTTCCTCCTGAGGATAGAGGTCACCAATCTGGTGGTGGAACATGATGCATGGTCCGACCATCACACTATAAGGTTCTGTTTTGTGACTTCCCCCAATAGAACTGCCCTTTTGGAGATGGTCTGGTACTGCGCTTTAAGGGGTGTGACCCCAGAGGGTCTGATGGGGGTGCTGAACCTATCAAGCAGGCCGTTGGAATGCTTGGATCCAGGGGAGCTGGTGCGGTCCTACAATAGTGCAGTGTCAGGGGCCCTGGACTCTATAGCTTCTGTTCATATTCACCCACTCACCCTTCATCCTTGGTCTCCATGGTTTGATGAGGATATGAGAGAGCTGAGGTGAGTGCATTGAAGGTTAGAATGATGCTGGCGAAAATCCAGCCTGGAGGGTGACAAGCTTAGACTGATGGTCAATTATTTGGACTATTAGCCAGAAATCTCTTGTAAGAAGGCAGAATTCCTATCCAGAGAGATTTATGCAGCAAGAAATTGACCAGCTCAGCTCTTCCATACTGTGGACAGGCTGTGCAATACAGCCTGTCTGCAGAATTGGAGACCTTTTTCACAAGAGAAATGTTAGGAGTTTGCTTGACTTTTTGCAAATAAGATTGCTGCCATTAGGTTGGAGATCCAGCTAGCACATTCTGATGACTGTTGTGACTGTTGGTGGGAGGACACAGGCATCCAGTCAATCTGGGCGATTTTTTACCAGCCAACAATCACTGATATTGTGAAGACTGTCCGGGGCTTGCAGCCAACTTGCTATGGTTTGGACCCTGGTCCTACCCACCTCCTTGTGGAGTGCCTGTATGTCATTGGACTGATCCTGGCTGAGACTGTATGGTATTCGTTGGAGAAGGGTGTGTTTCCAGACCCCTTGAAGAAGGCGCTGGCAACACCCCTGTTGAAGAAATCCTCCCTCGACCCAGACTGTCTCACAAACTACAGACCTGTCTCTAACCTGCCCTTTGTGGGCAAGGTTATTGAGAAGGTAGTTGCACTGCAGCTTGAAGATTATCTTACCACCCCTGAGGTCTATGATCCTCTCCAGTCCAGTTTCCGGAAGAGGCATAGTACTAATATGGCCCTTGTTCGGTTACTAAATGATCTCCTAATGGTGAGCGATCAGAAGATCCATTCAGTCTTGGTTCTCCTTAATCTGTCAGTGGCATTTGACACCATGGACCATAGGGTATTGCTGGAGCACCTGCAATTTATCTGTGGACTGTTGGGAACAGTCCTCAGATGGCTCCATTCTTTCCCCACAGGCAGGTCTCAAATAGTGATGTTGGGGATTTTTTCCTTGATTCTTCTTTCCCTGTCTTGTGGGGTTCCACAGGGCTCTGTGTTGTCTCCCATGTTCTTCATGGTGTATATGCTGCCATTGGGTGATATCATAAGGATATACTGGCTGAGTTTTCACTGCTATGCAGATGATACTCAGCTATACATGTCCTTTGTGCCTGAGCAAGTTGATGATATCTCGGTCTTTAACAACTGCCTCACCAAGATCCAGGATTGGATGAGTGCTAGCTGGTTGAGATTGAACCCAGAGAAGATTGAAGTGTTTGTGGTGGACCCAGGTTGTCGGACAGAGGGGCTACCTCCTGGTCAGCCATCTGGTATAATACTGGGGGACAGCCAGTTGGGGACCTCTGAACAAGTGTATAACCTGGGCGTTGTACTTGATTGAGAGCTGACACTGAAAGCTCAATTGTCGGCTGTTGTCAAAACCTCATTTTACCATCTGAGGAACATTGCCCAGATGAAACATCTTGTTTTGCCTGAGGACCTTCCAAAGTTGGTCCATGCCTTTGTGTCCACCCACCTTGACTTTTGCATTGCTCTCTACCTAGGGCTTCCCGGGGTGGATGTCCGTCATCTGCAGCTGGTGCAGAATGCAGCAGACAGACTATTGAATGGTTTATCTAGAATCAGTCATATTACACCTGTGCTCCACGAACTACACTGGCTGCTAGTATAGTGGAGAATCACCTTTAAGGTTGTGTTGCTGACCTAAAAGACCCTACATGAACTATCTGCAAGAACTCCTTTGTCCCTTCCACCCTATCCGCCCACTCCGTTCCACCAACAAGGGATGGCTAAAGGTTCCTAGGGTCTGTTTGAATAAATTTAGAGCATTTATAGTTCAGGCCCTGACCCTGTGGAACTCTCTACCTCATCGGGTGAGAGAGTGCCTGTCCACTGAATCCTTCAAGGCTGATTTGAAGACTTATTTATTTCAACAAGCATTTCCTGACAAATATTGATTTTAAATATCGAATTGTAATTTTAATGGTGGATATTTTAATCTGAAATGTTTGTTATTGTATTGTACAGGTGCTTTGGTTTTGGAAAAGCATCTTTTTAAATAAAATCTGACTTGACTTGACTTCTATTTTATCAAAATGTCTTGAGCAGCTCCTACCTTCTTTAATAAATAATGATCAGACATGCTTTTTTTGTCTCTGGTCACCTTCCTCTCTTGCCAGATGTTGAGCCTCCAGCCCTGCTTGCCACCTCCCTATGCCCAGGCTTTACCCACCTGGTTGGGGCTGCAGGACAGGTGCTTCCTCCCCATGGAACTTGGTCTCTAGCCCCCAGGACAGGTCGACTGGAGTGGACCCCACCTGGTGGGCATTAATCTCAGCATGAGCACTATCAGAGGTGAGGACTGTCATGAATGGAATCAGAATTTTTTTTTAACAGTATGCTGGATACCTGAAGGCAGGGATGTGCAACACCAGCATCTTCCTCACCCTCCTAGGGTTTGGTGCTGGAATTGACGATACCCTCTGCCTTCACCAGAGGTCCACTTAGGGCTGGACACTCTTCCCACCCCCCCGGAGAGGGAGAAGAGTCTCTGGGATGCACAGTTCTTCTCCATTCAGCCAGTCCTCTGACTCCTGAGTCCATTACTGAACCCAGGGTGTCAGCACTGCAAGCAGATGCCTTGCTGCTATGCCAGTGGGCCAGCAATTGGACAGGATATATAAAAAGAAGAAGTGTGTTACATGACAAATATAGGACTTTTGACTTGCTCCAGTACACTTCCAGGACTTGGCAGTCGACTCTACTGCTGAACCTGGAAGCTGAAAAAGCATTTGACAGGGTGTCCTGGAGATATCTGGCCTTTACTTTACACTCCTCTGGTTTCCATCCCCAATTTATTAACATTATTTCTAATTTATATAATTCTCCCCAGGCTATGGTCCTTGCTAATGGCTCACTTTCTTCTAGATTTAATTTATTCAGTGGAACATGACAGAGCTTTCCTTTGTTGCCCTTATTATTTACACTGTCAGTGGAACCCTTGATACAGGCTATTAGGCAACACAGACATTTTTTTATATATTTTGTTTTTATATTTTTTATTCTTTGGTAACCAGGTAAGGGCCACTAGGCACACGTGCCTGTTTTCAGGGGTGATCTGGGAGCATTGGGTGGTTAAGTGACTTGCTCAGAGTCACCCGGTATGCAAATGGAGGTTGTGGGAATCAAACCCAGGTCTACTGGATGTGGCAAGCTGACTCATAGCTCGTTATTCTAACTTCTAGGCTATACTGCCAGCCATTGAAGGGATCACCCATTTTGACTCAGAATATAAACTGGCATTTTATGCTGATCATTTATTAATATGCTTAACACATCCCACTCATTCCCTGCCTCACTTTTGGACACTGTTAAGGGAGTGTGGTATGCTTTTGGTCTATAAATTAAATGTAGATAAAACACCCACCCTACATATACACTATGATCCTCCCCGTCTATACAGGCAGAATATAATTTTAAATGGGACCAGCCTTACATTAACTATCTAGGAGTTAACAGACTGCTAGACCCCACTTAACTGTATCAGCTAAATTATGCACTACCCTTAACGTTATACAATAAAATAGAGGTAATTGGCATGAATATTCTTCCAAGACTGCTTAACTTTTTTCAAACTCTCCCAGTAAATCCCTGTTAATTAGCCTTCCATGATTGTGATAATACATCTCTCAATTTATCTAGTGAGGTAAGCATCCTATAATTGTTTCCAGTAAACTGCAATTTCTGAAACATCAAGGTGGCTCGGATCTCCAAAATTTTAAAATATATTTTCAAGCTGCACATCTCCGATGTTTGATGGTGTGGTTGGACCCTGCATGTGATCCCTATTGGAAGGGCCTGGGACTTGTTGACCTTAGCGTGAAATTATATAAAACTTTGTTTTCCAATCCACCTATCCTACCAGATCATCTAACAGAAAATCTTCATTTGAAAAATGTTCTTGAAATGTGGTAGGAAATTCAAAATATACCATGTCTCAACAAGCTCCTGACCCCTCCTGGGTTTTATTGCATATGATATGTCCTTTCCAGCAAATCAGATGGATTATCACTTTACTCAATGGAAAAGGCAAGGGCTATGAGTTTATTACCAACTGTAAGCAGAGTGCCAATTTCAACCTTTTGTGTGTAACAACATTTTGATCTAACATGAGCAGATCACTTTTGCAATCTACAAATTGGGATATTTTTTACAAAGCTAGGCTCACTAACTATGTATAAGGAATTACATCTGCTTATACTTCTATTTCAGAAAGTGCCGACAAAAGGGCTCCCCTCTCATTTTGTTTCTCTAGCATACTGACCTCTAAATGACCCCCCAAAATTGGCTCTCACTTCTCTTAAAACAAGTTGGGAACAGGACTTACATCTTAATTTGCCCACAGCCACGTGGACTAAAATATTTCAATAACAGCATAGGGTATCCTTTTCTTCCCATTGGAAGGAATTTACATGGAAAACTGAACTACGATTTAATGCTACTGATATTAGCCAAATTTAACAAGTCCACTATCTTTAACTGCTGTAGAACATGCAGCGTTCAGCCTATTAATCATATGAATATGTTTTGGGTGTGCCCAAAATTAACTCATTTTTGGTCAGATGTAGATAAAGAGATATATAACCTAAATCTGAGTTTTCCTCCATTAACAGCTAATATTGCCTTATTATTGGACTACCCATCACAGACTTTAGATAAACACCAGAAATATTTCTTTAATCTACTTTTGACCACAGCAAGAAAGGCAATAACAAACCATTGGTTATCCTCGATCCCGACTGATCTGGAGCTGTTAAGAGCTGTATTGATTCTGGTCTACCAGTTAGAGATGCTGACATTCAACTGCGACATCAATTCAAACTGTTCAACAATAGGTGGATGGGATGGATAGTCCACATGATGACTCATTGATCTGAATTTGTCTCTTGAGGATCGTATATAGGTTATTTTGGCCCTCTCATAATTATTTATTTACTTTACATTAACACTGTATTATATAAAATATTAAAAACCTCATCTAGAAGATAGATATTATTTCTAAGTTTAACCTTTCTTTTATCTTTTAATATTCTACTACCACAAATAAATTCCATTGCACCTATTTGCTAAACTTGGATTAAATTTATTCAATTTTATCTCTTGTTAACATTAAGAGTATATACAGGAATCAGACTTTTTCACTGTTGTATTTTTTTTACTGTAATAATGCTTAATATGTTGTAAAAATTATAAACTGAAAATAAGAATATCCTGTTGTTCTCATACACAGAACATGGGTTAATGTCTTCTCTCACTGCCACTAAGCTGAGCACTCAGGATTTTCAAGTACCATGAAATGTTATTTCTAGGACAATTTTCAAAAACCAAGCACCAGAATCTAGCTAAATAGGTCCTGTTTACCTAGGTTCAGGTGATTGTTTTTCGCAAAAACACAATTTTTATGCATTTTCAGTGTTCTTTAATTAAAAAAAAAACAACGGTGATCAGCATGAATGGTATTTTTTTTTTTCATCACAAGTAAATCATTTCTCATAAGTAAATCGTGAAAAATAAGCCTCCATGATTGATGTTCTTTTACCATTCATATCAGAGGGCTATTTAAAGACCAAATTTTAAATCCTTAATCTCTGATACTTTTTAATATTTCTTAACTAAACCTTTGAAAGGTATTACCTCAACACAGGCCACTTCTACCCTGAATGTGTCATGAAAAAATCCATACCATCTAGGCTGTGCATGAGAACATAAAAAAACAATTTTAACCAATAGGAAACATTTTCACTGTTCCAAAAATTTATGTTCCAGATCTCGAAAACTGCAAAAGATGCCATCATGAAACTTTTCATGACTTGAGACTTTGCCACCCTTACCACGCATGCAGATTTCTAAGCTATTACATTGAATGATGCCAGAGTTATTAAGGTACAAATTTAGGGTTTAACATTAAACACCACACTCAACCCTAAGTATAGGGGTACTACTGTTGTGCCCCTATAATATATTTATGCAATAGGTGTGGACCCAGAAGGAGAATAATAAAGCCATTTATTTCCACTGGTGTAAAATAATTCATGGAACCTAAGATTTATTACACTCCCTGTGTCAATCATCCCCAAACCTACTTGCACTACCTGCTTCCCATTTACCTACTTTCACTTTGATACAGAGACCCTTCTCCCCACCCACCTCCAGCCAACAACACTCCTCAGGTTACAGTTTCTAGTGCAAACACTATACCTTTTCCTGCTACCCTTTATGAAAAATAATTTATTTTTTTTGTGATTGCTTTTGCCTCTTGGCTTTAGCATTCCAGACTCTGCTCTATCTATGGTCACCCACCCAACTGCCACCTTGAACACTCACCCGACCGCCACCTCCAACTTGGTACAGTACCTGCTCCCACTCATATTTTCCTCTCTTCTATAACTGATCTCCTTTGCCAGTCTGGCTTCATTCTGTAAACACAGGAGTAACTAGATATTTTCAATGTCAGGATGAAAAAAATAATTTCAAAAGAAGGACAAACAGGAAAAGGAGCATCACCTCTCGTTCAGTACACATTCCAGCTCCCATCTGTTTCACTCTCCACACCTCTCTGCATCTTCAGTCACCAAACACAGGATTAGCAAGATAACATGCTACATGATTAGTCACACAAATGCTTGAAGATGTAGGATCAATCAGACATTTTAAACAAAAATCTAAATCTAACACATTAACTGACCCCTCACTAAGTGTAAAATATAGATGCCATGTTGTTTTTTAAACCATCTCAAATGCAGTCTTCTACCAATAGGAATGTAGGGATAAATGTACATAAATGTAGGGATGTTGCTTCGCTAACATATAAGCTACTAACCCTGACAATCAGCCCTGAACTATGGAATAAGATGCAGCAGACCATAAAAAAGATCACTTTCTTTAGTACATAAAAAAAAAACAAGCATTTGCCAATGCCGAATGTTGCTTGCTTCTATGTGCTGTTTAGGTATTTGGAAGTCATTGGAGTGCAAATATTGAAAATTCGCGAACTTACTAGCGTGCGTAGGAACTGCGCATGGCACGCTCGTAAAACAGTCATTTTTAGGAATTTTTTCACCAAATTTTCAACATAGCCATTTTAAGACCTCTGCTAATGAACAGTGTCACTGTGATTTTCTTAATGTGTCCCATACATTGATTTCACACCGACTGCGCCATTGTGCGCTACATGGGCGGAAACATGTTTTGGGCAGGATGTGAAAAAATGACAGCTGTACTGCTCATAAGGAGGTGTGGTAAAATGACAATGTTGAAAAATCTAGGTGAAAATATTGAAAATTTATGAACTTCTGGCGTGCATAGGAACTGCACAACGCACGCTCGTAAAACAGTCATTTTTAGGAATTTTTCCACCAAATTTTCAAAATAGGCTTTTTGAGAGCCCACTTTATGAACACTGGCAGTGGCATTTCATTAATCATTCCAGAAAGGTGATTTCACACAGTGACTGTGAAATCACCCTTCTGGCCCGAATAACACCATGACAGTGACAGCATTCATGAGAAGGGGTCACAAAATCCCCATGTTGAAAATTTGGTGCAAAAATTCCAAAAAATGCCTGAGATATGCAATAAAGTTGAAAAAACCCTATCTATTCCATTATACAGCTTATCGGCATTTCCTCAGTTCACGGTCGGCTTTGAAGAGTGCAGACGTGTTCCCGGTCCACTGATTATCATCGTGCCAAGCTCTGGAAGTAAGTATGGGGTAAGGGAGGGGTGTGGGGAGGCAGGGTGCACAGTGGGTGGGTGCAGGTTGTGGGGGGGAGGGGAGACAGCAATGGAACGTTTTCTTATTTACAGTTTTTTTTTTTATTCACACGATGCGGGACATTTGCCATGCTGGGGTGGGCTCCCAGCGTGGCAGCAGGGAAAGCTGTTTGGGGGGACGTGGAGCTGATGGGGGATTGGGCACCCCCTTCAGCCAAAACAAGATTTGGCATGCTGGGGTGGGCTCCCAGCGTGGCACCAAAGCTTTGGGGGGGGCGTGCAGCCTTGGAGCCGATGGGGGATTGGGCACTCCCATTGGCTATAACAGTTTTTGCCATGATGGGGTGGGCTTCCAGCATGGCATCTGGACAGCTATTTGAGGGGGCTTGGAGCCGACGGGGGATTGGGCACCCCCGTCGGCCATACAGTGTGTGTGTGGGGGGGCATCAGCATGCAATATGCGTGCTTGCCCGTATGTGTGACTGGGGGGGAGAGCTCTGCTCACTGAAGTGGAGCTCTCCCTTTGAACTGTATGCCGCTGCATTTTCAGCTTGTCAAAGACAGCTGCAGCAGTGATTGGTTAACTGGGGCCGTGCCTGCAAACACACTGAATGCATTGGAAGATGGGCTGACACACCTCCGAAAACTCGGATGATGGCACTATGTTTCTTGCACATGCGTGCAAGCAACATAAAAATTAAGGGGAAACATTCTTGTACAGTGACTGACACAATTTGAAAGCCCATGACAACCTCTTCCAAACATGTCACTGGGCTCAACTGTAGCTGTAATCACTACAGAGATATAGATGACCCAATTGATTCAATGTCAACACAGTATTGCAACCATTTTCACAACATTCTGATATCATCGAGGAACAAACTGTGCCTGAGTCAGTGTAGTCAGGCACCACTTGTTCCTCAATGGCATCATAGTGTTCTAAAAACGTCAGCAATGTAGTATTAATTTTGAACATACCTGGTCATTTATTTCTTAGAGTGCTTTCAGCTACAGGTGAAGTCAAAGCCTCATTGAAAACAGCTTTCCATGGGCTTTCAAACTCTGATGGCTACTGGGTGTGAATGTGACCCTTTGATAACAAGATCTGGTTAGAAGATGGTAAGAGATGTAGAATGAAAGTGTGGCTTGAATTTTAATTTATATACTACCATAATATTAAAATTTCTGGTTTATATTACAGTACTAGAAAACAAGCATCAGTCAACTGCAATAATGTTAGACTGCATGTTTTTATAAAGGAAATGGAGTATGAACAAAGGCATGGAGGAGCTGGAAGTGTGACTTGCTCAGCATCACAGTGACTATTTCACTCTAGAAGGGTTGGAAACAGCAATCACTGTTTCCCAACACTGTGATTAGCAGTAGCCAAGCTCACAGTGCCGGGGGCTTGTAATACCCAGCAATGTATGTGTGTGTGTGTATATATATATATATAGATATATATATTCATGGAAAAACTCTGTTTAATGCATCAGTTAGGGTTGTTCCACAGTGACAAAAAGGAAATTAGTGTTCGGTTTCCCACCCCCCTTGCACCCCATCCCCACCCCTCCCCACCAACAAGTATTGGACTGTGTGCTGGAGTCATTGGTCCAAACTCTCACCCCATCCCATGTATAAACAAGCTCAGGTGGTACAATACAAGAGAATGGGGTGAGAGTTAGGACCGATGACCCCAATGCACACCCTGATGCCTGTTGGTAGGGGCGGAGTGGGGTGTAAGGGGGGTAGGAACCTTAACATCGAATTTCCTCACTTTTGTCGCTGTGAAACAACCCCAACTGATGCATTAAACAGAGTTTTTTGCCATGAATTTCCCTTCTTTCTGAGAATATGCACTATAAATAGTGAAGTAACAGCAACGCAAATGAAAGCGCAAATGCTATTGCACATGGTGACACAAACGTAAGCGATAACACAAATGGTAATACAAACACAAGTGCAAATGTTAATGAAAACAGAAACGCAATCACAAGAGCATATGGAAATGAAAACTGTAACACACACGGGCACGGTAACATAATTGGAAACGCAGACACTTACGGTAACAGCAATGTTGACACCAAAGGAAACACAAACAGAAACACAAATGCAAATGGAAATGCACACAGTGACACAAAAAGAAATGCAAACAAAAGCAATAATGGAAATGCAAATGTTAACAGTTACGCAAACACAAGTGCAAATGAAAATGCAAAGGGTAACGCACATGGTGGTATACACAGGAACGGTAACACAAATGGAAATGCAAATGCAAGTGTGTATGGAAACACAAATGGTAATGCGTATGGTCATGGTACCACAATAGGAAATGCAAATACTAATGGTAACAGCAACGATGACGCCAAAGGAAACGCAAACATAAATGTTAATGTACACAGTGATGCAAAATGAAATGCAAACAGAAATGGTAATGGAAATGCAAATGGTAAAAATAACACAAATGCAAGCTCAAACGAAAATGCAAAGGGTAACACACACTGCAGCGTAAACGGAACACTAACACAAACGGTTATGGAAATGCAAGTGGGAATGATAACTGTGACAGTAACAAAAGTGCACACCCTTTTTTTCACCAACAACTGCATAAAGAAATACAGTGAATACAAAGAATGTATGCATAATAATGGGCCTTGGAGCAGAAAATGAGCACTTGGAATACTAAATTGCTTATATCTCAGGAACCGTGCGACTTAGAAAAAAATAAAAATTTCATATAAATTATGACTTTCCTGTCTAGTTTTTACTTAGCACCTAGCGAAGCTAGCATTTTTCCAATGAAAAGTTTGTATCTCAAAGCATTTCCGAGATACAGGCCCCTAAAGGCATGGCGGACGCCGTAATGTTAGTCTATGGGAAAAAGCATCAACTTCAGAGTACCGTAACTTTGCATCCCTGTAATACTGTGTCACCAAACCATGAAAAGGCACATCTGTTGGATGTTGGCTTTCCTTCCTCCAAATTTTGGCCCAAAAGACCAAACTGTTCTTTTGCAGCAAGGTGGCAAAGAATTTCTGTTATTTTGGCCATAGTGTCAAAAAAGTAGTGTTGCAAATCATGACACTTTCAAAAAAATTCACAAAGTGTCCCAAGTGTGACACTACTTTGCAACACTACAGTTTACAAAATTTTAAAAAACATATTTCTGGGGTGTTTAACCCCCCAAAAAAGACATGGCTAGCATCCTCAGGGTCCGTCTAGGTGAACACAAAAAGAATTGTGTCCCAAAAGGGTCCCAAATTTAAATGCCAAACATTTCTGTGACCACTAACTGAAAAAAAAAATGTCTTACTCACGACACTAAAGGGGTCATTTGCGACACTAAAAGCTGCATTTGTGACACTGTTGAACTTTTTGTTAATTTTTTCAATTGACTATAATGGGAATCTTGTTTTTTGAATAACTTTTGAAACATTTAATATTTGTTCACGGAATCTTTGAAAAGCACATCAGGAACTCTGGCTGCTTGTTCCCTAAAGTTTTTGGACCAGTCACACAAACTGTGCGACCTGTAGGTGTGAGCAAAGAATGCTCAAAAAAGCATAAATGTGCTACAGAATGTTGCTTTATAACTCCACAACTGTTTAACCAACCATTACAAAACTTAGCAGATCTAGAGATCTATGGTACCACTCTGTTCCAGCCAATTTTCAAGCAAATCTGTCATATGATGGAAAAGTTATTAAGATGCAAAATCTCACACTTTAACTTAATGGGTACTCAACCCTAACTATAGTGGCACTACCGTGCCACTATTATATATATATATATATATATATATATATATATATTATAGGGCACAGTCCTGACCTTATAGATAGGGTTGAGTAGGCAGTTTAATCTTAAACCCCAAATTTTGCATGTTAATAACTTTGCAACAATTTAATGGATTTGCACAAAAATTCAGACTATGCTGTCTTGTATGGCAGATCTCTTGATTTACTAAGTTGCGTTTCAATCGGATTTGTGGTTTTCGTGCAGTGGAACACCCAAAAACTTTTTGTTTTTGCTTTTTTTTGGGCCATTTTTGCAGATTTTTTGCCTATTGTGCTGCAGCCACACCATTTGGTATTTGGTCTGTAATATCAGGGAAGAAAGAGGTTTGCTCAAAGAACAGTCCAGCATTGGTGTGGTGAAAAAAATATGAATCCGTTCCAAAGTTACTTAATTTTGAATTTTTGGGTTCTGAGCATGCTCTTTTCAGTCATAGATTTATAAGTACATTTTGCAAAAGAGGATAAGGCTCGTGATCAAGGATTTTGTCACCTTTCAAACAGGGATTGATAAAATCCCTGTTGGTGAGGAAAAATTCACCATTCATGAGCCGCCATCTTGTTTTCATTTTTTCCCACAAACAAAATGTTGTAGCTTGCCTCACAGATGTGTTCTCTCGCAAATTAAGCATGGGTTTCATTCAGGTTGATGTCCTCTAAAAACCCATGTCTTTGGTTTGCTTTGTTTTGGTCAAAAACAGCCATTTTAAATTTAAAAATTCCTCATTTGTTACTCGCTTCTGAAACTTGTTTGCGAGGTGACAAAATCCTCTTTCGCAAGCCAATCCCCTTTTATGAGCTGATAAAATCCTTGATCATGATTTCAAGACCAGATGGCCCTTCTCATGAACAAGGATTGACTCTCAAACAAGGTTTTTGTCACCTTGCGAAAGGGGATCAACTCACAAAAGGAGATTATGACAGCTCATGAAAGGGGATTGCTTTTTTAAATCCTCTTTCATAAGGTGACAAAATCCCCATTCACAAGCTGTCAAAATCCCTTTTCACAAGCCAATCCCCATTCACAAGCTGACAAAATCTTTGATCGCGATTTCCAGACCAGATAGCCAAAATCTGATCAATAAAGAATTCTCGCGAATGGTGATTTTGACAGTTCATGAATGGGGATTGACCTCGAAAACAGGGATTTTGCCACCTCATGAATAGGGATTTTAAAACTTTCTCAGTACACTGTAAATAAACTTTTTGATCTTTTGGCTTAAAATTTGCAGGGTATAAAGGGGGTGTCCCAGAGTTGCGAATTGTGCTGTTTAGGTGCATAACAAAATCTGCTGTTCTGTAGATATGCCATTACAAGTTGACATTTTTTGCTTTGGATAACATTGCGGCACCCACGGCACCTTTTGGTGCCCATATCTCAGAAACAATGCGAGATATAGGTTTTTTGCTTTGGACAGCTTAGTTCACCTTTAGTAATGAAGCACACATGGAGGTTTCGAAGTCATGATTACAGCTGCAGTGGAATTTGTTTCATAGCTGCTACGGTTACTTAGATATTGGTAAATTAGTTTTACTAGGGTTCCTTTTCAGTGCTATAGGGCTGCTGTATGGCTCTGTAGTTATGAGTAAGTGGGAGTGCAGAGACCAGAGGACCCATGCTCCCACACATGCATATCATTATGCAAAAATGGGCACCCTGAATGGAGCATGTGGTCCGAGGGCCCACGCTCCCACCAACACATACCAGTTACATTACACACTTTCTCAAAAAGTAAGGAAATTGATTGCAAAAAAGTTTGTTAATGAATCACTTAGGATTGAAGTGACAAAAGTAGGAAAATGAGATGATAGGGTTGAGCCTCTAATCCCCATCCTATCACCATACCCCCCATCCTCCACACACCATCAGGCATTGGGGTGTGCCATGGGGTCATTAGGCCTAACTCTCACTCCATTCTCTTATGCTGTACCATATTAGCCTGTTTACACATGGAATGATGTGAGAGTTGGGCCTAACAACCTCATGCCACCCCAAATACCTGATGGAGAAATGAAAGTGAAATGACAGAATTAGAGTGTTAGAGCTCAGCCCTAGTGTCTCATTTCCCTACATTTGTTACTTCAACCCTAACTGATGCATTAGCACATTTTTTTTGCAATGAATATGTGTGTGTGTGTGTTCCTTGTAATGAAGAACAAAGTGAAATGGTTTAAAAACAATATAGTAAATACACAGCAAGGTGAATTGTGAATAGCATCTGGGGAATCAAACATAACTGAGGCTTAACTGTACCTTCTTGCCTGTGCCTCATGTAATTCATGTCAGTCCAGTCCCTGCTCCCAAACATACCATACCATGTATGTTTAGTTTTATAATATAGTGTGAAGAATGTAAGCATTCTGATTGGCTGACAGACCAGAAAGGAATTTTTTTCAGTCCAAGAACCCATGTACCATATCAGATCATTACACTCTACAGTGCTTAACATGCCAGTCACTCTGTCAGTCACTATTTACAGTTCTGGGATTCCCATACTGTCAAAATATACTATTTTGTCAATCTTGCAATAAATTTAGTCTTTTAGTAATGTTATCACAATGTACTGTATTTTTTGCATGGCAATTAGAAGGAAATGTTTTCACCATTGTAAGGGCAAGAAGAAGACACTTCAGTTAAGTGTAATTATGGGGGAATGCTTGCACTTTTCTGTCAGGTGTTTAAAGGCACTCAACACAAGTGCCTCATGCTTAACTACACCCTCAAGATGTGCAATTATTCTTTTATAATAAAACACCCTGGCATGACTTACTGAAGACATAATGGGTGTGGTTACTCTTTAAATTACTGCTAGACATGCAAGGGCATATTAATTACATAACTGGACTTACCTGTTCTGATGTAATCTGGTGACAACCTGCAAGGCAAGAACAAATGAGTTTGAGAAGATGCAAAAGCTCAGAGGTCCAGGAGGAGAGACTAGAGATTTAAGAATAGATAAAAGGTAAACTTATCTGATGGAGAGACAGCTGACATCTGGGATGACCTGCAAGGAAACATAGGAAAATGGTTTGATAATGAGAAAAGTAGTAGCAAAAGTGGAGGGAGGGAGAGAGAGAGAGAGAGAGAGAGAAAGAAAGAAAGTGAGAGAGGAAGGGCAGTGATCTGATTCATGACAATAAGGTGACGCAATTGCACTACAGACATAGAAGGTAATGTCCATCACTTCCTATTTAGTTCACTCTCATTTGTCTCCTCTACTAGCATTAAGTTATGCATAGCTATTGCTATGCAACCATTAAAAATAAAACAAAATTAAAAAATAGAATTAAAAAAACAGTGTCTTGTCTTGGTGAGGAAGAGGGGGGAAAGAAAGAGAGTGCGGGAACGAGAGAGAGAGAGAGATACAGGGAGAGAATACCAGCAAGGAAAACAGATTTCTTTTTGCACAGCCATATAGAAGACTGAGTCCTAGAGTTGTGTGTGTGTGTGTGGGGGGGGGGTTAGCATAAATATACCTAATTGTACCTGTTGAAAATGTGAATAAATCATTTTAAGCAACAATGTCTGTCTTTTATTTCTATATATTTTGTTACTTAGCTGATCATGTGGGGTTATATGTTTTAATATCAGGTATCTAGCTCAGTGTTACTTTAAGAAAGAGTTCTCACATCAATATTATAGTTGCCCAGTAGTAGCCTGTGCCAACGCACATGGCCAGTGTTTGGTTGTTGTTATGTGTTTATTGTTTTCAACCTTGCTGCTGAAGATACTACATATCAGGCCAAACTTTTATTGAAAAAGAGGCTCTGGTGCTGTTAATAGCTAGCAACACCCCAGTGATTTGGAAAAGACATGTCCCCTTCTCAGCAGGAGGGGCTGCTGCATAATGAGGGAACTTAAAAACAAAGCAATTAAAATTACAGTGACTGCTGAACAATGCAAAATTGCACTACTACTTACAACAAAAATGGATCTGCTGAAGCAATCACCTGTTAAAAAAAAAGTTAGAGAAATAAATTTCAAAACCAAAATCAGTTTGTATTATTATAGCATGCTAACTGAATACACCAGCCACAACCACTCAAAATGTTGATTAGCCTAAATCTATTGATATTATACTCCAAATACAAATTTCTGCCTACAGTGTATTGCACAGACCATTGCAGCTGAAGACCTGTTGATCAGAATATCAGTTCTGACATCATTTTCCAGTGTCAGCATGCATGCATGATAAGCCACTTAATTTGTCTGAAGAGATCTTTAATTTATTTCCCCATAAAGGCAAGTGCAGGGCTTTTACAAACTTGGAAGCCACTTCCATGAAGATGATGCTCCTTGTCAGAGGTGCAATACCATTTGAATTTGCATTCTCAGCCATGCCAATGGCACCAAGTGGTCTCTGCTACTACTAAGCACCACCAGCAACATTGCAACCCTGTCAAGCTCCAGTTAACAGGCGTCACAACCCTCTTCAGAGCAGTTACAAATGGTATTGTGACCATTTGGGGAGAGGGGATGGTGGCCAACATGCAATCTTTGACATAGCCTCCTGTGCCCCTACACCCGAAGAAGCATTATCAGTTTATGGTAAACGGATTTGAAGTGCTATGACCATTATAACAGGGATAGTGGGAGCAGGACCTTTGGTGAAACACCCCTATAATATAACTGACAAGGAAATGGGAATAGGGAAGGGTTAAAACTGGATTACAGTTGATTGCAGGTGATGGAGATCTAATGGGAGGAATCAGTGTACTGCCAAAGAGTTAGCCAAGGATTTGATGAAAAGGCTCACCTGGACCATTCAGGTGCAGGAGCTAGATGGGGTGGAGACTCCAGGCAGAATGCTCATTTGCTTCAAGCTAGAAGCATGGTATAGAGCTGTGTGGCACAGAGCATGCAACAAGGAAAAATGTTACGGAGTATTGCAAAGCAAAAAATATTTCAACTCACATCAGCTAATACACTTAACTCATTAAGTGTTTATGAAGCAAAGTCACGTGCTATACATCACATTTCACACAAAAGGGGCTTTTGTTTTATACCCATTGTCACATGACTATTTTGCTTTAAATCTAGTTTTCACTGGATGGAGCACAGAGAATGCTTAAATATTCGGGTAAGCACATGTCAAATAATATGCAATGTTGTGTTCCAATCTGACTGGAAAAAGAGAGCAGAGTTTTTTGCTGGGGTGTAGGAGCAAACCCTTTCTTGAGACCCTTGTAAGCACTTCATGTGTGTAAGTGAGCTTTAAGGAGGTCCTGAGATGGGAGTTACTGGGCAGAAGAGGAGAAAAAGAAGTGAGCAGAAGGAGGGAGAGAGGGTGATTAGGCTAGAATGGGGTAGAGTAACTTGGATGAAGATGGAAAGACTAGAAGGAAGGGGAGAGATGGGGAGGAAGTAGAAGAGACTGGGAGAAATAGGAAGAGAGGGTTTTGATGGTGATAAACCAAGATGAGGCATAAGGGGAAAAATGAGAAGGGGAAAAGCAGGAAAGGGGCAGAAGCAGAGTGAGAGTTGTGGAGAAGAAGAAACTGAAGGGGGTGAGGAGCAAGAAAGCGTAAACGTAGAAACATAGAAACATAGAATTTGATGGCAAATAAGGACTGCTTGGCCCACCTAGTCTGCCCATTTCCCTACCTAATGGATAAGCTGCAGACCCTAGTTAATCAACAGCCTACTTCCTCCTTCACCCCACTAGAATTGCCTTATGTCTGTCCCATGCATTCTTGAATGCCCCCACTGTTTTTGACTCTACGACCTCCTCAGGAAGGCTGTTCCATGTATCCACAACCCTCTTTGTGAAGAAATACTTCTTCACATTACCTCTGAGCCATCCCCCCTCTATCTTCAAATTGTGCCCCCTTGTTTTTGCACATCTCTTTTTCTGAAAGATGCTACCCTCTTGGCCTTTGTTGAGTCCCTTGAGGTATTTCAACATTTCTATCATGCCCCCCCCTTTCCTCGAGGCTATACATCTTTAGTTCCTTTAGTCTTTCTTCATATGTCTTCTGTTGCAGACCCTGCATCATTTTGGTAGCCCTCCTCTGGACAGACCCTGCATCATTTAACTCTGGCAAAAAATGGTTACCCTATCAGAGACCTTTTAAAGCAAGCATTTGTCAATGTAGAACATTTGATGTTTGTTAAACAATTTGTTTTTTGCAATTCCTATCCCAAATTTTGAAGATATTTGTTGTATGAGTCATCTTCTAGACATGACATGTGCCATAAGCACTACTGTGCTTATGCTGTGTGACCTTCTTGTGTGGTGAGACAGTATAGGCAGTAGGTGCGAGCACTGCAGAGAATTATTTAAAAGTTTGTTATTCTTGGTGAATACTGTTAGCTGCAAGACAGGGCAGGAATAAATCTGGGCTTGTAAGTTCATCTACAGTCTGTGTGCTACTTGTGCACCGAGATTGATGGGAAAAGGGAATGAGCCTCCAGGAGACAGCTTGGTTTGCTACATGCTGTAACCCTGCACCAAAGGCACAAGTTAGGCGCATTTTATTGTTTTCTTATAAAACATTTATTTTAATGTGTAAATCCATATCCTAGCTACCAGACGCACTTCCTGGTGCACGGTACTTAAAGGTATGCTCCTCAAGCGGAGTAAGCGTGCGCGAGTGAGCACACGCAAAGACGCGTGCTAAGTCACACGACGCGCATCTTTTGAGTGTCTGCAGTGGTAGCAAGGGTAGCGGTGAGTAGAATTATATTTAGTATTTTTAATAATGAGCGTGGTAATCCTGATAAGCAGATACTGGAAAGCAACTCGGGTACAACAAATGGATACTAAAATTATTGACTTAGAGGAAAATGTAGCTGTAAAATGCCACCAATGTGGTATGTTTACATTTTTAACCAAGTATGGACCAGATATAGGCTCAACCTGTTCAAAATGTCTTTATATAGCCACCCTACAGAAGGAGTTAGCAGAAATACATTTTAAAATAAATGATGTAATAAGCAACCAGGAGAATATTAAGAGGCTTATGAACAATATTGTAAACCCTGTTCCAGTTAGACAGTCTAAAGAACAGGATGTGATGCTTGGTGGAAATGGGAGGATGGTAAATTCAGTTTCTGCACTAAATACAACTGTAGCACAAACTATTATTGGGGATGGAAGTGTTAAAAGGAAGGAAACTGATTTTGAATGGTCAGATAACAATAGCTTTGAATGGTCTACTGTAACTGGGAATAGGGTTACCACCTTTTAAAAAGCCCAAGGTGGGACATTTCTTACTGAAACATGATTTTTTGCAGGACAATATGTACTCTCGACCAATGCAACAGACTTGTATTGTCTAAATAATCAGAATTAAGACTAAGTGTTTTTGTTTTTTAGCTGTTTTTAGTGTTTCATGCCATTTTAAGGTATTTTAGTTAAGGTATCATGTTGTTTTGCAGCATTTAGAGGAAAGTCAGAAAATATTTTTTCCTGCTATAATGTCAGGACATGTAGTATTTTTCATGTTTTTTTTTGCAGGACACAGCTGCCAAAATCAGGACTGTCCTGTGAAAATAGGGACAGGTGATAACCCTAACTGGGAATAAATCTAAAAGAGGTAGAAGGGCCATAGATTTCTCACTACCTCTTAACAATCAGTATTCTATCCTGAGTGATTGGGATGACAGGATTGTTATGCAGGATGGTTCAAATATGATTAATGAGAAAGTTTCTAACAACAGTCCTGATCTCCAATGAGAAGTAATTCCTGTAACATGTGACACAAACACCAAACATATTTCATCAACCAAAATCCCAGGGGATTCTGATGCTGTGGAAATAAATGCCCATGTCCAAATCTCCCCTTCTGACAACAATGCTATTGTATCTGAGCTCCCCTTGCAAAAGTCCCCTGAAAATGAAGTAGCACAAGTGTTTGTACTTGGAGACTCTATGATAAAGCAGATTGATAGGCATATATGTAATCCTGATAAGCAGAACAGAACAACTAGTAGCTTTAAAGGAGCCACCATATCTGATATTACATTAATGACTACTGATATTTTGAGGAATGGTAGAAATAAACCTATTGTAATTATTCATGCCGGTATAAGCAATATCAACAGGAGTAATCTAGAAGATATTAAGAAAGATTTCATTATTCTAAGTGATAGTTTGATAGCAAAAAATTGTGTTATTTCCTTTTCTGAGATCCTACCAGTTCCACATGCAACAAATGTAATGATCAATAAAATTAAATTGGTCAATAATTGGTTGTGAAAATGGTGTCTTGATAGGGACTTTAACTGTATTACACATTGGGAGGAGTTTAATGATAGGCAACATCTGTTTGCTTGGGATGGATTGCACTTGAACAAAAGGGGAAGTAGTTTATTGGCCAGAAAGTTCTTGAAAGCTATTTCAAATACTTTAAACTGAGTAATGGGGGGAGGGTAAATTGCATAATAAAGTAACTAGGACAGAGGGTTGTAATGTTCTTTTTACAAATGCAAGAAGTTTAAATTTGTTTAAAAACTTGAGTTAGAAACATTAATGCCCTTATACAATCTTCATATAGTAGCCATAACTGAAACCTGGGGGGACCAGGATTCGGATGGTATTATGAATATACCTGGCTATAGGCTTTATAATAAGAATAGGGAAGGTAATAAAAATGTGGTAGTGTATGCATATATGTGCACGAGTCAGTCAAATCCAGTAGTATTGATCCTTCCCTTTGCACCAAAATTAATCTAGCATCAAATTGATTTAAAATTACACCCATAGGTAGATCATCTATTATTCTGGGAAATTGTTATAGACCACCAGCTGCTAACAATGAATATAACCAAGCTCTTAATGAAGAAATACTTAAAATGAGTGCACTGGGTGATTTGTTAGTGACGAGTGATTACAATTACCCAGGAATAAATTGGTTAGATCTAAATGGTTCTGATGCCAAAGAAAGTGACTTTATTGACCTTTGCATTAACATTGGGTTAAAACAAGTTGTAGATTGTCCAACAAGGGCTGACAGTCTTTTAGACTTGTTATAACAAATATAGATGATGAACTTGAAAATATGACTACAGGACCTGCACTGGGCAATAGCGATCATTGTACTATCAGATATCACCTAAACAAAGGTAGACATTTTTCAAAATCCAAAATTATAGAAAAAGATTACCGAAGAGCCGATATTCCCCAAATCTGCTCTAGGATCCAAAACATAGACTGGGTTACAGCCCTGGGTTCAGAATCAATCCAACATGCTTGGAATAACTTTAAATAAATGCTACTGGAAATAGAAGATACTTGCGTACCTACTAGGATTAAATATAATAAAAAAGGTAAAATACCAGTTTGGATGAATAAAAAATTAAAAAAATTTATCAAAAACAAACAGAGATTATTTTACAGATTTAAGTCTAAACCCTCCAAGGAAAGATGGGACAAATATCTGGAATCACAAAAATTGTTAAAAAAAAATCCGATTATGGAAAATTCAGTTAGAATTACAAATAGTTAATACAAATAATAGGAAATTATTATATTCCTATATGAACACCAATTGCCGGAATAGGGTCCAAGCTGTGGGACTAATCAAGGATAATCATCAGGTCATAATAGATGATAAATTAGTCGCTAACAAATTCAATTCATATTTCTGTTCGGTATTTACCAAAGCATCACATCACAAAATACCTGATATTATAAAATCTGAAGAGGTATACTTCCTAGAGAATGAAATTATTAATCTCACAGAACAGCTCAATATCCATTCCAGTATAGGACCTGATGGCATAAACAACATATTACCGAAAGAAACTAGCCATATTTTGGCTCACCCCCTCTCTTTACTTTTCAATATGTCTGTATATGAAGGCTGTATACCAGATGACTGGAGAAAACCATTGGTTGTACCCACTCATAAATCTGGTGACAAGGGTAGGGTTGATAACTATAGGCCAATCAGCCTTACTTCATATTGTTGCAAATTATTGGAACGGCTTATTAAAAACAGGCTGCTGCAGAATCTAGAAGTAACAAATCAAACTGATATCAAACAACATGGTTTTGTTAAGGGGAGATCATGCACCACAAATCTGATTACCTTCTATGATGGTATCAGTAAAAGATTGGATGTTGGGATTCCATCTGATGTGATCCTATTGGATTTCTCTAAAGCATTCAATAGAGTAGATCATGATAAATTAATCATGAAACGTATTTCTTTAAAAGTTAATAGCTATCTGATTTATTTGGATATAAATGGCGTACTATCTGAGGAGGGTGATGTGGGTAGTGGAGTACCCCAGGGTTCGGTACTTGGACCCTTATTATTTAACATCTATGTTTTAGATATGAACAAAAATATTAAATCCCATATAAGTAAATTTGCAGATGACACCAAGTTGGGTGGTGAAGTAAATACATTAGACAAACATTTCAGTTGATTACTGATCTTGCAGAAGTTGAAAAATGGGCATGTAAAAATAATATGAGATTTAATATAGAAAAATGTGTAGTTCTACACATAGGCAAAAATAACCCTGGATATTTCTATATCCTCATTCAAGCCTTAATCAAATCAACCAGTTGTGTTAGAGATTTATGAATTATGGTTAATTTTTTTTACAGTTAAATGTTTTATTGTTTTCAAACAGAAAGAAAAACAAACACAGTTTACAAGTACAGTAGATGTATATACTGGATACCTTCGTGTTGACTGCCTGACTTTATCCTTGATATTGTACTGGCCTATCAAAGTATCCCTTCAGACTACAAATACAGTTGTATATTCTGATACCGTGTGAAGGATAGATGCATCTTTTATGGTACCCATGTATTAGTGTGTTAACTGGTATCAACCACCATAAACAACAAACACACATAACAAAATATAGAAAACAAGGAAATACAGAGGGGAGACCCCCTAGGGTGTATATTGTGTATACCTATGGATTTCCTGGACCTATAGCATACCAAATAAACAAAATAGATAAATGCACCTACCTTTCTTATCCCATTGTACGCAACCATAGGGAGGTATCACTACATATAAGACAAGGCTTCATGGAATATAATAGTTACACCTTCTTATGGCCGCTTCTTACCCTGCTTCTGGGGGAGAGAGACTACAGAGTAAACAAAGTAATAGTATTTGCTCCTACTATGGAGCACAGCTACTGATAGTAAACAGTAATGTGCATTGTATATAGGTAAACTGGATATGCTAGGTACCATTACTCGGACTTCATAATATAACACTTGGTAAGTATACACATACCAATAATTAACTTATACTAAACACTCAAAGTGGAAATTACCACATTGTGGGTAAACTATGTACAACTTTTATCATTCAAATACATACAACAGTGCAAGTTACTAACACTCTGTACCTTTATATCCATAGATTCATAATGTATTAGCCAAAGATAACATTTAGTTCAGACAATAAGTGGTGCCAGTTAGATATGAGGAGACAGATCAACCGATACCAGCTCTGGCTGACAAGTATGCCATAAAGGGGGCCCAACAAGGAGAGAAGAGTTCCATCTTCCCGATAGACGTGTGTGTCCGCCTATCCATCTCATGTACAAAGGAGAGTGATGTTATAATCTCCTTGAGACTAGGCGGAGCAGTACTTTTCCAGTTTTGCAGGGTTGTCCATTTGACCTGCATACTAAGTAGCATTAGCCATCTAAATTCCTGATGGTTGGGGGGGCACCAGACCACAGACCCAGCAGCATAAGAGCAGGGTTAACAGGAACCTGACAATGAAGTATCAAGCTGGCCTCGTGTAGCACTTTTTCCCATAGGTCATGTATCCAAGGGCATTGCCAGAGAATATGAAATAGATCACCACCAGGCTGGAGGCACCTCCAGCACGTATCATGTGTAAGGACTTTCATTTTCTTTAATATAACAGGTGTTCTGTACCAAGAGTGCAAAATTTTATTATGTATGAGTCTACTCCGGGTATCTTTATGAGTTTTTAACCAAACCTGCCAGCACCGTTTCCACTGTACATCTGATATTTGTATATTTAAGGCTTTTTCCCATTTTAACTCTTAGATTTTATGTTGGGGGAAGGTAGCGAGTCCCTCACTGCAGCATACAGCATGGCTGCAACTTTATTGGGTAAGTGAAGCCACCTTTTTAAGTGTGAGTTACAGGCTGGAAAAGCTTTACCCTGACTTAGGATAGGTCTAAGACTGTCACACAATTGCAGATATTTCCAGAAATCTGATTTATCCAGGTTCCATCTAGATTGCAGATTCTGATAAGTAGCCACCGCAAGAGAGTTAGGTCCCACTGTGTCCTGAAGAAATGTGATCCCTTTTTCTTGCCAGGAGGGCCAAACCACCATGGAGCCACCGATGGTTATGCTGGGGTTATTCCATATGGGCATATATGTAAGGGGAAGAATCGGGAGTCTTATTTTTTTATGTAGAAGCTTCCAATAACTGATTGAGGAGCCTATAGTGGGATGTGATACATACTCCTGAAGGGGGGTACAGAGAAAAGAAACTGCAGTAGGGCTATTACAATAAGTCTGCTCGAGCATTAGCCACTGAGGGGATTCAGTATTATAGGGGTGGAACCATTCAATGTTTGTACTCCTTGAAAAGCTATCCTATAGCCTTCAATCCATGGGAGACCCCATCCCCCTTGCAGAGGATGAGCTCAAAGTTGATTTCTGCTGAAACGAGGTCTAACTGAGCCCCATAGGAAGGATCCAATCATCGTGTCAATTTTCCTGAACCAGTGAACTGGGAGAAATAGGGGAATGTGAGCTAGTACATAAAAAAATCTAGGGGCGAGGGACATCTTAAAAGCAGCTATCTTGCTTGCCATGGTTAAATGAAGCTTATTTATTCGCTCCATTTCAAGTTTGCAATTGGACAGCAGAGGGCAAGGTTATTATCCCACCACGTCTCTAGATTACTCCCAATCTTTATTCCCAAGTATTTGATCGTATGTTGTGACCATTTAAATCCTAACTGTGCCACCGAGTGGGATTTGCACTGCGAATTAAGAGGGAGTATTTCGGTTTTAGTTTGATTTACCTTTAACCCTGAGATTGATTAAAAGGAGTCCAGGATGTCTAGAAGTTGGGGTAAGGACTCATTAATGTATCCTAGCATTACCAGCGGATCATCAGCATACAGTGAGGTGGAGACATGGATCTGCCCCTTGCTGATACCAGTGATATGCGTGTTCTGTCTGATTGCAGCTGCTAATGGCTCAATAGCAATGAAAACCAAAAGAGGGGAGAGAGGGCAAACTTGTCGTGTGCCTCTGTGTAAAGAAAATGGTTCAGATAAAACTGAATTAGTAAGGACTTTTGCATTGGGAGATGTATAAATGGAGGAGACAGCCGCTCTGAAGTTCGGTCCAAACCCCATGTGTTGTAAAACTTTCTGCAAGTAATCCCACTCCACGGAATCGAATGCTTTTTCAAAATCAGTGGCTACAGCAGCTGACGACCTTGATGCATCCTGATTCACTATATGAATAAGATTAATAAGTGTTCTGGTATGGTCAGTGCGATATCTACCTTTCACAAAGCCGACCTGTGATGGATGGATCAGGGATGGTAGAACCAGGGCCAGTCTGTCAGCTAGCACTTTAGCATAGACCTTACTGTCTGAATTTATTAGGGATATGGGGCGATAACTAGCCACCTCTTCAGGAGGTTTAGCTTTTTTGGGAATAACTGTAATGATAGCCTCCCTTAGTGTAGGGGGTAGTATACCTTTATCCTTGGTCTCTTTAAAGACATTACAAAGCAGGGGAGAAATCAGAGGGGATAGTAGTTGCAGAAAGTCCAAAGGGAACCCGTCACTGCCAGGGACCTTCCCTTTTTTTAAAGCCAACAGAGATGACACAACCTCTGTATGGGTTAGGGGTTCCTCCAGAGCTGCACATTGTTCTGGAGACAGCTTCAAGAGTCTCACCATATCCAGAAATGATGATATATCCATACAAGGATTGGTTCTGGTTGACTTATATAGTTGAGAGTAAAATGCAGTCATTATATCATTCACTTCCTGTGGATTTGTTTTCACTACCTCTGTGACTGGGTCTTTCAACCCCCCTATGTGCCTGTTCTCTTGTTGTTTCCGCAATTGATATGCCAAAATTTTCCCACTTTTTTCCCCACCCTCCAAATATATATGTTTTAATCTGATAAGTGCCAAGTCAGCCTTTCTGGAGATAAGTTTGTTTAACCTAGTCCTTATAGCCAGGACCCGTCGACCCCACAATGACTGAGAGGATGGGTGAGATTGTGCATTAAGAGTTTTTTCAGCTTTGAGCAGGTCATCTTCCAATTGTGCCAATTCCCTTTCCCTATTTTTCCTCCTGTAAGAGGCATAACCTATAATTTTCCCACGCATGGTAGCTTTGTAAGCCTCCCAGGTATTTTGGGCAGATGCGTCTTTGACAGGGTTCTCCCTAAGAAAATTTGTGGTCTCTGATTCAGCCCATTTTCTAAAATTGGAATCTTGTAGGAGCAACGGATCAAGTCTCCAGGAGGGGGACCTACGAGTGGAAGGACTCCAAGAGATAATCACCTGTACTGGTGCATGGTTCAAGATTACCATGGGAAGAATAGCTGAGTTCATAACTGAGCCTGTGAGAGTATGGGAAATAAGCCAATAGTCTAATCTACTGTAAGTGCCATGGACCCCAGAATAATAGGAGTAGTCCCGGACAGAGGGGTGCACTAAGCGCCATATGTCTACCAGCTGATACTCGGAGCTTAGGTGTTGAATGGCCTGAGCCCCCCTGGTATGCATTTCTTTGCCTAGATCACTCCTATCTAACACAGGGACTAGTGTAAGGTAAAAATCCCCCCGATGATAATGGGTATGTCTTTTTCTACCATTGTGTCTAATTTAGAGTTCAGATCTAAGAAGAAAGAATGGTCATCCACATTTGGAGCATAAATATTTACCATCAGAAGATGGCCCTCGGGGGTGTCGAGCAAGGCTATTACCCAGCGTCCCTGGGAGTCTGTCTTCCTCTTAACCACCATGCATGGGAGTGATTTGTGGAGCAGGATTGCTATGCCTCTTTTCTTTGTGGAAGCGCAGGAGTGCAACTCCAAACCTACCCAGTCCCTAATTAAGTATTTACAATCTTTTTCAGCAAGTTTAGTTTTTTGCACTAAGGCCACCTGGGTTTTAAGCCTTTTAAGATGTGTGAATACCTGCTTCCTTTTAGAAGGGGAATTTAACCCTCTTACGTTCCAAGTTACAAAGGAGATATCACCCATTAGGACGAATATAACAAAATCTTTTAAGGGTATATGGAGGGGTAGAATCGGCCAACCATCGTAACCTCTCCCCAGGTCCAATCAGTAACCATACACGCATAAGACAGAGTTTACTAATGTTTAACACCTCAGAACTGTTCTGCAAAGTTGTAAATATAGTCTGAAACATAACATATATTAACAAACTAAAACTATTTACATACAATGTGCACCATGGCGCTTTGGAGAAAAATGGTGTCTCAGGCCGAGGAATCAAGATCCTTTCATGCCACATCATTCCACCTGAAGTGGGGTAGTAGTCTTGGGTGCTAATGAGGACTTTATCACCCCTAAGAGCATCTCCTTTCTCAGGGACTAGTAAATTAACATAGCCCCGCATCCGGTTACTCTAGCAGCAGTCGGATAAGCATACCGAATAGCATACTGATCCCTTAACTGGATGCAGTGCCAGTGGGGAGGGGGGAGATTCTCCATTCCAACTCCTGACATTACTTAGGCGCAACCCTAGAGATTCGCTAGATATCAGAATTTCCCCCTTCCACAAGCCCTTTGTAGGCCCAGAGAGCCCAAGTATTTATTACTATTGAGGGCCAATACCAGATCATCAGAGTTTAAACCAGCTCTGTAAAATACCCGCTGGTGCCATAAAAACATGGGAGGACCAGTTAGAACACAAGGATATCCTTGCGAAAGGGATTGCACATACCTATGCTTTCTCCTGCCCAATCCACATAATTGCCACCTAACAAACAGTACAAACATAAGCACTTATCTAACAATGGTCCTGTGCATCCAGGGGAGGCAAACTTTCAGTACTGGATACAGGTTGGTGAGCACATTGATTTGAGCTGTTCCCCCCACGACTGTTTGTAAGCAGTTCCTGAGTAGAATCCTTAGGTATGGGCACAGCTGAAACAGGACCACAGATGGAGGGTTCAGCCTTTGAAACCTCTTGCAGCATTTCCTCTTTGGGGTAATCTAGAAATTCATCCTGAGAGACGGAGGCGGGTGGTGCATATCTGTTGGGGGAAAGGAATTGGGAATCGAAATCCTCCGGAGTTGCCATCGGGTTAAGTGTCATTTCAGAAACGTTTCCTGCACGATTGATGGGATGGGTTCTCTTGGGGTGGTTCTCGTTTTGTTGATGTTTCCGTGTTCTTGCAGGAAGTGGAGTACTCTGGCCCTGAAACTGGAACCCATTAGGACGAAGTGTAGATATGAAAGTGCCATCTAGCGATACGGTATTACTGTGGCACTTCACTGGTAAAATAGGATCCATTATCACATTGTCCTTATTAACATTCCCAGGCCATTTTTTTTAGATACTCAGACAGACTGCCCAGGGTGGTAAACAAAAGAAATGAACCATTCTCTTCTATCCGCATGATCGCAGGGTAATTAAGTGTGAATTTGATGCCTTTATCATACCTTATACTCCTGGCCTCAGAATATTCTTTCCGGTGAGCTGCCAGGTCCCGGGAATAATCCTGAAACATCATTATTTTATGCTCTCTCCAGTAAAGAGCTCCAAGCTCCCGAGCTCGAGATGTAGCCCACTCCTTGTCAGCAAAATTTAATATTCGTAACATGAGCGGTCTCGGCCTGTCACCAGGTTTCAGTTTAGGAACGAGAGTTCTGTGCGCTCGCTCGATCATAAAACCGGGAGGGAGATTGTGCTTTAGTAGATCAGGGAGGGTATCATAAAGGAATTCAACAGGATTACCTTGCTCTATGCCTTCTGGGAACCCTAACAGTCGCAGGTTGGTACGCCAACTTCAATTTTCTAAATCCTCAACTTTTACCTGTAGAGCCTGGATTGACCTCTCTTGAGCCCTCATTATAGCAGAGAGATCTTCCAGTGCATCGGTGTTTTCTTTGGTTTTTTGCTCTGTTGTGTCAAGTCTGGATTCAAGCCTATTAATTGCCTCTGTCGTATTGTTCGCTGCCAGTGTCACCTCGTCCATTTGTTTCAATAGTGTGGCAAACATCTCCTGGGTCTGTTGCGTACTGGGGCCTGCGGCCTTCCTCGGGCTGCTTCGTTTTGACATAATCAGATGCCTTAGTCCTGTCGCCACTATCAGATGTGTGGGCCAAAGTTTCTCAATATAGCCAAATATCCAGATAGCCAGACCCTTCTGGATACCTTCTAAGCTGCTAATTATTGTAATGCGAGTTGGAGCTTGGAGCTATCGCTCCAAAATTGACCCCGAGATACGGAGCACTCACATCTGGCGGCCATCACGCCAGGAGCCAAGCCACACCCCATCAGGAATTATGGTTAATAATAGTTTCATGTCTAATAGTCAGTGTAGAAAACTAGCCAATACAACTCAGTCCCTATTTACAAGAATAAGATGAGCATTTATTGGAAGATCAGAACATCTTATTATACCCTTATATAAAACCTATGTTCGGTCTATCCTGGACTATGGTTCCCAGTTCTGGTCCTCGTACTTAAAAAAGATATTAAATTGTTGGAGGGTGTGCAAAGAAAAGTAACTAGATACATTCCTAGACTAAAAACTTAGCAATATTTTTTATAGATTGCAGGAGACTGGTCTGCACACATTGGAGGCTAGAAGGCAAAGAGGAGACCTTTTACTGTTATATAAAATAATACATTGTCAAGATGATTTACAGGATTTTAATTTGCACTATAGCAATACAAGAAATGATCTTCATTCTCACAATCAGAAAATATTGGTTGAAAAGACTAAAACACTTAAAAGGGATTACTTCTTTACAGTCAAAACACCACTTGTTTGGAATAAAATCTCTCAGGATGCAATAGATAGTGTTAGTCTGGCTATATTAAAAAATTATTTAGATCGTACATACTATAATAATAACTTACTGGTGTAATTATCCCACTTAAGTGGGAGACATATATAATGGGGCCACTGGACCCCCTTATGTCCATAAAATCCTAGTAATCCTAGTAAATATATATTATATTAGCGGAAATGTCATTTTGCACCAGAGATTCAAAAAAACATTTCATTCAGGATTTTAAAAATGGCATGTCACGTTTATGAGGTGGTGTGGGAAAATGGCTATGTTGCAAGGTTGGAGTCAAAATATTGAAAATGAGTGAAGTTATGAGTGAACACTGAAATAGTGTAATGTTCAGTCAGAACCTGAGTATTTTATTGTAATTGACACCATATTTTCAGCATAGACTTCTTATTACCCCATCTAATGAACCTGATAGGTGAAAATGGTCAAATCCTTACCAAAACTTCATTCTGTGCCACTAATGCATCATTCCGCATCACAGGTATGAAAATACATTTTGGACGGGATTTAAAAAATTACAGTTTCCAAGGAGGATGCAGTCCAACAGAACAAAAGAGATTAGTCTGGAATTCCACTGAAAATGCAATTTATTTTAAGTGAATATACAAAACAACCTCTGCCAGTGGTGCTAGAACACCTTACCCCACAGCACCAATGGCAAAGGTTGTTATATATATCAACTTAAAATAAATTGCATTTTCAATGGAATTCCAGCCTAATCTCTTTTATTCTGTTGGAGTGCATCCATATTGGACTCTATTTGGATTGTGAAGAGTTAGCCACCCCGTGTCTGCACCCTGCTATCTGCACTAGAGTGCATTACCTTCTTTGGACCTATGAGGCATACACCAAGAGCGGTCCAGCCCCTAGCCTTACTGTCTGCTGATCTTCACTGACTGCTGTACCTACTACTGAAATAGTGGTTAGCTAATAGAAAGCTATCAGCCAGAAACAACCAGAAGCAACAGCTAAAACACAAAGGGTAACGCTAGGAGGCATATGCCAAGTGTGGTCAAACTCCTAGCCTTACTGTCTGCTGAGCTTCATTGATCTATCACTGATCTATCTATATACAATTTTGGTCCACTTACAGCCTCTACCTCTAGTTGTCCGCATATTTCTTTCAACCATAACAGCTCAGGACAACAGGCACCTCCTACCTCCCCCTGCTGAGTAGATACACCCCCCAATTAAAATAGCAGGCATCCCTTTTCTTTCATTCAAAGATTGCCTCTAGGCAATCTACTTCTCTTGCCAGCAACTTAAACAGAGCAATAAAGGCCACTATGAACCTCTTGAACTGCAATAACTGTGGCACACTTTTTACCAAGGACTTAAGTTACAGAGTGGGATACTGTCCAACATGCTCCACAATCAGAGACCTCCGATCACAGCTTCATGTAGCATGAGCTGAGATTAAATACCTCCACAACATACTAAATCAGCCCCCACTGGGAAACAGCATAAAACCTTTAGTTTCAAGGCACACTACACCAGTACTCCTATCCCAAAGGACAAACAGGCCAGGGGTCTGGCAACAGGTTAGGTCTTGTAGAACTGGCACAAAATCCTCAGCACAGGAAGGTACCAAACCTATTCAAATATTGAATAGGTACACTGCGCTATCTAACATGACAATTAACGTAACGAACACCAAAAATTCTGTGACCTCAGAGCAGCGCACGGAGGTACAGCACACAACTAAATCTACTAAAAAGGACAACAAGAAACCAGTACTAATAATTAGTGATTCAATGATTAGGGGTGTAAAGGGTTCTTCTCCAGCAGGACCATACTTCAACCACAGTAAGGTGCCTCCCTGGAACATCAGCATGGAGGAACACCAATCACATACAGGAAATTGTTCAAAGCATTGATCGAGACACACATATCATTCTCCACATAGCTATGAATGAAACAAAACCTCACCAGACTGGGTGAAAAGCTTGTTTCTCTTTCATGCACTATCACCTTCTCTGAAATTCTGCCAGTCTGGAAAAAAGGAGACCTCAGGCAGAAGATCAGGGAAGGGAACATCTCCAAACTAAACACCTGGCTAAAGAACTGGTACCAGGAAAAAGGTTACCACTTTATTGGAAAATGGCAGGACTTCTGGGAACAGAAGTTCTTTAAATTTGATGGCCTACACCTCTCAAAGGAGGCGACCTGAGAACTAGGGCAAAATTTTGACATTCACATCTGTCAGTTAAACTAGTAGATGGGGAGGTGGCACAGGCACCCCAGCACAAAAGGGTTGCCAAATGCCCCTCCCCCATCACCAACTAATTTAACATAAGAATATGCCAATCATATTAGAAACAAACATTGCACCAGACATACTCAGACCAAGCATTTCAACACAATTACATGACCAAAACATTAAAAATTAAAATGACCAAAACAGAAGGGAATGGAAGGCAATGTGCGTCAATGCTCATAGTCTGCCAAACAAAATCTCTGATCTTACAGCAATAATGGCATTTGCACAATTAGACTAGGTCACTGTTATGGAAACATAGTTCACTGGGAACAACTCCTGGGATGTCACCGTCCCAGGGTATGCATTATTCCAGAACGATCACAATGGAAAGAAAGGAAGAGGGGTGGCATTATATGTCAGAGATGACATATGCATAACATAAATCCAGGTGAAAACACAGTAAAGCAGAGGTCCTTTGGGTTACACTAGGAGACGGGGAGAAATCCCCTATCTGGATAGGAGTCATATGCAGACCTGCATCCCAGGAGGCAAACATAGACAAGGAGCTCTTGGAAACCATCTCGATGATGGTGGACAGGGGCAAGTTGTTGCTTGTGAGGGACTTCTGTCTTTCTGATGTGGAATGGTCCTCATACACATTATCCTCAGAGTTCCTTTTTGCACCAAAGGGAGCAGGTTTGCATCAACTGGTGAACTCACCCACCAGAGACAAAGCAATATTGGATCTAGTGCTGACAAACAACACAAGGATCCCAGAAGCCGAGGTGGGAACCAATCTAGGAACCAGTGATCACAGTTCAATCTGGTTTACTGTGAACAATATGGAGGAAAATAGTCACACCAAAATCAAGGTACCAGATTTACGAAAAGTCATCTTCCCCAAATATGAGAACTATGCTTGAATCCATGCTAGAAGGAGGAATTACAGGAGATGTAGAGGACTGCTGGAATACTCTGAAGGCTGCTCTGCATACAGTTACAACTGTATGCATGAAGCAGATCAGCAAGTCCAAAAGAAGAGAAAGACATCTCTGGTTCTTTCATGAAGTAGCATCCAAAATCAAAGAGAAAAAAAAGACTTTTACACAATTCAAGTGAACAAAACACAAAGCAGACATGGAATAATACAAGAACAAATGAAAGGAGGCATGGGAAGCTGTTAGAAGGGCAAAAGCACAGATGGAAGAGAAAATAGCATAGGGTATTAAAGAGGGAGACAAAAACCTTCTATAGATAAATAAGAGAAAAAAGAAAAACTAAGGAAGGAATGTCTGACTAGCAACCAAGGAAGGTAAGATGGCACAGAGTGACGAGGACAAGGAAGAAGTACTAAATGAGTTCTTTTGCTCTGTCTTCACCATAGAATACAGTGGCAAAGGTCTCACACTGAGCAGGACAAAGGAGGATACCTAGGAGCAGATAATAGCCCCTTCACAAGGGAGAGGGTCCTAAAAGAGCTTAATAAACTGAAAGTGGAAAGAGCCATGGGACTGGACGGCATACTCCCTAGGATTTAGAAGACACTCTGAGAGAAACTGGCCACACCACTGGCTGAGCTCTTCAAGAAGTCACTAGACAGTGGGAAAATACCTTAGTACTGGAAACAGGCAACCGCTGTGCCCTTACACAAGAACGGAAACAAGGAAAAGGCAGGAAATTACCACCATGTCAGTTTGACCTCAGTTGTGGGGAAAATAATGGAGTCACTACTAAAAGAGAGGATAGTGGCGTACCTAACAGATACTGGAAAAATTTACCCAAAGCAACATGGCTTCACAGCAGGATGTGCTTGTCAAACCAACTTGATTGACTTCTTTGTCTGAGTCACCAGAACATTGGATCAGGGAGGGATGGTGGCCATTGTATACTTAGATTTAAGCCAGGCCTTTGACACCGTCCCTCACAAAAGGCTAACCATCAAGCTGGAACATATGGGAGTTGGCCAGAAGATGGTCAGCTGGATCAGTAACTGGCTGAATGATAGGACTCAGAGAGTGCTAGTCAATGGATCATTGTCAAGGGAGGGAAGGGTGACTAGTGGCGTCCAGCAGGGATCAGTACTGGGACCGATCCTGTTTAACATATCTATAGCAGACATAGCAAATGGATTAACAGAGAAGGTTTGCCTGTTTGTAGATGACACAAAAGTCTACAACAGAGTGGACACAAGAAAAGGAGCAGACAACATGGAAATTGACCTTAGAAGGCTAGAGGATTGGTCCAAGGACTGGCAGTTACAATTTAACACCAAAAAGTGAAAGGTAATGCACTTAGGAAAGAGGAACCCTGGAAAAAAGTACACACTGGGAGGACATCAACTTGAGGAGACACAAACAGAGCGAGATCTCGGTATAATCATCACTACAAATTAATGGTAGGAAAATAATGTGAGAAAGCAGCACAGAAAGCAGGTGGCATCCTCGGATGTATAAGTAGATGTATTTCTAGTAGAAAGAGAGAGGTCATCATACCCCTCTACAGGTCTTTGGTAAGGCCACACTTGGAGTACTGCATTCACTTCTGGAGACCTCAACTCAAGAAGGACATTGACAGTTTGGAAATGGTGCAGAGAAGGGCTACTAAGACGGTGCATGGACTGCATCACAGATCATATGAAACAAGACTCAGGGAGCTGAACCTATACTCACTTGAGCAGAGAAGACACAGAGGAGACATGATTGAAACATTTAAGTATGTGAGGGGATTTAATGCAGCTCAGACAGGCAATCTATTTCAACAGAACAAGGCAGCATGCATGAGAGGGCATGATATGAGACTGGTAGGAGGAAGGTTCAAAAGCAATCTCAGGAAGTACTTCTTCACAGAGAGAGTGATAGACCCATGGAACAGCCTGCCCCAGGAGGAGGTAGCATCAAAGACGACAATCAGGGAGTTTATACTCATATGCGACAGACATAAAGGACAAGTTAGGACAAAGGCTGCATAGGGAGGGGGGTAGTTCTAGGCAGACTAGATGGATCGCATGATCCCCATCTGCCAACGCTTTTTTTATGTTCTTATGTTTAAAAAATGATAGTTGTTACATTCATGAGGTGCTGTGGAGAAATGGCTATGTTAAAAACTTTGCATCAAAACTAAAGTCATTACTCTAGGTATGTGCATCAGCGCATCAGTGGTTGCATTGATGCTCATGCCTAGAGTCACGGCTTCAGAGTTTCTGCTCTACATTTCTGTATGCTTGAGCACTCATTTTCATTAATAAAATACTTCGCCATATTCAGGGGACTATCAGCATTTTAGAAATCCAAAAATTCCACATAACAAGTTAAATTAACTACTCCTGCATGCATGAGTTTATCTGCTCAGAAACTAAGACTATCCCTTGGTTGACAGTCTCCTGATGTTGAAAGTGGCTCAGCTGTTTGCTGACCAGCTTAATTCCAATTAAAGAACTGAAGCCCTCTTTGACTGTATCAATTTGGTCCTCTGAAGCTCACAAAGTTTCTGTCCAGCAAGCAGTGAGTGGTGTCACTACAACAGTGCGTGCTGATTGGTCTAGGCTGCCAAACCCCTGCTATATTGAACTGCATTTGGCTCAGCAGTGGCACATCCCCCAGATCTCCTTTACTTCTACTAAGGTTCATACTAAGTGGAAAATAGGAAGAAGAAGGATAAAAACCCAAGTATGCACCATCCTTATAAGTAATACTGCAGAGTTGCACTACCAAGAATATATTTGTCAAGTCTAGATTTAAACTGTTCTTTACTTTGCACCACTATTATGTATTCAGGTAAAGCATTCCAAAGGTTAACAACTTGAACTGTATATGAGTATTTTCTGGTATTAGTTCTAAACGCTTGCCCTTGATTTGTAATGGGTGACCCCTGGTCTCAATGACAGCAGTTTTGAACTCAATATCAAGTTTGCACATCAGTTCTGTGTCCTGTAGAATGTCATGCAGGAAGAAGATGTCACTACACACATGTCGAGTTTCTAGTGACATAACATTTAGTGACTGAAGCCTCTTTTCATATGATAGGTCTTGGTACCCTCCACTATTTTTGTAAATCTACACTGTACATGCTCCAGCTTTTGTCTTTTTGTAGCAAAACATTTGGTGTGCATGTGCATCAAACGTTAAAAGGAGCTGATGAAGATTTGTTTCACATACAGTTTAACTGCCCATTGTATGAAAAATGATGCCTGCAATATCTAAGCAATATTATAAATACGTATAGCTTCTCCCTCATTATGTGTATCGGGATTTTACTAGACTCCTGAAATGTAGAGGAAGCATGATGTTTAGTAAAATACATTAATGCTGCCAGCAGCCATAGGAAAAAATGGTGCTAACATATATATATATGGAAAAATGCTATGTCATTGTGATATAAGAACACCCTGTTAATGTGTAATATAGAATGAAAATAATTTTGATATGTAAACACTTCAAAAAAAATTGTAATGACCTCAGTTGAACAATAAAATTATAAAATTCTAAGGAAAATTTAATTCTACAGAGTAGAAATGGACACGTGAGATTGATAGTAAGGGACATAAAAATACTGTCATCAAATTTAACTTGAAATCAGGAAAATAATCATAATATCAATACAGAGGAACTAAGAGACAGGAAAAGATACTGACTGGCAAGTGGAAATAATGCAGACAAGCATATACACAAAAAAGCATTGTTAGGCAATGGGTGACATACAAATTAAACTTCCAGAAAGGTCATACAATTGCCAATATATCTAATGGTTGAGACATTGAATTCATTATGTCTTTAATTCTTCTTTAGAAATAGAAAACAGTTTATTATGCAGGTAAATATAAAGTGGGATTCAAATGTAATAACTTAAAAATAATTGTAACGACATGGTAAAGAAGTCAGTATTAAGTCATTTAGAGTATTACCAAAAGTAATAGTATTTCAAATAGTGACTGAAGTCCACAACATCACTGAACCCTGCAGACTGTACAGTACGAAGTGTGATGGTCCATTTAGATTTTCTTTTGTAATAAAAGATTAAGTCTGCAGCGCTGACCATGGAGGGAGGGGGCACATGTTTCAGACCCACAAAGTGGAGGTCTGCCAAAGTACCACCATGCTGCAGTGCAAAATGGTAGGTCACTGCACTTTTCCTATTTTGTGTACTGTGTCCCTGGTATGCTCCTGTATACATTCTTTAAATTTACGAATAGTTTGTCCAACATAATAAATATGACAAGAGCACCAAAGAACACATGCAATGAAGCTGGTCACACAGGTTATAAAGGAGCCAGTATTAACCAGAATATCATTTTTTTTTAACTGTTTTCCTGGGGATGCAAATTTACAGACTAAAAGTACTCCACACCAGTACAAAATGTTAGGTTTTGGAGGAAGTCAGTGTAAAGTACTGCTAGCTAATGATTTTCACACAATGACTGGATGTCAATGTGTCATTCAGGTTCTTGGTCCTCAAAAAAGACACTCTTGGTTGTCTGGTAAAATATTTTCAAGGTTTGAATCAAAATTCAGTAGGGGACAAAACCTATGTGTCCAGTTACCAATTCTGCCAACTAGCCTAGACGTTAGAGTAACAAGCTATGAATGAGCTTGGTACATCCAGCAGACCTCAGTTTGATTCCCACAACCTCCACTTGAATATTGGATGATTCTGAGCAAGTCATTAACCACCCAAGTTCTCCCTGGTTGCCCCGAAAACAGGCACTTGTGTATAGTGGGCCTTACCTGGTTAACAAAAGAATAAAATAAATAAATATGATTACATTCAATAATGAATGTAAGGGGGGACTCCATATCTTTTGAGTTACTGACTTCCTTTTAGGCTAATAAAAGTGGCTCCCTACCTCATAGTAGAGCTATTTGCTATGCTTTGTGAATTATTTATTCCTCATATTCACATTGCTTAAAGTGTTCCATCATCTCAACAGCCTGTTTTGGGTATGTCTCAGAATGTGAATATTTTTTTTTGTTTTAACTGTTTGAGCTTCCCCTAGAAAACTGAATTGATCAGTCTTCTTGGCTGGGCTCTGATGGAGTAGAGTGCAGTGTTGGTAGCCATGGGCTTTCAGCAGCCCTTTGTGGACACAACCTCATTTGGGATGCCAATGAGAGTAACTATCCATCTTATGGGTGAATTACAGATTGTTATTATTTGAATTTAGGTAATCAGTGAAGTCATGGAAATCCCCTCACCCTGCCACACACAAAACATGTCATTGATAAAGAGCAGCCAGAGAATGACACTCAGAGAATATGAATTATGTGTGTCATCAAATATATGTTCTTCCTCCCACAGGCACATATGTAAATGTGCATAGTAGAGATTGGGGCCACCCCCATGGTGATTCCACACTGTTTCAGGTGGAGTACACCTTATCAAAAAGAAAATAATTTTATGCAAAATAAACTCAAGGACCTGCAAGAGGAGGAACCCCCAAAAGCCATCTCTGGTTGCACTGTTGCCAACAAAGTACTGCACTGCCTCCAGTCCCCTGTGATGATGAATCACCAAGTACAGACTAGTGATGTCAATGGTGAGCCATTTATAGTTTGCCTCCCACATAAAATCCTTGACCCTCCCCATAATGCCCACAGTGTCTCAGCTGTGGAGTCTCAGACTAAAAATAAAAGGTTCTAAAAAATGCCTACGTCATAATTTGTCCCGGTCATTTTGTTCTGTGACAACTCATCCTAGACTATTAGCTCTGGTGTCAAACAGCTCCAATGACAATTCATCCCTAGACAATTCACCCCCAGCATAAATATTATAAAATAGACTCCAGGTGGGCACATTTTGCCCACCAGATGAGGCAATGTGCTCTAAGGTTGCAGAAGTGGAAGTCATAATGCCATTGTTGTTGGAGTACAGTATGATATGTAGTGGGAGTGAATTGTCTGGGGATGAGCTGATGTGGGAGACAATTGACACCAGAGCTAATAGTCTGAGGCAAGTTGCCATGGAGCTAAACAACCAGGATAAATTGACGTGTTCCCATAAAAAAATAGTCCACAAAGAGGGACAGGTTCTTGGTCAAAGATACCACATTCAGGCAGTTGGACATACTGAGGGTTTGACAGAGATTTGTGCACCTTTGGTATTGTGTAAAGTATAGTTGTCGCAGGATGAATTACTGAAACAAAGCTTCCTCTGGGCTGATCCTGCCTCTATATAAGGTATTATCTAGCACATCAAATAACTCAGAAACTCCTTTGTGAGGTTCTACAGTAACTACGGTGAAGATACTTTTCAGTTTGAGATAGTAATTCTAATAACTTGCTCCAATAAATCAATTCAAGAATCATAACAATATTGTTCCCCTTGGCAGAGGGCTTTGTGTTCATTCCAAAAAGTTCACTGAGTTGGTGCAAAGCTTGCCTCTCTGAAAAGGGGAGGTTGGCTCTCTGTGTCAGTTTTTCATTTTTAATCAAGTTATCCACCTCTAACAGAAGCACATTTTAAATGAGTCAATTGCCACATGTTCTGTAATGGAGCACAAAACAGACATTGGGCCAAAGCTTCTTGGTTGCAGAAGTGAATGGACCTGTAAATCATAATCTGCAGGACTGTTATCATGCATTCCTAAAAGTTCATTGAGTTCAAAGAGGTTAATTAAATCCATCTGCTCTTCATACTCAAATGACACATTCATTATAAATGCACTCTGATCACCAATTAGTTCATCACTGATATCATGCTCAGTGAAATATGTTGATTGTTTGTTTATTTGCTTAATGAGTAAGCACACTGGAAAATAAATTCCATTTGCAGGTGCGACTCACATGGAATAACATATACAACATAAAACATAACACAGATCAATACATGAAATAAGAATAAAAATTCCACTGCTAAAAATACAAAACATTAGTTAAAACATCCACAATCAGATAAACTTGTGAAATACAAAGGCAGCACATGTGAAAAAGATTTAGCAGTTGTTTCATTTCTAACAAGAGGTAACTTATTGCAGTTTCTTGGTGCTGAATAAGCAAAGGCCCATTGGCCAGTAATTGTTCACATAAATGGCAACTTCAATACCCTGTTGTCAACTCTTTGCCTAGCGTAAAACCCAGAATCAAAATACTGAAAGTGTCTAAAAAGGCTCAAAGGCACACCAGACATCATAATTCTAAATAAAAATTTGCCCATTATATATAAACAATTTAAATGTACCTATAACCAACCCATTCATTTCAAAATTTCACAATGATGTGTAGTTTGAGGTAGTATCAGTGAAAATTTTCCAAATAAACTATAGTAAAGCAGATTTAGTTTGCTGCCACATTAGATGAGGTATTGTCTGTGACCAAAGATGGATCATTTTCAATCAGTGCCATACATTGCTTGGCTATTGCCATTCTAGACTCTTCAGTAAGAAAAGAACATAATCTATATAATAGGGGTGAGTTAGCCTGAGCTTTTGAAGTGATTCTTACAAAGTGTGAGACATAGTTCAAGTTAGCATCCAATGTAAAACCTAAATACTGGAAAGTATGTGATTAGCATTTGAGTGTCTGATACTACTTTTGAGCATTTGGCATCATTTTCCAATGACTTCCTTTTATCATTCAGAGTACTGTAGTATGTTGCATCACTTGAACAGTACTACTGTATCTGAAATATGCCCCTCTTTAGTAATAATCTGAACTCTCTGGCAACCCACATTGGGCCAGTGATGTCTGCACAATTTTTAATTAAATGTACTTCAGTTTCAGTTTATGGACAGATTTGAAAATGTATTTGCAAAAGTTGACAGTGTTAAGTGTAGGTGAGGGTATACAAGAAAAATGCCATGAGAGGAGAAGTTCTTCTGCTGTAGTGAGTTTGATCCCAGCTAAATTAATTATCATTACTGTTCTTAACCCTCAGGACCCTCTATGTTTTGGGTATGTAATAATTTCCTTCCCCATCTTGCCTTTTAGAAATAGTTCTGTTATGTTTTTTTTTTTTGTTTGTTTGTTTGTTTGGTGGATTGGTCTTTTTGTTGTTTCCTTTCATTTGGGGCTCCCCTGAAAAATTAACCTATGCAAAAATTATGGGTTGGCTGTCAAAGAAATCTGAATCATTGCTGCATACATCATTATGAATGTCATTAAAGCTAAACAATCTTGACTCATCTCTTTGATTGCTTCTATTTCTAGCAGCTTATTGTTTAGCTGTATTTCTGGATCTGTCTCTACTTTTAGATCTGTTGGATCTATCCCACAAAAAGACTTCTCTTTCTTGAAATCTAAGACATACCTCTAGTTTTGATCTTTTTCTTACTAAAAGTTATTTTTCAGGTTTAGCAATCTGAGTAATATAAATTTTGTTTAAACTGCTAAAGTCACTGCAGCCTCTGAATGATGTGAGCAAATGTTGCATTGTTGCAACTTCAGCTGAAGCAGATGCTTCTATTCTTTAACACACTTAATAAGGGCTTGCATCAATTTATTACTGCACTCCCTTAGTGTACCATCCAAGACCGTTTTTAACTCAAGGTCATCCAGACCACATGTTGGCAGCTTATCCAAGAGTAGACCCCCCAGAAGCCCACCCTTTCTCCAGATAATGCTCCAGTGAAATGTAATTATAGGAAAAATTTACTCCTCTCCCTTTTAAATCTATTAAACAAGTCCTTCAGTTCCAGGCTTCTGTTGATATTTATGTTTATTTAATCTTTGGTAACCATGTAAAGCCCACTAGGCACAAGTGCCTCTTTTCAGGGGTGACCTTGGAGCACTGGTGAGGTTGAACGACTTGCTCAGAGTCATACGAGACAGTATTCAAGTGGAGGTTGTGGGAATAAAACCCAGGTCTGCTGGATGTACCAAACTCATTCACAGCTCATTACTCTAACCTCTAGGCTATACTACCAGCCCCTAAAAGTATTAAATACTATTACTAATACTTGCCCCCATTTCAAACAGTGCCTTCCTTTTCTGCTCCCTTTCAGTAAGACACTGATTCCATGTTCTCAAGACAGTCAAACTCCTCTATATTAGACAGCTCAATTTATCTCAGGAATACTAGTGTCTGGTTCAAAGGGGCTGACATTCTAAAGGATGAGCGTGCATGACCTGATATTTGCTCTTTAAATATCCTGGTACAGAAATATGAGTAGCTGAGTTTCAGTACCATGAATAACTGCTTGTATCTATCCAAAGTTACTTAGAGTCAATTAACAATTGCAGATTGCAAGTATAATGTTGTGCTCCTACCCTAGGAAGGTTGCTGCTGTGTCTCCAACCTCACTTTTTTATCTGTGATGAACCAGCAGCAGCAGACCTATTCAGTGTGTACAGTATTTAAAGGAAACAGAAGAGCAAAAAAAAATGTCAATGCACACTGGAGACAGGATCAATGCTGGTCAGGGCAGCCAGCCCAGAAATATCAAATACCAAAGGGATGTATAAGCACTCAGAAAAACAACAGGCATGCAGTAAAGTGCAAGCCCCAACAAATTAACAGTTTAAAGCATTGTTTTTGCAAGTATTGAAAATGAGAAAAAATAAAAAGAATTTCATTGCACATTATGGGTTCACTGTGTTTGGCTAAAAAAAGGTATATATATACTGCAACTCAGAATCTGAAGCCCTAAGCAGAATAAGTGTTTTTTTTTTAAGAACAGTCAACACACATGTATAAAGAGTCAGAGGTGGGACTCTAATATAGTGAACATGGCATCATGACCACTGTGTTTGAATAATCACTATAAAGTGATTATTCAAACACACAAGCAAGTTGTTATATATATATATATATATATATATATATATATATATATATATATATATATATATATATATATATATAAAACAACTGATAAGACTGAAACAAGGTTATTTTACAGACAACAAAGTGGCCATGTTATCCTTCTCATTTTGATATACTTTCAATAAAAAAATTAGGTCCCTTTGCTGTTTATCTTCAATCAATCAATCAGTCAATCAATCAAACTTTATTTAACCAGGCATAACACCATTGAGCAAGCTCATTTTCAAGATGGTCCTGGACATAAAAAATTAATCACAGGTAGGTACAAGACAGGAAAATAAACAATTTACATATGAGAGGCTTAAACAGACCTATACAACAAGGGCTAACATAGTTAAGAGCTAGTTATAGCACGCTAAACAAACAGGCATAGTAAATCTAAGGTTAGGATGATTCAATTCTTTGCACTTGCTCGGATATGTAGCCCACTGGTCATTCTAGTATGAGACTTGAGGGAAGGAGAGGTAGGGAAGGTGGAGGTATAGAAGACAAGGGATAGGTAGGGTGATGTTGTCTGGAAGGGTTGGGAAAAGGGGTTGCTAAAGATGCTGGAGCCCCACTGATAGGGGAGGTGGGAGTTGCCTGTTACTTGAGAGTCAGGGGATTCTTTGGATCTTATTTTTCAATGAACTTCCCTTGGCAAACATTGCCTGAACTTCTGTCCTTTATGAGAATAATGTGGTGCTCTTCCCTAAAAGTATGACTGCTCTTGCTCTATGACACCTCCTTACTTCAAATGTTCACAGGTTTTATGAGTAGTTTTCAAAAAATAAAATGACGATACATCTTAAAAGAGACAAAATCAATGCTTTTTGCATGATATTTACAAGGACTATATAGTTAGATTCCTAAGAAAAAAGAATACAACAGTTCCATTACTTTATGTGTGCAGACATTGATAGTATCTTATCTTACAGTGACCGTATTGCTAACATGGTAAACACTTGTGTCATTTTGGTTTAGTTTATCAAAAAAAATTACAAGGGATATAAGACAGTTGCTTATCTTGATTTTACCCCCCCCCCATAGGTTGTGGTCTCACTGTATATTCTGATGCATCTAAATCATCTTTTTTAGTGTTTATTACTGTGGTAACCATCTATATCGATAATGGTAGCAATCACTGTAGTGCTGCACAGTGATGCAATAGTAATTGCTGTTACTGAAATGTGACTTATTGCTTTATGAGCAATAGCAGATGCTGTAAGTATTGCGGTAGCAAATCCAATAGCATGTTAACACTATGAATGGTGATGGCACCACTGTATTTTTTATTATTTATTGTGTGTTCGATATAGTCTAAAATTTTATTCATTTAGTTTTTGTTTACCGGGTAGGTGCACTAGCCAAAAAATGACTATTTTCAGACACAACCCGGGAGAGTACAGAGACAAACTTCAAGAGAACATTATGGAACAAAATGCAGGTTACATATAGATGTTTGAGGCATTAACAGCAGAAAATGACAACAATTTAAGTTAGTAAGAAGAATACAGCAGTAGAATTTAACATGTGACACTTACAATCAGGTCAAATAAAGTGACGAAGCAATGTTCAACCAAGTTACATGTAGCTGTATAAGGCATTAACAGCAAAACAAGACTAAGACTGAGGTAGTGAGAAAAATGCAGCATTAAAATGTACAAGTGACAATACATTCAGGTCAAATAGAGTGACTAAGCAATGTTCAATCAGCAAGGGGTAAAGTGCTGTGAGAGCAGTAGAAGCCAGGCAGTAATAGTTGAAGGGGGAACTAGAGAGAAAGTGTAGGGAGTAGGACGGCAATAGGTGTTGGGGGGGACATAGATTAGGTATAGAATAAGTACAGTTAACCCAGTAGGGTATAGCCGGTGATGGAAGAATGAAGCTGTGCCAATTAAGAAGAGAAAGCAAACACATTTTCCAGAAAGGTGCAATAGGAAATGGTAGATGAATGCTAGAAGTTTAGGAAGTGAAAGTGAGAGGAAATGCTCCATGTTGGAGTGGACCCCAGGCGCCCATGAGACCACAGAGGGAAGAGAGGAGTTAGAGAGTAAAAGGCTAGGGTGGTTTGAAACAAGCATTTGTAGGAAGAGAAGAAGAGATAGTGGCATAGCTCTCTCTTAAGAGAGATGTGGGATGCAGTTTGGCATAGAGTTAGAGGGAGTGAGTTCCAGAAATTGGGCACATGACAAGCAAAGGCACTACCACCTTTTGCGGTGCGGTGTCTCAGGATGTGAACTGGGACATTTTTGGCAGAGCAAAGGCCATAGCTGGTTTTCTGGTATTGAAAGAGACAGGCCAGGGGTTTAGGCATTTGGGATCTGATAATGTTATCAGTAATGGACCTGAGTATGCAAGACCTTAGTTCTTGGGGCAGAAGTCATCCTAGATCTGAGTAGAGAAAACAGTGATGTTTCAGCCAGGGGTAGCAGGATGCAAAGCAGCAGCAGATGTTATTATAGATGACATCCCACTTTCGAAGACTCAAATTGCAAGCAGAAACATACATAACAACCCCATAGGTGAGAGAGGGAAGTAATATCCCACAGGCAATGGCAAGCCTAGCAGAGGGGGGTGAGTGCATAACTAGTACAGTAGGCAATGCCAAGTTTGGAGTTAACCTGCTTACAGATAGTTTGGATGTGGAGATCGAAGCTCAGAGATGGGTAAAAAGTGACACACAGATATTTGAAGGAATTTACCACCCCTACATTTGCACCATCAAGGGAGAAGACATTAAAGTGTGTCCGGGAATGTCTGAGTTTGAGACTGGAGTCAAATACCATAGCTTGGGTCTTAGATTTATTTAAAACAAGTTTGTGATTGGTGAGCCACTGTTGGATAAGTTGAAAGTCACTAGAGAGCTGAAGATTATTGTCCTCAGTAGTATTGGAACTGGTATACAGTACAATGTTATCCACATATAATGGGGAGGAAGTACTGCGGAGGTTTGTGGTGATGTTATTGATGAAAACTGAGAAAAGCAGAGGACCTAGGATGGACCCTTGTGGAACACCAATGTTGATCTTCACCTTGTCAGAGAGGGTGGAGTTAAATTTCACATATTGAGATCTATCCGTCAGATAGCTATCAAACCAGTTCACAACATTTGGTGAGAAACCTAGAGAGTTTAAGGTGGCAGTGAGGATGGAATGGTCAACTAGATCAAACGTCTTAGTCATGTCAATGAACATGACCCCAGTAAGCCTGCCAGAGTCGATGGCCACTAGGGTGTCAGACGTGAGTTTGAGTAGTGCAGTAGGGTTTTATTATATCCCTTGTGGAAACCATGTTGGGCAACAATTAAGGGGTCATGTTTTAGTAGAAAGTCATTTGTTTGGGTGGCAACAAGTTTCTCAAGGATTTTACTGAGAACTGATAGGATGGCGATGGGTCTGTAGTTGGATGGGTCAAGAGGATCACCTTTTTTTAAATACAGGGGTCATTCTGGCCATCTTCCAGATATCCGGGGCAGAGCTTTGACATAGGGAGAGAGTGAAAATCTTGGCTAGGGGAGCAGCTTACATATAGATGTTTGAGGCATTAACAGCAGAAAATGACAAAGATTTAAGTTAGTAAGAACAATACAGCAGTAGAATTTAACATGTGACACTTACAATCAGGTCAAATAAAGTGACTAAGCAATGTTCAACCAAGTTACATGTAGCTGTATAAGGCATTAACAGCAAAACATGACTAAGAATGAGGTAGTAGGAAAAATGCAGCATTAACATTTACAAATGATGGGGCAGCTATTTTCAGGAGCTTGGGTTCCAAGTAATCAGACCCCATGGCAGCATACTCTGAGATGTTTTGTTGCAGTCTAAGAACCTCACTTTTTAAGACAGACTTGAAGTGGAAAGTGGGCCCGATGGGGTTGGGGTTGGCTGGTGTGACAGGTTTGATAAGGTAGAGAAAGTGAAGGTGTAATGAGTTTGGTCAGCAAATTGTACGTTAAAAAAGTTAGAAATAGTGAGGGGATTGTTACAATGGATGCCATTTAGAGACTTGTCATTAGGTACAAGAGACTGACTGGATCCCATGAAGAACTTAATATGAGACCAGAATTTTTTGGGTCCCCCAGGAGTCTATTAATAGGTCCTTGCAGTATAGGTTTTTTGCTTGTTTGTTTTTTTTTTCTTACAGGAGTTTCTCAGAGCTCTGTAGATATTAAAATCCACTAGAAGACCAGATGTTCTGTAATGAATTCAGCTTTTGTCCCTCTGTCATAATTTAGAGAGAAGGCTGTATTTTAGCCATCGGGTTTGCCTATTTCTTACCCGTCTGGTAGCGAGATGACAGGGGTTTTCTTGTAGAGCTAGGAATTTGGCCAAAAAGAGATTAAGAGCAGTCCGAGCATCCAATGTACTATAAAGAGTGGACCAGTCAGTGTGGAAAACATCAAACAAGAAGACCTGTGGATCAAACTTCACGTAATTACAGTAGGTAATAAGACAGGACTTCATTGGTTCAGGCCTGCCTTTACCCCAGATACAGAAAGTGGGTGAGTAGTCAGTGGTGGAATCAGGTAGGATGCCTGCATCAATGATGTTCTTGGGATGGTTCATCATAATCCAGTCCACCAGGGTCCTGGTGTTGGATTGAGGAACGGTCCTAAGTGGGTAAAGAGATAAGCTTGTGCAGGTTGAAACTTTGTAGTCTGGTCAGGGCTGTTGTTTATGTGTTCCCCAGCCAGTTAACATTAATGTCACCTAGTATAAGAACTTAATTATTCCCTGAGTGAAAAGCAGTTTGGTTGAGACGCTCATCCAATCCTTTTAGGCTATAAGTAGGAGGATTGTAGGCACAGATAATATGCAACTTTTTTGTGCCAAGGGTGAGGAGGACACGAAGAGCTTCACAGAGGTTTAAGGAAGTTGAGCTGATGACCGAGAGCTGAAGGTGTCATTTGAAATATATGGCTGTACCTCCCCCCCTTTTAGGGGCACGTCTATCACACCTCAGAAGATTATAGGATGATAGGGAGCACTGTGAGACAGGGGGTGGATGACTTCAGCCAGATTTCAGTAAGGCACAGTATATCTGGTTTATTGAGTCCTATCCAGGATTCAAGTTCTGCAAAGTTCTGCTCGAGGCTCCTAATATTGTGGTGTGTTATTACTAGGCTTTTGGCATTTGTGATAGGAGTGGCTGTTTGGAATTAAAGGCCCAGGGTTTGGCTGTATATCCCCAGAGAGCAGAATGGCCAGTAAGAGGAGGTACCAGAGCTTATGGTGCAGGAAAGGTGATGGCACAAGTTTGCAAGAAGCATCATTTATGGGCATGGGCAACCAAATGGATCCAGGCCTTGTTTAGAAGTAATGGTGTGAGATCACTGCATAATGCAAGTCCCACTAGAAGATTAGAAAATGTAAAATCATAATGTTGAGAGTGAGGAAGAGCAGCTTTAGCATGGGGGACCACTATTATTGATAGATGTAACAGAGGCAGTGTGGATATGAGTAGAAACAGCAGCAACTGTTTAAACATTCTCAAGCCACGAGACTAGGAGATCAGTGGAGTAAGATACTACTGGGGATTCAGTGATGAATGCAATGTGGCAAGAGCAAAGCGTGATGAGAATAGAACCAAAAGAGATGGCCCCAGTAGAAACAAAATAAGCCCTGCAGAGGCACAGAGGTTTAAAGAGTAAGCGTGCTGTGGATGGATGGAGAGACACTTTTAGAATAAGCAGGAGACAATATTGACTTAACAGAAAAGCAGGTCTAGGACACTTTTGTGTAAGCAGTGCTGGGTGAGAACAGCAGACCAGTGAGGAAGCTTTAAGAGAGAGAGGGAGCTCAACAAAGGGGGTGGGGAGACAGAAAGCTTTAAGCTCCAGAACACTAGTAGTGGGAGCCAATGGGGGCAGGATGGGGTAGGGAAGGGAGGAGCTTAAGTGTATTTAAGGGTGGCCTGGGAAGGTGGGTTGGGCAAAAAATCTGGCAGCAGGAGCAGCAGTTGTGGAGGCTGGGGCTGTTTATAGGCTGTACCTGATGCTTGATTCCAGGGGGCTGGTGGCAGCAGGCTCCTTGGCACTTAGAGAGGCACAGAGTGGTGTCCAGGCATGCAGGCGGTGAACCACGGGTGGGTAGGTAGCCCAGTGGCTAAAAGGGCACCTGTTGGAAGAGGGACAGAACAGGGATTTATAGCACTCCAAAGTGGTGGGAGTGAAACTAAGATTAGAACAGAGACATAAGAGCTGCAATTTACTGAAAGAGGGACAAATGATGGGTCAGGAAGCAGACAGATAGGCACCAGCTCTGTAACTGACATTTGTAAAACAGTGGGGGTGGGGCAAAACTAAGACAGAAATCAAAATGGTAGCTGCACTGGGTTAAAATACAACAAATCAGTATGTTGTGCAGACTTTCAGCAAAGAAATCTTAAACTCTGAATCCTGACTTTAAATTCTGTACATTAATAAACATAGACACAGCAACTGAGGTGACAGGTTAAATACAATACAAAAACTGACTACAAGCAGAAGGAAGGGGAAAAATCAGTAGAGTGGAAGCTGTATAGAATGGCTTGGTGCACTGAAACTAAAAACTGCGCTTGCAGGGAGACAGGATCCCTGTGAGTGCAGGGTTTCAGATGCAGGAGGGAGAAATAAAAGCAAATCTATTTCTTTACTAGTTCCAGAACCAGTGGCATCACCAGGCTGTTTTTGGGGAGGCTGAAGCCCCCCAATGTAAGTGCAAGCTCCCCAATCATTTTCCCTGAAAAATTTTTTTTTTTTTGCAAATAACTGCACTTTATTGCACCAACAGCATTAACAATAACAACTTGTACATGATCCAGACACGCGTAGTACCTTTACAATAGGATATAAAATTGGATACAGTACAATAACAAAATGGAATAAAGCAAGATAAAAGAACTAAAACCGATCCTAGACTAACCTCCCAAACCCCCACCCCTAGGTCTGACAGCCCAACAAAAAAAGAGGAATATTAAATTTACCTCAAAACTCCAGAAGGGATCATTATATGTAGATCAGAGAAAGGAAGGATAATCCAGAAAATCGAAAGGAAGTGATCCCTATTTGAGCCGCCTCAAATGGGGAAAAAAAAAACCAAAACCAGAAGTAAAGTGATAATTGAGGTAGGAATCTTCTGGGGCGGATTAATGTGTATAATACTGAAAAAGGAAAGAAACAGGTAAAAGGGGAAGAAACAGCCTCAGCTGTGTTGGAGGGAGAGATAGCAGAACTTCAAATAATCTCATATCTAAGTGCCTTTATCCACATTATATATTGCGGGGTTGGGATACCTTTCCCCTTTTGAGAGCTCAGAGCAAAACTACGCAACTGTTGAACTAGCCACCCTATCAGCCTTAAATATTCGAGTTATATTGCCCCAGCATTTTCAAATTTACACCTGAATTAAACATCAAGGCTACCATTCTTTCTGCATTTAGAGCTTTAGAAAGTGTCCCACCATTCCATACGTGAGGGAGCACCCTCTCTGCACCAGTAACGGAGAAGTAACAGTTTGGCCACTAAAGATATTAATGCTAACTGACATTTGTAAGTTATGGACGGAATATCAGCCAAGTTGCCCAGAACGCAAGTCTCTAGACTAAAAAACACCACTACATCAGTGAACGGGGTCATCCAAGAACGAATAGAGTCCCAGAACTTAGTTGCCTTAGGGCACTCCCAGAGTTTATGTAACGTGGTGGCCCACGGGTAACCACAGTCCTGACATATAGGGAACTATTTCTATAAATGCGTGAAAGCTTAGCTGGAGAAAGGTACAAATCATGCAGGATATTAAATTGTAGACCCCTCAGCCTATCTTGCTTGACGAAACTATATAAATCCCACCAAACTCTCAACCAGGTCTCATCTGGCCAATTTGGGAATAAGTTCACTTTCCAATAATGAGGGCAGGGGAGGCCTTGGCCTCCCTAAGGGAAAGAATGAGCTTATAAATATTAGAGACCGCTTTACTAGACACAGCAATAACTTTTATCTTTGCTACCAGATTCTCCGCCTGATCCTGTCCCTGAGCATCTTTAAGGAATGAATGAATACAGTTCCTGATTTGATAGAATCGATAACTATCCTTGGGGTTGACTGAAAACTCTCTATCAAATCTGGAAGAGAAATTAGGTGACCGCCCGACAAAAATCAGCCATCCTGGGTTAGCTGGAGGTGGCACCCACCATCCTTTTATCGGCCGATTACCATTAACAAGTTCGGGTTACTAAGCAGGGGTTGAAATAAGTCCTTTTAAAGGATATTTAGCAGCGCATAAACTGGAGAAGGGCTCTAATGTCCCATCCCAGTGGGGTATCTTTAATTTTTAGAGGGATTCTGCACCAGGGAGTGAAGAGGAGGGCTTCCAGATCCAACTTAGCAGTTTTGGCTATCAACTCATCTATGGCGCCGCTAGCCGAGGATGCTGGCGTGTCGGACGCCCACTTGGCCGACCTTGCCATATGGCTTGCTAAATAATAAATATAAAAATCAGGCACCTGTAAGCCTCCCTCTTCCCTACGACGGGTGATTTTACGATAGGCCCGACGGGGGGGTTTAGCATTCCAAATAAAATCGCTACAGTATTTGTGGCAAAGATTAAAAAAAGACTTGGGCAAATATATGTTGAGATTAAAGAGATAGTAAAAGACTTTTGGCAAAACCATCATTTTAATGGTGTTCGCTCTCCCCCAAAAGGAGAGAGGCAGTTGGGACCACCTGTTAAGGTCATCTCTGATCTGTTTAAGAAGGGGTTTAAAATTTAAGTCGTATAGTTGTGAAAAGTCTTTAGAAACTTTAATACCTAAATATGAGAATGAACCGGTCTACCAGGATAAGCCCAGCGAGTCACACCAAGCACGATGTAGGTGAGGAGATAATGAATAGACTGATGTTTTGCTCTTATTAAGCTTGTAGCCAGAAAATTCTGAAAATCGTGAAATAATGGAGAAAAGCTGTGGAAGAGAGGATCAACTGTGCCAGATGTGGACTAGAAGGTCGTCTGCAAAGGCAGACACCTTAAAATCAGCGTTTTGGATACTTACACCTTGGATATCATTGTCCAATTTGATTGCTCTAATTAAGGGTTCCAAATATAAATTAAATAAGTATGCTGAGAGGGGACAACCTTGTCGGGTACCTCGCATTAACTTAAAGGAAGATGATATCAGATTGTTGAAAGAAATTCGTGCAGAGGGACAGGTATACAAAATCTTAATATAACTCAGAAAGTTATCTGGAATACCGAATTTGGAAAGCACTTCGAACATAAATTCCCATTCCACCCTATCGAATGCCTTCTCCACGTCTAGCTCGACCAGAGAGGCTTCTTTATCTGGGCTCAAAGATTCATGTATCAAAAAAAACAATTTCCTAAAGTGGTCTGCTGATGAACGGCCGGCCATGAACCCAACTTGTTTGGGCTTAATAGCTCTATCCATACTGATTTTAGTCTATTGGCCAAAATATTCGCAAAAATTTTTACGTCAACATTTAATAGAGATATTGGCCTGTAGTTCGTCACAAGGTCCGGGGGGTTGTCTGGCTTTGGTAAAAGGATAATCCTTTCCTCAAAAAGAGAAGACTCATAGATTCCTTCCTTGTGCCAAAAGGCAAACAGTTGCCATAATAACGGGCAAGGGTGTCTTTAAAAGTCTTGTAAACAAAACCGAAAACCATCCGGCCTGGCGCTTTATCAAGTTTTAATGCATCGATAGCTTGCAAGATTTCCTTAGTCTCAGGGGCCTCTAGCTTACAGCTGAGGTCCAGGGGAGTTGAGGCAAGGAAATCCCAGCAAAAAACTCTTTCATTTTACGAGACGCCTCTGAGGAAAGGGGCTCACTCATGATATAAATTCTTATAAAAGCCAGTAAAGGCGGTCATAATATCGTTGGGGCCTGAGATTATGTCACCTGTCTCAGGGTGCCTTATGGAGGCAATCCACCTTCCGCTGTCTTCTTTTCAGCTGCGCCGCCAACAATTTCCTGCTTTACTACCTTGTCCTATGTAGAAGCCCCTCGTTGGCGGCAGATCTCTTACCTCTCTTCATGTATGACTGATACCAAACTCTTAACGACGCGAGCTCTTGTTTCCTGGGAGGAGATCTAAGATCTCCATTTATGGTGTCTAAAGCCCTTATTCTATCAAGGCAGTCCACCACTTTATGCGCAATTTTCTTTTACGGATTGTCGCCAGTCTAATAAATTACCTCCATGTGGCCTTCAGTGCCGCCCACACTCGGTCAATTGCTTGAGGAATCCCAGTTTACTTCAATGGTATGAAACATAAAGTTCTGGAATATCTCGAATGAAGAAGGGTCTTAAGCAGGTGATTATTCAGAGCCCATGAGTATGATCTGGAAGGTAGAGAGAATGGGAGGCACTCAAGGCCAATAGGTGAGTGATCAGAGATTACTCGACCAAAAATAGAGGCCTCTTGAATTAGAGAAAGTATCTGATGGCTTACTAGAAAAAAGTCTATATGAGAGTAGGTTTGGTGAACTTGTGAGAAAAAGGTATACTCCTTAGACTTAGGGTTGATTAGACGCCATGGGTCCGACAAACCCAGTGAGGACTTAAACTCAGATGATGCTGATTGTGCAGGGGATGAGTGAATGCTTTTAAACCATGAACGATCCAGGCAGCTGGATTGGACTAGGTTCCAGTCCCCACCTAAAATTAAAGGTTTATCAGCTATAGGCGCAAGGAGAACTGCCAGCCGGGTAAAAAAGGTAGGGATTCCTGATTGGGACCATAAATAGACCCTAGCACTACATCTATGCCCGCTAGTTTACCCAAAACAAGGATATATCTCCCTCGGATCAGAGATTACTTCTGTCGACAGAAAGGAACTCTTAGCCACAAGAACTACCACCCCTTTTTGCAAGTGGAGAAGCCCGCTCCAAAACTTGGCCCACCCATCTCTTTTAAAAGGAAAGTTGTTCAGGTAGCATGTGTTTCCTGCAAAAATGCGATTGATGGGTTAAACGCCAAATGATTAAGGACAATGTGTCTCTTTTGTTATCTCTCCCCTTTAATGTTCCAAGAAATTATACTCAACTCAGACGCCATATAACAACAGCAAAAAGAACATGTCCATTGTTGGGCTGTCAGACCCCCAAATCCCCAACAAATATAAAGCATGAAAGAAAAAAGAACCTACCACCAAACAACCCTAACCACTCCCACCCCAGCTTAAAAAAACAACTTGACCCCGGCCCTAAGCCGCCTCCGACCTTCTGGACCATGACACGCTCTAGCGATGGGGCCTCTCGCTACCTTAGAGAGTCGGTTAATTACCCCTCTCGAGAAAAACGGAGATAATGTAACTGCCTACAGTAACCTCCTAGAATGCTACACTAATGTAATTAACATGCAGCAAGCTCATAATTAACTAGAGGAAAGTAAACTAACAACCCTAATACCAAATTCTCTCCGTAGCCCCCTGACAAAGGAATAAATAGCTGTTAGAAATAACAGCTATATAATGTCAGAACATTGCTGCTGAACTGAGCTCTTTCATCAGCTCTTAGATTCAGGCCTAAGCAAGTTGGTAAAACAAACCAGAGTAAAGGAAAAAAACAACAAAAAAAAAAAACTACCCTATTGGCTGCCAAAACCAGACAGAGCAAACAGCTACCAGGCAAGTATAGTAATCATATAGCACCCCAAGAAAAGAAGGAAGAGGAAAAGAGGGGAGGTAGGGAAGAAAAAACAAAAACATATAGGCCTAACTAAGAGGGGAGCTTAAAAATCCTGTACTGCAGTGCCTTAAAATATTTCAAATTAGGTGATGAGGGCAGCCTGCATAGAAAAGCAAATTGTCCACCACAGGTCGGTCTTTTCCCCAAAGCACTGCTTAGATACAACCCCATAGCAACCAACAGTGAAAAGATCAGTAACATTACCCTATGCCCAATAGATAGAGTCTAAACCATACCCATTAAACACGTTGAAACCATTAATGTCGCCCAGCAAAATGGCACCTGGTGCTTATAACGAAATACTAAAATCAAGAAATAAAAATTAGAATTAAACACAATATATCAATATGGGAGAGGTTAGGAGGAGAGGGAAGAAAAGGGGAGGGGAAGGTGGGAATAAGGGGGAAAGGGAAACTAGGGAAGTAGAAAAAAGGGTAAGGTGTCCATTGTAAGTCCCAAAAGTCCAGCATCTAAGTGACCGACAGAGGAGAAAAGTCCTTGCTGAACCGCTGTGTACTCAGTCTTCCTTTCATGAAAGGCTGGAAGCTTGCCAGAGGACGTACATTCAGGTTTTGTGGAAGAGGTCCGGGAACCAGTCCTTTAGCACCTTCAGGGCTTCATCAGACGTCTCGAACAGCTTTTTCCCCTCCTTGTGGGTGACTTCTAGTTTAGCAGGGTATAACATGCGGTGCTTCACTCCAGCAGCCCAGAGCTTGGATGTAATAGGATGAAAGCTTTGCTCTCACATCCTGCTTTTGACTGTAAGATCTGGGACTAGGACGAAGTCTCTTCCTCCCAGAGAATTGCTGAGAGCCTTTGCTTCCTCAAAATCTGCTCTCGATCGAGATAATTCAGAAGCTTGAAAATTATGGGCCTCGGGGATCAGCTGATGAGGGTTTTGCTCAAGGCCCTGTGACCCCTCTCGATGATGTATTCTGGGCCATTAACTGAAGGGCCTACTGTTTTCCTCAACATTTTTTGCAGAAAGGCAATCATATTAGGCCCTTCCTCCCCCTCTGGTAAACCTAGTAGGACCAAGTTGTTCCTACGATTTCTGCCTTCAAGGTCTTCAAGGTGGTCCTCTGTTTAGAAACAGCTCTCTCAGCTCAGTCATTGCAGGCCCCTGTTTGTCAGCATTGCGCTCAAAGAAGAAACCCTTGCTTTCATCAGTGACAATCTAGCTAGTTGGGTTAGTGCAGGCTTAAAGTCTGCCACATCTTCAATGAGCTTAAAAAGGGCGTCTTTTATAGTGGACAATTCCCCATAAACACGAACTGGTGTTAAATCGTCTGCTGGGTCCGTTGGTGAAGTGCTGCGTTGGGGCCGTTTTGCCTCGAGCTCTAGTTTTACATCCGTTTCGCCCATACTCTCAAAAATGCAGAATTTCACTCCAGGAGACTTCTCCTACCTCTCCCAAGGCTGATACTGGTGGTTAGAGCTTGCAGAGAGGTGTAAAATTGAAGAAATAAGCGCGATTAGCGAGCGCTAGCCCCACAAACGTTCGCTAAGCTTCCCCGCGCATCACGTGACCTGTTTCCCTGAAAAATTTAAAGACTCACAGCTTCACTGCTTGCTGAGAAAAAAGGAAGCCATGGTTTAGAGTCAGCACTTTATAGCTCTACAGCATGGAGCTCACTTTCCTTTTTCTTTGTCTGGCCCGGGTCCTCCGGATCCTGCTGCGATCATTGGTGGTGCTAGTAGTGGAGGTTAGGAAATGCTTTGGTTGCCCCTGAACAGTGGCAGGGAGGAACTTTAGTGGTCTGGGTGCTGGTTTCCACCCATACACACTTTGTCACTGCACCTCATGGTCCGTCTGCCCAAACTTGTCCCCTGTTGGTGAATGCTGTATGAACTGCGATCAGCTGGGTGCCCGAGTCCGCGATTGTAGTGGCACTAGTTTACTGTGGAAAGGAGGTGGGGAAGACAGCTGAGCAGGGGAACTCCACCAGAACAACTACCAAAACAGACTCCGTCCCTTCATTCGGGGGGGGGGGCTACAGGAGAAGGGCCACAGTTGGGGGTCATCTCAGGAGACTGGAGCAAGAAAGGGGTTCGAGTAACCCACAAAATAGATAAAAATAAAACCAAAAAATGGCAAAACTGAAGGTAGAAAATAAAGAGGCCCCCCAAAAGGGCAACACACACTGCAACCAGTACAGAAGGCCAGGCAAAGGGATGGGAAGCAACCTGGAGCCTTCACAAAAGGGAAGAGAAAGAAATTTAACAAAAAAAAAGAAGAGAAAAAAATAACCACTCCAGCAAAGCTAGGCAGGGCAACAGCCTGCCGACCAGCAAGTGGCACTAGAGGCAGTAAACAAAGGGGGAAGGACAGGGGACTTCAATGGAAGCCCCATGTGTGGCAACATCCAATGTCAATGCTGGGAAAAAAAAGCCAGCAGACTGGAGAGGAGAGACAGGGGAACTGCAATGGCAGCCTTAAAAAAACACAAACCGTGCCACACTTATTCTGCAAAATAACAGGAAGCAAGCTAACAGACTTGCCAAGCCATATTTTTATTCGACCAAAAGAGAACCTGGGTGAGCATTACCCTTGTCACTTTGCATCTGAAATGGTGTGCTTGTGCTACAAGCACTACTAGTTGTCACAAATGCACTCCACAGGTTAGGCCCTCTGCTCCCACAGTGCCAACCTTTGAGTGCAATAGTGTGAACAGGTGACAAACAGGGTAACCCTTCTGTCTGTTTTGGGTCCAAATCACCTACTAGCCTCGAGTTCTGGAGGGAGTTAAAATGTGAACTTTATGCTAGCATACCCAGTTTACAGGCTTGGATATGTACCCTCTTCGGGAATGCAGTACAATCCTTCACCCAGGGGCACCAAGCCAGGTTTCCAAAATGTACCCTTACAATGCTATATGAGACCTAGGTATATTCTTACCTTTAAGTAAGCTTAGTAACACATTCAAGCCCTTAACAGCTGTCAGCCTTAAACACAGGTTCAACAAATCACATGTAAAATAACGGTGAAAAAGCACAGGCAGTATTTTCAACAAAATGCTGTTTACTAAAAAAATTGTAAAACAGGTAAGATCAAACACAGAACAATTATATCATTAACTTACAGTTACAATAAAAGGAAAATGGGAAGTTTCAGAACACAGACTCCAACCACAAATACTTAAGTTCTTTCTTATCTAGTTGTTACCACTAAGTGCTTTCAAGTCCAGAGAATTCAGTCTCTCTTGAATCCAGAATAATATGCTCTGTTTTCCCCAGATGTATGTTCATTTTGAAGTCCATCTCCCCACCCCTTTTGGGGAGGTCACCTTTAGATCCTCTCTTAGACTGAATTTCTCACATAATTATCCACAAGGATGTATGTTATTATTGTGAAAAAAATCATCACTAGCCATTTCCCAGATATGACAGTCTTTGACCAAAACATCCCCTTTTGTTTCACTGCTGATTTCCTATTTTTCTAGAGTGATCTCAGGTTTTTACGGTTTTCTCACAAGTCTTCAACCAGATAAGTTTCTTCCTGCAGGAATCATAAAATTTTATGGAGGTTCTTCTCCTGGCAGATGGCCAGAAGGCTTTAATTAAAGACAGAAGAGGAAACTTTTAAATAAGTTTCTGTGGTCTGTTTATAACATCCTGCTGCTTTCAGCTACTCTGATGTTTTTGGGGTCAAAGGTCAAGTCTCTCACTCACTGCCTGCTTGTACTAGGCAGACAATCCCATACTCCCATACCATACACATTTTATTTATAACACAAATATTATGCAATATAACAATAATCTGATGGCAAAGCATCACACTAGGCACCCAGCATCAGGACACCCCAGAAAACCCCAGGACAAAAACTGCAAACTGAAGGAGCAGACAACTAAAGGGAGCTCATCTTATGGAACTGGCTGTTGCTGGCCATCAGGAGGACTGCTGGTCCTTTTCTGGAGCTAAGGTGTGACTGCTGCTGCTACTGGAGACCCCCAAGAACCACTGGCTATAGAGGAGTAGCCACCTAGGAGTTATGAACCCAAGCTTCAGGTAAGCCTCCAGGCATCTGTATTCCTGTGCTCTCTACTCTGTCCGTCACGCAGTCCAGAATTGCCACTGGCTAGCAGGGAAGACCCTTTCTAGCTCAGAGGTGAACCTGGCTTTTGGACAGATGATTGGCTATCCGGGGCTAAGATCAGCCCATTTGGCTAATTTATGGCCCCTTTAGGCACTGGCCGGAGACCTGACCTGGCCAAGACAAAGGATCCAGTGCCAGAAGGCTCCAGGAGGGGATGAGAGGGGGGAGGGGAATAGAGACAGGAAATGGTCAGCCAGCCAGTTTGATGAATAAGCCAGCTGGCTGTGCATGGGGTGGGTGGGAGTGAACCCTTTCCCTCCCTGAGTCCTCTTTGGTCTGCTTGCCCAGCAAACTTTGGGGTACTACACTCGTCCATTCACAAGTCTGATGAAGAAGTAAAGTAAGTCTCATGAGTGGACTGAGTGCAGTGGTGGCTGGCTGCTGTGTACTGTGCTGTCAACAAAGAGAGCATTGGGACAGAAGTCCGGATGTCACCATGGGAGAGCTCAGAGCTTGGGGCCAGGATTTGTCATCATCACTCCCAGGTTAGTTGGATCCCAATCTGACAGGGAGCATGGGGGGGTACAACAAATGCCCTCTGCCTCTGCTAGTCTCTTGGACTGTGTTCAGTGGGTTCAGAAGAATGAGAGGTTTGGGTTTGGCATGCCTTGCCTTGTAGGAGGGAACATCTGGACAGGACTGGGAGCGATTGACATAAGTTGAGATTGGGATTGGTGACCACCTTTTAGTAACTGCCATGCCAACACAGTCAGTATTGCTTGCACAGCAGGTATATTTTTCAGACAGGCACAGCTGTGGTACACATCTAAAAGGCTGTGCAGTTTGAGTCTTTACACAGTTGTTTGGCAGTTTAGAGAGGGAAGATCTGTGTAGAGAGGGAAGATCTGTGCCTGTGGCTTGTGTGAAAAGAAATTCTGATTTATATAGCACCTTTCATACAGACTGTATTCCTGAGTGCTTTACAATTCAGAGAGGGAGGGAGAGAAATTTGCTGTCTTTTTATATAGCAACCTACGTAGATAAAATCATACAAGTCACCCCCAAACACCTTAGAATCCAGGAAGGGGGGACGGGAGGGATAGTTTGCAGAACACAGGGAGATGCAAAGACTACAGAAATTGATGAGAGAGAGAGAGAGAGAGAGAGAGAAAGAGGTCATACAGAGAGATTAAGGGCAGGAATGTTAAGTGACTTGTTTAAAATTATGCAGTGTGGAAGTGGTGGATGTTTGCTATGGTGTTCTGTAACCTTCCCAGCAGATCTGCTGGGATAATGGTATCTGGCTGGTCTCTTATTTGCTCTGGGGTCCTGTAACCTTCTCAGCAGATCTGCTGGGATAATGGTGTCTGCTGGCAGGGCTTTTACTTGCTCTGGGGTCCTGTAACCTTCCCAGCAGATCTGCTGGGATAACTGTGTCTGAATGGTCTATTATTTGCTGTGGGGGACTGTAACCTTCCCAGCAGATCTGCTGGGATAATGGTATCTCTCTTTCTATTGTTCTCACTGGTCCAGTAACCAAAATCTTGCACATGTACCATTTAATAGATGTCATGATAACCAGGTTTCTCAAACATATATTTCACCATTAAAATGCAAGAAAAGCCACCATTTCAAGGTACATATCTCAAAACATTCCAGGGGGACATGCCCCCAACCCCCCCCAGCTTTGTTAGGATTTTGACTGTGGGGTGTTAGCCCCCCCAATTTTATACCTCTGGTGATGCCCCTGTCCAGAATGTTTGAAGAGAGGCAGCCAAAATTAATTCACTGACTTAATATGTAAGAGCTGAGTCTGGTACCGCGGGAGAGCAGAAAAACAGTCCATTCGGCAGTCAATCAGAATGCTCCTTCTCAGGAGCAACCAATGAGGACTTTTCCAGGGAAAGGCACTGTTTTCCAAAAATTTGTCAGCAGGAGCAGCAGCAGCCGTGGAGGCCAGGGCTGTGTATAGGCCATACCTGATGCCTGACTCCAGGGGGCTGGTGGCAGCAGGCTCCTTGGGGCTGAGAGAGAGGCGCAGAGTGGTGTCCAGACATGCAGGAGGCAAACCACAGGTGGGGTAGGTAGCCCAGTGGGCTACAATGATGACACAATAGGTTACAGCACCTGAAATGCAATTGGTTATGAGGGTGGGGGGTGGAACAGCACACAGAGGGAGGGAGAGGGAGTTTTTTTTGTTGCTTATATGGGGAACAGAGGGTGGGGGTGGGACATCACACAGACGGAGGGAACAGAAGGTTTTTGTGTTGTTTATAGGGGAATGGAGGGTGTAAGGTAGGACAGCAAACAGATGGAGGGACTGGAAGTTTTTATTTGCTGTTTATATGGGGAACTGAGGGTGGGGTGGGACAGCACACAGAGAGAGGGAGGAAGCAGGAGGTTTTTTTTTTTCTGCATACTGCACACTCAGCTGGTTGCTGGTTACATAGAAACATAGAAACATAGAATTTGATGGCAGATAAGGACCGCTTGGCCCACCCAGTCTGCCCATTTCCCTGCCTACTGGATAAGCTGCAGATCCTAGTTAACCAGCAGCCTACTTCTTCCTACCCCCATCCCCTAGAATTGATTTATGACTGTCCGATGCATGCTTGAATTCCACCACTGTTTTTGACTCCATGACCTCCTCCAGAAGGCCATTCCATGCATCCTCAACCCTCTCTGTGAAAAAATACTTCCTTAAATTACCTCTGAGCCGCCCCCCCTCTATCTTCAAATTGTGCTCCCTTGTTCTTGCACACCTCTTTTTTTGAAAGATGCTACCCTCTTGGACTTTGTTGATTCCCTTGAGGTACTTGAAAGTTTCTATCATGTCCCCCCTCTCCCTCCTTTCCTCGAGGCTATACATATTAAGCTCCTTTAGTCTCTCTTCATATGTCTTCCGGTGCAGACCCTGCACCATTTTAGTTGCCCTCCTCTGGACAGCTTCCATCCTGTCTATGTCTTTGCGAAGACTGGGTCTCCAGAACTGCACGCAGTACTCCAGATGGGGTCTGACCAGCTGTCTGTACAGAGGGATAATAACTTCCTGTTTTCTACTGGTGATGCCTCTCCCTATGCATCCCAATAAACCCCCAGCCCTCATTGCTGCCCTCTCACATTGCTTGCCCACCTTTAGGTCATCTGATATGACTACCCCCAGGTCCCTTTCCATTTCGTTGTTGTTAGTATCTCATCCCACATTGTGTACGCTTCCCCTGGGTTTTTGTTTCCCAGGTGCATTACCTTGCACTTCTTAGGATTGAATCTAAGCTGCCATACATTTGACCATTCCTCTAACATTGCCAAGTCCCTTTTCATCCTTTCCACCCCACCTTGTGCATCAACTCTGTTGCAGATCTTTGTGTCATCTGCAAAGAGACATACTTTTCCTTCCAGTCCCTCTGCAATGTCGCTTATAAAGACATTGAAGAGGACTGGTCCTAATACTGAACCCTGCGGTACCTCACTAGTAACCCCCCTTTCATCAGAGTGGACTCCATTTACTATTACTCTCTGTGTCCTATTTTCCAGCCAATTTTTTACCTAGGCTATCATCTTGGGACCCACTCCCAGGCTAGCTAACTTGTATATTAATCTTTTGTCTGGGACTGTGTCAAATGCCTTGCTAAAGTCTAGGTAGGCCATGTCCACAGCCCCTCCCTGATCTACTGCTTTGGTCACCCAGTCAAAGAAATCTATCAGATTGGACTCTCATAAATGAAAGCAGGAAGACACTGTCTGATAGAACAGCTTAGTTACTTTCAAGTATGATAAATCCCTGCCCAGCAAGCAGTGAATGCTGTCATGACAGGCTCCTGACACTGGAAGCCACTCAGCTGTTTGCTGACCAGCTTCATGCAGATCAAAGGACTGAAGCTCTCCCTGATTGGATTGGTTCAGTCCTTTGAAGTACATGAAGTTTCCACCTCGCAAGCAATGAGTGGTGTACGACCACAGTACGTAGTGATCAGTCTAGGCTGCCAAGCTCCTGCTATATTGAACTGCAATGGGCTCAGCAGTGATACAGTAAAATGTTTGGTGTGCAGGTGCATCAAACATAAATATCACAATTTCTAATGTAAATGTACAGTGCTACCTGCCAGGATGAAGTGCACTAATATATGAATGTCGTGAGCTAAAAAACTGCACCACAGTGCACCACAGTGAACAGCAGTATAGGGTGAATTCCAAAGAGTTCACAGCAGGTGGTGAGTATGCACTTTGATGTAATTCAGGCTACACTGCATGTGCATGAGATCCTTTCATGTTAGCATGTCAGTACTTCCCTGCTTCGTCACACAAAGTGCAGTTTCAGTGCGAACAGCAGTCCAACTGATTTTTAGCCAGAACTCATTCTATATTATTCATGATTATTTTAATTGACTATTCACTGCTACTGAGGCTTTGTATAACTTGCATGGTGCATATGGAGCTATTGCTTCTGGGTCTGCAGAATTTAATTAATCTCAACTCAGTTTGACTATTAGGTAAACTGCCAGTCTAGTTTATGTTCTATTTGTTTCAGTGTGAGCTTTGAAATACCCCCCAGAACCAGGGAGTCATAACGTAGGTCACTTTTTTTTGGGGGGGGTGATTACATTCAGGTTTGCATAATGTATATTGGTGAGATCACTCATATTAATATTTATTTCAAATGCTTTTATATGACTTCAGGGGAAGGGTGCACGTGGAGTGATCACGTCTGCATCTGCAGAATTTAATTAATCTCAACTCAGTTTGACTAGTAGGCAAACTGCCAGTCTAGTTTATGTTCTATTTGTTTCAGTGTGAGCTTTGAAATACCCCCCAGAACCTGGGAGTCATAATGTAGGTCACTTTTTTGGGGGGGGGGGGCGTGATTACATTCAGGTTTGCATAATGTATATTGATTAGAGCACGCATATCAATATTTATTTCAAACGCTTTTATATGACTTGAGGGGGAGGGTACATGTGGAGTGATCATGTCTGCAGCTGTAGAATTTAATCTCAATTCATTTTGAAAATTAGATACATTGGCAGTCTAGTTTATGTGCTGTTTGTTTCGGAGTGAGCTTTGAAATGCCTGCCAGAGCCTGGGAGTCATAATGTAGGTCAAGCTTTTTTTTTTGTTTGTTTTTTTGTGGGGCGATTGTGTTTTTGTCTGCATAATATGCATTGATGAGAGTGCTCATATCAGAATTTATCTCATCTCAGTTTGATATCTACTGTAAGCCACTACACTGACTAAAAATCATGTGTTTGCTACATTTTTTAATAAAGCATTTTCATTTTGTATTAAGGTGTTGGTAACAACCCCCCTCAAACAAAAGTGCTCTGCTGATCTGCCATACTGTGTTCTAAATTCATCATTTATTAGTCTGGTTTAAGATGTGGAGTGCAGAGGGGTTGGGCATACAGTACTGTAGGTTGCAGGAGAATCACTGTGGTGTGTCATATTTCCCTGCAGTGACTAGCTGTGCTTTAGAAGTGTAGTGCATTTTTTTAAACACTCCTGGCTTTTCATTTAAGTGTGGAATATTTTTCTCATCAACAGAACCTACAGTCTTTTTGGGGGCAGCTTTCAGTAGATCTTCATCTCATCAGCATTGCACATCTGCTTCTCTGATAGTGACGCTCGTCATTAATTCCTTCATTTTTTTCTGAAAAGTTTGATTGATTCAAAGCTGGCAGAAAGACTCTTGCCAGCTCTTGACAGCTGGCATATGCCATTCCAATGTTTGAAATGACCTAATTAGCCCTTGTTGACAGACAATGGAATGCCAAGCCTGAGCTGTCTGTGGAAATGACAGGTTTTCTCTTTTAGTTGTGCGCCTCATATGGAGATGCATTCTGATACTTCTTAATGTACTAAATGGTAACAGCTTTATTGAGGTTCTCATTCCTGCATGTGTGCATTGTTTTACATATTTCTGAACTGTCCATTGAAGCTGCTAAGTCACCATGTTTATCTTTGACTTTTCTTGTGTTTTAGGGTGTTGCGTTTCCAACACCAAATGCCAGGCAACATCAACAACCTTGTCACCAGCCTCAGGTGCCTCCAAGACTCTTAGTGTTTTGGTTAAATTTTGCTATGGTTGCTGCTAGGTAGGTAAAAGACCTCCTCGACTCTTGAGTTGCACTAACATGTTCAACTCCTCTGACTCCAATTCTGCCCTACACCCACATTAATAGCCAACTAACTTCCTTTAAAAGCAGGTGTGAGCGTTGTCAGTTAGCCATGAATTGTAACTGCTAGCAGCCTTTTGCTGAAATAGCCACAACACTACAATGCCAATTGTGCTGCTGTCAATAATGTGGCTTTAGTTTGTGAAACCCAAGAAACAATTTTCAGATAACTGAGAGATTTGGATTTGAAGGGTTTGGATAATCAGGATTTTTGTTGAATTCATTTTGAATCCTTTAAGAATCTCATGAATTTCTGAAATGCAGTATCTTGTAAGCCTTGTCTCTGTTGGTGCTTTTTCGTTTTGGGAGCGGGGTATACTGGCTGAATTTTGAAGTTCCTTCTACTCAGGTATCTAACTGCCCACAATGTTACTATGTTCTGTTCATCTGCAATAAATTTGATATGGTATTTATCTATTTTTGAAGTAAGTGCTCATTTTTGTGGATCAGATATACTCATTATTTCATGTGCTGGTTATATTTGAGGAAGCGGCTGTTCAAAATCATTTCATAGAGCAATGTTCTGATTCTTTCAAATGCAATCAGTTAAGGGCACAATCACTAATAAATTGTGGATATTCATTAGTACATTAGTACAATTTAATTATGGCTTGGAAGTTGTAGGACTTATCTTTTTTCTCCCATATTTCAATTTCAGGTACAGTAGTGTGTTTCTTTGTGTATTACTGCAGATTCACTAATGATTATATATTGTAAGAATGCATAATCATTCTTCCAGTGATCTAAAAACTGAAAAGTAATCGTAAAAATTCTTTTACACTTCATTCCCTGTGTATATTATGAAACAGTTCTGTAAAGTTTCATCTTCGCATTTGTCTCCAACACCTTCAGTGTGATGACCCCAAAATCAAATATGTTCTGCTTTAGGTCTGCAGAGTCACTAACGGCATTATAGAAGTAGCAGAGGTGCATTACTAAGGCCACATTTCTTGTAAAAGGGAGCATTTTGGAGGCAATTACACAGACCTCTACCCCCATGCCCATCTGCACAGTTCCTGCGGACTTCTAGATATTGGGAGTTGGAGAAAACACTATGACCTTGTCTTCTGGCTCCAGACAGCTAATTAAATTAATTTAGGATGGTTTCACACCTGTTTTCTTGCCCATTGGCTTAGTTTTATGACAGAAAGATGTGCATGGAATTGAACATCTGTTCACCCCACTGCCACATTTACTGATTTGTTATTTATCTCATTGTTTATCTCACTACTATCCTCACAGGTGTAGGTGCCTTCCACTCCTCTTGATTGCTCAAGTGGAGAATGATAATTCTATCTGAAGATTGGTAAACTCATTTCATCTTGTTGCCTGTCTGGAAGTAGGTAGTCCTTCTCCATATCAACAAACTTGATGCATTCAGAGTGTTTGGTTTTGGACTTTATCTTCCAATTTATCTCCATATCGGGGCTTCCAATGGTGTTAAAATGAAATATCAGCCAGAAAACAAGCAACTCAATGTTGTCAAGGTTAGGGTGGTAGGTGAGGGAGACCCCTGGGGCTATGTGCAGCAAGTTGGGGATACCATAGGCCATAGAAACTGTGACTTATCAGTAGCCGTGGAGACTAAAAACTGAACTGGCACACCATTCTCTGACACCAACTTCATCCTCACTCAAAACCCCATACAATAATAGTTGTCTTCATATGAGTTTCTATCAATAAAGAGAATTTGAAACTGGAGACATTGAAGAGGAATTTGTCATGTAGGGGGATGGAATACACTGTACTGTACAGTATGTTAGCAGGTCAGTGATTCCCTGCTTCAATACGCAAAGTGTAATTTCAGTTTGTGAACAGCAGTCCAAATGATTTTTAGCCAAGGTGCATTCATGATTGTTTCAATTGGCTGTTGTTCTCAGTGAGCAGTCTGCATATTTATTTGTCTAATACTCTGTTACTGAGGTTATGTATGACTTTGAGGGGGTGCATGTGGAGCAAACGCTTCTGGGTCTGCAGAATTTTATTCATTTCAACTCAGTTTGAAAATCAGATAAAGTGCTAATATAATTTATGTGAGGTAATGTGAGACTAATTTATCACTCTAGTTTATGTTTTGTTTGTTTCAGTGTGAGCTTAGAAATATCCATGAGAGCCTGGGAGTCATAGTGGGATGTTATCAGCTGTGAGACTCTGAGTTACAAAAAACTTGAACTGACACTAAGGAGTAACTATGGCTAAACAATTAAAAAAGTCAGACCTGTAAAAATAAGTACAACTATTAGCTGTGGGTATACACTCTGATCAATTGATTGAGAAAATTAAAGCTGGTACCACAAACTGTTATTTAAAATAAAAAAAGTGAAACTGAAGTAGGGCACTTACAGAGATAATCAGATAAAATATGCAATTTAAACTGAAAAAGACCACAGTACCAATGTGAGTTTTTTTTCATAAGCAGTTCTTTTATTACATTGCCTTTCACAAGAGCTATGTAACAGTTTTTTTTTCTATTATTATTCTTATATTTGCAATTGATGTTTAATGAGCTGTCATTCGGGGTCGGCATACACTGCTCTACAGTTTTGTCACAGGAATCAGCATTTGTTAATCACCCTACATATGCCACCTGCTGTCTGACATTCAGCATTGCATAGAAGAGAAAACCCTACTGATTTTCTGCAGGATAACACAATTTGTTGAGCACTTTAACACAATATTCTTCGTGCAGAAATCTGCGTTAACGCACTTCATCCTGGCAGGCAACAACGTAGCTATGCATTTAGTTAAAATTCACATGGAAGGTGGTTCTAAAAGAGACTATGAGCAGAGACTTCAGAATGTCCTCTAGCTGCACATCCATAGACAAGGTAACAGGCGCAACCTGGATGGTAGGTAGGTAGAAGTTTTTTTGTAGTTTTATTTCATGCTAAATTAATACAATTTAGAAAAGTAAAAATGCATACAATACTGAAAAATACAAAACACCAACTGGGTAATATTGCCAAACAGTGAATCAAACAACATTTCAAGAAAAAAAAGGTACTGCAAGTAGTCAGATGCTCCCTGTGTCATAAATAAGCTGCCCTCTGAGCATGACAAATTGTTGAATAAAGTGGTCGCTTAGCCACAAAACAAGAGCATGTTTAAAGCATTACCACAATGTGTCACAAATTAAATATTCCAAGCCTAAAACTAAGAGCCTAACAAGTTATTGTACTTCACTAAAAATAGTGGCTGAAGACTGCACTCCCAAACTACACAAATATACACTGGAAGTCCAATATCTGAGCAGCCAAGGAAGGGAAGATAGAAGAAGGAGGTGGACTGAAGAAAACAAGTTTGAGGGTGGGCAGGGAAGAGAGCGAGAGAGAGGAAGCACCTAGTCAGAGAGCTGCACAGGGGTTGGGGAACAGATGTACTAATTCAGGTGTTAATATTCTGAGCTTAAAACTGAGATACTAAGAAGCCATCCTACCCATACTGAAAACAAAGGATGGAGACTGCACTCCCAAGCTGCACAAATCTACACTGAGACTTTGACATCTGAGCACTGTGATAATGGTAGATGAGCAGCTAAAAATAAAGTTAATATTCTGGACCTAAAACTGAGAGCCTAAAAAGTCATCCTACCCTCACTGAAAACAGTGGCTAAAGACTGCACTCCCAAACTGTACTAATCTGCACTGTGACTCTGATATCTAAGCAGGCGAGGAGGGGGAGAGCAGGGGAAACATAAGGAGACAAAAGGAGGAAGCAGACAGAAGAAAAGAAGTGCAGGGTTGGGGAACCAACAGAGAGAGAGAAAAAGAAAGAGAAAGAGAGACTGAGAAGCACCAATCAAAGAGCTGCATTGGGGTAGGAAAAAATGCACGGATTTATTCTGAGATGCTTCAACTCCACTCACTGGGTGGAGCATGGAGCATACAAACTGCTATGTGTTTGGTATCTAGTCACATTCTCAGATCCCCTTTTCTCTCTCCTCCAATATTTGCTGGCCAACAGGGACTTTTTGTCATCTCTTTCCCTTACCACCACCGGACAATAACATCAATAATCCCCCACTTCTTTCCCACCATTTTTGCACCTATACTACTGGTACTGTACTACTCTCTTCCCCTTCCCCCATCCCATGTCACACTCACAGCACAATCAGTTGTGCTGCTGTCATGAAGAAAACCAGCTAGACTTATATTCCATTGATCCCTCATTTCCTGACTGCCGGTAAAATTGAAGTGAAACAGAGCAAGTGCAAGGAAGATGTTTGTTGTTTGCCTGTTTGTTTTTCTGTGTAAACTAGCTTGGAGAGGAGGTACTGTATGCAGCAGTAGCAAGGGAGAGAGCTTGATTGAATCCACATGGTGGCAGACAGGGGCAAGAACTCCTTAAACACAAGGAGCAAACAGGTAGAATGGCAGTACGGGCTCTAGCAAGAGACCACCCATGCAAGAGACACAAAGGAAAGCACAGCTGGCACTGACTATTTTGCATTTATTTTGTCGACTGGTAGGATATGAAAGAGTTTTGGGAGGGATTTTTTTATTTATGCTGCTAAGTGCTGATGTAGGCCATTGCAAACTGACTCTTCCCATCAAGCTGATACTTTGCCTTGCCACCCTCCAACTCCCACTCTTACACACTAGACTAAACATTATTTTAAGTACTCAGGCATAAAGATCAATGGCAAATGCTTTGCTTGATAGGATCCTGTTTTTCTTACAGCCTGCTTAATTTGCTGTATTTCAATGAAATTTTAACTAACAGTTGTGTATGTGTCTATTCATTTTTTTTTTCCATTTTTAGGCTTTGTTCTAGTTCATGTTCATGGTCATTTTACTGATCCCCACCACTAAGCCTGGGGGTTGTTATGTGATGGGTTATGAACCCCTAGTATCCCACATATTCAATATAATGTATTGCTGGTCGCTTATACTGTGATATTGCTATTTGCACTAACAAGTAGATGTAGGTACCCATCATACAAGCATGGGTACTAGGAATGTGCTTTGCTACTAATATATGCTACTATATATTATGTTTACACCATTTTATATGCTGTTTTACTGTTATGATTTATGTTTTACACTCATCATGCATGATATATATTATACCTCATTAAAACACATTTACCTAGGTTATGTTATGTTTTCTGTATTGTACATACATAGGTTTTGACCCATATCACTGATGAGAGGGCCTTTACGGATCATCAGTGATTACTATATATCCTTATATACTTATATTCTCATATAATCATATGTAGTATATATCTTTTACTTAGTTATTATGCCACATGTATTTCTGGCTATTCAGCAGTTCCTTTGTCTGTGATTTAGTGCTGACAGATGATTTCCTTTGTTCTAACTCCTTATTCATTAGAAATTCTGGCTCCTAAGTAATTGCTCAAAAGAGATGCCTTGTTTACATTCTACACACCAATGCGTTATGTACTTTATATCTGTAACTATGCTGTTATCACTGTAACTATGTTGTTATCTCTACTTTATAGCCTTCTGTAAGCCTAGTCCTCTGAGAGAATTGTAACTTCCTTGAGGACTGGTGAGAAACCATCTCCCTTGTGATTTTATCTGTCACATGTTTGGCGCAAGTATTGTAATAAACCTTTCATTGTTATTAAGTACTGCTTGTGTTTGTGTTCTTTGGCTCACACTACAGACATACAGTACAAGAATCTAAGTCATCTAGAACTGGACTCCAGATGACAAATCTAGATGTTCTCGATGACAATGGTGACCGTGTGCAGTAATGTCTGAGAGCTGGTCAAAGTTACACTGATTTCCCTAATGGATTTAGACATTGAGGTGAGAAATCTCTTTGTGACAAGCAGCTGTTAGCTTCTGCTGTATATATCTTCTTGGTCTGCTGTTCCCCAGCATGTGGAGATTAGGCACTAGAGACCTCTTGCCAGACTTTTAAATCTGTGCAGTGAGCAGCTTTTCTCCTAGGAGAACTATGTGCTGTAATTAATTCCAGGAAAATAGTAAGATAGCTTTCATATAGTAGAATTCCTTCAAGGATACCCACATATGCCAAAGCTGTCTGTGTGTTTTCATTTACTGTGGTTCGAAACACAGTTCTTGGACCACAAACAGTTAAAGGCTTTTCTGTTTATTTGACATGTCTGAAAAAAAAGTATGCACAGAGTTGAGTGCAGAAACCACACAATACCTCAGTACACATGGTGGTTTTGAGGATTTTACTGTAGTAATTACAGATAAAAGTGATCCTGTACAGGCTATCTTTGACCAGTACATTGATTTAAAAAATTATTCCAAAAAGATTTGATCTAAAGGGTTGCTGGTATCTACACTTTATGCAAGTTTGTAAACTGCATTAAAACAGCCATCTGCAGTGCAAGCAGATAACACCACTTTCAGATGAGAGATGGGACAGTTAAATGCCAAACTCATAGAACATACAGTCTGGCTAGAGTCACAAGTTCAGACTCTAAGGGAGGGGAATGAAACCCTTTTGCATGAGACTGCAAACAGTAATGTTCAGGAATTACATGCTTTTAGAGATGAATTTGAGAGGGCAAGGTTTGATAGAATGCAGGTTATACATATGAATAACTTGTTGACTAAGACTAATGATTCCTTATGTGAGGACATAGAGGAACTAAAGGGAGAGCTGAACCAGGTAAGTTGGGAGTTTGAATGCAAGATTAGGAATCATGCTGATGTATGCGTCGCATACAGATTTTTGCAGAAAGATGTTTTGAGTGGTTTGTGTGTTACCAAGTCTGATTGTGAGGACTCACAAAGTGCTGTGGAGTGGGCTAGCCCAATGGTTGGCCACTCTTCTTTTGATTCACGAAATGTTGAATTGTTAATGTTTGATTCACATAATGGTGTGTTCTTGATGTCTTAAAATGGAGGACACACACATCACCGCATTGCATCCCCATGTCATCCCCAAGATGGCTGACCATGACCATGTGGGAAAGCAGTGGACCCCAGAGGAGGAGGAAGCGAATCCTGGTGGGGGACTCCATCATAAGAGGGATCCAGCTAGGAACACAGGAGGGGGAGGACAGGGAGGTGAGGTGCCTACCAGGTGCCACGGCATGGAGGGATGGAAGGAAGATACTGGGGATCACTGGGAAGGCAAGACAGGAGGTGAGCTGGATGTCATTATCCACCTGAGGTACTAATGACTTGGCAAATGGGGAGCCAAAGGAAGTTCAGGAAGAGTTTAGGAAACTGGGGAGGGGTCTCAAGCAAGTAGCTACTTCTGTCACTTTCTCAAGTACTACCTGTGAGAAGCAAGGAGAACATAGGAGTGCATGCAGGAACTTTAACTCATGGTTGAAGAACTGGTGCTGTGAGAAGGGTTTGGATTCATTGGTGACTGGGGACCCATCTGGAGGATGGAGGTTTATTCAAGCCTGACGGCCTGCATTCATCCTGGAGGAATCAAGCACTCAATGATAAGTTTAAATGCTACATTGACAAGCATTTAAACTAGCAAAGGGGTAGCAGGCCAGCAAGGATGGTACCTGCTCACCCCACAGCTAGTAATGGAACCAGTGAACCAGAGGAGTGGCTATCTCTGCAAAGCAGTGTGCAAAGATGGAGATTAGTGTCCAAAGGTGGATAAGCAGAAAAGGGCAAAATTCAGCAGAAGGGCAGACAGCAAGGAGAACCAGGGATAAATGACAACCAAGGAAGGGCTGGAATAGAACAGTGAAGCAGTCTAGGAGGTCAAATCATGGAAAGCCATGTGTGCAAATGCCAGGAGCCTTAGCAACAAGATGGAAGATCTGGGGCTGTCATGGTACAGTCAGACCTGGACATTGTGGCCATCACTGAAACCTGGTGTAATGATAACCATGACTGGGAGATGGCCATACCTGGCTACAACATATTCAGAAGAGACAGAGCAGGCAGGAAGGGAGGAGGAGTGGCACTGTGTGAAAAATGACATAAGGGCCACACAGATCCAGGAGGAACAAAATGGGGAGAGATACTGTGGGTTAAGCTGGAAAGGAAAATGGGGCCAGCCATCCGCACAGGTGTGTCTATAGACCACCAGCCCAGGAGGAAGAAACAGATAGGGAGCTGATGCTAGCCATCCAAAGGATGGCAGACAAAGTGAGGTAGTACTGGTTGGAGACTTAAATATACCAGACGTGGACTGGAGCATCCCAGCAGCATCATCAACTAGAGCAGATTTATCCTGGACTCCTTCAGGGTGCCTTTCTCAAGCAACTGGTCATGGAACCAACTCGGCAGAAGGCAATACTGGACCTTGTGCTCACAAACAGGGACAGTGTGATGGGGTAACAGTGGGGAGCACCTGGGTAACAGTGACCACCAGTCATTGTGGTTTGAAATCACAGAAAAGCAAGAACCAAACCACACAAAAACACGTATCCTGGATTTTGAGGGGCAGACTTTGGGAAAATGGGGAGATGCTTGAAAGAGGCATTAGGGGAATGGGACAGGAATCAGGGATTGAGGAACAGTGGGCAGTATTTAAAATGGGGATTATAAGAACAACAGAATTATGCATTAAGCAGGTTATCAAGAGGAAAAGAAAGAGGAGACCATTATGGTTTTCCAAAGAGGTAGCAAAAAGTGAAAGCCAAAAGATTGCATTCAGGCAATACAAAAGACACAGGCAGAAGGGGATAGGGAGAAGTACCAGGAGAAACAAAGGAGGCAGGGAAGTCAGTAAGGGAAGCCAAAGCTCAGACAGAAGAACACATTGCAAAATCAGTGGTTAAAGGGGACAAAACCTTTTACAGGTACATAAGTGAAAAAAGAAGGACAAAGGGAGGGATAGTGAGACTGAAGGGGGAGGATGGGAGCAGCGTGGAGGATGACAACAGTAAAGCTGACATATTGAACAGGTAGTTCTGCTCAGTCTTTACTAAGGAAGAGGGGGGTAATGGGTCTGAAGGGAGTACAAGGGGTGAGAATGGTGCAGAAATGGACAAAGTCCCTTTACGAGAAAGGGTCCTGAAGGAACTGGAAGTAATAAGAGCTGATAAAGCAATGGGGCCAGATGGGGTGCACCCAGGTCCTTAAAGAACTAAGAGAGGTGGTGGCTGAACCTCTGGCTATCCTGTTCAGCCAATCACTGGAAACAGGAGGTACCCAAAGACTGGAGGACAGCAGATGTAGTCCCCTTATACAAAGTGGGAACAAAAGAGGAAGCAGGGAACTACAGACCAGTCAGCCTCACCGTGTAGTGGGAAAGATCATGGAAGCACTACTGAAGGAGAGATTGGTGGAACATCTGGTTGTCAATGGACTACAGGACCCAAGGCAGCATGGTTTCACCAGGGGAGGTCATGTCAGACCAACCTCATTGAATTTTTGACTGGGTGACTAGGAGGTGGATCAGGGGAGGGCAGTGGACATGGCCTATCTGGACTTCAGCAAGGCCTTTGACACTGTCCACATAGAAGACTATTACACAAACTGGGAATATGGGTGTGGGCAGGACAGTAGTGTGGTGGGTAGGTAACTGGCTGGGTGGCAGGACACAGAGGGTGGTGGTAAATGGCTGTCACTCCACAGAGGAAGAGTGACCAGTGGGGTACCATAGGGATCAGTGCTGGGACGGTCCTATTCAACATCTTCATCAGTGACATTGCACAGGATCTAGAAGGCGAATTTCACTGTTAGCTGATGACACAAAGCTCTGTAACAGAGTAGACACACCAGATGGTGCAGACAGAATGAGAAGGGACCTGCAGAAACTTGAAGAATGGTCAAGGGTTTGGCAGTTGAAATTCAATGCAAAAAGTGCAAGATAATGCATATGGGGCACAAAACCCTGTCACAATATATCAGTTGGGGGTGAGGATATAGTATGCACCAAGCAGGAAAGGGATCTTGGGGTTGTCATCTCTGATGACCTCAAGGTAAGGAAACAGTGTGACAAGGCATCAGGTAAAGCAAATAGGATGCTGGGATGTTTAGGCAGGGGCATCACCAGCAGGAAAAGGAGGTCATAATTCCGCTATACAAGACACTAGTGAGGCCCCACCTGGAGTACAGTGTACAGTTCTGGAGACCATACCACGTAAGGACATAGACAGGGTAGAGAAGGTTCAGAGGAGGGCAACAAAGATTGTGCATGGGTTGCATCACAAGTCCTATGAAGACAGGTTGAAGGAACTGAATATGTACTCCCTGGAGGAGAGGAGGGAGAGAGGGATATGATAGAGACATACAAGTATCTTACAGGAGGAACAGGGTGCAGGAAAACACTATTTTTAAGCTAAAAGATGTTTCAGGACTAGGGGCGTGGGATGAAGTTGGAGGAGGACGATTCAGAGGAAACATGAGAAGAATTTCTTCACAGAACGGGTGGTGGACAAGTGGAACACCTGCCAGAGGAAGTGGTGGGAGCTGAAACAGTCACGGATTTAAGAATGCATGGGATAGACATAAAGGAATTCTAGAGGTCAGGGGTAAGGGGAAATAGACTTCTAGGAAAACAAACTGAACTTACAAGCTCAAATGGGCAGACTAGGTGGGCCATAGGCCCTTATCTGCCGACACTGTCTATGTATCTATGTATCTATGTATCTATGTGATAGTGGTCATAATGCAGTAACCCAAGATAGCGGTGCCCATGTAGCAACCCAAAGTGGCCAACCATCACATCACAGAGCTGTTCATATTCAATTGCAGGGACCTGTGATTGCTGCCTTAACCAGACAAAACAAACTGGAGGTTTTAGACATGATTCATAATGTTATCAGTAAGACTGGTATTTCTGAGGAACAGAAGGCTCTCCCAAAAAGGAAATCAATGTAATCTGCAAGAGGCTAGTACACAGCCTAATGTTAGGAAGTCAGTGACTGACATTTCAACAGAAGCAGCAGTTAAAGGGGTTACTTTTAACGTTTCACCAGACCCAATAACACTACCTAGCAACCCCATGAAATCTGCTCATTCAGCCCGGCAGATGGGTGACAGTATTGGGCACATGTAACTCACTGATAACTTAAGCTGTCACCTTAAAAACAAAGTTGCTGCCATCCAGCAACTTTCTAGTGGGAAGACCCACTAGGCAGCTAGGGGGAGGGCAACACTGATTCTAAATGCCCTACAGCTCTGATATTTTCATCATTACAGGCCACACTGGGGGAAGGGGATAAAGGTTTGATATATGAACATGTTCTGCCAGCTGTTCCAGTACCACCTCCTCTACCGCCAGAGGGCTACTAAATCATAAATCATAGCTGCAGCACTACATGCAGCTTGCACACCATTTTTCTCCACTGTGCAGGCACCTCCCCATGGTGCCAGCACCACTTGCACCTGCTGCAGGGCCCCCTCCACCAGTGCCACCTTGATCACCCCATACTGTCGATGCAGTAGCAGGCAAAAAGACAGGCACAGTCTGGGTTATTCCCAGCACATACAATAGCAGGCACTTTGGGCAAGAAGGTTCAAAGTATTGTAATGTTGATGTTGATGTTTTTCTTTTTGGGGCTGCATGCCAATCACATGCCCACAAACCTTCTGTTGTCAGACAGAGTAAAAGATAGCTCTGTCTCCAATGCTAGACTTACACGTCGGTCTCTTCTTCTACAGGAACATGACATCACTGTCCCTCCTACTGAGACTCCATCCTTGCTGGCTCATGGCCTACTATTTACAGGAGAGACTCATGATTGTTCACTCCAACCCCCTGACCTACCTGACCCAGGGCCCTTCCTGCCAGGACCTCAGGAAGTCTTAAATGACCCTGTTGTGAGTCATGTTTTTACTGATGTTTCAGCCTCACCAACTAAAGAGGGCCAGATTGCAGGGTTTGGAATTCTTATTGTACATCCTAGTTCTGATAAAGTGCACATTGCTAGGAGGTGTGCCATCATTTCTGCACAGTATTCAGGCATTGTTGAAACATGCTTGACAAACAATGTGATGAAGGGAGCCGAGGAGTCTCCTTATAACTATCACAAATGTTTGTGGATGGCTTACAGCACTGGCAAGTCCTTGCCAAAACAACAGTTTGCTATTGATAATGTGGAATACAAAGATGTTACACCAGCACTCCATGAGAGGGTTAAGTGTGCTGCACAGTATGACAAACCACCTGCTTGGGCTTGTACTCTGGAATTGCTAAAGCAAGGCACTGCAGACACTGTCTTTATTACATATCTTGTTTGGCTCTGTTCCTCCCTGACTGAATTTCTACCCTTTTGGGAGAAAACAAACTTTCAGTCCTCTGACGGTACTCCTGTAAAATACAAAGACTTGTTTGTGTACATCACAATGTTAACCAGCCAGTTTAAATATAAACTGTGCTTTCATAAGGTTTGCGCACATTGTAAGAGGGAACCTTATTTCCCTTTTAATGACCAAGCCAACTGTCTGGCGAAAGAAGGTGCCTGAGGAGGGGACATATGGAAATGAAAATTCCCTCTGTCTCAGATGCAGCATTCATTGCTGCTGTGAATAGAAAAGGCAACTCATTTAGTGCCCTTAGATCTAGCATCTGCACAAAAGAAGAACCCCAATTTGAGGGCAGTGTTCAGATTTCTGGACAAAGAGACTGAGGAAGAACCCCCAACAAACAGCCCCTACAAAAAGGTGAATTCTGATTGAGGATCCAGCTTCACAGCTGAACTAATGCAGGAAACTCTGGATTTGTTAGGGGTAAATCAAAAGTTTCACATCCCTTACCACCCTCAGTCAGCAGGACTGGTTGAAAGGGCTAACAAGGAGATCAAGCTCATGATATCCAAATTCATTCAGAACATCCCCAAGGACTGCCATTCCTTATTGCCTTTACTCCTTATGGCAATCGGGAGGCACCCTCCACAAGTACACAGAGTACCCCACTTGAAGTCATTACCGGATGGTCCATGAGACTACCAGAACAACTACATTTGGACCTGTGCACTCCCACTGCTAACAGAGCATCCGTACCATTGTAAACAAGCTCAATCCATCAAACAACCAAGTTAGACTACCCCAGAACAAGAAACTCACTGATAAATGGCTAAATGCCAATCAGATGAAGCTGTATAAAGGAGGTTGAATTACTTTTCCTTACCCCATTGGGTGGAATAGTAGTAAACTAACTATGCTTTTCTTTTCTTTTTTCTTTTTTGTTTCAGAAAGAGATGGCTGCTTTACGTTTTGTTTTGGTTTTTTTTTAGAAATATTGGTCTTCTTACAAGCCCAACTTGTATATCGTAACACAAATAAGAAACCAGTGACCCCAACAAACCCAGCAGGCTAGTTGAGCCTGAGTACCTTGCAAGACCACGGGATCTAAAAGAAACCTGTGGGGTCCACATTAATGTCCCAAAAGACATAGGCACTATTCAGGAGGGCAGTGAGGCACTGGTGTATGTCTGGATCATCTCTTTGGATCAATCCAGTCTTGAAATTGAGTGGTATGCAGTTCACAATAAGAATCCAATACCAGTAGCCCGCCATTACAAAAGCACCCTCCAAGGCTGGCCTAATGTCAGGATTTTCCCTGATGGTACTCTGGAGTGTACAACCTAACAGCTAGGATTGATCCAAACTCCTGTTTAATATTCATTGATAACCAGGAATTTTGCAGACAGAATCATATGGTCTCCACTACTACTGTCCTAAAAGTTTTACCATATGATGCCCCTGAATTTGTAACACCAGATACTGAGTGTCCCAAATGGGAACCAAGTCCACCCAGTGGTCTGATTGCCACCACCCTACCAGGTGCCCTACTCAATAATGTGCAGTTCGTGCACTTCCCAGTGGTTTTAAATCTTACCCACTGGAATTTGGAGGAATTCGGTTTATGTTCCACAACAAACATCTCTGGCTTCTTCCAAATTATGTTATTGGATATTCTAGCAGCTTACCAGGTACGAAATAATGACCCCTATACTGGGGCTGATAGCACCACACATAGAGGATTCCCAAATCCTAAACCTAGTGGTACATCTAAGAAAAGTAAACATCCCAAAATGCACTAAATGTTTTGTTGCAGAAACAGGTTTAGCCTCAGTCTTATTTGGTTCTGGTATGTCTATCTGGAATAGGGCTGATATTGCCAGTATTCAAGAACAAATGTCAAAGGTTCATGATAGTATGAAATACAATATCATACCTCCCCTTTTGCATGGTGTATATGGTCTTGCTCAAGAAAAGTGTTTTTTTAATCTATAATATGAAGTATATTGTGAAGGGATTTGATTTAACAAAGAATAAGATTAATTAATTAATTTCTGTTAACAACAAAGAAGCAACAGAACATCACATGGCCAGGAAATTCCTTTGCACTGCCTATGGTTCTTATGTTCTTACATCCATTAATAATCTTTTCTGGGATTTGGAACTAGGACGTATTTCTGATCTCATACATGATAGACATATTTGACAGTGGTATTGCTCCAAATGCACTTCTACTGCTTGTGTTAACCAATGCTTATCTGACAATGTTACTATTCTCTTGTCCATGGCAAGGAACCTTGGGTATGTCACCACACACACCAGCATTGCTCTGTGTTTCAAAACATATTCCTGCACAATCAAGGACGCCATGTTCATAAATTTTACAGTCTTGTTGCTGCAGTTTGATCCAGCTACTTCCATCTTTGATCGTTTGGTTACCACCCGTTCTATTGGTCATCTTGATTGGGGCCATCTATTGTGAGAGACTGGCACTACCTCCATTGTTGTTTTACGAAAAAGTCTTGGATGCTTGGTTGGTGCCTAATGTGGATTGTTGAACGTGGAAAGGATACCATTTCTTGTGTTGATGTGATATCTTTGAGCTTGTTAAACCAAACTGTGGCTATTCCCCTAACAACTGAAATTGGGCTACAGCCTTCAATTTATCCATAAGCAATTTAAATGGATCTAAAATGAACAATGGAACATCGTTTAACACTGGAAGAAACTGTGGATTTATCCCTGGAGTTAATTGTGGCATCTGGCTTGTGGACACTGACATTTCATGTCCTGTTCAACTACGCCAATGGAAAATGCTATCTTCCAAGGTGGTTTACTCTGCTGATGGAGAATACTGTGTGGTGACTACCCATAAGCAAATTTGGTATGGTTCTACAAAGTGTAATGTGAACTTTCCTAACTTCTGTTTTTTCCCTAAACAGTGTGTGATTATAGGACATACAGTCATAACCCCTGTTGCCATCCCAGAAACATAAAAACATAGACTTTGATGGCAGATAAGGACCGCTTGGCCCACCTAGTCTGCCCATTTCCCTACCTCCAGGATAAGCTGCAGATCCTAGTTAACAAACAGCCTATTTCTTCCTACCCCCCACATGAATTGCATTATGCCTGTCCCATGCATTCTTGAATTCTCACACAGTTTTAGACCCCACAACCTCTTCAGAAAGGTTGTTCCATGTGTCCACCACCCTCTCTGTGAAAAAATATTCCTCACATTGCCCCAGAGCTGTCCCCCTTCTATCTTCAAATTGTGTCCCCTTGTTCTTGCACATCTCTTTTTCTGAAAGATGCTACCCTCTTGGACTTTGTTGATTCCACTGAGATACTTAAAAGTTTCTATCATGTCCCCCCTCTTCCTCCTTTCCTCAAGTGTATACATATTAAGCTCCTTTAGTCTCTCCTCATATGGCTTCTCTTGCAGACTCTACACCATTTTAGTTGCCCTCCTCTTGACTGCCTCCATCCTGTCTATGTTCTTGCACAGATAGGATATCCAGAACTGGATGCAGTACTCCAGATGGGGTCTCACCAACTGTCTGTATTGAGGGATAACAACTTCCCGTGTTCTGCTGGTAATGCCTCTCCCTATACATCCCAGTATCCCCTCAGCCCTCCCTACTGTCTTCTCACATTGCTTGCTAACCTTAATCTTAAGGTCATCTGATATGACTACCCCAGGTCCCTTTTCATTTTTGTTGTTGTTACTACCTCCCCCCCATTGTATAATCTTCCCCTGAGATTTTGTTTCCCAGGTGTATTATTTTGCACTTCTTTGCATTGAATCCAAGCTGCCATACTTCTGACCATTCCTCCAACCTTGCCAAGTCCCTGCCTTCCTCCAGTCCTCAGGTACCACACCATCCTCCCATGATTTATTAAAAAGGGTATTCAGTGGTGTCACTAGTTCTCCCCTTAATTCTTTTAGAATTCTGGGCTGAGTTCCATCAGGAACCAGATACTATTGAGTCTAGCTCTGACTATCTGGATGCTCTGAGTTTTTACCAATATTTAATGTTCATATTGACAATCTGAGTTTATCTCACCCATCTCTTCTCAATAGGACTGATACACACCTCATTTACATTAGCAATAATATCTCTAAAGGTCACACAGCACTTGATGATCTAATCATTGATGATATTGCTATGATTTGGGAAAATCCCATTGTAAAGTTTACATTTCAAATTTGCTTTGTTGTTCAAGGTTTACTAATATTTGTGCTTACTGTTACACTTTGCTATCTGTGGAAAACCCTAAAACACTACTGTGACCAGTTAAAATTCCTTTACCATGTTCATGCCACTGGCCTGTAAACGAATGGTACCTAGCCATCTTCTTTTTGTTCTGTTGCCTCTTCTCCCAAGGCAACAAGGAGGGGATTCTTACGCCCATTGGTTCAGAGCAAGAGCCAATGGGCGTGCAGCCCATACTGTACAAGGCAGTCCAGATATGTGAATGAATTCATTCATTTACATATCTGGACGCTTCTACTATAGTAGTATGGGCTACACATCCATTGGCTCTTACTCTGAACCAATGGGCGTGCAGCCCTACTGAGCTGTCAGTCGGTGGGTGGTGGGGTGGCAGGGGTGGGGTGCTGCCGCCCGACTGGCTGAGGCCCGGGGTGGTGGGGCTCCGTGGGTGGGTGGGGTGGGGGCCACTAGATCACGAGGATATTGGACTTTGAGAAGTGGGTTTGACCTTATGCCCATGATCGACTCGCGGTCCACTGGACCACCAGGGATATTGGTCTTTGGGGGTTGAACTACTTATGCCCTCGATCGGGCTAGTCAGCGGGGGTTTGAACTACTTATGCCCATGATCAGGCTGGTGGGGGGTTGAACTACTTATGCCCGCGATCAGGCTAGTCGGGGGGGTTGGACTACGTTATGCCTGTGATCGGGCTGCAGGGGGCGTCGGTCCCTGACGGCTGCTGCCTGGCAGGGCGCCAGGCACAAGTCATCAGGGATCGGCACACCTGCATGCTAATGGCATGCAAATGGGGCCATAATTAGATGCAAATGGCCCCGTGTGCCTTGCATAAATTATGGCCCCATTTGCATGTCACCTTTTGAATATCGCAGATTTGCGCATGGCGCAATGGAACTTGCGCCATTGCATCTGAATGCTCCACTCTGACCACTTGCGGTGGTGCAAGTTCCACTGCGCCATGCACAGTGGCTGTGGCCTGGGGGCGATATTCAAAGGAGTTGCTCAATAGCGCAACTCCGTTGAATATCGCCCTGGCCACACCTCTGCGCACCTTTTTTGAGCAGCTCAAGGGCTTGCACCCCAGAATGGTGCAGTTTGAATATTTGGCCCCACATGTATTTCTGGCTATTCAGCAATTCCTTTGTCTGTGATTTAGTGCTGACAGGTGATTTCCTTCGTTCTAACTCCTTATTCATTAGTAATTCTGGCTCCTAAGTAATTGCCCAAAAGTGCCAGTGTTAGTGGATCAGCAGGTTGCACACTCATCTCTGAGGCCAGAGGATCAGAAGGCTGTGGGTTCTGTACCCACACCAGGCACTTCATTTAAATCCCAATACTGACACTGTAGTATAGCATGGGGGGTGCTGCACTCCTGAGATGCCATCTTTTAGCCAGTTTCAGTGGCTCAGCAGGTAGCACACTCGCCTCTGAGGCCGAGAGATCAGAAGGCTGTGGGTTCTATCCCCACATCTGATGGGTTAAATCCCAATACTGACACTGTAGTAGTGCAGCATGAGGGGTGCTTCACTCCCGAGGTGCCATCTTTCAGATGAGATGTTAAACTGAGGTCCTATCTGCCTGTTCTGGTGGTAGTTCAGGTGGATGTTAAAGATCCAATGGCACTTCTTGAAAAGAGTAGGGAAGTTTCCTTGGTGTTCTGGCCAAATTTCCCCCCGTTCACTAAAAATACCACCAGCTGCTTAATCTAGTTCAAGGTTAGTTGGCATTCATCTGTATTCCCCTCCCCCGGGTCAGTTCCAGGTGTTAACATTGCCCGCATAGTAAAGCGGGACACAACAATGCAGGCAAAACATAATGGTGAGAAAGATCACCTGATCACAACATTGTGGTGCAGAATACTGTGGGTCACCACTCTGCCTTGCATTGCCAGAGTCCCATGGTGCAAGCAGGACATATACGGACAACAGAGCACCCTGGCAATGAAGCATGGGGCAGGCATGATGAAAGGCGCACAATCACTGACAGCCAAATCCTGGTGCCTGCCCCACCACTGCAAGTGCAGCAACTGCACCCCCACCCCACGGGCCAGCAACACACATGAACCAACCCCTCACAGATGGCCACATTCCAGGACTCCCACTGCTGGCATCCCCACCCCAACAGGGCACATACCTTCAGTGTGTCCATGCACCTGCAGTCACAGAGTGCAGGCACATCATGTGTTATGGAGCAGGAACACTGCCTGGGACACACCATAGAGTGCTACAGCCTGCAGCCCCTGACCCATGATGGACAGCACAAAGGCACGGCAACAGGCCACATGCAGAGGATGTGGATGGCCAGAATACTGTCATGAGCAAGCAAACAACCCCCCTCGCAAGTGGCTGATACACAACGCATGTATGTTGGTGGGACCACCAATGGCTGACATGTAGAACTGCATGCAGAGATCCCAGCATGCAGATGGCAGGTGGACACACATGGGACCTATCAGATGTGACTGGCAATTATACACCCATGTGATAACCATCCAATTAGAGTGGCACACAGGCAGGTACACAATGTCCTGTGTGCAGCAGCGAATTCTCAGTGCTGCCAGTGACTGCAACTGTGTATGCAAGTATGTGCCTTTCCCTGCCATGGCATTGCAATATGTAAAGAGCCAGAAGGGGAAGACCCTCCTGCTGCATTATGGCCACCTGTTTTACCTAGAGAGGAAGAGTGCTATAAAGACCTACTGGAAGTGTACAGAGTATTTCAGGGGCAAGTGCATGGCATGTGTGCACACTGAAGGTGATGCTGTAGTGAAGGTCCTGAATACTCACAACCACAGCCCTGACCATGGGGACATTGTGGCCTGAGAGATTGTGGCAGAGGTCAAGGACAGGGTGGTCTGCAGCTGTGAGACACCCTAGCAGATCACTGCTGCATGCTGCAGCTCAGTGACACCCTCCATCAATGGGAGGATGCCCAGCATGGAACTCCTGAGGTGACAGGTGCAGTGACCCAGGAGGGCAGCCAACAAAACATCCCCCACACTGACAGCCATCAGTGACCTGTCCATTCCAAAGGGGTACAGGATGACATTGGCTGGGGAGCCATTTCTAATGCATGACAGTGGTGGGGCAGACAGGTACCTAATCTACACCACACAGAAGAACCTGCAATACATGGCACAGTGTGACACATGGTTGGCAGATGGTACATTCAAGGCTGCACCTCTTATGTTACTACAGCTGTATAGTGTGCATGGGGTGAAGTACAGTGCCATGATAACAACTGTGTACATATTGCTGACATCCAAGACAGGTTCTGCATATACCAAGGCATTAATAGAGCTCTCCGGGCTGCAGGACAACCTTCACCCTGCTACCATTGTGACAGACTTTGAGCAGGCTGCGATCAAGGCCTTTGGATCTGTTTTCCCTAGTGCCAGCCTACATGGTTGTTTCTTCCGCCTGTGCCAGGCAGTGTGGCAGAAGGTGCAGGGTGTGCCTGATATCCAGCAGCATTATGTGCTTGATGAGAAATTTGCACTCCTCATCCAGATGCTGCCAGCACTTGCATTTGTAACCCGTTGCGATGTCTGCAAGGTGTTTGAGGAACTACAGTCATGGGACTTCTATGTGCAGCATGACAAGCTTCTTGCACTGGTCATGGACTACTTTCAGGACACATGAGTAGGCCGGCCTATCCATGGCAGTGTCTGACATCATCCCCCCTTTTCCACTGACCTATGGAACTGCCATGAGTTCTGCAAGGCAGGGACAGCTCGTACCATCAATTCTGTGGAGGGGTAGTACCATGACTTCAATTCACTCATTGGTGCCTGTCACCCCACACTGTGGTCCTTCATTGATGTCCTCAAGAGTGAGCAGCTTGTCAATGACATTTAGATCAAACAGTGCATCACTGACTGCCATGCCACGGGGGGAAGAGGAAGTACAAGGACTCATCCCAGCATATCCAGGCCATTGTGTTGGACTATGGTGCCAGGAGCACTTATGATTTCCAGAAGGGAATCACATACAACTTCTAGCTGCAGGTGTGATGTTTCCATGGTTCCTGGATGGTGTGCTGCCATGCCCACTGGTCGTGGACTGTGACTCCAACATGTGCATTGGGTGGAGGGGTGTGATGTGTGTGTGTGTGTGTGTGTATGTGTGTGCCTGTTGCTGCGGTCCTGGGTCACTGTTTCCTGAGTAAAGGTGTGTAATGTAACTGCTATGTCCTGTGTTCCTTTCTAGACCTGCTGCCTCTGCAGCCCCCTCCATGTCAGCACAGTTGTGTCCTGTGATATTTCATGCTCCCTTTATTTTAGTCCACTTTCTATTTGGTCTGCTTTATTTTGACCATGATATTATTTACCCAGATGATGTTTACGGAGATGTTAACAGCTGGAACCACCTGGTCATGCCTGGAAATTGGCAGAATTTGTCTAGTGCACTTACCTGGTCAACAAAAAACAAACAAATAATGTAAATAAATAAAAATAGATGCCTTGTTTACATTCTACACACCAATGTGTTATGTATTTTACATCTGTAACTATGCTGTTATCACTGTAACTGTGTTGTTATCTCTACTTTATAACCTTCTGTAAGCCTATTCCTTTGAGAGAATTGTTCCTTCCTCTAGGACTGGTGAGAAACTGACTCCGTTGTGATTTTCTCTGTCACATGTTTGGCATGAGTATTGTAATAAACCTTTTGTTATTATTACCTACTGCTTGTGTGTGTGTTCTTTGGCTCACACTACAGGTATACAAGAATCTGATTCATCTAGAGCTGGATGCCAGATGACAAATCTAGATTTTCTAGATAACAGGGTTATCATTTCAGATGATCTAAAGGTGTTCTAATAGAGTACAAATGTGTCCAGGAAGGCTAATGGCATGCTGGGATGCATAGGAAGAGGCATCACAAGCAGAAGGTGGGAATTAGTGATGCCACTGTACAGAACACTGGTAAGGTCTCACCTGGAGTATTGTGTGCAGTTCTGGCGGTCAAACTTTCATAAGGACATCGACAGGGTGGAGGCAGTTCAGAGAAAGGTGGCAAAGATGGTGCAAGGCTTGCACCAGAAAACATATGAGAAGAGACTAAAGGACCTCAACATGTACTCGCCGAAGGAGAGAAGGGACTGGGGTGACATGATAGAAACATTCAAGTACCTCAAGGGTATAAACAAGGTGCGGGTAGAGAAATCTTTAAGTATAGAAAGAGTAAAAGAACAAGGGGGCATGATATGAGATTAGAAGGAGGCAGGTTGAGGGGTAATGTGAGGAAGTTTTTCTTCACAGAGAGAGTGGTGGATGATTGGAATCATCTGCCATGGGAGGTGGTGGGAGTGAGGACAGTGGATGGATTTAAACATGCCTGAGACAGGCATAAGGGTACCTTAGAAGTGGGGAGAAGTGAGAAGAGGCCAGTGACTAGGTAGGTTCAGTAGCCACGCAAGTGTAGGATTACAGGCAGACTGAATGGGTCTAGCAGTCCTTATCTGCCGACAGTTTCTATGTTTCTATGTTAAGCCGATTACAGATACTGATGGCTCATGCTGTGAAATCACAGCAGTCATTACATCAACAGCTTCAACAAACAGTTTGTGGCAAAACTTGGTTAAGAAGGGGGATAAAACCTTTTATAGGTACATCAGGGAGTGTAGAAAGACAAACGGAGGGATAGTGAGGCTGAATAGAAAAGACGGTGGGTGGGCAGAGAGGAACAGTGAAAAAGCAGGGATACTGAATGAATACGTCTGCTCAGTATTCACAAAAGAGGAGGAAGGGGAGGTGCCTAATCCAATTAACAGAAGCACTCTGGATACAGGGGTTGATCACAGTCCTTTCACAGAAGAAAGGGTTCTGAAAGAACTCCTAAAACTGAAGGTGGACAAAGCAATGGGGCCTGTCGGAATTCACCCCAGAATTCTAAAACAATTAAGGGGAGAACTAGTGACACCACTGACTACCCTTTTTAACAAATCATGGGAGGATGGTGTGGTACCTGAGAACTGGAGGAAGGTGACTGGGTGACCAAAGTAGTAGATCAGGGAGGGGCTGTGGACTTGGCCTACCTAGACTTTGGCAAGGCATTTGACACAGTCCCACACAAAAGATTAATAATCAAATTAACTCATTGCCTCCTAGAATATGCCTGTAGGTGGCAGCAAATGTATTGCACTGAGTCCCAGAATGACTACAGAAGTCATCTACAGACTTCCTGTGTGTCCTAGTAACGTCCGTAGAAGTTACTCATATGTTTTAATATTAATTGCCAGCCAGAATTGATTAGAATTGAAGAAAAGTAATGTTGTGTTGAACAACTTTGCCGCTGACACTTTGTGTGTATCATGTTCACTTTAGGTGTTATTCAGATTTGTTTATGACATGGTGTGTATGGCAGACATTTTGTCCATCAAGAACCACCTAAGCACTTTGAAGAAAACACACACTCGGGGTAACTCAGCCAGTATAAAACAAAAACCAAATTGAGCACAGTTTATTGCATAGCACCGTTGGAAAGGCAATTTTGTGTGGAACAACTTTGCCACTGATACATTGTGTGTATCATACATACTTTAGGAGTTATATGCATTTGTTTATGGTATGGTGTGTATCGTTCAGATTCGTCCCTCAAACCTCACCAACGCACCTTGACTAAAGTGGGGAAAAATTATGTTTAATGCAACAGAAATATCTGTTTCTTTTTTTTTACTAACAAATTATTAAAACTATATCTAATGTCTGGATGCTTAATTTGGTGTTGATATGTTACATATTTCCCAACTAAAAAAGGCTTATGGTTCATTTTTAGTGGAAAAAATATTTTTCTTTGCTGTTTCAACCAGCATAGAAAAAAAATAAATTATCTACTATTACTTGCATACCACCATTGGAAAGGTAATTTTATGCTGAACAAGTCTGCAATTCATACTTGTGTCAAGCACTTAAGGTTTTTGTGCTATTAGCATTTGTTTGCGGCATGCTGATTATGGCTTGATTTTGCTTAGAAAGGCCCAGGATTCACTGTTAACAGTCTGCAGGAGACAAGTGCTATAACTTCAGAGAGTTCCTGTGGAGGCAAGGAATTAACCAGCCTGGGAGTGGGTCTCAGGGTGGTAGCCTGGGTAAAACATTGGCTGGACAATAGGACACAGAAGGTAATTTTAAATGGAGTCCACTCTGAAGAAAAAGAGGTTACTAGTGGGGTACCGCAGGGTTCAGTACTGGGTTCAGTCCTTTTTAATGTCTTTATGAGTGACATTGCAGGGGGACTGGAAGGAAAAGTATGCCTCTTTGCAGATGATACAAAGATCTGCAACAAGGTTGATACACAAGGAGGCATGGAAAGGATGAGAAGGGACTTGGCAACGTTGGAGGAATGGTCAGATGTATGGTAGCTTGGATTCAGTGCAAAGAAGTGCAAAATAATGCACCTGGGAAACAAAATCCATGGGGAAGATTACACAATGGGGGCGGGGGAGGTAGTAACAACAACAAAAATGAAAAGGGACCTGGGGGCAATCATATCAGATGACCTTAAGATTAAGGTTAGCAAGCAATGTGAGAAGGCAGTAGGGAGGGCTGAGGGGATACTGGGATGTATAGGGAGAGGCATCACCAGCAGAACACGGAAAGTTGTTATCCCTCGATACAGACAGTTGGTAAGACCCCATCTGGAGTACTGCATCCAGTTCTGGAGACCCTATCTGTGCAAGAACATAGACAGGATGGAGGCAGTCAAGAGGAGGGCAACTAAAATGGTGTAGAGTCTGCAAGAGAAGCCATATGAGGAAAGGCTAAAGGAGCTTAATATGTATACCCTTGAGGAAAGGAGGGAGAGGGGGGACATGATAGAAACTTTTAAGTACCTCAGTGGAATCAACAAAGTCCAAGAGGGTAGCAGCTTTCAGAAAAAGAGATATGCAAGAACAAGGCGGCACAATTTGAAGATAGAGGGGGGATGGCTCAGGGGCAATGTGAGGAAGTATGTTTTCACAGAGAGGGTGGTGTACGCATTGAACAGCCTTCCTGAGGTGGTTGTGGTGTCAAAAACTGTAGGAGAATTCAAGAATGCATGGGACAAACATAAGGCAATTCTTGTGGGGGTGGGAAGAAATAGGCTGTTTGTTAACTAGGATCTGCAGCTTATCCTGTAGGTAGGGAAATGGGCAGACTAGGTGGGCCAAGCAGTCCATATCTGTCAAAGTCTATGTTTCAAAACAAGAAATCAAGCAGAAATTCAGGTAAATCCTGCACTCACCACAACAAAGTAACTGCTGTACACAAGATCTGTTGGTGTTCAAAAAATCCTTTATTAGGTGCTAAAACACACAGAAAACAAGTCTTGACATGCTTTGAAAATGCTCCCTTTATCAAACGACATTATGCTTTGATGTAACTGTGCCCAATTTTAGTATGCTGTATTTGGCACAGTTACAACATTTTCCACCATTTATGGTAGCTTGCATCAAATCTTTGGGGCAAGCCATGTAAAAAGGGTCCCCAAATGGCACAGGTTAGATCCGGGAGGAGCTGGTCTAACTTGCAGCATTTGTCACACTGAAGGAAAATCACTATCGGTGCCAAAAGGATGGTACAAGCCCCTTGTGCCATATGTTCAGCGCACCAGGTACTTGCGGCCACTGCAAATCATTTGAAAATAGGCCCAGGATCTGTTCTCTAGTTAGAGTTCAATTTTGACTCTACTTCTACTGCTCTCTTGGCATAAAACAAGTTTTTTTTTGTTTCTTTTTTTTTAAATCATATTATAGCTGTTTGTTTATTTTTGATTCATATCGCACCATCTTGTAGCAGGAAGTAGCAACATGATATAATTATTCTGGCAACTGAGAAAAATTAAGAAAGAAGAGCGTGCTAGTGAAAGTAGTGCACAGTTGCTCAAGAATGAGAACAATATAGAGAGAAAATCAGATTTTTTTCTTTTCTTAAGCAGCAGGAAGATAACTGACCAAAGAATTAACATAGATAGAAGGAAGCAATATCAAAAGTCAGAACACAGATGCATTAAGATGTACAAATATTTTGCAGTTTTTATTTGTTTTTTTTTTTACTTCTATTTTTTTTAGCTACAAACATGTGAAGCTAAGACTAAAGGAGACTGTAATACAAATAGCATTGCTGGAATAAAGAAGAATAAAATTAGAATCAGGGAATGGCCTGGGACTTGATGGTGCAATGTCACCACAAAGTTCTGCAAGGCCCTTAAGAATGCTCTGCTGGTTTTAGAGCAACACCTCAATACTTGCTTTTGTGGCAAAAACTTTCTGGGAGCACTCCCCTATCTCTCCACACAGCTGTGCCACTTCTCTGCAGAGAGATGTATGGTGGGATCTGAGGCTCATCTCTCTTGTGACTCCTGCAACACCCAAGCCCACCTGCAGCTTCCCCTCCTAATCTCCTCCATTCCCTGTGTCCCTCTCCAGGTCCTGTCCATTGCATGATGACCCATTATTATAATGCCTCCTTTTATACTGACCAGCATGCAGCATGGAAGGAGCAGTGGGGGGGGGGGCACTCCACCCCTCTCATCTGTATCATTCTTTCTGTGAGTCCTCACATGCTCCTCCCACTCCTGGCTGTACCTCACCTTAAGGTGGGTGTGCTGACCACCTGTGCCCTAATTGCTGCCCTGTTTCCTATGCTGAACAATGTGCAAAACCATCCTGCTGCTTTCAGCAGGGTCAATTACAAAAAAGACCCAAATAATGGACATTTTCTGCTGCTGATTGGAGGAGCCAGATGGTCCAGGGCAGGATTCATGCTCCTCAATGAGCTCAAATGGTGGCGCAAGCATGATGGGGACACAGGGCCAGATGCTGCAGCAGGTACTATCTAAAGAAAGCTACAACAAATTGTGTTGGCAACATGTGGAAAAACATACTTCTGTACCTTTGAAGAGTATATCACTATGAGGCACTGGCTTGGAGCTGTTCCTTGTGCTTCAAACTACAGGCTACAGGCTGGGTGGAAGGGGTAATATTAGGGTTAACAACCCCAAGGAAGATCCCACCACTGATTCGTCAAGACTCAGGAGACCCAGAATCCCAAAGTTTTAGGCAAAGAATTTTTATAATAACTGGGCAACATTTTTTCGCATAACAAAAAGCTGGGTGTAATTCATACGAACATATGAAATTTGCCAGCAGATAACGGCCTAGAGGTCTATCAAGTCTGCTCGAATGTGCAGCTAGCACCCTGTATTCTGCAGCAGCCCCTCCCTTCCACCCTTCCCCTCCATTAACCCTCCTCCCTGTCCTGTCCCATCCCCTTTTGAAGCAGTCCACTGTTCTACTGGATATCACTTCTGCAGGTAATGCATTCCACCCAGCTACCACCCTCTCTGTAAAAAAGTGTCTCCTCATCTCTCTCCTGAACCTTCCTCCCTCCAGTCTCATATCATGGACCCTGGTGTTCCTCCCTTCCCTTAATTTGAACAGCCCCTCTGTACCTGTCTTGCTTATTCCTTTCATGTACTTAAAGGTTTCAATCATATCCCCCCTGTCCCTCCTCTCCTCCAGCGAGTACATGTTCAACTCCCTCGTCCTCCTCTCGTATAAGTCCCCCAGCCCCTTGATCATCTTTGTTGCCCTGAACTGCATCCCCTCCAGTAACTAAATGTCCCTCTTCAGATACGGGCACCAGTACTGCACGCAGTACTCCAGGTGCGGTCTAACTAATGACCTATACAGTGGCAGAATCACCACCTCCCTCCTTGAGGATATGCCCCTTGCAATGCAACCCAGCATTTTGTTGGCCTTTGCAGCTGCCTGCCTACATTGTGCTGAGTTGTTCATTGACCCTTAATGAGCACCCCCAGATCCTTCTCCTCGTCTGCCTGGGCTAGCTGCACTCCCGCCAGCTGGTAACTCTTCTTTGGGTTCTTCACCCTAAAATGCAGCACCTTGCACTTTTTAGCATTAAACCCCAATTGCCAGGTGTCTGACCAGGTTTCAAGCTTTTCTAGATCATCCTGCAACCCCTGCCATCCCCTAGGTGGTCCGCCACCGCTCCTATCTCGGTATCATCAGCAAACCGACTGATCTTGCTCTTGATGTCCAATGATATGTCTGCATCATTATAATCAGCTGGTTTAAACAGCAAACAGAGACCAGTTTTTGAAAGGGAATGCTGAGAGCAGGAGAACTGCTCATGCCACAGAATTTCTAGTTGCTATATTTATGATAATTATTTTCTTCTAGAAATTTAAGAAAACTAAAGAGCTGTGTTAAAAAAAAGTTAAAATCTTTGGGATTGTGTAGTTTTGGACTTTTGAAGATGTGTTACTTTCTAATAAAAGTAAGTTCATAGAGTTACACAGTCATCTGGGCCTGTTCAGAATACTGCTGCTGCAGTGTGTTTTCCCAATTAGTTTATCAGAATGTAGACCAGTTTGTAACTGCTGCCTAATTCATTCATTTAGATTGCTTATTTAATGCTTAAAAATGTTAAATATTTTGTTTTAATAAACTCAGCAGAAGTTACTCTACACAATTTATTCATTTCTATGCAGCTGCGTGTTTCTAAAATATAGAAATGCCATGTATTTATAGAATTGCTGTAGTTAAAAAATAATCCCTAGCAATTATATAAAACAAGAAATAGGGTGATGGGTAAAACTTGAGTTTTACACACACTGTCATCGTAAGATGCTTGGATAAATCACATGAGCTTTGATCTCACAGTTTATGTAGCATCCTACATCTCAGGTGTGGTAAAATTTGCATTATACGCACCACCTCATGCATTTTTATATGTTATTTTTAAAATTCTGCCAGGCCTGACCACAGATTGTCATTATTGATAGTTTTTCTTTCATCAGCCATTCCTTTCTTTTGTTACACACTCTTCACTTGGGAGCATACTTGTTTAGTACATTGAAGAAAGTGTCCAAGAAAAACTTCAGAGTTTGATTGATTTAAGAGAGAACTTATCCAGTGGAGTCCAGTCACTAGCTGTTAATTCTGATCTGATTCTGTCAAGGACTTGCTCTGTTAACTTTCTAGATGTGATTATTCTAGGCTATCCTCTTAGTCTTTTATTACTCCAAACACAATATATTTTTATTTTTTATTTATTTGGATTTGGAAAATACCTTTGAGTCATAGACTCATTTACTAACGTTCCACATCACAGAGGTAAGATACAGACAGACATTACTAAAAATTGATTAGTGATAAACTTCAGTTTTGTTACATAGAAGATAATGTATGGTCATCTATTGGTAACCAGTTTGCTAACCATCGGAGGTTTCACGGTGACCGTTTAAACCTTGAGAACGAAGCTTGAGAGGTTTAAGTCATCATGGCAACCACGGGATAGTTACACAAACCAGTTGCCAATAGATAGGGCCATACATTATCTTTTATAGTGTATAGTCCCCTTTTTCCAGGTGTATAGCTAGAAAATTTAATTTATGATATCATTGCTCTTCTCTGAGGTGCTTCTCTATCACTGCCATGGCCATTCTGGATGTGTGTTCATGGATCGCGCATGCTCAAACACCATATAAACTACAAGGACACACATGTGCAAACACGGTCAAGACATACTCATGATGAAATAACAACATTTGTGATATCACGTCAATAGCATAAAAATACTATAAATTGTCTAATTTCAATGGATAATAATGTTCTACCATATAATATACCATATTAGAGCTCAGTGAGACTTGGCTAAAATTCTTTATTCCTGATGCAGCCTTCTCTATCCCTGATTTCAGTTTCATTAGCAGTGATTGCCATCTTCCTTAAAAAGGAGGACTTATAATACTGTATAATTATCACTATTATCACTAGTACCACTGTGAAATAGTCCACACCACTGTTCCAATTGAATTGTGACACTCTATGATACTACTGGCAAATGCAGCAAAACATCATTTAATCTGTGTATACAACATTCTCAGTGGTGGCCAAGGTGTTCTTTACTGTCTCATTGATTTAGTGTTGTATTTTGTAATGAAAAAAAAAATAATCCATCTAAGAGGAAATTTAATAATAAAGGAAAAACTCCCCCTTGGTTCAACAAGACAATTAAAAATCAGATTAAAATAAAAATTAAACTTTTTAGGAAACAAGAATAGTTCGGTTCCATTTAAAACTACTCTATTACTTAAATACAGAATATCTGTGAAAAACGTAAAAAATTCTATTAAATTGGCAAAAAATAAGCTAGAATTTAAACTAGCTCACACAAAAGACTGTCACAAATCTATTTTCTCCTATATAAATAGTAAAAAAAGTGTATCAAGGACCATTGGTCCCATTATAACCAATGGCTCTTCTCTATCTGATATAGAAACCTCAAATCTCTTTAATATGTACTTTCGTTCTGTCTTCTCTCAAAAATCACCTTTTAGTACATTTAAAGCTCACCATGTAGATTATCATAGGTTCTATCGAACTGACATTATACAGGCTATCAAAAAACTAAAAAAAAATACTAGTCCGGGCCCAGTCAGTATTCGCCCATGATTTCTGATCAAAACCTCTATAAATATTTCTATACCTTCATCAATTATTTTCAATAAATCCTTACAAGAAAGCATTGTACCAAATGATTGGCATTCAGCAATAGTTAATCCCATATTTAAAAAAGGCAATAGAGGTTCTGTGCAAAATTATCGTCCAATTAGCCTGACCTCAGTGGCTGGTAAATTAATGGAATTAGTAATGAAGTCTAAAATAGATCAAGATTGTAAAAAATTAGGAATTTATGATTCAAATCAGCATGGGTTTACTCCCAAGTATTCCTGCCCCACCAATCTGTTATCTTTTTACAATAATATAAGTACTCTACTAGATGTGGGTATCCCTACAAATGTAATTCTTTTGGACTTTAGTAGAGCTTTTGATAAAGTCTCACATGAAAAACTCATTACTAAAATGCACAGTCTAGGTTTGTCACCTGATATTGTCAACTGGACTTTAAACTGGTTGACAAATCATTCTCAGAGAGTCAGAATTAATGATATCTTGTCTGATTCGGGTAGTGTGACAAGTGGTGTACCACTGGGGTCAGTCTTGGGACCAACATTGTCTAACCTCTTTATCAATGATTTCCATACAGGGCCAAATAACTTCATAGTTAAATTTGCAGACAATACTAAATTGGGGGCAAGGTTAACAATCAAGAAAATATTTCTGAATTAAAGAAGGATTTGGAAAAATTATCACTTTGGGCAAATGAAAATCATATGCAGTTTAATCAAGACAAATGTTTAGTAGTGCATTTCGGTGTAAATAATCCAAAAACAATATATCATATAAACGGACTAGCACTTCACTCATCAAATTGTGAAAAAGATTTAGGGATATATGTTAATAATAAACTTACATCAAATGATCACTGTGTTAGAACTGCTTGCATGACCAACAGATGTTTGAGGCAAATAAATCGCACTTTTGTTAATTGCACTGAACAATGCCTTATTCCATTGTATAGGGCATACATTAGACCGTATCTAGACTATGGCTCCTCTTTTTGGAAATCAAAAAAAAAGACATAGCAATTCTTGAACAGGTTCAAAGAAGAGTAACTAGAATGATTCCAAGATTAACAAACTTGGATTATCAGAACAGATTAAAAGCTACTAGTCTCTTCTGTCTTCAAACTAGAAGATTAAGAGGTGATATGCTTATGGTTTTTAATTTAATAAATTTACCAGATCTAATGGAAAACACTTTTCAAAAGGAGACATGTTCTGAGACTGCATAATAAACAGCTTAAAGTAAAAACTTATAAAACCAACAAAAGGGGAAACTTTTTTTCCAATAAGAGCATCCATTGTATGGAACACCTTGCCACAAGAATTGGTAGAGGCAACTAGTGCCACTGTCTTTAAAAACAAATTAGATGTTTGGTTGAGGGACAATAGATAAATAATGTCCCACATAGTGTGGGGAACAGTCTCAATGGTCCCTGGCCTTCTTCTGTTCCTTCATACCAAGTAATACCAAGCATAGGGGATTTTAATCTTTACTGGCATGGCAGTAAAGTTAGTCATGTTGGGCTGGATTTTCACACATGCCTTAGATCAATGCAAGATGAGTCAAACAGGCATCTTATGTCAGTACTAGTTGCATCAAATTGTATGGACCAGATTTTAGTACAGAAGCAGACTTGCATCAGAGTAAACCAAAATGATGCAAGACACAAGCTGTGCCATTAAAGTGGCACATTGGGTGGGAATGAAGGAAGCTGCATCAAAAAAAAAAAAAGTTCTGGTAGAATCCATGACAGCTGTAGTTGGCCACAATAAATGACAGCTGTCACATTCATAAGGGGCGCTGTAAAGAAATGGCTATGTTGAAAATTTAGCATTAAAATATTGCAAATTTTCAAAGTTACTAGCCTGTGTTCACAAAATTCAATACCGGTTCATTACTTTGTTGTTTTTTTCATATTTTATGCCAAATTTTAAACATAACCTTCTTATGACCACGTTTCATAAAGAAGGGCACAGAAAAAAAAGGTGATTTTGAGCAGTGACAGTGAAATCACCTTTTGGAATGTAAAAACACATTTTGGACAGGATTTGAGAAATTACAGTTGTCACATTAAGAAGATGCTGTAAGGAATGGGCTATGCTGTAAATTTGGGGTGCAAATATTGCAAATTACCAAAGTTATGAGCTTGCCTTCACAGAATTCAACACAGGATCATAATTTTGTTATATTTTTATATTTTTACACCACATTTTCAACATAGACTTCTTATGATCCCACCTCATGGACAAATGCAGAGAAAATTTCAAATGCCTACAGATACTGGCAATACCTCAACCCTGAGGCCCGCCATGCCATCATCCAAGGAAACCTGCTACCTATCCTGGACTACTGCTCTCTCATCTACTCCAGAACCTCCACATCCACCATGGCAAAACTATCAGTAGCATACAACTGTGCCTGCTGCTTCTTCCTGCTGGCCCCTTTCTCCACACACCACTGTACACTACACTACACTGGGGTGGCTCCCACTGCAAGTCCTCCTTGACCTGCACTGTACAGTTTTATTGATTCTGCATCTGTATTGGCCAGAAATTCCCTCTTGCTCCCCTTCTCACTGCCCAAACCTCACACCGCTGACTACGCTCCTCCAGTATCCCCTCCCTGAAAATCCCCAGGGTAGCCATGAACATGGGTGCTAGAGCCTTGTCTGTAGCAGCCCCCACACTATGGAACAAGCTGCTCACTGAACTGTGCACCATTTTCTTTCTTTTTTTTAACCAGGAAAGCTTGTTTACAGGTGCGACCTGGGGGCACAAGGAAGTTAAGTGACTTGCTTAGGGTCACACAGTATACAAGTGGGAGCTGTGGGATTCAAACCCAAATCTCCAGGTGTGCAGCTCAGAGCCTTAAACCACTGCACTATATTGCCTGCCCCATTGCGCTTTACTGCCTGCTCCACCATATTCATTAACAAGTCACTATTATGTATATATCTGTTGTTGTCATCTTTGAAAGTGTCCCACCCACTAGATCCTTCCTGTCAGCACTCCCTCACAAACATAACATTGACACTGGGCATGCCTGATCTCCCAGTGTCACAACCTGAAATATAGAAAACCTTCCCTCACATTTTTTTGTTGTTTTTTCTTTGATAAAACACTGACACTGGGGGTGCCCAATCCCCAGTTTCGCTGCCCCTGTCTATTGCTTTCACCCCTCAAAAAGTGTCCTGCCCACCCAACCCTTTCAGCACCCAACACCCCACCACCTCACAAAACCTGACACTGGGGGTGCTATCCTCCAGTGTCACAACCTGAAATAAAGAAACCTTCCCTCGAGTTTCTTTTTTATTCATTTCATAAACCCTGTAAAAGAAAACCACGATCAATGTCTGTCCCCAACCCAACCCTCCCACTCAGCTCATGCCACCCCACACCCCTTCAAGCCCTTACTTGTCCCCCAAGGGTCCAGAGCCATCATCTTCAGTGTACTGCAAACATGTCTCCACTCTTCAAAGCCGGACCACAAACTGAGGAAACAGGTATGTGATTCCATGTATTTCAATGTTGTTTTGAACTTAGTGACATAACTTGGCCATTTTTGCATATTTTTGCCTCAGATTTTCAACATGCCTTCTTTGGGACCCCACCTCATGAACGATTGCACTGACATTAGGTAAATCTGTCCAGAAAGGTCATTTAGCAGTCACTATGCAAAATCACCTTTTGGGCAGGATTTATTTATTTTTGTTTATTTATAACTTTGTTAACCGGGTAGGTGCACTGATCCCAGGGACCATTTACAGGCAGGGGTAAGGGTAAATAGACTTCTAGGAAAACAAACTGAACTTACAAGCTCAAATGGGCAGACTAGGTGGGCCATAGGCCCTTATCTGCCGACACTGTCTATGTATCTATGTATCTATGTATGACCCAGTCCACATAAGGCTGCACAGAGTAGAAACATCAAAATAACAAGAACATAACAAGAGCAGGTAATATATACTGAAAGGTTACAGTTGTTACATTTGGCAATACATGGTGGCAGTAGTTGAGGGACAACAAATAAAGCAAAGTAAGGCTCATGGTGGTACAGTTTCAATAAATAAGAGAACCTATATATGAAGAAGCCAGAAGGTGAAGGAAGGAAACATATTCAATTCAGTGCTTCAGAGTAACTGGTAACTGGTATTTTTCTTTTAAACTTAGATTGTAGGCTTGTAGTGACACTATACTTTCTTTCTGTGTTGTCTTTACTTATAATTGTTTTTGGGCTGTTGAAAATTTAAAAAATAGTGGTGGTGTAATTCTGTGCTGTCTTTAATTGCTGCAAATTTTATCTTGGCTTGTCTGACTGTCCTGTAGCTGGGTGAAGGGTGTTAATTGTCTGGCCTCTGACCTCAGCTACGTGATAACTGAAGGTGGGGCTTAGTCACAGTTAAAGCAGCAAACAGAAGTTCATCTTCTCAGAAGAAGCCAGAAGGTGAAGGAAGGAAACATATTCAATTCAGTGCTTCAGAGTAACTGGTAACTGGTATTTTTCTTTTAAACTTAGATTGTAGGCTTGTAGTGACACTATACTTTCTTTCTGTGTCGCCTTTACTTATAATTGTTTTTGGGCTGTTGAAAATTTATATGCCCTGATAAATCGGATTGACAGGAGCTAAACACAGGGTATAGTAAGAGGTGTGAAGTAGGAGGGGCATAAGGGGGAAGAAGACCACCCTCAGCACAAGTGTTTTGACTCATTTATTTATTTATTGGTTTCTTTTTCCTTAAAAAAATATATATCTGAGGATCAGTTACAGGATTTTTAATACTGTAAATAAATAAAAAGAGAACTAAGAGAGCTTCAGTAGCAGATAAGTAGTGGAATTGCAGTATAATGTGGGGAGTGGTGCAATGTAGTGGCTGTGGGGCAGCCATATTCAGGCAGACCTTCTGGACACTGAGGTGCTGCCCTATCTACATGCATCTCTCGGACTGAGGATGAGGTAGCCAGACTCAGAGCGGAAGTAAACTGGGTCAGGAGTACCATCACCCCTGTCCAGGAACCACCCAGTCCAATGCAGCTGCCTCAAAGGATGCCGAGAACGAGGAGCACTTGGATGACAGTGGGCTCAGGAGGGTTAGAGCAGTCAGGCAGAGGCACATCCCAGATCCTATTCCTCTCAAGAACTCATATGCCACACTGGCAAATGAGGACAACCAAATAGAGGTACCCAGGGAAGTGGAAGGAAAGGATGTGGAGGTTAGGCAAGGAGGTGACCTCAGTGGGAAAGCAGTGGACCCCAGAGGAGGAGGAAGCGAATCCTGGTGGGGGACTCCATCATAAGAGGGATCCAGCTAGGAACACAGGAGGGGGAGGACAGGGAGGTGAGGTGCCTACCAGGTGCCACGGCATGGAGGGATGGAAGGAAGATACTGGGGATCACTGGGAAGGCAAGACAGGAGGGTGAGCTGGATGTCATTATCCACCTAGGTACTAATGACTTGGCAAATGGGGAGCCAAAGGAAGTTCAGGAAGAGTTTAGGAAACTGGGGAGGGTCTCAAGCAAGTAGCTACTTCTGTCACTTTCTCAAGTACTACCTGTGAGAGGCAAGGGAGAGCATAGGAGTGCATGCACCAGGAACTTTAACTCATGGTTGAAGAACTGGTGCTGTGAGGAAGGGTTTGATTCATTGGTGACTGGGGACCCATCTGGAGGGATGGAGGTTTGTTCAAGCCTGACGGCCTGCATCCATCCTGGAGGGAATCAAGCACTCAATGATAAGTTTAAATACTACATTGACAAGCATTTAAACTAGTAGAAAGGGGGTGGCAGGCCAGCAAGGATGGTACCTACTTGCTCACCCCCCACAGCTAGTAATGGAACCAGTGAACCAGATGAGTGGCTATCTCTGCAAAGCAGTGTGCAAAAGTTGGAGATTAGTGTCCAAAAGGTGGATAAGCAGAAAAGGCAAAATTCAGCAGAAGGGCAGACAGTAAGGAGAACCAGGATAAATGACAACCAAGTAAGGGGCTGAGTAGAACAGTGAAGCAGTCTAGGGAGGTCAAATCATGGAAAGCCATGTGTGCAAATGCCAGGAGCCTTAGCAACAAGATGGAAGATCTGAGGCTGTCATGCAATAGTCAGACCTGGACATTGTGGCCATCACTGAAACCTGGTGTAATGATAACCATGACTGGGAGATGGCCATACCTGGCTACAACATATCTCAGAAGAGACAGAGCAGGCAGGAAGGAGGAGGAGTGGCACTGTATGTGAAAAATGACATAAGGGCCACACAGATCCAGGAGGAACAAATGGGGGAGAGATACTGTGGGTTAAGCTGGAAAGGAAAATGGGGCCAGCCATCCGCACAGGTGTGGTCTATAGACCACCAGCCCAGGAGGAAGAAACAGATAGGAGTTGATGCTAGCCATCCAAAGGATGGCTGACAAGGGTGAGTAGTGCTGGTTGGAGACTTCAATATACCAGATGTGGACTGGAGCATCCCAGCAGCAGCATCAACTAGGAGCAGATTTATTCTGGACTCCTTCAGGGTGCCTCCTCAGCAACTGGTCATGGAACCAACTCTCGGCAGAAGGCAATACTGGACCTTGTGCTCACAAACAGGGACAGTGTGATGGGGGTAACAGTGGGGAGCACCTGGGTAACAGTGACCACCAGTCATTGTGGTTTGAAATCACAGAAAGAGCAGAACCAACCACACAAAACACGTATCCTGGATTTTAGGGGGCAGACTTTGGGAAAATGGGGAGATGCTTGAAAGAGGCATTAAGGGAATGGGACAGGAATCAGGGATTGAGGAACAGTGGGCAGTATTTAAATGGGGATTATAAGAACAACAGAATTATGCATTAAGCAGGTTAGCAAGAGGAAAAGAAAGAGGAGACCATTATGGTTTTCCAAAGAGGTAGCAAAGAAAGTGAAAGCCAAAAAGACTGCATTCAGGCAATACAAAAGACACAGGCAGAAGGGGATAGGAGAAGTACCAGGAGAAACAAAGGGAGGCAGGAAGTCAGTAAGGAAGCCAAAGCTCAGACAGAAGAACACATTGCAAAATCAGTGGTTAAAGGGGACAAAACCTTTTACAGGTACATAAGTGAAAAAAGAAGGACAAAGGGAGGGATAGTTAGACTGAAGGGGGAGGATGGGAGCAGCGTGGAGGATGACAACAGTAAAGCTGACATATTGAACAGGTATTTCTGCTCAGTCTTTACTAAGGAAGAGGGGGTAATGGGTCTGAAGGGTACAAGGGTGAGAATGGTGCAGAATGGACACAAGTCCCTTTACACGAGAAAGGGCCTGAAGGAACTGGAAGTAATAAGAGGACAAAGCAATGGGGCCAGATGGGTGCACCCCAGGGTCCTAAAGAACTAAGAGAGGTGGTGGCTGAACCTCTGGCTATCCTGTTCAGCCAATCACTGGAAACAGGGAGGTACCCAAAGACTGGAGGACAGCAGATGTAGTCCCTTATACAAAAGTGGGAACAAAGAGGAAGCAGGAACTACAGACCAGTCAGCCTCACCTCGGTAGTGGGAAAGATCATGGAAGCACTACTGAAGGAGAGATTGGTGGAACATCTGGCTGTCAATGGACTACAGGACCCAAGGCAGCATGGTTTCACCAGGGGAGGTCATGTCAGACCAACCTCATTGAATTTTTTGACTGGGTGACTAGGGAGGTGGATCAGGGGGCAGTGGACATGGCCTATCTGGACTTCAACAAGGCCTTTGACACTGTGCCACATAGAAGACTATTACAGCACACAGGGAATGGGTGTGGGCAGGACAGTAGTGTGGTGGGTAGGTAACTGGCTGGGTGGCAGGACACAGAGGGTGGTGGTAAATGGCTGTCACCCACAGAGGGAAGAGTGACCAGTGGGGTACCACAGGGATCAGTGCTGGGACCGGTCCTATTCAACATCTTTATCAGTGACATTGCACAGGATATAGAAGGCAGAATTTCACTGTTCGGCTGATGACACAAAGCTCTGTAACAGAGTAGACACACCAGAGGGTGTAGACAGAATGAGAAGGGACCTGCAGAAACTTGAAGAATGGTCAAGGGTTTGGCAGTTGAAATTCAATGCAAAGAAGTGCAAGATAATGCATATGGGGCACAAAAACCCTGTCACAATATATCAGTTGGGGGGTGAGGATATAGCATGCACCAAGCAGGAAAGGGATCTTGGGGATGTCATCTCTGATGACCTCAAGGTAGGGAAACAGTGTGACAAGGCATCAGGTAAAGCAAATAGGATGCTGGGATGTATAGGCAGGGGCATCACCAGCAGGAAAAGGGAGGTCATTATTCCGCTATACAAGACACTAGTGAGGCCCCACCTGGAGTACAGTACAGTTCTGAGACCATACCTACGTAAGGACAATAGACAGGGTAGAGAAGGTTCAGAGGAGGGCAACAAAGATGGTGCATGGGTTGTATCACAAATCCTATGAAGACAGGTTGAAGGAACTGGACATGTACTCCCTGGAGGAGAGGAGGGAGAGAGGGGATATGATAGAGACATACAAGTATCTTACAGGGAGGAACAGGGTGCAGGAAAACACTATTTTTAAGCGAAAAAGATGTTTCAGGACTAGAGGCATGGGATGAAGTTGGAGGGAGGACGATTCAGAGGAAACATGAGAAAGAATTTCTTCACAGAACGGGTGGTGGACAAGTGGAACACCCTGCCAGAGGAAGTGGTGAGGGCTGAAACAATCATGGGATTTAAGAATGCATGGGATAGACATAAAGGAATTCTAGAGGTCAGGGGTAAGGGGAAATAGACTTCTAGGAAAACAAACTGAACTTACAAGCTCAAATGGGCAGACTAGGTGGGCCATAGGCCCTTATCTGCCGACACTGTCTATGTATCTATGTATCTATGTATTTGGCCCTACCCCTGGAACCTGTAAATGGGGGAAGGGGGGGCTAGTCCTTAAAGCAGTGGCAGGTGGATGCCAACAGCAGCCAGTCTTTAAGGTGAGTCTGGAACTGGCGGTGAATGTTTATGGTCATGAACAGGTCATTATTATGTATATATTGAGTCCCAGAGCGGTCAATGGCACTCATTAAACAAATAGTTTTGTGGCTTTTGCACCACAGCCCTCATGTCTTCATACCCCAACTAAATGATCTCGGGGTCCAAGAGCACTGGGAGAACTCCTAATGAGTGGCTATCGTGGTGAAAAAACAGATGCATGCCAACCTGCATGCACAGTCCGCCAGCAAGCAAAATAGTGCTATGAGACGACTGCATTGAGAGTGGAGTGCTTCACAGACTGCGGAGGCAACTGTCAGGCAGCTCCACATTGTTGTTCATTTGGAGTGTGAGACGTTTTTTGATTGAAAGACATCTGCAGTGTTCAACTCACTGCAACCATAAAATGTGGTGCAAAGAATGGCAGAGAAAACCAGTGAAACAATGATGGAAGGAAGGGTGTGCAGACACCAACAGAAAAAAAAAGAAAACTTCACAGAGATGGAAACTGACATACTTTTTGTGGAGGTGAGTGCACAGGTTGACCTTCTGCTATCTAGAGGTGCTGATAAGGAGCTAAGGGGACATAGAAACATAGAATGTTGCCAGCAGATAAGGGCCTTCAGGTCCACCTAGTTTGCCCCATGTACCCTATCTATCGCAACACTGCAGGCCCTTATTAGCCCCTGGTGTTCCCCCTTTTGCTTATAAGATCCCTCTCTGCCTATCCCATGCACTCCTAAATCCTGTCACTGTTTCTGCTCCACAACCTCCACTGGCAGGCTGTTCCACTTATCTATCGCCCTCTTTGTGAAGTACTTCCTTACATTTCTTCTGAACCGCCCCCCTCAACTTCATAATGTGCCCCTTGTCCTTGTGCATGTTTTTCCTTTTGAAAATGGAACCCTCCTGTACCTTGTTCTTCCCTGTGAGATATTTAAATCTTTCAGTCATATTCCCCTTTTCCCTCCTTTCCTCCATAGAGTACATATTTAGATCCTTTTGCCTTTCCTCGTAGGGTTTTTGATGTAGACTGCTCACCATTTTGGTTGCCTTTCTTTGATCTGTCTCCCCCACATTTATGTCCTTCCGAAGATGGGGTCTCCAAAACTGAGAACAGTACTCAAGGTGAGGCCTCACCAATGATCTATACAGTGAAATTGTTACCTTCTTCATCTGCTGCTGATTCCCCTGCTTATGCATCCCAGCATCCTTCTAGCCTTCCCTGCTGCTTTGTCACATTGCTTAATTACCTTCAGATCATCTGAGATGATTACCTCTAGATCCCTTTCCTACTTTGAACTTGCTATCCCCCGGGTGGTATGTTGCCCTTGGGTTTCTACACCTTGTGCATTATTTTGCACTTTTTAACATTGAGATCCAGCTGCCAAACCCTTGACCAATCCTCCAGCTTCTTTAGATCTTCCCTCATACTATCACCCCCCCCGGTGTATTTACCCTGTTGCAAAGCTTTGTGTAATCTGCAAAAAGGCATATTTTCTCTTTTAGACCCTCAGCAATGTCACTGATAAAGATATTGAAGAGGACTGGACCCAACACTGATCCCTATGGCACCCCACTGGTTATGCTGCCTTCTTCAGAGTGTATGTCATTTTTCACCACTCTCAGAGTCCTATTTTGCAGCCAACTCTTTGCTCATTTCACCACCTTATTACCTCCTCCTGGGCTCCCCAGCTTGTTTAGCAATCTTCTATGTGAAACAGTGTCAAAAGTCTTGCTAAAATCCAGGTGTGCCGCATCCACTGCCCCTTCTGACCCACTACTCTGGTAACCCAGTTGAAGAACTCTATGAGGTTTGACTGGCACGACCTCTCCTCTCCTGTAGATCACTGGCAGTTAGGTGTTCTACAGTCCTTTCCTTTAGCAGCTTCTCCTTAAGTTTTCCCACCATGGAGGTCAGGCTGACTGGCTTGTAGTTTCCTTCCTACTCCCTTTTTCACTTTTGTATAGAGAAACAACATCAGCCCTCCTCTGGTCTCCCGGTACTTCTCCTGTTTCCAATGGCAGGTTGAACAGGGCATTCAGAGGTGTAGCCTGCACCTATCTCAGTTCCTTCAATATCCTGGGGTATATACCATCTGGCCCCATTGCCTTATCGACTTTTATTTCTGTCAGTTCTCTAAGGACTCTATCCTCTGAGACTGGACCTGTGTCCATCTCTCTCCCTTTATGCTCTTGCTCTTTAATGTCAGTCCTTTTCCTTCCCCTTCCTCTGTGAATACTGAACAGAAGTAATTATTCCATACGTCTGCTGGGACCAAAGGAAACAGGCCTGGGACAAGGTGGCCACCAGGTAATGCAGTAGGCAGGTAAGTTCATGAAAAGGGGTTACCAAAGTGTGACATGAGGGTCAATTTTTCATATCCACAATAGATCAATTTTAATAATCTTGTCAAGGCACTGTGACTGAAGAGTGAAAAAGGAACCCAATTATGAGATAACTCCCTAGCAGAGATTTAAGAAAAATTACCCTCAGTGTTGCACTTGTAATGGTGGACACCAATTGTTGCATGTGCAACAGTGGACACAACAAGTGTTTAACTTGGAAAAAAATGTTACTTTTCTTTTTACTTTATTTTACTAAACATTTCAAGACACTATGACTGAAGAGTGAAAAAGGAACTATGTTGTGGGATAGCTTCATATCAGACTTGAGAGAAAAGCACCTTCAGTGTTGTGCATGCATCAGGGACACCAAACATTGCACGTGCAACAGTGGACACCACACAACTGTTTAAGTTTAAAAAAAAGCATTGCCTGCACCCCTCTCTCACCAAAGTCCAGCAGTACTTTTAAGACCCCCATCCCAAAAGAAAATCACTCACCCAAAAAAGCTGGATGCTTTTGCTGAAATTATGGGAACGTGTAAAAAATGCAGTTTGTTTCGACACCACAGCTGCACGTGTCACGCAAAACTTTGAGTGGACCAGAAATTTTATATACATTGAAAAACAAGGGTGAAAATGTCTTCATTAACAAAAGACAATGCCAGAGGCAGTTTTCAACATACAGTACATTTACTGAACTGCAACTAAAATGAAGTCTGCATAGAAGCCGTGGGATGTACTGTGGTTTTGCATGTCATATTTTACTAGGAAAAATATGTGACATTTTGGAGCTGAACATGGAATAAAAATAAAATGGGTGCACCTGGGTTTCTCAAACTATGAAATGTATCTGTACTTGTGGAAACCTTTTAAATTCACTTATTATGACTACAGTGGCTGTTGCTATTTTTTTAATCAACATACAAAGTATTTGGCACATTGGTACCCCCATTTCATGGAATTACCCAGGTGAGGAGGTCCATAAGAGAAATCCAGAAATTATATCATGACATCAGGTGGAGGTCCACAGAAAAGATGACCCATAACAGGCTCTGCATGATGGCAGCTGGACATGGCCCAAGTCAGCTGAAGCCCCTGAGCAGCCAGGAAGAGTGTGCAGTGGCATACCTCAGCAGTTGCACCACCAAGGATGACAGCAACCTGGACCTCTACTAGCTACAAAGTTTAGCAGCTGTGTAAAAGAGCATTGTAGCTGCAACAGGGGGGGCTATGTTGGCAAGCCCCAAGCACAAGAACATGGTGAGGTACAATGCCATAGGTACAGTATGCACAGCACAGAATTATCTGGGGGGATTGTCATCCCTGCAACTACTCATAAAATGCATGGCACTACACAAGGGCAGCACATGTGTAAAGGACTACATGCATACCTCATATGTGAGCATGTGGGTCACAGTATGTGTCTTATGTACCAGGTGCACATATCCTTAACCGAGCATGGGCTGAAGGGTTATAAGCCCTAACCCATGGCATGAACAGTGTCTGACACTGGCAAGTGGGACAGGACAAGGCTGCCAGAAGGACATGTTTTCCATGTCTCACAGCTGTGCAGGATGGGAACAGAGCCATACTATATGCAGATGTGTATGCTGGCATGGTGGCCCTGGCACAGGGAGGCACATCATGGTATAGGCAACAGGGTGGTAGCATGGACCTGGACAGCAGGTTGGACAGATGTGCAGGCTGACAAGAGTGACAGGTGACCTGCACTGCCAACCACAGTGGTGGGAGGAACAACTCCGACACTACAACACGCAGCATGGCAGGACAAGGTAGTATGAAAGGTGCTTCACTGCTGTGGCCTGCATGCTGAAAACAGAGATCTGCAATGGACATTGTGAGCAGTGCAGACTGTGGGTTTCAGGGTCATGGGTGGTCAACAGAGGTACACCTAAACATGATACAGGCACAGGCTGGGCAGCAGGGGCTGCATAAATGACAGAGGCACTGGGTGCTGCAGGCAGGTATGCTTGGGGTTTGGGTGCACCAAACTACAGAATGTGTTGGGATCAGGGCAGGTGCTGTGCATGTGGTCAAAGCTTATGGGGTGTGGGGTGTGAGAAGGGGCAACACCCTGCAGACACACTTGCCACTGTTGTTAGACTTTCCCTCCAGCACCCCACCCCTGTACCACAGCACAGCAGCCTGCAGAGAAGCATGGATGACACACAAATGTACCAGGCACCACAGGCACAGTGAGCTGGACATACCATAGCTTCCAGCCCTGGCACTGTCCGTAGCCCCCCAAGAGTTTCAAAGCCAATGCTGGGACAATGCCTGCCAGCAGCCAGCACACTAGTAGTGTACCACCATGCTGATGTGTGCACACCATGCCACTGTGTATGATGCTACCACAACAGGGGAGGCCAAGATGGCTCAGGAGCATGTGTAGAAAGGAGTGTGTTCCACCTGTACCCTGAGGGTGGAACAAATGCAGGCCAGTGGTGCAAACACATGCACGGTGGCAGACTATACATAGAACAGTAGGGCAGGCCTACAACACAATAGAGGATACATAGTGTGCCATAACACAGCCTGAAAACTGTGTTGGCAGCCACGGCCCCAAAAGGGTGGAACACAATGCAGTACAATGAAAAACAGTGCCTACAATAGACAGAACATACTGACATGGCTGCATGACACAGCAACTAACTGTGGATATGTTGTTTTCCCACAGAAACCACCAGTGAATGCATGGGAACAGCTACTCCTTGTACAAACAGTACCACAGCACAACTATAACCTGAAGGACAGGGGACTGCTGACACATACACAGGGACCACAGACACCATGGGATGTCCAGTAATTGAGCACAGGCTGGAGCAGGAGAACTAGGGCCAGAGAGAAATGCATGAGGTAACACAGCAGTGCATCAGCACATCTGGTGGTACAGTGAGTGCAAAGGTAGACAGTGAGGGGTCATAGGCAGACGTTGCTGAGGCAAACCCAGATAACATCGTCCAAGACCTCAGTCTCATACTATCTGAACAGGCAGAGGTGACAGTACAGCAAGCTGCACAAGACTTTTCCCCTGATCCCATGGAGGATGATGATCCTAGACACTATTGTCAGAATTTTCTTGACACCCAGGAGGCACTGAGACAAGAGCTAATGTTAGTGCGGACCTTGATAGATGCACACAACATAGCCACCAGGGCACACTACAGCTGCATGGATGAGGTTATGATTGAGGTACTGGACGCCATGCAGACCTGAGTATGCCACAGTTTGGATAGCATGGCAATATTGCATAAGCTCTAGGTATGCACCTAGTGGCAGACAGATGCTCTTGAGCACCTGATGACTGTGCTGGAGAGGAGCATTGCTGTCCAACAAGAGCAGACAAATGCCATCACTGCTGTACTGCAGAACACTGCAGAATCATTATGGCACAGGGAACACAGCATTGCTACAGGGCCCACCACCATGGACACAATGTCCATGTTATCCGAGAGACCAGTGAACCAGCCTGCTGGTATCACGCTACCCACACCAGCCACCAACACAGTGGGCACATACCCCAGGCAAGCATAGTGCCCAGGCTGCAAGAGCAGCCTGTAGGTAAAAGTACTGGAGTCACATTTCATCTGTACACCAGCATCAGTGGACATGGTCACACAGTCCATTGAAGCCTGGATACACTGAATACTACAGACATATCCACAGTGTGGAAAGCACAGAGAGGTCCAATAGATTTCAGCCAATGCAGCAGAGCACACAGCAACAGCAGGCCCACACTACCCAGGTGAGACAGCCTGTCAGAGTACCCCAGGCTCAGGACACAGGAACACCCACAAAGCAGGTTGGTACCACATTGTAGGCACCAGCACCAAACTGTACCACATAGCAAGCTCCAAGAATGCAGCCATCAATCCAACTAACTGACATAAAGACATAGCCTGCCCGCTCCCACCATGTGCCACAACAAAGCCCAACCACTTTCCAGACTCCCAACACATTACAAGTGGTGGAAGTCACAGGCACCACAAGGCAAGCTCTCATCCCCAGCACACAACAGCAGTTGGGATTGCCACATCTCAGGTCCCCAGTGAGGCAGAGCCTGATGCCGACAGCTGGCAGAGCACCATGGCCACCAGAGTTTGGCAACACAGGACAACCCTGCCACAGATGGTGACACAGCCACAAGTGAACCCCCTTAAAAAAGGTGGAGGAAGGCAAAGGACACTGGATGCAGGATACATCATGTGAAATAACACCCAGTGATACAGAGTCTGCCACAAGATGATCACAGTGTACAACAGTCCACCACACACTGGGATTAGCAGGGCAACCAATTCAGCGGTGGACACCCAGTATCCACAGACACCAACAATACAGGCAGGAAAGACCTAGATGCATGGAAGGCCAAGGAGGAGTAGACTACATGCACATTAAGCCACTGGGACTGTACACTATGGCCCAGTGCACCATGCATCATGCAAAGACAGACATCGCTGGATCCTGGTGGACCTGTGACAGAGAGACACAGTGGGGTCATGTTATTGGTAACCTGTACTGCACACCATGGGGGTGGAAGCAGTGGTTGCAAAGGGGTATGGGGGAATATCTAGTGGACACATGTGCAACACTCCCGTGTGGGCCTTGAGCTGGTAGGGTAGAAGAAGAAGAATAATCAGCATTTATATACACTTTTCATGTACAGCATATCCCAAAGCACTTTACAAGCAATGCTAGACTGGTAGTGAAGTGACTGAATGTGTAGTGGCAGCCATATCACACATCGACACCTACACACAGCCTGGACAATTGCATGAACCGGTTTTATGGGAAGGGGAATATTTGCCAGGACACCAGGGAAGTCCACTACTCTTTTGCGAAAAGTGCTTTGGGTTCTTTTACTTCCACCTGGACACCCACCAGGATAGCACCAGGATGGGTAGAAAGGACCTCGGTTTAACATCTCATCCGAAGGACGGCACACCCCAACAGTACAGCACCCCCTAATACTGAACTCTGGTGCCAGCATTTTTTAGGTATGAATCTAATCCCAGTGTGGGACAAGAACCCATGACCTTCTGGCCCAGAGGTGGGTGTGCTACCAAATGAGCCATGCTGACACAGGGTATGGTAGAGACATGCAGTGAACATAGGCCACCACTGTGCAATGGCATTGCCTTGAAGGGTTGCTGGAATAATGACTGCTCAAAACCCCCCAGGCCCCCTGAAAGCCAAAAGACGTGCACTGTGTACCCATCATCACACCCACAACAGTTTGTGGATGTGCAAGGCCATGTTGCACTGTGGCAACCCAGATGAACTCCACTGCAGTACATGCGGGTGGCAGCCAAGACAGCCTGTGGTGACAGATGACCTCACCAACATTATCATGCATACTGCCCCCATGGGAGGTGGCACAGGGGCTGCTCCACGAAGTCCTGCACAGTGTCAGTGGGAGGGCCCCCCGGGGATAAAAAAACATCATTGGCCACAACAGACAGCAGGATGGTCTCCCCATACTGCACCAGAGTGGCGGTTGCTATCTCTGACACATTCAGGTAGTCCCACAATGCAAAATGCATACCCTAGGTAATTCACAATTGTGTTATGACATCTGTGTGAGGCCCCTGCTGGTGCTCTCATTGACATCACCATGGACAGTTGATGTGCATATATCAGACTTCAGTCCTGGAGAGACAGGCAGGCATGGTCCCCCATGTAACCACATACATCACCCAATAGTAATGTGGCAGATAGGCATGCTGGGTGCAACCTTGTGTGGGTGGAGAGCTGTATGATAGTGCCCTGCTGTAGGGGCAGTGTTTTTAACACACAAGCGGGCCTGGTGACAACCCGCCCCCATGGGTGTCACCAGAGGTGTAAAGTTGGGGGGGGGCTAATGCCCTTAAGTCAAAATCCTAACAAAGCTAGGGGGGTCCAGGGGCATGCCCCCCCCCCCAGGAAAATGTAGAAAATTTTACATTGAAATGATGGCTTTTCTTGCATTTTAATGATGCAATATCTGTTTGAAAAGCCTGGTTATCATGACATCTATTTAATGTTACATGTAGAAAAATGTGGTTACTGGACCACCAAGGACAATGGAAGAGTGACTCCATTTCCCAGCAGATCTGGGAAGGTTACAGGACCCAAGGGCAAGTAAAACACCAGCCAGACACCATTATCCCAGCAGATCTGCTAGAAAGGATACAGGACTGATGAGCAAGAAAGACACCAGCCTGACACCACTATCCCAGGAGATCTGCTGGGAAGGTTACAGGACCCCAGAGCAAGAAAGAGACCAGCCAGACACCATTATCCCAGGAGATCTGCTGGGAAGGTTACAGGACCCTATAGGAAAACAGTCAGACTCCCTTATCTAAGAAATGTGCTAGGATCTTTAAATATCCTTCTTCCTTTTGAACGTAAAACACCTGAAACAAAATATCAGAGTATCATACAGGTTGCTCTTGTTTATTATCTTGCTGATCTTAGGAGAAGCAGCTCATCCCTCCTGCACACCTCTCAACCTCCTGCTTCATAAATCAGGGACAAGGCTTAAAAAATCAAGGACAAAGAACAAAAATCAGGGACACATCTTCAAAATTGGTGATATCCACTCAGAAAGCTGGTAGAATAAGGGGTTTGGTGTAAAATGCATTTTCTAAAGGAGAACAAGTCTGTAAATTTAATATTTCACATTATTTTGTGCTAACAACTCCCACTGTTTGGTCACGGAAAAACAATATTTAGGAGGGACAGAGTAAAATTTTTAGGCAAAATCAGGGACATCCCTGAAAAATCAGGGACAGTTGAGAGGTATGTGGCCTCCTGTTTGTTCACGTCATGTGCACGAGGTGCAAGTCAGGAGCAAGGCAGGCCCTGAGCCTCCACACTGCTAGTAGTGATCATTCAGTGGCAATGCTCACTGCTCACGGACACTATGAACCTGCTTCCCTTAATCAGTGCTGCTGACTACTAGTTAACTTGAGCCTGACAGCCTGTTTCTGTAGTGTTCACAAAACTTAGTTCACAACTTCACACACTGTTTAATTTTTAATTTTGTTCTTGTAAGTTGTCCCTGGTCCCTGCCTATTGTCATGAAGCCACAGTACCTGCCTGGCCTGCCAGCCAGTGCCTGAAATTCCCCATAGCTCACTCAGCTGAGGTGACTGAGGTCCCGGTCTCTCCCTCGTCTCCGAGTCCTGACTCCAGTCTCCATCGATCCTCTCTCTTTCTCTCTAGTCTGTCTCCTGTGACATCCCTCCCTGCTTGAGTCCTCATCTCTCTCTCCTCGCTGGCTGGTGTCTGGGTTGCAATTGCACACCGCCCTGCACTGATGATGCATGTCTCAAGTCACTGCTACTAGTCCTCAAGTCCAGGGCCAGGAGAATCTTCTAATTTTCTGTTCTCAGTCCAGCCTCCTCTTCCCAGCACAGGCTACAGCGCTACGCATTCAATTATGAAAAAAAAAAATGCATTAGGGCTTGCGCCACTGCTGCCTCACTCGCTCGTTACTGGCTGCTCTCCTGCCTGGCTGAGGTGGCTCGCTGACACTCAGTCTATCTCTTCTCAGTCACACAAATTCCTAATTAAAAAAAAGTCTACTCTCTCTCTACTTAAGTAAGTTATAACTGCAGCAGAAACAAGTAGATGGGGCTGCAGAATTTAAACAGAAACGTCTTCATTTATTTTTTCTGTGAAAATGATTGGGGGGGCTTTAACTTAGATTGGGGGGGCTGTAGCCTCCCCAAAATCAACGTGGTGATGCCACTGCCCCCCTACATGCAGGGTGCCCACCTAGGTATACACCTGTGTGGTGGCTAATTTATGGACCCCCTGTTACACATCCCTGTATACACAGCAAAGCAAGGGTGGTGGGTAAGTGTGCATGTTCTGTTCACCAATGTGAGCATGAATAAAGTCACAACAATTAGAGCATGTCTGTTTGTCAGTTAGTCCCACACACTGATGGCCCACCCAGTCACAGCCATGAGTCCTCCCAGACTGGCATTCCTCAGCGTATGGTGGCCAGTGGCCTTGGGGGCCATGTGCATCACAGTAGGATGGCATACACCCAATGGAGAGATCCCAGGTAATTCATGGGAACATGTCAACACTTCCACAAAACTGCACAGCAATGGCACAACTGTGCCTGACATGTGTTGGAGCACAATACCAAGACACAGTATGTTACCAAACTGGGGACAGGCAGGACCCAGCATGTACATGACGGGGCACTGTGCAGGACTTGGTGGCTGTGGCACAACTGTGAAGGAGGCATGACACACCACACCACAGTCTTGTGAAATGCACTGTGTAGATGGCATGCCATGGTATGCAGGCCTACCATGGTGGCCTCAGTGCACCACATCCACAGTAATGGATTGATGGTATGCATGTGCATGTCACGCATGTATAACAGTGGGCTCGGAGTCAGCCACCACTGCAGTACCTGGCCATGGTATGTCACACTGGGGGCAAGGGGATATACACCTGTCACAGCCAGGCAATACACATGACATGGCACCACTACATACAGAGGCACTGTGCTTGTGTCTGGTGCATGCTTTGGCACACAGTGATATCATGTGAACCCCCAAAGCCCACATGTATGTGTTACATCATGCAACACGCCCAGTGCCATGCAGGCACAATAGTAAAGCAGTACTGGTAGTGAGCCACAGTAACCAATAGTGACACACATTGTCCCATGTGCTGTTCAGGTGGCCACACAGTACATATATCACCACATTGAAAGAACAACAGCAACAACAGATATGGGAAAACAAGGAATGTATATTTAGAAACACAGTTAACAAGGTAAATATGGAACAAAACAGCACATATGGTACAACTACAAATGGGTACACTCAAACAAAGCAACAACCCAAATAAACTATCCTACACATCGCACAGTGGAACATGTCCATGGCACAGGTAAACACCTGCGAGATCCCACTAACTGTACCTCAGAGCTGAAGATGGTGGCTACCAGGGCCTGGAAGGAGCTCTGTATATGAGACAGATCATCAACTACAGTTTGCATCTGCTGTCCCACTGTCCATATAACTACATGCACTTAGGACCCCCCCAGAGCGCTATGTCCTCTGCTGCCCCCTCCACTGCTGCATCCTCATCCATGGGTGCATCCACCAGACCCATCGACACCTGTTAGGGGTGGCCAGTGGGAGTGGCTGCATATCTGTGTCCTAGATAGGTGGCCACTACCTGTGCCACAGCATGACTGGCATCCTCAAATGGTTCATCAATGTACTGTACCCCAGCAATGGGCCTCACCCCAAGGTCAGTGGGTGTCAGCACGACACCCACTTCATCTCTGGTCTCCTGTTGCTGAGCATTGCTGTTCTCCTCTGCATTGTTCTGGGTCCCCGCCATCTTTTGCTTGTTGTGCTCAGCATATGCTATGGTGTCCTGGTGCTTCAACAAATGTATGTCTCTCTCCAGGGCACTCAGATATGGACTGGCCTCCTGTTGTCCTCATGCAGCACACTAACTTGCACCTGAAATGTCAGAGGAGAGACAGCATTAGTGTGCTATTGTAGGTAGGTTCCTTGGGTGGCTGTGTCATGTAAGCATGGTACGGGGCTCACCTAATGTCATTACAGGCCAGGCTGGACACGCCATGGGGCCACACAATGACCCAACTGCTGACCTGTGGGAACTTGACCATGTGACAGAGATCCAAGTGTGGAAGAGGTGGGTTACACAACAGACCCAGACCCCAGTCCAGGTGCACCTGTGGAGCTCTGAGGCAGGGGATTGGGTCAGTTGGGTGTAATGGGGATCAGTGTAGGCATGGGGCACAGAATACATGAGTGGGCACAGTGCCTGTCACAATGGTTGGGTGTTGTGGCAGTGTGCGTTTTCTGGAATATCTCCTACCATGGTCCAGTGGGGACTCACAGCAAGTGGCAGGTGGGTCCCCATGGAACAGCACTGTGGAGGAGGTGGGGTCTTCAGTTATTGTGGGGAGTGGTTCCTGGTGCCCCATATGTATGGCACCTGTGGTGCCAGGGGACAGTTGTTGACAGCTAACCCACTGCCACAAGGCGATTGGGTGGGAGAGAGGACTAGGCCTGGGAGGTTGCAAGCCATGCCGGGGAGGACAGAGCATTCAAGTCAGCACTTCCCTAATTTAATTAATTAATTAATTATTTTTTTCTTTGTTAACCAGGTAAGGTCCACTAGGCACAAATGCCTGTTTTCAGGGAGCTTTGGGCAAGCTAAGAGACCTGCTCAGAGTCACACAGTATGCAAGTGGAGGCTGTGGGAATCCAATCCAGGTCTGCAGGTACCAAGCTCATTCACGGCTCATTATTCTAACCTCTAGGCTATACTGCCAGCCCAAATTTCAACCATTGCTCATAGGAGGAATCTCGCTAGGCCCTAATGTGTATGCATAAGTGAATGCAGGGTGCTAAACAGGCATTTCTAACATCATTTAAGGACAGGGGAAACAGACTGTTCCTGTATTCTGACAGGTTGAGTGACATGGTCTGGTGCCAGATAGGGTGGGGGAAATGTTATCTGACAGGGTATACCATTGCTACAGAGAATCTACTAAAGCAACTGGTCATTTACAGAGACAAAATTATAGGTTGCTGTAGGTCACTACAATGGTCGCGCTACAGCGTCAGGACCCCTGGCACAGCTTCACTGGGTGTTGTGCCCCCTCCCTGAAAACCCCCCACCATGGAGGAGTTTATAGTTAGATCTTGGGGGGTACAACCCCCCACAGAAAACACACTAGTATTCCCGATGGCACAATGCGGACCGCGATCAAGGCTGGCATTTGTGCCATCACTGTAAAGCCGGTCAACAGGTTTGCTGTTGAACCAACATTGTGGAACCATCTGACAGGAATGTTATCAGACAGAAATACTCAGGGAGGCTTCCAGAATATAGGGGGACCGGGATGGTGGTGGGGGGTTGGGCACAGACTCAGTAGGGTAGCTACACCATTGCGGCCACAAACAGCAGGATCCCCATCCCACATTCATGGCACGGTGTCTGTGTTTGGAGATGGACCCCCATTGGACCACATGTCACTGTGGTCTGTGTGGCCCTCTCCCAGGTGGGACAGTGGTTTAAGATGTGGGCTGTGTCTCTAGGCATTGTGGCATGTGTACAGCAAAACATGGCGGGGGCAAGGTGGCAGTCAGTGGCTGGAACCCATGGCTGACATGGGGTTGTTGGCTGTTCTGTGTGAGTGCACTGCAACCACAAGTCCACACACACCATGCCCTGTCCTGCAAGTGGCCTCAGCTGTATGGGGATATCAGAGCCATGCCTGGGCAATGGGGACATTTTGGGATGGAGGCACATTGTGCCCCAACCACTTGGCTGTGCCTTGGCCATGTCCATGGACCTGTGGGGCACTACACTGTGTAGTACAGACAGGGCATCTTGCTGTGCCACCACCCTGGTAGCTATCATTGGTGCCGCAGAGGGTGCAACACACGTGGGACAGCCCACCACGTTGGTAAGTCCAAGACATGTGTATGGCACTGGTCAAGGCTGCCTGAGTCTCTAGGGTGTTTGCTTTACCCAGATGGAGGACACACACACTGGATGCAATGGATGTAAGGGATTTGGATGTGGCCTACATTCAGGCTGACACCTGTGTTTTTGGGTAGTACACTGACATATACTGGCAGTGTACAGTGTGCTGTGTGAGGTCAGCATGGGGGGCTAGCATATGTAGTGTACATTATATCATATGTGGCCATTAGTGTGAGTAGCACTACATATGTCCCAGTACTTGTAAAGTACAACACTATCAGGGTCCCCAGATGGCCACCCATTGCATCTGGCAATCACACCACCTCTATCACATGTATGCGGTGCTACCTGCCACCAAGCCTACCTTTGTATTCATGGGAATATCCTATGATTTCCCTCTTACCCTGTGGGTCATGTTGCATGTGTTGCCACCCATGACCAATGCTGCCAGGCAGCATGGTAGCTGCAGTGCTGGGCAACCTGAGTACCACTCCTTTGTACTGGGGCCTGTCATATGGCCTGTGGATAGAGACGTTGCAAAGTTTAAATTCACTGGCAAAGTTCCGGTGAAGTCGGCAACTTCTCCTTCATGGAACATTCCACAAATTTTTGCTAATAGGCTCAAAAGTTGCCTATGTGACTTTGCCATTTTTTTACAGCATTTCACCTGCAAATGATGGACTTTTGCCTGTGAATGGCAGAATTTCACCTTGCAAATGGTGAAAATCAGCCATCTGTGGCAAAATTCTACCATTCACAGATGAAATTATGCACTTCACAGGTGAAATTTCACACTTCGCAGGTGGAACTTCACACTTCGTGTTCACGAATAAAGTCTTGAATTGCACTAAATTCATGGATTAATTTGTGGAGTTAAGTTTCTCAACTTCACCCATCTCCACCTGCGGCCAATGTGCATGTCACCCACTGTAGTGGGCCCACTGTGGCCACTTCCCTTGAATGGGCACTTCACATCCCATCCCAGGCTCCACCTTGTGGCCTGTGTAGACTACACCATCAGAGTACCACTACTGTTCTGGTGTGGTCTGTGTATCAGCCATCTGAGGTGTTTACCCATGGCACACTGGAGACCATACCCTGTGCCCACCACCAATCATTATTGCCCTACGTGCACCACTGTATCTTGTTGTGTCATGACACAGGGTGGTAATAACCGGCACCAGGCCTGTTACCTGGGGGGCACATCACACCAGTGTATGTCTTGATGGTATGTGCCCAGCCTGTGTTAGCCATGGTTCTCCTCCAAACCCCCATGGCCATTGTGTACAGTCCCCCCATGTGTGGCACCACAGTGCTGTGGCATCATGGATCATGTGCTCCACCTGGGGTTTGCCAGGGCCCTCACTCCTGTGGGTCTCTGTCCCCTGGGGACGTGCAGTATACACACATCCCCGTGACCAGTAGCAGGATAGACCCCACCATTATGTGTATGCATCCTTATGTGACGAATGCATGGTGCATTTCCCTCTGCAACATGTATAGTGCACCTTATACATACACAGGGCTGACGGGCATGGCCATTGGATGGTAGACCTTCATGGCTAACACCCAATATGGTGCTGCTTCACATGCTGCATGGGAGAATGCCTTGCCACTTGCCCATGGACTAATGTCCCCAACCATGTTCCGCCCACCCTACCTTGACAGTTCTCCACCACTGCTGCAACCCTCCTGTCTGTGGAGATGGCCCTGCAACTGTGTGCCGTGCCACCCTGGGATGCTTCTGGCACAGCAGTCCATCACATTTCATGACCATTATACTGTGCTGTGCAGCAGTCCTGTGCTCCCTTGGCAGCATCACTGGCCACCACCTTGTGGGACAGATGCACAGAGTATGGAGGGCAATCACTAAACTTCCCCAGTCACTGGCCTCATGTGCCCCCCATGCTGTGTTGCATGCCATTCGACTGAAAGTTCAGGGTCCTATCCCTCCTGTAAAAAATGGTGCAGGTTTCTGGCCACCAGCATGTGTGTGTAGGACATGCAGTTGCATTGCTGTGACCACTGGGGCACAGGGAGGTTGTATATCATGGCCAAGGGTAGCAACACTGTTGGGGTTATGGACACCAATGCTCTGGACAGAGACCTGTGCACTCAGATGTGCACAACATGTTGGGGCATATGACCAGGTTGCCACTGGACACTGCATTGTTTACCTGCACTGTACATGACTCTTACCTTGTCTGCTGGGTACAGGTGTGTTGTCTTGGGTACTCTCCAGGGCATTGGTAGTACTCTAGCCACCTTGCTCTGCTGACTGTTCTCTGCTGTACTGCTGAGGAGACATAAGTAGAGACAATGTGGTATTAGTACAGGACTGTAACCATCTGTTGAACAGTGTTGTACCTGACATGGTCTGTGTGTGATGCGACTTACCTGTCCAAGGCTGATGTCCAGCCCTCATAGTGATGTCCGCCTCCTATGCCATGTCCCTCAGATGCTGGAGGGTCTCTTTCTCCCTACAAGCCAAGTCATTCCACCTTTACTTTAGTTGGCTAGGTGTACACCTCCTCATGACAGCTGTTTTAACCTGGCACCAATGGTGCACCACACTGTACTGCATGCCTTTGGGGTGTGTCTGCTGCTTCCAGGTGGCAGAAGCCCCCTGGAGCACTGACTGACTGACCTTACGAGGAGTACTGTCTCCTCGTTGCTATAATTAGGGGTTTTACCCTTGAGCTAGCCATTATCCTTTGCTGGAGTAAAACTGCAATGGAGTTGTTGGGGTGAAGTTCACCTGCTGCTACCATAGGCATGTTTTTGGCCTGCCACACGCTTCGGAAACCATTGCTACATTTATATGCACCACACATTATTTCTGATGCATTTGCATTGTTTTTTGCAGTTTGAGGTGGAATGTGTCAAAAATTCCCCTACATGACATACTTTGCATCATTTTATCCAATTTGCACAATTTTATTGGCTGTGTCATGTTGCAGTATTACATACCAAGCAAGACTACCCCAGCACTGCGCTGCATACCACTACCCACCAGAGCTGTGGTCCACGTGTGTACCGATGCCCATACTACTCTGCTATCTGCGCACTCCCACCTTCTGGCCTCATGGTGTCTGTAGATGGGTGCACACAACATGTGTCTGCCTGGCAGTGCACTGTGAGACATGGTGGGTGGCACTGCTGTACTTTCCCACCATGGCTCCAAGTGGAACAGGTGCCCCTATTGGCAAGGGGAACACACCACACCCCAGTGTGTACATCAGTGCACCACTGCACCCCATCAGTGCATGGTTGTCATGATCCTCTACAGCCTGGCATACAGTAGGCTGGGAGCTCCATTCAGCCAATGGGCACCATCTGTGCAGTTTGTGGAATGTAGACTGCCACTGAATGTGCTGCCATTCTGTGGTTCCTGTCAGGTCAGGTGAAGTGGCTGGTGACCAGTAAGGCTCTGGTATGATGTCCAGCTGCTGCAGTCCTTGTCCCTGTGTTACCGTGTGCAGGTATGCCATCAGGGCTGTCCTCTGCTCTCTCATCCTCACCCTGCTTCACATCCACCTCTACCATGGTTATCCAGTGAGCTATGGCAATGCTGTGTAGTATGCAGCATGCCAGGAAGATCTTACATGCCGTAGTTGGGGTGCACTGCACTGTTCCCCCAATCTATCAAGACACCAAAATCACATTTTGAGAACCCCAACAGTCCTCTCAATTGCTGACCATGTGGAGGCAAGTGCCTGGTAGCATGCCTCAGCCTCTGTCTGTAGCTACAAGGCTGGTGTCATGAGCCATGGCAGCTGTGGATATTCACTGTCACCTGTGGCAATAGAAAGCATTGATCACCCTTGATGGCCTGTGTGTACACAGTCATCCTGTCAGAGCTGTGCTGCCTCTGTGGCAGCACTGTAGCATGTCAGTAGCCTGGCTGTCCTGCCTGTTGTGGACCTTTGCCCCACTACACCCACCCAGGGTCATTTGTGTGACCCACTCTACCCCTACCCCTTAACTTACATGGTGTATGTTGCCCACCAGCATCGTCCTCCATGTGTGTTGGCCAGGCACATTAAATAGAGGCCACATATCTGTGTAACTGTACCATGCACATTGGGCCATCTCAGGCTATGGCCACATTGGTCACATGTGGCTCATTCTACTAGCATACCATCTGCATATGTTGGTGTGTGTGTGTGTGTGTGTGTGTGTGTGTGTGTGTGTGTGTGTATGTGTATGTGTGTGTGTGTGTGTGTGTGTGTGTGTATTTCTTGTATATGGGCCCCACAGGCGTGTACTCTACTGGTGTGTGGCTACTGCACCTACCTATCAGCTATCCTCCCTGTTTGTCTCCTCATTCAAATGCCTCACACAGGCTACTGTGGTGGAATATTTAGGCAGTGTGGCAGGATCCAGGGTACTGGGTGACAACATCAGGAATGCAGCACTGGCTGTAACATACCACCTGCATGTTCATGGAGTAATACCCCTTTTTGTAGGCATATCCTTCCTCACTGGCTGCTAGTGCTTTTATATTGATGTGTGTGCAGTAAATGTCACCAAGTATGCATGAGAATCATGCAATGCTGTAAAATCCCTGATTCACAGCCTGCTGTCACTGTCCATCCACTGGGAAGCAGATGTACCTCTGTGTCTTGTGTAGCAGTGCCTGCAGGAATTGTTTGAAGCACTTTGAGATGGATGACTGTGAGATTAAAATAGTATTGTCAGTTGGTTTCTGGAAGCTCCCAATTGTTTGGAAGTAAAATGCACCACTGACCTTTACATCAACTGGTATGGGATAGCTTCTGTGTGTTGTACTCTACTGCTCCACTCTCAACTCACTGCACAACTCCTTGATGACAGTCTTGTGGAGGCGATATCGTGCAATGCACTGCTCCTCAGTTATATCATAGTATGGTTTCTTCCTCCAGTAGACCCATACCCCATATCTCCTGGTGATTCTGTGCTGTCTTTGTGGCCTTCCATTCTCTCAGACCCTGCCAGTCTTTGCTGGGCTTGTCTCTGCCACCTTGCCAAGGCCAACCTGATGCCCATTAGGGACTCTGCTCCTGTCACTCCTATGGTGCTTGTGCTTCTGCACTGCAGCCTCACTTGTGACTCTGTCCTTCCTGCCTGCTGTGGGCCTCTTTATATGCTGTAGTGCCAGTTAGATCAGCTCTGGCTGATCTAATAAGCGCATGCTATCATTGTGCAGTGTCAATGGCTTCCATCTTTGAAAATCCAAAAAAGGTGTTGTTGCATCATTTTTTTGACACAAGCCCCATTGCGACATGGCGCACTCATTTTTATGACACAAGCCTGATGCAGGCCGCCTTGGCACAAGAAGTCCCATATCTGACGCAAAGTGCATTACAAAATTGGATTTGATGCAACTTAGCACTAGCATCTAATATTTTTGGCACAGGCATCTTGTGTCATTCAGCTTTGAAAAATTGAGCCCATTGAGTTACTTCTAAGTAGGCTTTGACATAGTACACATTATAAATAATCCCACCTGCCTATTTAGCAACAGGACATGATCCACTGTAATTCATAAAATACCGATAAACAGAACTAAATTAATCACCTGTGCTGGTACTCTCTCATTTACAGTTAGTGATCAGTCTCCTATTTATCACAGTAGTGCTCAGTGTCTGGTTTCTTCTTGTCATGCTGTGACACTATTGCTATGTCCTGAAAATAGCCAAATGTCTTGTCTAATGTGCTTACCTGGTCAACAAAAGCTAAATAAATGTCCTGAATGATGACTAGGCTTAATTAAAGGAAATATATAGAAATTAAACTATCAGCAATGATGTCCAAAGGTGCTGATTGCCACAGACAAGAAGGAACCTGACACTGAGCACCACTGTGTTTCAGGGGGTACAACCCCCCTAATATTCGTCCTATAATACCTCAATTTAGGGATTTTTTCTTAGTGTTCCACAAGCACCTTTCTAAATGAATTAAATCAAACAAGCTGGTCATACATACAGAATATTATAGACATAAAAGCTGTTCTGCCCTATTTCATTACTCAGCTTATGGACCTTCAGAATGAACATGTTCCTTTTGTAACAAACTCTGGCCAGAACCGACAGGACTGCAGCTGAGGAATTTGGGGTAAAAAATATTGTAAATTACCAAAGTTACATGTGTCCATTTGCAAAATGTAACATAGGCTCATAAATGCATTGATCTGTAATATTTTAACACCAGCTTTTCAATATAGCCTTGTTATGAACATGCCTCATAAAGATGGGCAAACAACATGTTCAGCTCCTGGCTTAAAGGTGTTTTTGCACAGGGACTGTGAAATCATCTTTCAGGATGTAAAAACACATTTTGGGCAGGAGTTGAAAAATAACAGCTGTCACATTCAAAAGGTGTTGTAAAGAAATGGCTGTGTTTAAAATTTGGGGTAAAAATATTGAATATTACTAACTTACGAGCCTGCATTTGCAAAAACCAACATAGGCTCATAATTTTTTTTAATTTTTTAATGTTTTTACACCAAATTTCCAAGACAACCTTCTTATGACCCTACCTAATTAACAAGGGCAGAGAAAATATTCAACTCCTGTCTAAAAGGTGATTTCATGCAGGGACCGCAAAATCACCTTTCAGGATGTGAAATAAAACATATTGGCCAGGATTTGAAAAATACAGCTATTGTATTCATTAGTGTTGTAAAGATATGGCTATGTTGCAAATGCAGGGTAAAAATATTGTAAATTACCAGAGTTATGAGCCTGTGTTCACAAACTTCTACATGGGCTCATAACTTGGTTGTCTTTTCATGTGTTTGCACCAGATTTTCAACATGCCTTCTTATGACCTCACCTCATGAACAAGTGCACATAAAATTTTCAACTGGTGCCTGAAAGGTGATTATGAGCAGGGACTACAAAATCACCTTAGGGGATATAAAAAAACATTTTGGACAGGATTTGAAAAATGACAACTATCATAGTCATGAGGTAGTGTAAAGATAAGGCTATGCTGTAAATTTGGAGTACAAATATTAAAAAGTATGGAAGTTATGAGCCTGCATTCGCAAAATTCAACATAGGCTCATAACTTTGCTGTTTTTCAATATTTGTATACCAAATTTTCAACATAGCTTTCTTATGACCCCACCTCATGAAAGATGGCAGAGGATATTTTCAACTCTCTACTAAAAGGTGATTTCATGCAGGGATCACAAAATCACCTTTCAGGACAGATCTGTCTAACAAAATTGACACTGTTCATGAGGTGGGATCCCAAAGAAGGCATGTTGAAATTTTGTGCCACAAATATGAAAAAATACCTAAGTAATGGTACTGAGCTTAAAACTTCACTGAAATACATTGAACTGCATGCCTATGTCTTCAGTTTGTGGTCAGGCTTTGAAGAGTGAATACGTGATTGTGGTCCACAGAGAATTACAGTGTCAGATGGGTAAGTAAGGGCTTGGGCGGTTGAGGTGGTGGATGCTCAGTGATAGGGTAAGGTGGGGGGTAAGGAATGTCTGCAAAAGACATCAATGGACCATTTTTGTTTACATGTAAAAAAAGAGACTTACAGTCCCCAGTCATGACACTGGGGGGACTGGGCACCCCCAGTGTCACACTTATGTGGGGGAAGACATTGATGGGCCTTTTTTTTTTACAGGTGAAAAACAAACAAACAAACAAAAAACATCAATCCCTAATTGTGACACTGGGGAATTGGACACCCCCAGTGTCAGAAAAAAGACAGACAATTCCCAATCATGACACTGGGTGATTGGGCACACAAAGTGTCATTTCTATATTTCTGAGAGTGTGTGAGGTGGTAAAAAATGGACTGAGGATCCCCAGTTGTGGCACTGGGAGATTGGGTACCCCTAGTGTCATAGTTATGTTTCTGGGGGCCGATCACGACACTGGGGGATTGGGCACCCCAGTGTCATTTCTATGTTTCTGTGGGGATGGTGGGTGCTGAGAGGGAGGGTTGGTTGGGGGGAATTTCTATAATATAAAACAAATATATAAATAAATAAGTGCCAGCTGTCATGGCAGAACATGGCCCACTCCACAGTGACCAAGATGGCAGCTGCATGCTACTGCACAAGCGCGAATGCTAATGCATGTGCAAGTATAGTGCAGCGGCCATCTGGGACGTGACAGAGTATCCTGTGTTCTGCTGTGACAGCTGGCACTGTGAAATAGTGCAGTGCTGCAGTCGATAGTGTAACTTGGTAATATAAATTACCTTTTTTAGGTTCTTGGTGGAATGGCACAAAAGGAAGAGACAACAAACAAGTGGTACTCATGTAATAAATGGAATTTATTACAGATTAATAATACAGGCTAACTACCAACAGTGTAATCACTGGGAGAACTGCCAGTTTTTCTTACCTAGGTAACACAGTCTCTCTTCTCAGAGAAGCTACATGCTACAGAGGGTCTTATACCCTGATAATCACTATAGCAATGGCTAAAAGAAGATACATAAAATGTATATAATTGGCCAAAGACAGGAGGCCTGAGTAACTATCATAACTAGTATGAGAAGTTGCACAGCTTGCAAAAGATAACACAATACAATAGGACCTTTATAACTCCAAGGTCAATTGTCATTGTAATAGTGCACAATTACTAAAGATGGCACTGTTGCCTTATTTATTGAAAATACAGTAAAAATAGAGTAAAAAGCATCTCTCATAGCTAAAATATAGCAGTAAAACATAATGGAGCAAAATGTGCATTAGTAGAACATAGTGGAACACAAGTCCTGACACTTATACTTGTATGATTAATGTCTTTGCCCTAAGGTTAGTACATATACCTACAGAGGTTGCTGCTCATGAGGTGGGGGTACAATCAGAAGTGCTGGACCATGGATAACAGTAGGGACAACATGGGTTGACTGCATCACAAATGCAGAGGTGACTGTGATGCAATCCAACATGTTGTTTGTTCAGAAGGAATGCAGAGTCCTTTTTCCCAATGATCGTAAAAGGTCTGCTGGCTCCTCCCACTGCAGCCCTAAAAAGTAGGCTAAGTGGTATAGTTACTAACCAGTTTAGTACTGATTTTTTATCACTTCTTAAAGCTGTGGATAAGTGTTGGGCACATTTCAAAGCCACTGTAAAATTTTCCAGAGTGGGTGGAGTATGGAAATCTATGAAATATGTGTACAAAAGCAATATGTGTCAACAAAAGCTGATAATGTAGAAATCTGTTTGATGCAACTGCTGCTGACCTAAAATGTTTTTGGATGGAAACAGTGGGACTCAACTGAAGTCAAACACTTTAAGAAATATAAATAGTACAATTTGCAATACCCTGTCACCGCTGCTAATTTCAATATCTAGTTTTATGACCTGTTTGCTTTTAGTGGTTTCCATACCTCATCCTCTCATATCTCTTGAATACTGATGCAGTCTGTATTCTGCTCCTAGCAACTCTGCAGTCCACCTTTTTCAACTCTGGGCAGTTAGTCTTGTTGAAATATACAAACTGTGAAATTGTGTATTCACTTGTAAATGTGCGGCTTCTGAAGGTATCAAGCCAAGGCTCATAAAAAACACTGCACATGGTTTACCTGCTCCTATAGCCAGATGTTTAAACAGAAGTATAGTACCTGACTCATGGATGTTAGCATATTGTGTATCTGTTTACAAAACAGGCATTTCAAAGATGTTAAAAACTATAGACCTGTTGCCCTTCCACCATTGCTGAATAAATTAGAAAAACTGGTTTCTGTCAGCTAACTGACTAGTTACATAATGAAAATATTCTATCACCTGCCCAACATGGCTTTAGGCTTGGGCATAGTACAGCTACTGCAGTGGTGAAGCTCACAAATGATACCATATGATGGGCAGACTGGATGGGCCCTGCGGTCTTTATCTGCCGTCAACTTCTATGTTTCTATACTGCCATGACCAAGAATGTTGGCAAACTTACTGGAGCTGTATTAATTTATTTTACAAAGTCAGTTCAACTTCTTGACAACTTGCTCCTGAGCACCATGCTAAATGACCAAGGGGTCTCCTACTCTGCACCATCCAGGTTCAGAAATGACTTGTATGGCAGAAAACAGATTGTGCAATTTGAAAGAGTTTGCACGGGGGTAGCTCCAGCTACAATTGGCATCCAACAGAGATCCATAGTTTGTTCATAACTCTTCTCTCTCCTGCCTTTCTGAATATACAGTACTCTTGAACTTACTGTACATCATGTATGCAGATGACCTGATACTAGTGTACAGCTCCAACTGTATGAGTAACTTTAAAAAACTGTGTGACTGGAAGTTTAGATCTGTCAAACACTGGCTATCTCAAAATACTTTGGTCCTGACTTGGACTTTAGAACTGTCAGGCACTGGCTATCTAAAAATAAATTGGTCCTGAATGCTAATAAGACACAGACCGCTTCTGTATGAGTCATCTCCAAAAACTGTTTATCTATCCCACTACAATAGAGGCTGTCTGTCTTGATGCCTTCCCTCTTGCTTCTATTAAGTCTTTCAAATACCTGGTAATTATGCTGGACCCATTTCTTGATCTGCATGTAGAGTATCTGAGATTTAAAGGCCAGTCATTTTCAGATTTGGATTTACAGTACATACAATATCAGGTACAATTTGATGCCTGAATCTTCCATGGAAATTACACAATGTTTCACATTATTTTAATTAAATAATGAGGTATTAAACTATTGCTGCATTTCTAAAGCTAATTCCAAAACTAATATGAGAAAGTGGGATGCCACTATTAAAAACATATGCCATTTTGCATTGGTAGCAACTCACCTTGCCATCATTGTGGTCTTTACTGTGTCCTGAGCTTGACGTCCCCTACTTTTATGGTCAGTTTTATCCAAGAATGTCTTATAGACAATATACTGTACTACATCACCAATCCCACTTCTCCATAGCTGCACTTTTATAATATCATGCTCTTATGCTTTAGGCTCTAAGCCTAGTCATTGCTATCTATCTTTAACTTCTGAACTATGCTGGACATTTTTCCTTTTCCTTCTCTGCACGAAGGCTTTTGAACTCTCCCCCCTTGAGATTCCTTGATGGGCTTTAGCTCCGCATTTCAGGTGTGAAAACTGCCTTACGGATCATTTTCTCCTGTATTATTTGTGTATGTGCACCTTATCATGTCCATGACTTGAAAACTTTCACATGCTACCAAAAGGATGCTCACTATCTCTAATAGTGCTAGCTCATATCATGTTCTACTTATATACGGTATATCTATTTTTGCACTTATGTATAGTATTGTTCTCTGCTATGTTACTTACACCTATTTGTAATATGTTTGAAATTACTGAAATGTGTTTACATCTCAGTATCAGTATAGCACAGTGAGTTAAGGCTCTGAGCTACAGATCTGGAGACCTGGTTTGAATCCCACAGATGCCTAGGTACATACTGTGTGATTCTGAGAAAGTCACTTAACTTCCTTGTGCTCCCAGGTCGCATGTGGAAACAAGTTTCAGCTTAGTGTGGTACTCCTGGTTAAACAATGTTCCCTTTCCCTTGTTTATTTTTGGGATGTCTGTATCTCACTGTGCCCTTCCAGGCTGAACCTGAAAACAGTCAATTTCTTTGTCTAGTACACTTACCTGGTTAACAAAAAACTAAATTAAGAATATAATATATGATAAAAAATATATGTCAAAACCTGCCAATATCATTTTTCTGGACTTAAGTTAAATATGTCATACTATACTAAACAGAGTACTAGTTCACATGCTAGAGAAACCAGATATAACTGATGGTGGAATACAAAGGGTTCAAAACTGGTGGCAGGATAGGAAAAATGTATCTTAATTAATGGTAACAATTGGCATGGAAGCAAGTGTCCAGTGGGGTCCCATAGGGATCTGTTCTGAAACCTTCATTGTTTGAAAGTTGTGTAACTAATCTAGAAGTAGGCGGCAGCAGATGGATTACTGTGTTAACAGATTACATGAAGTTGGAAAGAGTACTTAAATACAGCAGGAGACAGTTCAATTGCAGAAGGCTGTGGACAGAATTTGGAAGTCCAGAGACAATTGGCTGATGAACTGAAAGCTGAGAAATGCATGGTAAGGAAACTAAAAGCAAGGAACAAGAAGGCCAAATACAACCTAAATATCATCAGAAAGACCAGATGCTGGAACCTGCTTACTCTAAGGGAAACTCTCTACCTAGCATGAATGAAAAAATGATTTTATTTTATCTTGCCTGGTGAATATAGTCCATTATAATATGGCAACAATAAAAGTGACAAATACCTGATGACATTCCACTTCCAGTGAAACTTTTTCAAGGGTACGGGTGCCTGCTTTTATCACTGTACCTTATATACACATATAACTAAATCTACAGTGTAGAGTTCTAATGAAAAAGTGGAGATGATGGAAGATTTGATACCTTTTATTGGACCAATAAGTGTCTTCTAAAAAAATGGAATTATACACAAGCTTTCAGGGCCTCACAGGTCCCTTCTTCAGGTGAATCACCTGAAGAAGGGACCTGTGAGGCCCTGAAAGCTTGTGGTATAATTCATCTTTACAAGACACTTGTTGGTCGAATAAAAGGTATCAAATTTTCCATCAACTCCTGTCTTCCAAGGACCAATATGACTAGAATCTCTTTAATCAAAAAGTGCAAATGCCAACCATTTAACAGGGGCAATCTCATCAAGCAAATTGTTCAAAACCAATATAAGAAATTTAAAACACAAGTCAATGATTACCAATACTGAGTTCATAAATAAATATACAATAATTTATGGGGAAGTGTGGTTAACAAGGATTTTATGTACACCAGAGGTGTGTGATGCCCCATAAACCCTGAGGGCGAACCCTGAGGGGTTATCTGGGCATTACACTCCGAGGATGTGTATAAAATCAGAGTTTAGACATTTCCCCATGTTTTATTTTTTATACTGTATTTACTGATTATGGTCATGCTAGATGAAGCAGCAGTGAAGTTTCAATCTCTGGGCAGAAGTAGTGACGTTTCCATTTCTGTGCCCATTGACTAGTATAGTAAGAGTGAGAAGAAAGGCATTTTTTTTGCTGTGTGTCTCCCCCCTCCAAAAAGAAAAGACTGACCTCCTGGGAAACATCAGCTCTCAGGTATTCTCCTGGGTCCCAAGACAGCAGCACTGAGGGAGACACTGCTGCTTTTCAGCCTGCTGCTGCAGCTGCTCTGTTGACTGATCCCAGTGGGGCTACTGTGCCTGTGCGAGACATTGCTGCTGTCTCCACCACTCAGCCCATCTTGTGAACTCCATCAAAGTGTCCAGGATTAGAAGAAAGCCATTGTGAGAGAAGAAACTGTGCCCAATTTTACATTCAGTTAATTAGCAGTGAAGTCTGTCACTCGCGCTGGTGGTTTTTCTGAGGGAGTGCAAACGAATGGCCAGGGCGAAGACAGTTTTTTGGACTCCTGCTCAGGTGCGCTCGTGGCTATTTTTCAATCATGGTTTACAGAACTCTGTAATTTTCATGTGTGAATTATGGAGTTTGAAGAGCACTGTCCGTGGTGGTTAACTGACCATAACCAGTAAATATTATACTGTAGATATATATATATACTGTACATAAAATCAAAGCTAGATATTCAAGCTACTGTATATTAAATATTAATGTTGAAGACAGATGTAGGGATCATCCATATCAATTTACAATTCAATGGGTAGTTATGTCTTTGGTAATCCTTCCATGTTTGTAAATGTGAATAGATCATGGAAGTAATTTCCATTTAAGAGACTGAATTACAAAATACTCCTGCCATTGTGTATAATTGACCCTTCTCTTTTTAGATATTTCTTTATGGTTCAGTGGCTCAGTAGGTTGTACACTTGCCTCAGAGGCTGGAAGTTCAGAAGGCTATGGGTTCTGTCCCCACACCAGGCACTTGGGTTAAATCCCGGTACTGACAATGTGGTGCAGCATGAGGGTGGTGCTGCACTCCTGAGGTGCTGTCCTTCGGATGAGACATTGAACCAAGGTCCCATCTGCCTGTTCTGGTGGTAGTTCAGGTGGATGTTAAAGATCCCATGGCACTTCACAAAAAGAGTATGGGAATTTTTATTGAAAAAGAGGGCTCCAAATAAGAACAAATACAAAGATACATACAATTGAAAACCATCCTCCTGCACTATTACAAAAAATCAAAGAAAAAACATTTGGTTAAAAAGGCAAACAGTGACAACAAATGAAAACAACAGCTATAGAGCATAATATGCATTCAACTGATGAACATCTTATCACAATGGATCCACAAACATTTAACTCTTTCCAATGCATAGGTAGAAGTATCCCTCTGTTGTGTACATTTTATGGCAAACTGAATATTCTTGAACAATTCTATACAAGATACTGGACATTGTTGAGTAACCCAGAACCTTCTGTTTTGTCAAATGTGAAACTTAAGAACTGCAAAGATCACATATTGAGTATATTCATCATATTTTCCCCACCCTGGTGGTGCGATATCATACATTAGACCAAGATGTGACATAGTGGCAAACAATGCTTCCCCCATTCTTATACCAACAGGGTCCAAAACAGTTTTATGTAGGGGCACTCAATAAACAGATGTTCTTGGGTTTCCAGTATTTGATGGCGCATGTACCTGGGGCAAAACCAATCTACAAGCTGTTTATTTTTGTTATTGTTTTTAACTCACAGTCTACCATAATTACTAATCCATACTACATCCCAAACATACACAGGTAACCTGGGATTTGTTAACTGCTTTATAATAAATGTCAGCCTGCTCGGTGGGCATTGTGGAAAGGACACATGCTCTAATTGTTCTGCTTCCAATATAGCAGTGTACAAGATTTTCCTCTCCATAGTCTGTAACTGGGGTATTGTAATTCCCAATTTGATAATGTGTTTCAACTGCTCAAGACCATAAATTGGAAGGCCAGGTATGCCTGCTAATAGCCTGACCTTCCTAGTTATCTAAGCAGCCAAGCTAGGTGCTAACCATGCCACTACCAAAAATTTCTAAAGCGTGTTCCTTGGTTTCAATGCATTTCCAAAATTATAAAAGATGAATATGCTATAAAAGAAACCTATAGGATTAATCATATTTATACCATCTTCTTGGATTTTTCTATAGGAAAAATTCAATTTTATGGGGTTAAGTATGTTTCCCCAAAATGCCTGAAAACATATGCTATACAAGGTTATCACTAATATGTGTGGTGGAGAAAATACATAACTGATATAAAAACACTGGGATCAACAATATATTAATTAACAAAATGTATTTCTTTTTCAAGATTTGCTTCCCCTTCCATTGGGAGACTAATCTGTTGGCTCTACCTACCCCAGACTCCCAGATTCTGTAACCTATATGCCCTGGAACAAAATTAACTAACAAAATTCTATTATGGTTATATTGTTTATTTATTTATTTATTTAGACAGCAGTTTGGAAAACCTTTGAGCCATAGGCTCATTTACAAAGGTACCTTGTCACAGTAAGACAAACGAAAATACACAGTATAACAGTATAACAGTAACTTAAGACATAGATACAAACAAGCTGGTACAGGTAGGATTGATGCAAACAATACCAGCATTATGTTGTCCTTAGCAGCTTAGTAGTAAGCTTTGTCATTAGTATTGAGTACGGCTTTGACTAGTGGCAATTACAGCTTTAGGTGTTAACAAGGTGATTCCGTGAGGACGTTGAAGCGAATATAGTTGGAGCTTCGGAGATGGAGGGGGGCAGTGTGTTGAACCAGGAGGGCGCCCTAAAGCTGAAGGCTCCTTGGCCGTGAGAGGTCCTAGCTCTAGGGATAACAAGAGATGTTTTCCCAGAGGTCCGAGTATGAACTAGTGGGACAGAGTGGCGGACGGTGGTGGTCAATCCAGGTGGGGATAGCCCAAGGAGGGTCTTTTTTGCAAGGGTACAGGTCAGATATTTGAGGTACTCATCAAGATCAAGTACCAGCGCTTTAGCGTACAGTAGACAGGTGTGTGTTAGCCTAGGTGCCCCAGTAATTAACCTGCAGGCCTTATTCAGAGTAGTGCGAATTTTATGGAGTGCGGTCTGATCAGCAGCACCATACACCGGCAGTCTATAGTCCACTAGGGACAGGATAGAGGAGGTATTTCTTGAGTCGAAGAGCCTCCGGGGGAGACAGTGTTTATACCGATGTAAGATGCCCAATCGGGTATTAGTGGCATGTGGCTAGGGCAGCGATGTGTCCATGGAAGGAGAGGAGGGTCAAAATGGATCCCTAGGTATTTATAGAAGCAAACTTGTTCGAGTGGGAAAGAGGACCCAGAGTGAATGAGGAGTTTGAAGTTGCAGGACTTGTTTTGAGGATGAGTGAAGAACATGGTTTTTGTTTTTTAAGATTTATCACCAATCTATGTTCTTGAACCAGCCTTGGCTTCAGTGAAGGACTTCTGCAGCGAGTCCTGGAGGCAATAGGGTTATGACTTGAGGCAAAGATGACTGCATCATCAGCGTACAATAGAATGTTCCCTGAGCAAGAGCGTGAAAGGGTGTTAAGGTAAAGGGAGAATAGTAAGGGGCCTAGAATGGAGCCCTGGGGAGCCCCAGAAAAGATGGGACAGATATTGTTACATTAATGTTTGCAATAGACCCTCCTGGGAGGCAATGGGGTATTAGCAAGCGGGATCCCTTTACATTTCTCATAATGTATAGTAGAACTTGTCAAATTGGAGAATTTTTCTAGTGTGTCCTCTAAGATAATAGCACAGACATCTGGTGCTAACATTAAAACCACATTATCAGCATAAGCTAATATGGAAACTTGGTGATGACACTGGTTTATTGCCCTTAATATTTAAATTTGCTGCAATGAACCATAGAAGGATGTCTAGTCCAAAAACATGCAATAAAGGGCTTCATTGGCAGCCCTGCTGAACCCACCTGCAAACCAGTATGTCCTGCCCCAACCAACCATTTACATTTGGTATTATGGTTGCTTTTGTATGCAGACATTGTATCCAAGACACAAATGCATTGGGGATGCCATATGCTTGAATCACTGAAATGTATGTATGTGGCATCTTATCGAAGGCCTTTTCCTGATCTAAACCCAAAACATATCCCTGTACAACACTATTATTCACTCGAGCAAATATTTCTCTTAAGAGAATAAGATTGTCATATTGACTCCAGTTGGGAATAGCAAATATCTGATACGGGCTTATAAATTGATCTGCCAGTGGAGATAGTCTATGGATATAATCTATGCAATAAAAAAAGTTGACTGAATATTTTAAAATCGGTGTTCAGGAGGGTCAAAGGCCTCCAATGCTGTAGATAGTTTGGGGGCCTTTTTTATACAACAGAAATAATATTGCCTTGTTCATAGAATCCAGACATGTTGCAACACTTAAGATATAATTATGCAAAAGGACCAGTGCTGGAGGTAATACTGCTTTAAAGGTCTTGTAAAACTCAGACCCAACACCATCCATTCCTGGAGCAGTATCATTTTTCAAGGAGCTTATTGCTCCCATCACCTCCTCCACAATAATCTCCTGAATTAAGTGAATCTTGAAAGACCTGGGGAAGATTTAATCTGGGAAATTCCAAAGGGTCCCAAACTGTATGTGGGGGGGGGGGTGTCCAACATTTTTCTGTATATACTGATCCACTATGTGTGGCATATCTGCAGGGAAGGTGATTTAATTTTCTAGCACTAATTTGATCAGAATTCTATGATCCACTCAGTCCCTACATGCTTTGAAGGGATCAAAAACACCCTTTGTTGTGGTGATTCCAAAGCATAATTCCTGTTCTAGTGAATTTGTCCTACTATACAGTACAAGAATTCTGACATCTGCTGTTTTACTATTTTTATTTGAGTACTGTAATCCATTTTATGAAGTTCTTAATTTGATATTAGTTCCCCCACAGGCAAGCAGATTCTGGTCACTGCTCCACCTGCCACTCCTCCCAGTCCCCAGGCCTCCCCCCCGGGTGGGCACCCCCTCCAGGAAACACAGTCACAAAACCGTGGCTTGCCTCACAAGGTGGGGTGTCTGAAGCAGGACCCCCTGGTGGACTTTGGTCTGTGGCGGGGAGCAGCAGCAGAGGTGGAAGCTGTCACTGGCAGCCAGTGAAGGATTTTCTGAGGATTTTGTTTTGTCCTCAGGGTGGGGGCATGCAATGAGGCCAGCATCTGCTCTGCCCCCATTATATGTGGCGCCAGTCATGGCGGTGATCCCAGCCTCTGCCAGGGGTCCACATTGCACATTCTTCCTCCCTCCCCCTGGAGAAGGAGAGCAGTCCATGGGATGCTCAATCCCTCTCCCCCCAGCTGGCCCTCTGACTCCCGAGTCTATCCCTGAACCTGGGATGTCAGTGCAGCAGATTGACACCTTCTCCACTGCGCCAGAGGGCCGGCCTTTTGATATTAGTATTTGCAATTGCCCGCTTAGATGCAAGTATTGCAAATATTCTCCAGTAACCAAATTCCTAGAAAAATCTTGAAACAGCTGTTGCCATGACCATTTCGTATCCTCCCACCAAATCAATAAATCATTGTACAAATCTAAGACTGACCACCTTGCCATCCACCCTTTTCTCAATTCCTTCTGCACTGCTTCCTTGAACAGTATTGAACTATTTAATCTCCAGATATTTTTCTTAAATTGGGTGGAAAGATCCCATTGTAATTGCACTTTGATTGACTTATGGTCTGTAAATTCCCAAACATTCATGTAGAGACCTTGTAACTGTAAAGCAGGGGACAAAAAGGCAAAATCTACGTGGGTAGATATAGGGCCTCTAAAATAGGTATGGCCACCAGTCTGAAATCTGGATCTCTAAGCATCCATCAACCCTGCAGTGGATAAAGTGCTTTGCAAAGAAACAGAATCACAAAACATTAGTTTCCATTTGTACACCCCTGTCTTCCCAGTGCAATCCACAATTAAAATCCCCCACCCATGCAATCACGCGGGAGGTGTGCAAAAAGAGTTGGATTTTTTTAAAGAGTGTTACTCTCTGTGCTTTAGTCTGGGGATTGTAAACAGTAATCAATCAAAAACATTCTTTAAAGTAGTTAATATCTAGTAAAAGAGCATGGCCTGGTTGAATTTCTACCAGCCGTGATAGAGAAAAATTAGGATTGGTAAATAAAATATCAATGCCATCGCACATGTCTTCTCCAATGGACCAAAAGGTAGATCCCTTAGACCAGACCTGTGAGGCATGAGGCATCCATGTGCTGTTTTAAGTCTTACATCCTGTACACAGAAAATATCACTATCCTCTTCCTGTAAAGCATGCAGCATCATAACTCTTGTCCGATGACTTTTAATGCTATTTAAATTTAGGGTAGTGATAGTTAATGTAGCCATGGTTTGCAATGGGGGATACCTAGAGTCAGCATCTTATGTACTAGAGGGTCCAAGAATGCCTCCTGCACCTAGTCCATTTTGCAGTAGGTGAATCCTCCTCCCCCTCTTCATAATCAGAATTAGCGTCAGGCACTGATGAGGCAGCAGAAGAAACCTCAGGTCCATCCTCCTCTGAATCCTCCCAGTTCCCATCTTTTGCTAAGGCAGCATATTTATTGTCACTTTGCCATGCAGCTCAAGCTTTGTCTTTCTCTTTTCTGTTAGTATGAGGAGCAGTTGCCGGTGACTTGCCCTGTCTATTCCTCTTTTTTGGACCAATGATTTTAAACAGTGGGGGTTGTGGGGATGGGGGCATAGGTTCCTCCCTTGGGGTGTCAAGAGTAGGTGCTGGACCATGAGAAATGAAGGTGTTGGCACTTGTACTAGGCAGCTCATCTGAAATATCTTCTTCAACCTGTGCCTCCAAGATTCCTGTAACTACCTGCTCTGTACTATCATTGGTTGCATGTGGTGTCACTGATTCCATGGTATCTAGGCTAGGGGCTACAAATCTTTGTTCTGAAACTCAATTAGCCTGCATTTGTTGGGACCTAAAGATTATATCTTCATGGGATGGGCAATCTTCTTAACTGTGAGATGCCCAAGGGCATCTCCCATAAGCATGTCCCATTTTCTCACAGAGATTACAATTAAAGACATTGACAAAGTTAGTGGATAAGTGACCATAGTCCAAACAATGATTACATCGGTGGGTATCATAGGCTGAGATGAGATGGTGTCTAGCCCCACACTTGTGACAGAACTGAGGCTGCCCTACAAAAAAAAAAACACCTCTATCATTCCCCAGAAAAAAATTGCTGGGAAGGTGGACAATACCTGTATTAGCAGTAAAAAGCTTGACCTTAATTTTCCATCCCCCCCATTCCAAATTTGCTCACTGTCTAGAATGGGGGAGGGTCTGTCCAGGACTTCACAATGCTGCTTTAACCAAAAAAGAATGTCCTCCATATTTACCTCTTCATTAAGAAACATAACTGTAATAGATTTTACTGCTGATTTAGTTAGGGATACTGCTAAGAATGGGATGGATATTCCTGAGAATATGATATTGTGCCAAAACGCTATTTAATCCTGTAACATTTTTAAAACTTGCGTCATAATTTGCATCCCCTATATGTATGAATGCAAACATTTCAGAAGCAAAAAAATTTCATTGACCCTTTAAGTAACATTTTAGCTAAATACACTCTATCCAGAGTATGTTTTTTTTTCCAATTGTTTAACCAGGTGAGACACACTAAGCTGAAAGCTTGTTTACAGGTGCAACCTGGGATCACAGGGAAGTTAAGTGACTTGCTCAGGGTCACACAGTGTGCAAGTGGGGGCTGTGGGATTCAAACCCAGGTTTCCAGATCAGAGCCTTAAACCACTGTGCTATACTATCTCCCTCATGTTCAAGTCCACCTTTGTAAATCAATCAGACAGCATTGCGCCTGGGGATTGGTTCACCCTTCTTTTGAAATCAGTCAGAGTTTAAACATATGCTGCAGGCAAGCTCTCCTTGCTGGATCTTGCAGAGTAGTTGCTGCAGGTCCAAGTCTGATAGGGCCTTGAGAAATGGGCCCCTAGGATGTACTGTAGTGTCTTCTTTACAATGCTGTCCCACAGGTGGGGCACTGTGATAGGGTCAGGGACCCTATCACAGTTGGAAAACTATAGCGATGGTTAAAGCAGCCCTGCTGCAATAAAGTTTACCATATGGTGCCAAACTAGGGATATGCAAGGCACAAAGTAATCCCGAGAAGTAAAATAAAGTTGAAGTTACCTTTCCTTTCCTCTATGTAAGTCTGTTGTCTTACATATTCTGTTCTTTATTTCTCTGAGTATTGCTAGCTGGCCACTATCAGGGTAGTCTTCTACTTAGTTTGTGTTCTGCAACCCCCCCAAAGAATAGGATATGCTGGTCTGTAGAGATCACCATATGAAGCATTATGTGAGGGCTTTGCTTTGAAACAAGAGTAAAAGAACAGCCCAAGGGTTGTAACCTGCCAGCTAACAAATGTATAAAGCTCTCCTTGCTGCAGATACTCTTGAGTGTGAGCATGGCAGTTTGGTTACTAATGGGAGGATGCAATCCCCACCCAATACAAGTACAGTATAACATAAAGAGGTGAGCAGTAAATCCAGGCAAATATACCTGTGCTAAATAGTTTGCTGTTTGCATACTGCTGCTGATTTTAGGAAACCGCTGAGGCTGTCTTCCTGTGAAAACATGATATAAGGAAGTATTTGATAGCTTTATAAAAGAGGATGTGTAAAAACTATATGAACTAAAAAACTACATCCAGGATAACAGTTAAAATAGGATGAGTTTTTTCCTCTAGAAGAACCTATGCTTCTAAATGGGAGATTGTACCTGACAACTGGGAGTTCAGAAGCTCCTGGGTCTGTGTTCCTGCTACTGCTATATCAGCAGCTGCAGCCATTTTAGAAAGGTGTTCCATTAGGGAAGGGCCTGCTCTTAATTGCATTAGTATATAGGGAAGGCTTGGGTCTCGTCCTGCCTGGAAGTGACTAGTATAGAGGGAGGAACTTTCTAAAAAGGATATTTCTCTGTATTTTCTTGTGTTTATGCTTATGAAGGGGGTTTAGCATTGTGTAACAATGGCCCCTATATATCCTTTATATTTCCTTGAACAGAATGCAGCTGTGTGATTTAAAAACCTAGTATTCCTCTAATTGTTTGTTTAATAGAACATGATTAACAGATGACATGACACATGAGCAGTATCTGAGTGCTGCTTAGGCAACCTACAGTCAGTCTACTTTGGGCTGAGGAGCAGACAGAAACCTCGGGGAGGAGCAGTGTGGTGCCAGAGAAACAGCCAAAAGTGAGAGAGACATGCCAGTGCTGAATTACTGAGATCCTAGTTACCCAAGGTTGAAGGTGAGGCAAGCTTAAGGTGGAGCTCAGGTTGAAAATCCTGTAAAGACTAAAAGCAAGGAGGAATCACTGTGGCCTGGGATTGGCCTTGGACCTCCAAAGGTCAGTGTTGGGCTACCTGCATGCTAGAAGCTGTGCATCTAGAATGTACCTAACGGAGAGAACTCAGACTGGTGAGAAGCTGCAGAGGCCTCAGTGTGCAGATACTCAGACTGCAGAGGAACTTGGAGAAACAAAGGAGGTATTGGCAGGGTGGCCATACCATGCAATGGCGCCTGTTCCTCATCTCTAGAGGGCACCCTAAAATCCACCTGCAGTGCTATAGTGAGAGGTCTCCTAGCTAAGCTCCCAGCCAATACTATTTTTCATTTTTTTTATAGTATCCTGACAAAAGTCTGCACCTGAAAATACCACCTGTACATAACTGGCAATAAAACAACACCCCAGGGTGTTTTGCACCATATCTTGTGATTCCTGCTGTCTTCCATAACTGAAACCCATGACAGGCACCGTCAGTGTCTGCTTCAAAAACTATAACCTCTTTAGGAGCATTAATGTTAGTGTTTCCTTCTACTGGGAGCGGTGTGTGCAATGTTACTAAAATCAGAGGCTGAAACTGAAGCCTGAATAGCAATACTCTGTGTTTGCTCATAAGAATTCTCATTTCCAGGCACAAAGTCATTAGCATTCTGTTGTAATTTATGGTCTTTTGAATCCAGCCCATATTTTTTAGGGCATGCTCCGGTGACCAGCTTCTGGCTCTTGCACTTGGCAGTTGATGATTCAGAGCATCATCGTAAAGCATGAGGGGAGGTCTGGATTTACATGTAAATTACCCCGGGATTCAGCATCAGTCAAAATACATCCACTATTGAAATCACCCTGCATTGTAGCATTGTTGGGTGTCTGAGCCACCTGGAGAATTGGTGCTGGATCTATTAACTGTTCTGCAGGACCAAAAATGGGGGGGAATGCTTTAGGCCAAGCTGCTTTTGGCTTGGGTGTGACACTCCTAGTGGCATCGCTGCATTCACAAGTTTGTTCTCATCCAACATAGCAGACCGTCTTACAGCTAGTTTAGTGCTTTTCCTACAATCCCAATTCAAAGCCAGCACAGCAAGTCTAGAGTTGTCAGTGGCAGGAGCCATGGCTTGCTTTGAAGCTGCTATATCACAGGGTGTTGGCTGAGCTGACTTGTCAATTTCTAAACCACAACATGCCACAGGTACAGGCGCTGTACTCAATTTCTCCAGTTTTGCCTGCAAAGTCTGCCTTTGTTGTTGGAATTGGGTCTCAGCAGCTTAGAGTTCCAACAGTAATAATTCCCTCTATTCATCTGTGGATGTGTTTTCAATATCAGGACCAGGACTACTGAGCTCACCAATGGATCCAGAATAAATCTCCTGTGATGCTTCAAGTCCATACAAAGGTACAGTAACAGAATCTTCTTGTTTCATTTCCTCCTTGAGCATATCCATCACTGCTACAGTGTTGTCTACGGCCTCTTGGGTGTTCAAAGTAGGGGAGGAGTCCAACTCCCCAGCCTCGCCTGCATCCATCCTCTCCTCTGGCACCACTGAAGTGGCAATCTTGGCAAGGTATTCACAGGTTCTCCCTGCTGCAAGAATATGTTTTTTTTATTGAAGAAAAATATTTACAAGAAAGTTATTTATTAGAAAATAAACAACATATCAAAACATACATCAGCAATTGTTTTACAGTAATTATTACAGACTATTCAGATAATAATATACAAAGCTTCTTTGGGGGGGGGTTCCCAAGTGAAATCACCGAATAAATCTTTCAAACAACTTTAGTCATGGAGCATGCCTTGCTTTGGTGAGGAAATGTCAAAGCAAAAGTTAGTAAGGGTGCTTGAGCCAAAAGCTCATCACACAAATTCAGTCTTAAATTTTTCTTTATTTTCCTTTTTTCAAGTTTGTGCAATAGGTCCCAATATTTTGCCTGGCTAAGGCTTCATCTGGGGAGTTATTAATACATAAATATCATATTTTAGAGTATTTATAATTTGTACATATTTTTAATATTTTCATTTTTCTCAATTATATTCTTAATTACATTTTCAGTAGAAGGCTATCAAAAACATTGGACAGACTGTATATTCATTTCCATATTGTTATTTGACTTACTGGTAATGAATAATACCTTGGGGAGCCCAGTTAGCTACCTCAGACTGGGTGTGGAACCTGGGTATTACATTTGATGACTGCCTGACCCTTAAACATCAGGTGTCAGCTGTTGTCAAAACCTCTTTCTACCATCTGAGGAATATAGTGCTGATGACCTTTCAACGCTGGTCCACACCTTCATTACCTCCTGCCTTGACTACTGCAATGACTTTTACCTAGGGTTACTGGGGGTTGATATCCGCCGCTTGCATTTAGTGCAGAATCCGGCAGCCAGGCTTTTGACTGGTACGTTTAGGACCAGCCATATAACTCCTGTCCTCCGTGGACTGCACTGGCTGCCAGTACAGTGGCGGATTACCTTCAAGGTTGGTTTGCTGACCTATAAGGCCCTACATGACCAGGGACCTAGTTACCTGCAAGATCTTCTCTATCCCTACTGTCCCCCCCGTCCTCTCCGATCCACCGATGAGGGATTGCTAGAGATTCCCAGGGTATGTTTGAAGATGTCTGGGGCCAGATCATTTAGTTTTTTGGTCTTAGAAAGGTGCTTTTTAAAAATAAAGAGTTGGTTGATTGATTGATTGAAGTATTTATATATTTACATTTTTCCCTCACACAGTCTCCTACCAGTAATTAATTGGCATATAAAATGCTGCCTGACCTTTAACTTGGCCGTGCAGCTCTGTTGTCTGTCAGTATTTCTGTCTGCATTCACAAGTTTACCATCTTTGAATGTAAGAAAACAATGTTTTCAGTATACAGATTTCTAGCAAAAACATTCAAATAGTGGTTAATGACCTTTTGTTTAGAAATCACCTATTTCATCAGCTTGTTATATCTGCATTGCTTTTCCATTCCTTATTTTTCTTTCTAACAATTTTCAAAAATGCCTGTCACTGTTTAAACAATGAAAGCTTAACCTTAACTTATGTTGGTGTTTTTATATAATAATCTTAACTAATCTAATTTTAACAAATTATACATCACTACCTTAGTTGCATTTGATTTTGCCTTCACTCTGTTGGAAGACAAATTCCTATTTCATGCTGTTCACAGCAAGGTAAAAAGTTGCCTGAAAAACATCATAAGATTTAAGTTCCCCTATTTCTCTATTCACTGTGCAGTCTCACATCATTATAATGACGATGTGGTTGCTAAGCAACCGTGCATCCCCCACAGGCATTTTTAGCCAAACTTTTTCCAGCTTAAGAAAGCCCCTTGTAAGCTCAAGCTGGAAAAAGTTTGGTTGAAAATGCCTGTGGAGGAAGCACGGTTGCTTAGCAAAGACATCATCATAGTGATGTGAGACTGCTCCCAGGTGTGGTCATGCAACCTCCCCCACAGGCATAAGAGGAAGTGGGCAGTACTGGCTTCCCTGCTGCCAGATCACACTGCTGCTCCACACCAAACCTGATGTAAACAAAGTAAGTTTAATTCTCTTTCTCAATTGATATGAACAGGGAACGTGTTATAAATAACTTAAGAGAAGGAAGCTCAACACTTTGAAACTAATAACTGAGTTAAATCAGACTGCAATTGAAGTGATAACTCTCTGTGACACAGTTGTAATGATTTTATAAAATGCAAAGACAGTCAAAGACTAGAGACAAAAAATAAACAAAAAGAAAGAGAGTACTAACAATTGAGAAATAACATGAATTAAAATAGAGTATTTTAAATGCTATTTTAACACAAGATAAAGCACTGCAATATGGAAAAGGCAACAAGTGCTTACTTGATTACAGTAACAAACCTGTTATTTAAGAAAGGTGTTGAACTAGTTAGGTAATGATGCACCTCAGAAAAGGTTAAATGAAAGACTGTAATAGCTGCCATAGAAATAACACAAGAAAACAAAATAAGTAACTAGAAACTTATATCTTATGATTGTTTTCAGGCAACTTTTTACCTTGCTGTGCCCAGCAGGACATAGGAATTAGCCTTCCAGCAAAATCAAATGCAACCAAGGTAATGATGTATAATTAGTTGAGATTATTATATAACACACTAACATAAGTTAATGTTAAGCTTTCATTGTTTATTCATTGACAGGAATTTTTGAAAGTTGTTGGAAAGAAAAATAAGGAATGCAAAACCAATGCACATATAAAAAGCTGATGAAAGAGGTGATTTCTAAACAAAAAGTCATTAATTACTAGTTGAATGTTTTTGCTAGAAATTTGTATACTGAAAAAAGATTTTTCTTACATTCAATGATGGTAAAAAACTTGTGGATGAAGACAGAAATACCAGCAGACATCAGCCGCATGGCCAAGTTAAAAGGTCAGGCAGCATTTTATATGCCAATGAATTACTGGTAGCTGATTGTGTGGGTAAAAATGTAAATATGTAAATACTTGTATTATTCAATACTGTAAGTCAAATAACAATATGGCAATAATGTACAGACTGTCCAATGTTTTTTGATACCCTTCTACTGAGAATGCAATTAAGAATATAATTCAGAAAAAATGAAAATTTTAAAAATGTAAAAAATTTATAAATGTACTAAAATATGATAGTTATGTATTAATAGCTCCCCAGATGAAGCCTTATCCAGGCAAAACATTGGGATCTATCATACAAACTTGGAAAAAAGAAAAATAAAGACAAATTTAAGACTGAAATTGTGTGAGCTTTTTGCTTGAGCAGCAATAATATGCAAAGAAATATATTTCCATTATTTTATCGTTTATGTTATAGGATGATCAGTATCTGTCACCCATGGTAGATTCCTCCATTGTTTCCCCTTAAGTGACTGTTGTATGCTTTTCAATTCTATAGGGTAAATCTTTCTTAAAGCCTCAGTTATTTTACATACAAGCTCTAGTTTTGTCATTTGTTTCTGTTGTAGAGCAAATAAGCATCTGTTATTCCAAATGAACCACTTAATTACTGTAAAAATAACTATTAAAGTATTTAGATCCCATTTGACCCATCTGGGTCACAATTCACCATACACCAGTGTATTGTAATTTATATTTAAACATAGATTATTCACATTTATCTGACAATAGTTCCCAGAATGGAGAAATGTATGGGCATGTGAAGAACAAAATGTTCCATAGTTTGAAGATCTCTTCCACATGTTACCCTGGAACACATTCTCTCATCTAGCTACTTATGCTTTTACTAAGTACTATGCTAGGTACATTAGACAAGTAGAAGGCTTCAGCACATTTTACCTGTCTCCCCATTAAGGGGATAGATTACCATATTATGATGTTAGTAAAAGTGTGTCCAATCTTTTCTTAAAAGTCTCTAACGGTCAGAGTCAACAATTTTAACCGGGAGTTGATTTCATAAGGTAATAATCCTTTGTGAAATTTCTCCTTTGCATTTTCTTGGGATAAGTTAGTCTTAGCAGCCTGCTGTGACTCCTTAAGTTTGATTCTCTCATCACAAACTGCATATCTAGACTATCCAATAGTATTTAATCTCTGCTAATTTTGTACATAAATAGCAGATCACTCCTCTGCCTTCTTAACTCAAGTGAGTAAAGCCTTAAACTTGATAGTCTTTCCTCATAGGTCAAATGCCAGAAACCATCCTAGTCACCATCCTCTGCACCCTCTCAAGCAAATTGACATTTCTTCTCAAATAATGGCTCCACAAAGCCCTACAGTAGTTCAGATGCAGCCTAACAAAATTCCTATACAAAGGCATTATGCATGCCCTATGTCTCATAATAAAATTTCTCCTTACAGCGCCTAACATTCTGTTGGCTTTATTTACAACCTCAATGCATTGTTGGTTGAAGGAAATATCTTTTTCAACCAAGATGCCCTAGTCCTTCTCTGTAGTCATTGTTTTCAAGGTTATGTTATTAAGTATATAATCTTGTCCTACATTATTTACTCCAAAGTGCATTGTAACACACTTATCAATATTAAAATCCATTCTATTTAAATGTGCCCAGTCCTGCATTTTCCATAAATAATTTTATAGAATGTCTCTTTGTTCCTTAGTTGATACTTCTGCACTAATCTTTGTATCATCTGCAAATGTAATGCAATTACTTTCTATGTTGTTGCTTAGGTCAGAAATAAACAGAGAAAAAAGGGCCAGCCAAAGGATAGAGCCCCATGGCACAACACTGGACACACAACCATTTCCTGATAGGTGGCCCCTTATTCTGATTTGCTGAGTTCAATTTATGAGCCAGTTATATACCCATAGTATTGTATTCCTGCTAATACCTATATATACAATTTTATTAACTAATACATCATGTGGTACCTTATCAAAAGCTCTTCTAAAGTCAAGATATATCACATCAAATGGTTTGTTCTTATCTAATGAGTCATTTGACTTGTTATAGAAAATCAGCATATTAGACAGGAATGTTTTTCTTAAACGCATGTTGGGTATTATCGAAGATACCCCTATCCATCAATTCTGCTTCTAATTGACTCCAGAATTTTACCCAGTATGGATGTGAGACTGATGGGTCTACAGTATCCTAATTCAGACCTGTTGCCCTTCTTAAACACTGGGGTCACTATGGCTGTCTTCCAGTCCTGGGGTACCTCGCTGGCTTTTAGTGATAGATTGAACAGTACATATAATGGTTCAAGGAGCCATGATCTAAGTTCTTTCAGTAATTTGGGTGTAGTCAGTCTTGGCCCACTGACTTGCAGACATCTATTCTGTTTAGTTTGTTCATTATGTCTTCTCTTGTAATTCCTTTGCTTAGAGCCTCAACCCTAATTGATACACTGGATTTGGTCTCAGGACCACACACTGCACAGAAATTGCTATTAAATGCTTCCACCATCTCTTTTGGATCTGAGATATGCTTTCCAGTTGTTTAACCAATTGTTTAACCAGGTGAGACACATTAAGCTGAAAGCTTGTTTACAGGTGCAACCTGGGAGCACAGGAAAGTTAAGTGACTTGCTCAGGGTCACACATTATGCAAGTGGGGGCTTGGGATTCAAACCCAGGTCTCCAGATTTGCAGCTCAGAGCCTTAAACCACTGTGCTTTACTGCCTCCTTTCCTTGGTCCTTGATTAGACCAACTGTTCTTTCTGTAGATTTGTTACTAATGTAAGAAAACAAGGTTTTTCCCCCCATCTTTTAAGTGTGTCATGTTAAATTGTAATGTCTTCTTTTTCTTCTTAATCATTTGTTTTAGTTAAACTTATTTTTTTTTTATACAGAAAAATGATATAATGATTATTATCTCTCCTCATTGCCCTGTATGCCCTTCTTTTCCTAGCCACCCGTCCATGCACTTTCTTGGTGTACCAGATGGGAAACTTCCCTCTCTTATTATAAACAGGTGTTTCAGGCACATACTGTTCTTCCAGTTCCAGTAAATTGTTTTTAATTCTTGGACATAATTCATTTACAGTAATATTTCCCTGCATCCACTTCCAGCATTTAAGTTTACTTTCTATTGTCTTAAAATCAGCCTTACTGTAGTTTCTTACAGTAGTCCTGCCCTGAATAGCCCTGACTTAAAGGTCAAAATCAAATATCACAGTACATTATGCACCAAATGTACCGTACATGGATGAAATGGACATTCGCTTCTACCGGACAATTTGATTTTGCCAAATGCCATTCTGTATTCTTGCCTACTCGTTTACTTGCACTTAAAATGGACCTTGTGCTCTGCTCATACTGCCCATTTCAGTTGCACCTGTGGTCACTTAATCAATCTTCCAGTCATTAAATTAGTGCCTCTTCATAAACGCGAGGTGTGCTTAGTGAGTCACTATTCACAATCCATGTCACCCTGCTGCACTGTACCTGCTCTGTAATCATGTCTTTGGCCACAACTTCTGTGAGTGCTTCAAGTCCTGGTAAGTGAACCTGCTTAATGCTTGCTCGCAAAGTCGATATCTTACAGGAACTTGACAAGATGCCGAAATTGAGCATACGGGATCTGAGCTCACATTTCAGCATCCCTAAGACAATATTAAGTGACTTACTAAAAAACAGAAATGCTCTTCTATCTGACTGGCATTCTAATCAGAACCCGGAGAGGAAAAGGAAGCGAGAGGGTAAAGATAATGATGTTGAGGATGCATTGCTCCAGCGGTTTACAAATGCCCGGGGTAGAGAAGCCTTAATTAGTGGCCCTCTTTTGATACAAAAGGCAGACAAGCTCGCTGAAGCTCTTGGTAAAAATGATTTCAAGGCAACAGACGGTTGGTTAAGCTGCTGGAAACAGTGGCACAACATAGGATTTAAGAAAATCCGTGGTGAAAATTTGAATGCAGACTCCACTGCAGCAGACAGATAGACACTTAAAGAGCTGTTGTCACTGCTGTAGTCACTGTTTTATGTCTATTTCATTTGTCTTGCACATTTTTTTTGTCATTTCAGTACTAACGATGAACTGGACGCTGCTTCTATCGGACAACCATGCTTCTGCCAAAGTAGTCCAGTACTGATCACTCCCAAGCAGTGATTCTGCTATCTGTATATTACTTATACTGTTAGCTTTGTTGGATAATATTAGATCCAGGATATTGTTATGATGTGTTGGTTTATGTACCAATTGAATTAGTCCATTGCTTATACATGTATCTACCAAATGTTGTTCCTGACTATTAGAAGCCACAAATGAGTCCCACTCAATACCTGGGGCATTAAAATTCCCCATTAATAGCACCTTTATGTGTATGTTTAACTTGTCATGGCAGCATAACCAATATACAGTATGTCCCACATGTGTTTTGGTATTCTGGGTTCTATTAAATACAGCTGAAGGGAGGGTAAAGAGTTTGGGGGGCATTCAGAAAAAGAGTTCATTTCTGAAAAATTGCAGTCCATAATCTGTCCATATAGTTGCTTCCTACGTGAATTAATTAGCAGGGTACTTTGCAGTCTCCATGTTTTTAGTTTCAAAAACACCTCTCTAATATATGTAGGGGCTAATGCTGTTTGTCTTATTATTGTTAAGTTCCCTGATTCCCACTTTTGCAATCATGTTTGATAAGTTTCATAAGAGAGGGGTTCCCAACCTTTATTCCTATTACATATTAGGGGTTTAAAATTTGACATAATAAATATTGAATAAAAGAAAATTACAGGGTATACCATATTCAGGCTGCCTTGTTTTATAGGCAGGTACATTATATTCATAGAAACATAGAAACATAGAAACATAGACTTTGACTGAAGATGAGGACCGCTTGGCCCATCTAGTCTGCCCATTTCCCTATCTACAGAATAGGCTGCAGATACTAGTTAACCAACAGCCTATTTCTTCCTACCCCCACAAGAATTGCCTTATGTCTGTCCCATGCATTCTTGAATTCTCCCATAGTTTTAGACCCCACAACCTCCTCAGGAAGGCTGTTCCATGCATCCACTACCCTCTCTGTGAAATAATACTTCCTTACATTGCCCCTGAACCACCCCCCATCTTTAAATTGTGTCCCCTTGTTCTTGCATGTCTCTTTTTCTGAAAGATGCTACCCTCTTGGACTTTGTTGATTTCACTGAGGTATTCAAAAGTTTCTATCATGTACCCCTTCTCCCTTCTTTTCTCAAGGGTATATATATTAAGCTCCTTTAGTCTCTCCTCATATGGCTTCTCTTGCAGACCCTGCAAAATTTTTGTTGCCCTCCTCTGGACTGCCTCTATCCTGTCTATGTCCTTGCAGAGATGGGGTCTCCAGAACTGGACGCAGTACTCCAGATGGGGTCTCACCAACTGTCTGTACAGAGGGATAACAACTTCCTGTTTTCTGCTGGTGATGCCTCTCCCTATGCATCCCAGTATACACTCAGCTCTCCTTACTGCCTTCTCACATTGCTTGCTAACCTTAAGATCATCTGATATGATTACCCCCAGGTCCCTTTCCTTTTTTGTTGTTGTTACTACCTCCCCCCACATTGTGTATTCTTCCCCTGGGCTCTTGTTTCCCAGGTGCATTATTTTGCACTTCTTTGCATTGAATCCTAGCTGCTGTACTTCTGACCATTCCTCCAACCTTGTCAAGTCCCTTCTCATCCTTTCCATGCCTCCTAGTGTATCAACCCCATTGCAGATCTTTGTGTCATCTGCAAAGAGGCATACTTTTCCTTCCAGTCCCTCTGCAATGTCACTTATGAAGACATTAAAAAGGACTGGACCCAGTACTGAACCCTGCGGTACCCCACTAGTAACCTCTCTTTCTTCAGAGTGGACTCCACTTACAATTACTTTCTGTGTCCTGTTGTCCAGCCAATGTTTTACCCAGGCTACCACACCGGGACCCACTCCCAGGCTGGTTAATTTGACTATTAATCTTTTGTGAGGGACTATGTCAAATGCCTTGCTAAAGTCTAGGTAGGCCATGTCCACAGCCCCTCCCTAGCCTACTACTTTGGTCACCCAGTCAAAGAAATCGATTAGATTCGTCTGACATGACCTTCTCGCTATGAACCCATGCTGCCTTGGGTTCTGTGTCCCACTGGTCTCTAGGTACTCAACAATTCTTTCCTTCAGAAGTGACTCCATCACTTTCCCTACCACAGAGGTCAAACTGACAGGTCTGTAGTTTCCTGCCTCTGTCTTGGTCCCACTTTTGTGAAGGGGAATCACTTCCGCCTCCCTCCAGTCCTCAGGTACCACACCATCCTCCCATGATTTATTAAAAAGAGTAGCCAGTGGTTTCACTAGTTCACCCCTTAATTCTTTTAGAATTCTGGGGTGAATTCCATCAGGCCCCATTGCTTTGTCCATCTTCAGTTTTAGGAGTTCTTGCAGAACCCTTTCTTCTGTGAAAGGACTGGGATCAACCCCTATATCAAGAGTGCTTTTGTTAATTGGATTAGGTACTTCCCCCTCCTCTTTTGTGAATACTGAGCAGAAATATTTGTTCAGTATCCCTGCTTTTTCACTGTCCCCCTCTGCCCACCCACCGTTCATTCTATTCAGCCTCACTATCCCTCCCTTTATCTTTCTACGCTCGCTGATTTACCTATAAAAGGTTTTATCCCCCTTCTTAACCGAGTTGGCTATCTTTTCCTCAGTTTAGGCCATTGCTATTTTGACTTCCCTCCCTGCTTCCTTCTGCCTTAACTGGTACAGCTCTCTGTCCTGCTCCTTCTGTGTTTCCTTATACTTCCGGAATGCTATCTTTTTCTTCATGACTTTCACAGCCACCTCTTTTGAGAACCATAGTGGCTTTTTCTTTCATTTTGATTTATTTATTTGCTTCACACAAAGGCTTGTTGTCTCTGTGATGGCAGTTTTGATGATTCCCCATTGTTGCTCCACACCTCCTTCTAGCCTGTTTGCTAGTGCATTTCTGATGCACTCTCCCATCTTGCCAAAGTCAGCCCTCCTGAAGTCCAGTACCCTCACTTTTGTATGGCTTGACTCTGTAGTTGAGTTTAACATGAACCACACTGTTTGATGGTCACTTGTTTCCAGATGACAACCCACTTCTAGATCTGAGATCCTCTCACTGCCCCCATTTGAGAGTATGAGGTCTAAGATTGCTCCCTCATGAGTGGGTTCTGAAACTAGCTGTCTGAGGCCTGCCACCTGTAGGGCATCAAGAATGGCCCTGCTCTTGGATGTGGCTGCAGCAAATGTGCTCCAGTTAACATCTGGAATATCCAGGTCTCCCATCAACAGTATCTCCCCTTTCTCTGCCATCCTAAAAATGCCTTCTATCATATCCTCATCCATTCCCTCCCCCAGACATGGGGGTCTGTACACAACCCTTGTGTGGATTGTGGTGCCCTTTCTAGTCTCCAAGGTGACCCACAGTGCCTCCTCTCCTCCCTGTTTACTCTTTTGTTCAGTTGCTTTTATCCCTTCCTTTACACAGAGAGCCTCCTCCTCTTCTCCCTGCCTGTCTCTCCTGTAAGTTATGTACCCTGGTATGTTAACATCCCAGTCATGGTTCTCTGTGTACCATGTTTCTGTGACTGCTATGATATCCAGGCTTCCCTCTTCCATCAAGGCCACCATCTCAGGGTGCTTATTGCCCAGACTATGGGCATTGGTACTCATTACCCTCCATTTCCTGATGGCCTTACTCCTTTTTGCCCCATCCCTGTTCTTCTTGCCTTTATCACTTTCTCCATTCACCCCTGCCCTTCTCCCTATCGACACCTCTATGTTGGTGTTTACCGCACTTACTACCGTGATTTTTTGGGGGGGGGCTAGGATTTCCCTGCTCCTTTGCAGTGTCTCCCCCCTTGGCTAGTTTAAATGCTTGCCAATGAAGCATTTAAACCTATCACCTAGGATCCTGGTTCCCCTCCTGGACAGATGCAGTCCATCATGCCAGTATAGGCTTGCATCACTCCAGGTGGACCCCCAGTCCCCAGTGAAGCCAAATCCTTGAGCTCCACACTAGTTTTTCAACCACTAATTGAATCCCATGGTGCGGAACACCCTAGTCTCTCCTACACCATAGATGGGCAGCACCTCCGAGAAGGTTACCATGCGTGCTACTTGTCTAAGGCCCCTCCCCAATTCCACAAACTCTTGCTGCACTTCTCTAATCCATTTCTTAGCCAGGTTATTTGTCCCTAGGTGGACAATGACATCCAGCTCCCTCCCCTGTGCAGCTGCTCAGGCAATCCTGAGGATTCACTCCTTGTCCCTCCAAGCCATGATGCCAGGCAGGCACCCTACCTCCTTCTTCCCTTCTTCCCCAAGTTCTACCTTACTAACAATGGAGTCCCCCACCAGGAGTTGTTTCTTTCCCCTGTGGGGTCCCCTGCCACCCTCCTGTGGGTCTCCTTTGTGGAAGTTCCCAGCATCCTTCTTGGTCTCCACTGCGGGTTCCTCCATAGAAGAACCACACTTTTCCAGAATGGCATAGGAATTGTGGAGAGGTACAACTGGAGGGATGCGCCTCTGTTCCACCATCCTCATCCTCCCTGAGCCCACTGTGGTCCAACTGCTCCTCTTTCTTGGCAACCTCTGAGGCAACGGCAGTGGCACTGCTGGTCCCTGGATGGAAGAGGGGGTCCCACAAATCCTGGCCAATTCAGCCTGGAGATGAGCAACCTCCTCCCTCAGCCCAGAGAGGTGCCTGCAGATTGGACAACACTGCATCCTCCAGAACGTCTCCCGGAAGACTGCTGTTCCACAGCCACTGCACTGCACCACTCCCATCATGTCTTATTTCTGGCCCCTTAACTGTTTGCAATCCTTACTCTTCCCTTTGTTTTTCTCACTCTCTCTCTCTCTCTCTCCTTACTTTCTGCCTGTGTGCCTTTTAAGCTCCTGATTGTCCTGTTCTGAGACAAGAATATCCTATATTTCTCAGTAGACCACATACTTGCTCAGAGGCAGACCTCCAGCAGCTAGAGGGGGCCAGAGAGCTACTCTTGCCCTTCTAGGATGGTGGGTCTTTGGTGGCTCTGTGATCACTCACTTCCTTTTGATGGGGTGTAAATGACTCCCCCACATAGCTTGAAATAAAATGCTCAGGATAAGTTGTTTCAAACACTTTAGGTGGAGGAAAAATATGACTTGTATTTAAAAAAAAAAGTAGTAAATATGTTTTAATCATAAAGACTCTCTTTTTCCTCATGGTCCAGTTGTTCCATTTAGCAACTAAGGTCTTGCTCTATACTATTTGTAGCTCCCAATTTATTACGTCTAAGCAGTCTGTGTGAAATTTAATACCTAAAATCATTATAGGTTATTTCAGACAGAGGATCCCTGCCATGTGTGTAGTATAGTTATTTGAGTCACCTAACTTCATTCCCTTACACTTATCCAAATTTAGGGAGGCTCCTGAGACTTGCCCAAAATTTGAACAAATGTCTAATGCCATTTATAGTGATGATGGTTCCTTAAGTAATAAGCAGATGTCATTGACATTGGCTAAAGTTATTTTATTCTATTGTTGTTAATGTAATGACTGTGTTATTGACAATGTCGGTATCCCAATTGCTCGCACCATTTGCAATTACAAGCTCCTTAGCTGGACCTGTCTAGATACTTAATTGTATAGACCTCACCATCCTACTGTTTGTACTGCTCATTGACAATTACAAGCTCTTTTCCAGACTTGTATAGCTATCCAATTGTATAGGCTTGACTGTACTGTTCATAGCCTGTTTTTTTCTTTTTTTTCTTCCTTTTCCTCATTGTAATATATATATATATATATATATATATATATATATATATATATATATATATATATCGTATACTGCTTGTCACTGATCTGTATTGTACTCTGATGTAGAGCTTTTGTAAATGATTCCCTGACTCAAAGGTTGTAAATCCAATATCTTCAATAAATAAACAAATAAATCTGTGAAGGCCAGAACCTTTTCTAGCGTCTGACCAACTATAGTATTTAGTGGTGTCATTGCTACACAGTTATTTAATTTAGATAGTATTGGATCTATGCAGAAAACATATACCAAAGGGCTTAACAGCCACCCTTGTTTTACTCCATTCGTTATAGTCAACATGGGCCCACACCACCAGTTGGTTATTGGTGTAACTACAGCTCCTTTGTAAAAAAATTGCAGCCATTGCACAAACTGCATACAGTAGGTACCCTGTATGTCTTTAGTGTACACCACAAAAAATCCTGGTGGAAAGAGTCAACTGCTCTACGCTGATCCAATTATATAAAAAAATCCCTGAATGATATCCCTATTCCCCCTTTCTACTATTTCTCTTAGTAAAATTAAATGAATCAAAATTTGTCTTTCAGGTACTGTACAGGCTTGTGCTGAGCTAATAAGATAGTTTGAAGTTCAAAGAAGTCTTTGATTTAATATTTTCATGAATATTTTAAAGTCAGTATTGAGTATACTGAGGGGTCTCCGATTTTTTTATATCTCTCCTGTCACCTTTCTTGTGTAAAAAATGGGAATACCTTGTTTCATACTCCAGGGTATTTCTTTTGAGTGGAGAATAAAACTAAATACTGCAACAAGCTATGTTTCTGTTATGTTATGTTGATGCTCCGTGTCATAAGGTTATTAGAGATCAGTTTAACCTATAAAAGAAACAAAGTTATATTATAAAGGAGAATATAAATAATATCTAGTTAGAAATTATTTCTCAAGAATTAGGGAAGGGAAAGGTAAAGAGAAAAAAGGGGGAAGGGAAGAGGGGAAGATATGTAATATTAATACAATATTATATCATCAGGTCTATGAAAGAGGTTATCTCCTATGTAAACAGGGTAATATATCAATCTTATCATTCAAACCTGGGGCCATAAGGGCTCCCAAGGTGTAAATCTAGTAGGATTCCCTATATTTCAATTTTGCATCCAGATTGCCCCCTCTAGGGTCAAGTCGAATAACTTCAAGTCCACAGAATTTGAATAGGTGTTCCTGAACATCCCTTCTATTCATATTACAATGAATTGAGAGTGCACCCCTGGTGTCATTATTGGCAATTGAACAAAAATGTTCACCCATTCGTACTTTCAATGCTCTAGTTGTTTTACCAACATAGAAGGCCCCACAATTACAAGTGGCCAAGTAGACCACACTTTCTGTACTGCATGTAATGAAATCCCTAATATCATAGGTCTTAGTCCCATTACAACTAGTAAAGGTACTGCACTTAAGTATGTGGTTACAAAATTTGCAGTTACCACAACTATGCATACCTCTAGTAAGGGGAGGTCTACTAGTGTGATTTTTCATAATTGGAGGTCCAATGTAGCTGTGGACTAACCTATCCTGTAAATTTGGGCATCTTTTGTACACCATTCTTGGTTTATTCTGGGTGACTTCTGACAACAGTGGTTCTCCTTGTAAAATATTCCAGTTAGCGTTTATAATACTGACAATTGAGTTTGAATGTCTGGTGTATGTTGTAATAAAATTAATTCTGTTTTCTTTCTGTTGTTCTACTTTTGGTTTTAAAAGATCCAATCTGTCATTACAACCTACCTCTCTGAATGCTTCCTGTGTAACATGATAGGAGTAACCCCTCTTCAAAAACCTATCACACATATCCATACCAAAGGCTAAGAAATCAACATCACTACTACAATTTCGCCTAACTCTCAACATTTGTGCCTTAGATATATTGGCTACCATATGGTGCGGGTGGCAACTTGAGGCTAACAATTAAGAATTCCTATCTGTCTCCTTTCTGTAGAGTTTTGTACCAAGGCAACCATCTTTTTCCTTGAAGACATTAACATCCAAAAAAGAGCCAGACTGGAGATCATGTTGTAATGAGAATGTTAAATTCTGATCATTGTTTTCTAGATATTGAACAAATGTGTTTAATTCCCCAAATGTGCCACGCCACACCATAAAAATATCATCAATAAAGCGACGCCAAATATCTATCATGTCATAAAATGGATTACGCTGACTGTCATAGATGGTACACTTTTGCCATTTACCTAAATACAGATTGCCATAATTAGGTGAAAAGGTTGCACCCATTGCAGTTCCTTTAGTCTGTAAATAGTAAGAATCTTGAAAAATGAAAGAGTTCTTGGTAAGAACATGTTCAGCACATTCCAAAAGGAAATTTTTCTTACCATGTTCTAATGTTGGATCCAGGGACCACCAATAATCTAACGCCTGTAAGCCACCCTCATGGGGTATATTGGTGTACAAGGAGTTAATGTCCATGGACACAAGATACCATTCTGGTTCAACTTGCATATTATCCAAAATCTCTAGGAACTGACCTGTGTCTCTAATATAAGAGGGCAAAGCTGTTACATAGTCCTTAATGTGAAAATCCACATATTTGGACAATGGCTCAACCAATGAGCCAATACCAGCTACAATAGGATGCCCAGGGGGGTCTCACAGATTCTTATGAATTGTGGGCAATGTATAAATACTAGCCCTAATGGGATTAGTGACAGACAAAAATGACATTTCCCCATGGTCAATTAGACCCTCACGTTCAGATTGGAAAAGAAAGACATCAATTTATTTTTTAAATACTTCTGTGGGGTCCAAGGTCAGTGGTTGGTAAAAAGTCACATCACTAAGTTGTCTTTTTATTTCAGCAATGTACTTTGATGCATTCATTACCACCACTGAACCACCTTTATCTGCTGATTTAATAGTTAAATCAACATTTGATTCCAAACTTTTGAGAGCTTCTGTCTCTGCTTTAGAGCTGTTAACAAAGTCAGGTGGAATGTCTTTATCCAAAAGTGTTCTAAATTGTCTCTCACAAACAGACTCAAAAACTTTGACTGCATCACAATATGCGGCATAAAAGTAGAGGAAGGTTTAAATTTTTTTACCTTTGCTGTTACTTGTGATGTATCACAAATACCACCATCAACATAAGCTGGTCCCAAACACATATTTTTCTTTGCAAAAAAAGCTTTAAGATTTAAATTTCTAGTAAAACGATGCAGATCCAAATAAAGTTCAAACTGTTTTGAGTCCTGAGTTGGTACAAATGATAAACCCTTTTGCAAAACTGAAAGTTGATCCTTATTAATTATGACATCAGAGATATTAATGACAACGGTATTAGATGTTATTTGCCCCTTCTGCCCCTTGTTCTGGCTCCTGTGTTTCCTTCCACCCCTCCTTGTGGATTTCCTGTTGAGGTCGGTAGTTGGGCTAAAGGCTTGCCCCATAAATTCCTCTGTTCTAGAGCTGGTTCCTGGAGTTGTACAGTCCACCATGTATTGAGCTGTTCCAAGTCCCCTTCTAAAAAATCCTCATATTCAGATTCACTTGCAGAGGTGTTATAACTGGGAGAATCACTCCTATTCCATAATATGGATTTTGGCTGTAATTCAGAATAAACTCCTCCTCATCTCTGGTCTGTATTTCTTCCTTGTGATTTGGAATATTGGGGTCTATTTTTATTGCTATTCCTTTTCCAGTCCCAGACTCTATCATGAAGATAGTCAAGCCTGTCCCGTCCGAATTTATGTAGTTTGATCTTCCGAATTTTGTTTTCTTCCCTTTGTATGTTAATTTGTAATTTATTTTCAAAATCACTGAAATCAGGATTGTCCTTGAATTGTAAGACAATTTCCTCCTTGTTCTTAATATCCATAGTCACCTCTTCCCTTTGTGCCTCATAATCTCTTATGACACTTTGCATCAATGCATTCTTCCCAAGCTGCAGTGATGCTTTCCAGTCAGAAATGAAATCGACCCTGTTCCAACCGTAGCCTGGCTTATTTAAGACTCTTAGTCCCCGGGGTGATCTACCAACTTTAAGATATGCTTCTAGTGTAGTTTTGTCCCAATGGTGTCTACGACCCCTTAAAATGGCTCGCTCTAGGTCAATGAATGCTTTTTTAATATTTACCGTTACTGGCACCGCATCATTTGTATCAGTAGTTGCATTTTCATGGCATTGTCCCATTTCTGAATTGCAAAATAAATCTGCTTCTCCCACTGCTGTAAAAACAAATGCTGCATAAGAACCCATGGAGTTACCTAATGAAATGTCCCCGAGTACACCTGAACTCATTCCAGTGAAGAAAGTTTAAACTCCACAACAAGCTTGTAATCAGATACAAACAGTGAGTAAACAATATACTCTCACAATGAAGGAGAACTTCCACTGTTACCGTATCTTCAGGCTGTAAAGGTTGTGGAAATCTGGGTATGGTAACTCCAAAGAAAAGGCATGGTCTGTAATCAGAAGCGCCCGAATGCCAAAACACAGTGAGCTTGTTCAAAACGACACAATGGAAATCCAGACAAAAACAGCTCAAACTGTCATGAGGGTGCTCAAATAACGAATATATATAAAAACAACAAATTTGGCACTCCTCGAGTTGGCATCAAACAGGCATATTTATTGAAAATGAAAGAAACAGACGCCACAATCAGCCACAGGTTCAAAACAGCAAGATATCCCAACCGGCTTTGTGCTACCTGCACGTCATCAGGAGGTGGTACACAGTAAAGACTCACTAGTACATTTAGGGAAAGAATTTAAAGCCACAGTAACCAGAACATATAAAATCATAATAATACTAATAATACAGGATTTAATAGATACCACATCATGTATGCATCTATGTAGGTATATTCCTATAACAACCAAAACCTAATTAATTAGTACATTGATGGTCCAAGTGACTAACCACTAATATTACAATTAAAAAATTCCTAAATTACCCTATGAATGCACTATGTTAAAAACATATGATACAGCAGCTACAATCTATTAATGTCAAGAAAATGCTATACTATACTAGAAAGGAGATCTGCTTCCATGCATTTCCCGGAGAATGGGAGCAGCTCTCCTGTCTAGTATAGTATAGCATTTTCATGACATTAATAGATTGTAGCTGCTGTATCATATGTTTTTAATACAGTGCATTTGTAGGGTAATTGTAGGGCGCCAAGTTTGTTGTTTTTCTTGAAAATTAGTGGACATTGTTAAAACGTGTAACCATAAATCATAATATATTGTTTGTTAGAAATCCAGGAAACAAAACCAAAAAAAAAAACAACTTTAAAGTAAGTATCAGATTTTTTTTCATATTACACCCCAGTATAACCTATACCTGTGCTCACTCAAAATATAAATTGTCAAAACTTCAAATTATAGTTAAAGAACTAAAAACAGTTAAGTTATGTTTCCTTCCCCTTCTCCCCTCATTACTTACACTTACTGGAGTATTCCAAGAATTAAACCTAATGCAAAAAAACACTGCTACCTTATTCAGAAATAAAACTGGTAAGTAATCATATCTCCCCCCTTTTGTAGAATAACCATTATGTCCCTTATCTAAAAACTATGTGCCACTTCTATAACATACACAGCAACAAACAAGGGGCCAGATATTCAAAACTTGGGGCCTGTCAAAAACTGTTTGCACAGGTTTACCGTGGGATTAGTGTGGGTCTGCTATATTCAAAAGGCCAAATAGCGTGGGCAAACTGCATTAGCGCCAGGCAAAATTATAATGTATGCAAGGGGCAAACTGACATAAATACAGGCACAATGTTATATTCAGCGACTGGCGCCATGCAAAGTGGTTTTGCACAACTTAGCACGACACTTAGCATGGTGCATATTACCACCCAGGAAAAGCTTGTCTTAACCCTGGGCAATTAGCTTTGTGCGACACTTTGGCTTTGCGCAGTGTTTGCACGGCTTTTGCATGGCTTTGCATGACCCTAACAAATACATATGACACATAGACAAAGCCAAACATAGAGGAAACATGCTGCTAACTGGTGGCATCACAATGATGCCATCATCTGTCACCAGTCCCAGCCATGCCAGGCAATAAGTGGTGACCCTGCCACCAGTGGACAGCATGGCAGTGTGGCCATACTGCACACACCTGCGGACCACTCTTCTGTGGACACCAACAGATGCCAGCACACACATGCAGCACTGTGGGCATGGAGGATGTTGAGGGGAGAGTGTATGGGTGGCCAGGCTGTGCCACAGATCAGGTGTGGCCACAAGGCTGGGACACATCATGCAGTGCACATGGGCCGGTATTGGGAATACCCCAACATCAGTGTGCCATTCTGATAATATATGTCCCCCTCCCGGCCACATACTGCACAGCTGTACAACTGCCACAGCACACAATGCCAGACATATATATGTCACTGTGATCATCCCATGCCAGAGGTGCAGCATCTGTGTGTAACACAACCACGTAAAAGTAATGTCCACTGTCAGTAAACACCTGCAGGTTGGGCCTCTCACTGTGTATAGTGCAGTCATCATCACTGCCCTACACACCATAGGCATTGCTGTGTCCACACACTACTGGCCCCCTTGCTACTGTAGTGTCTGCTGTGCACTGCAGCATGACCTACAGTGTGACGGTTGCATGCAGCACCACCACCATCTGTGCTTATGTTGTGTTGTCCCAGTACAGCTGCATGCAGCAGCACATGTGGAAGTAGTGTTCAAACCTGTATAATATTCTCCAAACTGTTTGCGCAGCGCTAACACGTTTGTGCAGGTTTAACGCAGGGCTAAACCGTTAACCCGGAGCAAACTACATGCAAATCAGGGCATAATGAGATGCTAATTTGGATGTTTGCCCAGAGATTACCTAAGTAGGCTCATTTGCATGTCACTTTTGAATATGGCAAGGTTTAGTGCCAGGCAAACATGTTTACACCGGGCTAAAGGTTTAGCCCTGCGCTAAACCTGCGCAAACATGTTAGCACTGCGCAAACAGTTTGGGGAATATTTTACAGTTTTGCACACTGTACTTTCACATACGCTGCTGCCTGCAGCTGTACTGGGTCCACGCATTTGCTGGCACACACATTAGCCACATAGTTCACCTCTATCTACCTTCACATCGCTGTGCACTGTGTTGCTGTTGTGGTTTTCACTTCCTGGTTGCCATATTCAGAGCTGTCTTATTCCAGGACTAAACTTGCCCTGCACTCCCAGCCCAGGTTTGCCCAGGCTCATTCCCATGTTATATTCAGAAGCTGTTTGCCCCGGGCTATTCCTTTTGAATATGGCTTGCTTTGTGCTCCAGTCTAAGTTTGCCCACCGGGCAGTGCTAATTTAGCCCTGGGGCAAAGTTTTGAATATCTGGCCCAAGATGTCTTAAAACTAACCAATAGCTAATCAGTCCATATGCTTCCACCATTTCTTGTATACAGCCAAAGGTAATATATGTTTCTTACTCTCTTTTAAGGAACGAATGGCTTCATGTATAGTCCAGAAAAGCTGTTCAGGTGTAATATACTGCCTTTGTAATGACCATTTACACCTTATTTGCCAAATATGATATTTTAAACTCCCTTGAACTAGATGCATCGTCCCTTGATTATACCTTTGTCATGTTATAGGCAATACCTCTAACAATAGGACATCAGTATTGATCAACAACAGGAGTATTGCTTCCACATAAAGAAACTGATTGACCAAAACTGAGTTATATAGGGGCATTCAAAGAACAAATGTTCCATGGGTTCAATTTTATTGGTACATCAGTTACTTCTAAGACATATTCTTTCCCCCACCTCTTTATACTTTACATTACCTTTTACATTTACTTTTTTATGAACACTAAGCCAAATTATATCCCACATATATGATGGAGTTCCGTTTAAAGTTAACATAGACCCAGTTTGTGTCACTTCAGTGTGGGTATGATTCCCAAATTCTGGGGTTTCAAACGAATAGTGTGACATAATATATGTGTACAGCTCTTTCCTTGATAACTGAAGTAATGACTGTCTCTGTATACCCCATAATTTAAGTTTCCCAAAACAGGATTGAAAATAACTAGGCAAACCTTATAATAATTATTTTGCTTTGGGATACCTTTATCTGATTCCCAGCCATGTATCCATGGCAATATAGTGTCTTGTACCCATGAATATAAAATATCTGGTTTACCCTGTAGAATAGATCTGATATTGGACTTTAAAAATATACAAAAGAAAAACACTATGGGATATACCTTATATATTCCCCTGGTAGCAATGTCTAGTTAGGGGATTTCCCTCTTAATTGGGTTCAATTGACTCCCCCATATTGCCTGAAAAAATATAATATACATTGTGGTATCCAATTGTTTGGGTGGTGGAAATAACAAACGTAAATGTAGGAACATTCTGAGCAGAAATGTTTTAACCATATATACCCTTTTTTCTTAGACATTAACTATCTATTCCATCTGTGTACTTTCCCTTGAGCTTCTTTAAAAAGAATATTCCAATTAAAGAAATTCATATTACCTGTTCCAAAATAAATTCCTAGGATTTTACATATTGTATCAATAATTGGTATTCCCATGATACGTGTCTTGTCAGTAACTACGTACCCAATTAGTAGACACTTACTCTTATCCAGATTGAATTCAGAGCCTGATCCCTTTGTGAAGTCTTCCATCAATGCTTCTGTAGCTCCACATGAGGGAAAATCTGCCAAAATGATACTGACATCATCAGCATAAGGTATTGTCTTAATTTGTAAACCGCCACTACTAATAGATATACACCTCATCGTCTCTGTCTTATTAATTTTTGTCAGAAAAGGTTCCAGGGTTGATGTGTATAATAAGAAGCTGAGTGGACATCCTTGCCTTACCCCCTATTGAGTCTGCCTATTCTCCCAACCCACCCATTTACATAGGGGGCTACTACTGCCTTATTATAACAAGTTTTAATCCATCCTATAAAAGGTGCAGAAAAGCCTAGTTTGTCCATACAGGCCCATATATAATAATGTGCTACCCTATTAAATGCTTTAACTGGATCTAAACTGATTAATAATCCATTTATTTCATTGGAAGCACCCCTCTCCATTATTTCTCACAACAGTATGAGCCAATCTGTAATATGTCTACCAGGAATAGAACAGAATTGAGTAGGATGAATAATATCTTACAAAGTGGGTGCTAGTCTATTGCTTAGAATTTTTGTGAGAATTTTGCAGTCCCCATTTAATAAAGGTATATGTCTCCAATTGTTTAAAAATTCTTTCTCTCCAGCTTTATGAAGCATGATTAATAGACTCATATACTGTACATACTTGTTGGCAACCTGTCTTGTTTTAGACTATTATTAAACATCACCACCATTTCTGGAACTACGGTTCATATAAAAATGTTATACACCTCATTAGGGAGCCCATATTTCACCTGAGCTTTACCGTTTGGCAAATTAGGAATCACACCCTGCAGTTTGTGAATCGTAATGGTGGCCATTAAAGAAATAAAAAAATGTTCAGAAACTTGTTTTAGTTCACATGATTCCAACCATTCATCCACCTGTCTTTGTAAGATCAGAGTTGGCTGTAAATAGTTGACCAATATGTCTCTCAACTTCTTTCATTATGTCCTATCTGGTATGAGGAATCCTGCCATCTGGCATTTTAAGACTTCTTATATCCTTTTTCTTTCTAAGATTTGTACAGCATTTAAAAGGATTAATGTGGGCCTGTGCCCTGAGTACCAAATCTCTGTTCTCTTTCGAATGATTTCATCCTATTGTATTGTGTTTTAGCTAACTCTGTTTTTATGAGAGTGAGTTCTTCTGGATTAACTTGCTCACCTTTGCCAACTTTCTTGATATTTATTTTATTTTATTTATTTTGTTGAAATGTTTTACCAAGAAAAGGCACACTGAGCAACAAGTTGCTCATCTCACTGTGCATCCTTGGGGGAGGGAGAAGTGGGAGAAGCAATACACAAATACAGTTTACAGTTATACAACAATTGGTACAGAAACAAAACAGGTGGTAACAATGGTTGAATTCACAGTAATACACAATTCCTACATGAGTTAAGTGTCAATAGATGCAGGACAAATACATTAGGTAATAAATTGATGATTTTTTTTTAACTGTTGGTGCAGGATACAATACATTGTGGAAAAAAACAGTTGTACATTGCTGAGAGTACAATGGGGTAGAGTGAAACAGACAGTATGAATGAGAATTAGTAACAGGTTAACAGCTAACAGCTAAACAGACATACAGCGGAACAGTCAGAGTGCTTGATGTATAGAGGTAGCCCTGGAAGGGAAGTGCAAGGGGAGATGATTTGGGGATGAGAGGGTTGAGTGGACATTTTCAGGGAGAATGGAAGGTTGGATGAGAGGTGGAGGGGAGGAAGATGCTAGAGTCGTGAATGAGAGATTAGGAGCAAGTGCAGTTAGTCAATAAGAAGTTATTTAGGGCTACAGATAGGGTGGCAGGGGAGGAGGAGTGGTGAATTTGATGTGGGAGTGAGTTCCAGAGCTTTGGGAATCAATGTGAGAATGCATTTTGTCCTGCGTTCGTGAGGCAGTGAGGGACCACTAGTGTGCTGGTATTGGTGGATCTAATGGGCGGAATGGGGAGGAAGGATAGATAGAGAGGAAGATAAATAGGATGGAAGGGGATTAAAACAGTATTTGGAAACAAATTCAGCACAGTGTGAGAGATGCCTGTTTGTATGAGAAGGGAATGACAGTGAGCAATATAGATCACAGTGATGAGTAACGGAAGGCGCATCCTGATCAAAGTGACAGAAGAAGTTAAAGAGGGTTTCCAGTCTGGTTAGGGAGGAGCTGTGAGCAGCAATCTAAACTAAATTGCAGTAGTCAAAAATTGGAAGGATCATCTTTTGGACCAGTTCACGCCTAACTGGGAGTGGAATGCAGCTCCAGTTCCTGTAAAAGGTGCCTAGCATGGAGTGCAGTTTTTTAGGATGATGTCAACATGACCAGAGAAGTTGAGGTGTTGGTCAAGCCAACCCCCAAGGTATCTAAAAGAGGATGTGTCCTCTAATATAGTCCCATTGAGGGTGTAGAAGAAGGGCATAGATGGTAGCCTTAAGAGTCTCTGCCTTGTGCCAAAGGTCATGGAGACAGTCTTCTTGGTGTTTAGGAAAAGTTGGTGAGAGCTGAGCCAGTGCTGAAGCTTGTTGAAGTCGAGCTGAAGTTTGGTAGCTACATCAGATGGGGATTGGCTGGTAGTAAAAAGGACTGTATCATCTGCATACATGTGAATGGAAGATGAGGAACAGATGGACAGTAGTTTGTTTAGGAAGATGGAGAAGAGCAGAGGTCCTAGCACAAAGCCCTGAGGGACTCTGGTAGTTATCGTTAAAGGGGAGGAGGTTGAATCAACTATATGAACTGATTGGGTTCTGCCAGTAAGGCAGGTCCTGAACCAATTTGTAGCCAGGTTGGAAAGGCCAGTAGATGATAGATTGTCAAGAAGGAGTGAGTGGGAGACTGTGTTATATTTGATATTTAAGTAGGCTAGTTCTGAGCTCTTTATTTTTCTGGCATTTATATTTTCCCAAAAGTCATCCCATGGTTTGAAAATAGTCCTTAAAATCCTTTTTGCTGTCCTCACACCAGTCCTGCTTTGAGTCATATAGAAAAAGGACCAATTTATGTGCCTCTATAACATTATAAAAGCCTTCAGGTATATCTGGGTTGTCTAGAAGGGATAAATTCAACTTCCTATACCCGGCCCCCTTAGAAGTTTCTTGAAAATTTTAAAGTATTCAACTAAATAAACCATGATCCAATGTTGCAACTAAAGATACTAATGGATCCCAAAATTCCAAGGTGGGTGTAATAAAACCATGATCCAATGTTGCAACTAAAGATACTAATGGATCCCAAAATTCCAAGGTGGGTGTAATAAAACCATGATCCAATGTTGCAACTAAAGATACTAATGGATCCCAAAATTCCAAGGTGGGTGTAATAAACCATGATCCAATGTTGCAACTAAAGATACTGATGGATCCCAAAATTCCAAAGTGGGTGTAATAAAACCATGATCCAATGTTGCAACTAAAGATACTAATGGATCCCAAAATTCCAAGGTGGGTGTAATAAACCAGTAATCAATCCTTGATGATCTGGATCCCTGAAAGAAAGTATGTGGGAGCTGGTACTGCATGTCCTGTTTTAGAAAAGCATAACATAAACCAATTTTTTCAATAAGAAAATTTAAAAAGTAAGTAAAACTTCATTTATGAAGCACCTTTCCAAAACCAAGGCACTTTACAATCATAAAATCACATTATTTTAAAACATTTTAAAATAAACCATAACATCCACAGACAGCTGCAGACCTTAAAAAACCATCAGGGAATGCTAAACGAAACAGGTGGGTTTTAAATTCAAATTTGAAACTTGAGAGCCCGCCTGTCAATAAATGTTGTTTGCTTTAAATTCCCTTTCAAAAATGGACCTGTTAATATTAAATCTCCCCCAAATATCACATTCTTACCCATATAAAATAAAGCTTGATAGATTTTAACAATGTGATCCTGTCCACCTTACTCTGGGGGGCATATAAACGAAAGCCAATCCCTTATACCTGGGCATCTAACAATGATGCCTTGCCTGGAATGATATCCACCATATGTGTAATTTTAGCAGTAGGATCTGTGAAACAAATATCCAGCCCACAGCACAGATCCCCCCCCCCACCACCACCAGTAACTTGGGCCCCAAACCCAGGCATCAGATGCTGTGACAAAATCTTGTATAGAATATAAACATGTATCTTGGAAAAAATACAATATCAAAGTCATTGTCAGCAACAATATCAAACGTAGCAAACCTTTTAACTTCTGATCTGATACTGTTAGTGTTTAAATTAGCTATCTTTAATTCATAACAACACTCCACATCATGCCTAGTGAGTTAAGTAGGTGCAGTCGTTCTTCTTGTACTGTACTTTTCCTGATTCCAACCCTAGGCCCCATTCTTCTTTTCCTTTTAACCTTATTCTCCAGTTCTGTAATAATGTCAGTATCAGAGGTAATATCCATTTGGGAGGAGGACCTAGATGCTGTATCTGAGTCCTGATCCTCCTCAACCAGTTCTATTTGCAATACCTCATATCTGTTTTCTTTAAGAATTGTCTCAGAAGGGGCACCACTCTCTGATGTCTTGAGGGGACCTTTACCCTTTTTTGTCACCATTAGGAAATCAATCTGATTTGTAGTTTGGGGGGGTATTGAGGTAGCCCTGTGGATCTCCTCTGCTGGTTTCCCTTATTGTGTATCACTAGAGCCTGCAGAAGTACCAAGCCTTGAAACAGTTGAGGAGTCACTTTCTGATGGTGTTGCCCATGGTGGGGGTATCAGCTGCTCTCTATGCACCAAATTCTGATTTGTGGGTTCCGATCTTCTCTGTGGCTATTGTCCAGGGGTATACCTTCCTCTTGAGGAGTCTGCAGCAGCCCTAGCTGATCTAAGAATATAAAAATCCTGAACCCCATAATCAGAATCCCCCATGTTATGTACTGCCCTGGGACATTCAGTAAAATCATGGCCATCTTCATTGCAGAGATTATATTTGGGTGAAGTATCACAGTGGAACCCAGGGTGTCCCATTTCCCTACATTGTGTTCACTGCACTGTATCACATGCTGAACTGATATGCCTTATGGAGCCACAATTGTAGCACTTTTTGGGCTGACCTGGGTACAGAATAAACCACTTGTCTCCACCTATATAAAAACAATTAGGTAGATGTGTAAAGTCTGAGTCTGATTAAAATAATTTGACCTTTATCATCCAACCCCCATTCCAGAACCCTTCGCCATCAAGGATAGGCTCTGGAGTGACTTAAACTTGACAAGGTTTGTCCAATCAGTATAACATCTGAAATATTACCTCCCTCATTGCAGAAAAGAACAGTTATAATTCTAAAAGACTATTTTGTCAAGGGAACCACCTGAAAAGGTGTCCATAGGGGATTCATTTTTAAAGTCATATGTTTCACAAAGAACCATGCTAAGAGATCAGGGGTCTGAAAACTCACATCAAAAGTATGTTCCCCTGATGCGTGAATCAAGCCATGCACCTCAGCAGACGTAAAACCAAGATATTACTTTAATAAAATTCTCCCCACATTGAGTCTGTTCGAAGGGTGATCGAGCCCCCCCCCCCCAGATACCATAAGTGGATGGTGTTATGGTGTTTGGTGAGTCCCACCATTTTTTAAATAAACCAGCATATAATTATTTTTCAGTTTGCTCCTGCAGTCCTGTGTGGGAGGCTCCCTCTCCCCCATACCTCAACTCTTTATTCATATTTGGACCCACATCACCTTATTGTGCATCAAAAAATATGTTTGAGTGAGACCCCGGGGGGGGTATAAGATGCTACCTGTAGCCATAATTTCTGAATATGGGGTCACCCCATCTCTCCCGCTGTCTGGTGCCATGCTCTCCACCATTGATGCCTTGTTTCTGTGCTGATTAGGCAGCAGTGTTTCTTTTTGAAAATTCAGGTCCAACACCCACTGGCCAGATTCATCCTGTATTCAGCTGGTGCCTCACAATGCTTGCTCCTGTGTCCATTGTGCACTTCCTGGTATGCAGTCCGTCTGTATAGTCTCCCTGGTGGTTTCCTGCTCAGTAGTGCTCGCAGAGCTGGTTCCCCAGCACCAAAGATGAACACTATTGGAAAGGTCTGCTGAGTTCCTGGTGAGTTCTCTAGGATGCTTTTATATTTTTTTGTCTTCCTCCAACCTTGGTTCAGCCTCCTGAAATGCTCTATTTTCCTCAATTGGTCCTGCAGGATTGTTTTCTGATGTAACATTTTCTATTGCAGCTGACATTCCATTTCAGCTGACTCCATGTCCTTATCAGAGGGAGCCTTTCATGTACCATTGTTGCTGCATTCCTCCCTTATGGTGTCATCAGCACCTGCGGAGGTCATTGCTTCAGATAAGTGGCTACGCTGGCCACCCACAGCGTGCATCCCAGACATCTCAGAGTCATTCACAGCTGCGTCATTCAGAATCTGACCTCCACCTTCTTCATCCATCTGCACACTGGAATCATCCATCCCTGCCACAGCAGGACAGTGCCCCCTGCTAACAGAGTAAGGGAATATTTTATTGAAAATCACATAAGTAGGGGGCTCTCGCAAGAGTAACGTGGCTGCACATACCGCTGTATAGCTCCGCTGTGTTAAAATGCTTTCCTACTCCTATTTTCCTGTTTTTGGAGATGTCTCGAAATTCTAAATCAGAGGAAGAGAAAGGGAAGAGTTTGAAGCATATTGAAAGGTATTTTTCCCCAAAAATGGCTTCGGGGAAGCAGACTTCTCAGCATGGGACTGATGGAGTGCAGCCCATACCGGGGGGGAATGGCCTCCCCAGCAACAATGCACTCCGACATGAGCGCAAAGGTGAAAGCCCCACAAAAGCCTACAATGGCTTCAATTCCATCATTCCTCATGGAATTTCAGGCCGATACCAAGACAACACTTATGGATATAAAAGCTTCACTTTCCGACATTGGAACCAGATGTGAAAACATTGAGGCAAAAATGACAGTGATAGAAGAATGGCTTACTACTTCTGAGAGAACTACGGAGAAACTTAGTGCTAGAGTTTTGGCTTTGGAAGGAGCAGTGAATACAGCTCTGTATGAGCAAGTTAATACTATGGGTAAACTTGAAAAAATAGAGAATATCCTGCTCTTAAAGAACTTGCATTTGATTGGATTTACAACTGCAGTGCTGGATACGGTGTTAAAAATGGAAGTGGAAAAAATGCTTAATTTGACTCTTTTCCCTAAGCAACCAGTTTTACTAGAGTCTGTTTTTCGATCTAAGCAGCAAGCAGCTGCTGGTTTAGAAACAAGGGCAAGATATCTGATCTGCACCTTCCCTACAAAGTCTCAAAGGAATAAGCTGCTGTAATTAACGAGAACTAAAAAAGGTATTATGTATGAGGGGGGTGAGAATGCATTGGTATCCTGATTTCTGTGTTGCAACTCAACATAGCAGGACATGTTTTTTGACACTGAGAAATGAATTTATTCAAGCAGGAGTTTGGGCAGTTCTCCAGGCTCCTGCTAAGCTTATTAATGCATCTTTTCAGAACAAAGACTACTTCTTTCTTGATGTAGATAAAATAAAGGAATTTTTTGAAAAGAAAATTTCATTACCAACAGAATCGGAATCGGATTCTAATCAAGAAGTGGAAGATCTTGGAGAAAACATTCAGGCCCGGATATTCAAAGCAGTTGCACATGGTGTAACTAAGTTGCACCGGTGCAAGTGCGGACTTGTGCCAAGGAGCCATTCTTAGCGGGAGCCAGTGCACAGCACAAATCTCATTGTGCCAATGCGCAACTATAATGAATGCAGGCACAAGTGCAGAGGGCATTCCCAGGAATATCCAGCGCAGTGGTATATTCAACCGTGAAACCATGGCCCAGGTGCGGAGCAAATTGAAGATGCGCCGTGCAGACTTGTTCCTATAAATATAAGGCACAAGCACACAGACAGCACATGTGCCAGGTGAGAGGGTGTGTGAGAGACAGAGAGAGAAAGAGAGAGAGAGAAAAAGAAAGAAAGAAAGATAGAGAGAGAGAGAGAGAGAGATACAGACAGACCAAGGCAGACACAGAAGGAGAGGGACAGAGGTGTCATTGAAGAGGGAGAGAGGGGCAGAGAGAGTGAGAGAGACAGACAGATACACTGCCAGGCAGTGCACCAGGGTGGCACACAGCCAGCAGCAGCCAACCACTCAGGGGGATAGTGGACAGCAAGGACCATGGATAGTGCACCCTTCATGATGGAGGCCATAATGAGGGTGTGAGGGGGCAAGATGAACAGCGACGTAGCCGTGGAAGGGCCATTCGGCTGAATGCCTGACACAGGTGATGCCACGCCCACATCACCTTCGAGCAGTACAGTGACATGAAGATTGTGGGCCGCTACTGTCTGAAAAGGGCCATTCTGAGGCAGCTCTGCAAGCTAGATAGAAACATAGAAGTTGATGGCAGATAAGGACTGCAAGGCCCATCCAGTCTGCCCATTTCTTTTTCTACTTTATGAATGTGCCATTGGCCTTTGCTCTGTCAATGGCCTATCTAGTCAGACTCATCTGTATCGCTCCCTTATGCCGATCCCATGCCTGCTTGAAGCCCTGCACTGCAGTCATATCCACCACTTCCTGAGGTAGGCTGTTCCATGCATCCACCACCCTTTCTGTGAAAAAGAACTTCCTCACATTACCCCTTAATTGGCCTCCCTCTAATCTCATGCTGTGTCCTCTTGTCCTGCTATTTTTCTTATATTGAAACATGTTAGACTCTTTCATCTTATTAATGCCCTTAACGTGTTTGAATGTTTCAATCATATCACCTCTCTCCCTCATTTGCTCTAGGGTATATACATTGAGCTCCGTTAGTCTGTCCTCATATGTTTTCTGATGCAGTCCCTGCACCACTTTGGTTGCCCTTCTCTAGAATGCCTCAATTTGGTTAATGTCCTTGTGAAGATGTGGCCTCCAGTACTGCACGCAGTACTCCAGATGGGGCCTAACCAGTGTCTTGTAAAGAGGGATTATTACCTCCCTCTTTCAACTTGTGATACCCCTACTAATATACCCCAACATTCCCCTAGGCTTACCTACTGCTTTAATGGTCTGCTTGGATGACTTCAGGTCATCAGTGATGATGATGTCCAAGTCTCTTCCTTCCCTTGTGGCTGCCAGCAACTCCTCTCCCAGCCTATAGGTGGCTTCAGGGTTTCTCTTCCCTATGTGTATGATCTTGCACTTCTTTGCATTAAACCCCAGTTGCCACTCTTTTGACCATTTTGCTACTTTATCCAGATCTCTTCTCATTCTGTCCACCCCATCTGGATCATCTACTCTGTTGCAGATCTTGGTGTCATCTGCAAACAGACTAACCTTACCCTCCAGTCCATTTGCAGTGTCACTGATGAATATATTGAAGAGGACTGGCCTCAGGACTGATCCCTGAAGTACCCCAATTGTGACTTGCATCTCTTCTGACTGTATATCGAGCTGTGCAGTGAGGAGATGCAGGCACTACCAGATGGAGCCATGCCATGTCCTTGGAGAAGACAGTGACAGCTGTCAGGTGCCTGGTCACCACAGGCACCTTCCAGAGATCAACAAGGGACACCACTGGCATAACCCAGTCAGCCACATCCCACAGCCTCACACAGTTCCTTAACACTCTGCTGCCACGTGCATTGGAATTCATCCATTTCCCCAGCACACAGGTGGAGCGTACAGCAACCATGTAGGACTTCCACAGGGTAGCACATATGCCTGACATGATTGGGGCCATTGACTGCACCCACATGGGCATCTGCATGCCACCTGGCCCCAAGGGCATGGCATACATCAACAGGAAGGGGAACCCGACTGTCAACTGCCAGGTGGTGTGCGATGCCACAGGGTGCATTACCAGTGTCTGCACAACACACCCTGGCAGTGCACATGATGCATACATCTGGCACAGCTCTGCACTGCGCCACAGGTTTGAATGTGGGGACATCCCCACAGGCCACCTAGTGGGTGAGTATGGCACAGGCATGGGATAATGGGCAGAGCAGACCGTGGGATGGGGGAGGGCAGGGTGTAGATGGTGGCGTGGGCACCAGGTACAGGCAAGGGGTGCAGCATAGAACAGCAGAGGGCTAACCATATTATTCTCCACACAGGGGACAGTGCCTATCCACTGCAGCCCTGGCTGCTCACCCCCCTACCAGCGCTCATTGTCCCCAGCAGAGGAATGCTACAGCAAGGTACATGCCAGCATGTTCAACATCATCAAGCGTGTGTTTGGCATGCTGAAAGCATGTTTCTGTTGCCTAGATAGGTCAGGCGGTGCCCTACAGTGCAGCCCCTCGAAAGCCCATGGCCTATTCCTGTCCTGCTGCATACTGCAGAACATGGCCATTGACCCTGGGATAGCTGTCGAGGCTGATCAGGGTGACAGTAGTGGAGAAGATGGAGGCAATGGGCTGGGATGAGGTGGACTGCCATCCCCTGGGCAGAGGGATCCCCAGCTGCAGCAGCAGGCGAGATGACACAGGGACACCATTGAATGGGAGCACTATGGTACACACAGGTAGGTGGTGTGATACTTATGCATAGGCCACACAAACAGGGACAGCACACATGCAAGGGTGTGCATGGCAATGGGCATGCATACACTGAGGCATGAAGCAGGGGTAAGGGTGACAGGGGAACACAACCAAACATAACCACACACGGCACCACAAACAGCTCCCCACACACACACACACACACACACACACACATACACACACATATACACATGCACCCCCACACACACACAGGCGTAGATATGTGGCATGGATCAGATGCATTTCCCCAGTGCACAGGTGCAGTCGGTGCAAGACTGCTATCATCATGCCCGTGCCACATGGCCCAGCAGCTGGGCAAGCACACGCACAGGCAGCGTGTGGTGTGACACACAGGCATCACACCAGTGGTATGCGCACACGCACCACCCATGTATGCACTGGGCAGCAGCTGCAGATCGCAGGCAGGGTGGCCTGCACATGAGGTCTGCTGCATGGAACCATGGCCACCACAGCATGGGGGCAGCTGCATCAGGGCCAATCAGCAGCCACAGGCTGTGCATCACCCATGGGGGTGTGCAGTAGCACCCCAGGGGTTGAACCACAGGACCATGACTGTCGCCACATGGGGGTGTCAAAGAGCCCAAACAGGCCAGCCCTGGGCATGCCTGGGATGCTGACATCAGAGCTCTGTGTCGACCGCACTGGGGTCACCCGATGCTGGGTTCGCAGGGTAGACATCGCACTGTGGGGGGTCATCTGCGCCCAGCCATGCCCCATGGCAGCCAGCAGCACAAAGCCATCCAAGATCATAGTGGCAATGCAATCCAGGGATGCAGTCATGACCTCCTGCATGTGCTGCATCCCTGCCAGGATCTGTGCAGCGCCCCCTCTCCTGCTGCTAGGCTGACTGGCACACCTCCGAACGTAGTGCGTGCAGCCCAGTGGCAAGCAGCACCTACTGCTGAATGGATGCCCACAGCAAATGGGTGTGCTCAGCCAGTGGGTCAGCATCCTGGGGCTCCCAGACTGGATGCAGATCCCCATGTGGTGACCGGCCATGCTGCACAGCCCCCCCCCCGGTGGATGCTGCACAATGGGGTCTGCTGGGGGAATGATCACAGCAGATGCACTGGTGGTGGGCCCTGTGTCCAGCTGCCCAGTGGCACCTGCAGCTTGCTGCTGTCATCTGTCCAGCCACTGCATGCCACCCAGCACCTGCGTGGCTGCACCACCACCGCAACAGGGCACAGCCAGGGCAGTGCACACTGTTGCACCTGCAAAGGTGGTGGGCAGCTGTTCTGCCACTGGCAGGCCACTGGGCATGCTGCCTGTGTCAGTGGCCAGCAGGGGCATCTCGGACACAATGTTGGCCATGCTGTCCAGGATTATCGTGAAGTCGTCATGGGTGTCGGACCCCACCCTGATCTGTGTCTCCGTGCAGAGGGCACCAAGGCTGGTGTCCTGCAGGAACACATTCAGGGCCTCATCCAACCCCAGGTCCATGACATCCACCTGCACAGTGGTGGTGAGCTGCAGCCTGTTGAGCCCGCGGATGCCAGTGGAGGTGGAAGAATGATCCTCTGGGCCATCCCAGCTTCCACGGCTGCTGGCGCCGCCCGTGCCCCATCATCGACACAGAGGCATGTTGGTGCTGCAAGAGAAAGAGAGGTGTGTTAGCGATGCATTGCCCACATATTCCCCCCACTACCACTGCATGTGTCCTGCAGCATGGCATGCACATGGGTGTGCACATATGCACATAATGTACATGCTTGCTGCTGGCATGCCAACATGTCCATGTCTGCACCCTCCATGCCACCAGCTGTGAGTGGCTGCCATACTTACCATGCAGTGAAGGGTTGCCACCCATCTGGAAACTGCCACCTGGCACACCCTCCACCATGCTGCGGTGCATGGTGGTTGCCACCAACTCCTTCTATACCCTGAGTGGTGAGGCATCTGCAGGCCCCCTAAGGTGGCATTCTGGGCCACACAGATGGCCTGCCACCTTCTCCTTGATGCACCTCTTGCCCATGCCCACCTTCTTCCAGCACTGCTGCACTGACCACTGGTGGCTGCCATGCTGGTTGACATATGCTGCCACCTCCTCCCAAGCCCCAGCCCTGGCCTGTGGTATGCCCGTGGCACCACTCAACAGCGGCTCCCTGTCAAAGTATTCATCGAACAGGGCCTCATTCTCTGCCTTCATGAAATTGGGCCTGCACTTCCTAGCAGGCCCATGCTCCTCACCCTCCTCATGTTCTGACATGTTGCTTCCTGTGGACATGGACAGCACAGTGTGTCAGTGGCAGCAGCACCCTGTTCCATCCCACCCTGCTGTGCTGGCTGCTCCCAGTGAGCTGCAGCATCATGTGTAACTTACCCAGAATAGATGAAATACTGGTCTGTGGCCTGTGCTGTTCCATGGTGCTTATATAGTGCAATGCATGCAAATGAGGTTTGGCGCAACGGTAATGACATGCTAATGCACCTAGTGCACCACACATTGACTGATGAACTCATTTGCATGTGACATCTCAATATTGAGATTTTGTTCTGTGCCCAAAGAGATTACTCCAGAGGAAGTCATGGCACAATGCACACTAATGCGTGGTGTGCAGGCTGCAGTGTGCATGAACCGAATGGTATCATGGTGTTAATCATGCACTGTGCGTCAACAGTGTGATGGGGGACATAGTGCATGCTGCACGAAGCCTACTATCATGCACTGCACAGAGGTGAGCAACCCCTGACCCCTGCTGTGACCCCTGACCCCTTGGTCACTCCCCTAACCCGGTGACCCTGCCTAGCCATGCCCATGCCATGCATCTCCGAGACTGTGTAATGGGTGGACACAGTGCAAGTTCCCTCATATCATGCATCTGGTGCATGTCATGGTCACGTGTGCTTACTGCCACCATTTTGGTCACTGGCTTTGTTTCACATCATGGTGCAGTGATGGGTACTGAGAGTGCAGAACTGGACACAGGTCAAGCTGGACAACCTGGTCACCTGTGTCCAGCCCCATGCCCTCTAACTGTTTGCCCAGGTGCCCCTGCAGCAGCCCAGGGTTGCAGTGTGGCAGGGGATTGTTGCCACACTGCAGCAAATCAAAATCAAATCAAATCATTATGTATTTATAATGCGCTTTTCAGAATGCCAAAGTGCAAGTACATAATAAATATAACAACACAGATCCAATAATAAATACAAATATAAAACACATACAAGGCAGCAGAATAGACTAAATGTTATCTTCAAAAAAGCTAACTCAAATAAATAACTTTTCAATGACACTTTAAAAGCTCAGTGGACAGCCGAGGGCTGGAGTGGCCAGGATGGGGGAGCAGTGTTGCCACCGGTATAGTGACCTAATGCGGAGGGACCCAGAGTGCCTGAGAAGGCTTGAGGCATGTGTCAGGCATGGGGCTGTGCCACAGCCAGGTGAGTAGGCCCATACTGCATGTGTGCCCTGGTGCTGTACTGAGGTGTTGGCTAGGCTGCCTGGCATGCCCTGCAGAGCAGTGCGGTTTCATCATGTGCATCATGGGGTGGCATTGCCAGCTGCTGTTTGCATTGTGATGCAGCTGTGTGGGACGTGTTGGGCAGGGGCTCACCCTGCGCACAGGGGTGGGCAGCTGACATGGATGTTTACTGATGTGTACCTGTCTATGTTCCTTTCCCAGGGCCTGAAAATCACTGGAGTGCACTGGTGGTGGCAGCAGTAGCAGTGGCAGCAGCAGCAGCAGTGGCAGCAGGACAGCAGGCCATGGAGGAAGAGCAGGAGTGGTTCCAGCAGCAGCAGGGCCATGGAGGGCAGGTAGGCACTGTCATGGTCCTTCGCACATTACAAGGGGGTGGCGGGGGCATGGGTGTGGGCATGGCTGCCTGTGCCATGTGCCATGGCAGCTGTGTGTGTCACACTGTGCATGGTGCTTGCCAATGTAGTGCATTCATTTGACACATGTGCAAGCTGTTGGTGGGGTGGGTGTGCATCCAGCTGCCACTGACATTGCTGAGATGCTGCCGGTGTACTGTGCCCTGTGACTGTCATTGCACAGTCGGGTGGACATTGTTTAGTGGGGACCACCTCTGTGCACTGTCATGGTGTGCCACCCTGCTAGCGGATGTTGGCTCATCCCCCTGCAGATGGCAGGTACAGGCCTTCCGGGGGGGTGTTCCCACTACCCATTGCGTGCTGTGGGTGGGCATGGTTCCTTGGGACATTGCACTGATCACCAGTCCTGTCCCTTGTCATAGGTGTCCAGCGAAGATGACAGAGGCCCATATACTGCTGGCTGCTCCATCAGCTTATCCTCATTACAGTAATCACAATGGAAGCTGTCATGCAGGTTCGCCACCTGCTGATGGAGGAATGGAGGTGGTGAGGTCATCAAGGGGTGGCAGTCCATAGCAGTTTGTAGATTTTCCCCAGCATTCCTCTATTTCCCCTGCTGTACCTTCCCCTACAGTCTCCCATTCCACTGTACAGTCCCTGTTTCCTGTCTCCCTCCCTCCCTAGCTTTTCTACCCTTTTCCACCACCTTGTTGTTGTATATAGTTTTGTTTTGCATTACATATTCATTGACTTACCTGCCTGTGTAAGTGCCTGCTTTGCAGGTGGTGTTAGGAGCCATGCTGCAGTGGCCCAGTGCCTGTCCATGTGGTGTGCATGTGTCAGGGCACGTGTTGTGCTTCTTTGGTTCAATGCTGTGTGCTGTGGTGTGTCCCACTGTGGTGGTATTATTACTTGGTATTACTTGATATGAAAGAACAGAAGAAGGCCAGAGCCCATAGAGACTGTTCCTCACACTATGTGGGACATTATGTATCTATTATCCCTCAACCAAATGTCTAATTTATTTTTAAAGACAGTGGCACTAGTTGCCTCTAACAATTCTTGTGGCAAGGTGTTCCATACAATGGATGCTCTTGTTGGAAAAAAGTTTCCCCTTTTGCTGGTTTTATAAGTTTTTACTTCAAACTGTTTATTATGCAGTCTCGGAACATGTCTCCTTTTGGAGAGTGTTAGACCACATTTTTCCATTAGATCTGGTGAATTTAGTAAATTAAAAACCATAAGCATATCACCTCTTAATCTTCTAGTTTGAAGAGAGAAGAGACCAGTAGCTTTTAATCTGTTCTGATAATCCAAGTTTGTTAATCTTGGAATCATTCTAGTTACTCTCCTTGAACCTGTTCAAGAATTGCTATGTCTTTTTTGGTTTGGATTCCAGAAAGGGGAGCCGTAGTCTAGATACAGTCTAATGTATGCCCTATACAATGGAATAAGGCATTGTTCAGTGCGATTAACAAAAGTGCGTTTTATTTGCCTCAAAAGTCTGTTGGTCATGCAAGCAGTTCTAACACAGTGATCATTTGATGTAAGTTTATTATTAACATATATCCCTAAATCTTTTTCACAATTTGATGAGTGAAGTGGTAGTCTGTTTATAGGATATATTGTTTTTGGATTATTTACACCGAAACGCACTACTAAACATTTGTCTTGATTAAACTGCATATGATTTTCATTTGCCCAAAGTGTTAATTTTTCCAAATCCTTCTTTAATGCAGAAATATTTTCTTGATTATTAACCTTGCCCCCTAATTTAGTATCATCTGCAAATTTAACCATGAAGTTATTTGGCCCTGTTTGTAAATCACTGATAAAGAGGTTAAACAATGTTGGTCCCAAGACCGACCCCTGTGGTACACCACTTGTCACACTACTCGAATCAGACAAGATATCATTAATTCTGACTCTCTGAGAATGATTTGTCAACCAGTTTAAAGTCCCGTTGACAATATCAGGTGACAAACCTAGACTGTGCATTTTAGTAATGAGTTTTTCATGTGAGAATTTATTGAACGCTCTACTAAAGTCCAAAAGAATTACATCAGTAGGGATACCCACGTCTAGTAGAGTACTTATATTATTGTAAAAAGATATCAGATTGGTGGTGCAGGAATACTTGGGAGTAAACCCATGCTGATTTGAATCATAAATTCCTAATTTTTTACAATCTTTATCTATTAGAGAATTCATTACTCGTTCCATTAATTTACCAGCCACTGAGGTCAGGCTAATCGGATGATAATTTTGCACAGAACCTCTATTGCCTTTTTTAAATATGGGAGTAACTATTGCTGAGCGCCAATCATTTGGTTCAATGCTTTCTTGTAAGGATTTATTGAAAATAATTGACAAAGGTATAGAAATATTTATAGAGGTTTCGATCAGAAACCATGGATCAATACCGTCTGGGCCCGGACTAGTATTTATTTTTAGTTTTTTGATAGCCTGTATGATGTCAGTTGGATAGAACCTATGTTAATCTATGTGGTGAACTTTAAATGTACTAATAGGTGATTTTTGAGAGAAGACAGAACAAAAGTACTTATTAAAGAGATTCAAGGTTTCTATATCAGATAGGGAAGAACCATTGGTTATAATGGGACCAATGGTCCTTGATACACCTTTTTTATTATTTATGTAGGAGAAAAGAGATTTGTGACAGTCTTTTATGTGAGCTAGTTTAAATTCTAGCTTATTTTTTGCCAATTTAATAGAATTTTTTAAGTTTTTCACAGGTAGGCTGTATTTATGCAATAGAGTAGTTTTAAATGGAACAGAACTATTCTTATATTTCCTAAAAAGTTAAATTTTTATTTTAATCTGATTTTTAATTGTCTTGTTGAACCAAGGGGGGATTTTTCCTTTATTATTAAATTTCCTCTTAGAGAGAATAAAGGTATTTTCCAAATAATGTACAATGTTTCTAAAAGAGTCCCAAGTTTGTTGTGTTTTACAATTAAGAAGATTAGATTCCCAGTTTATGTTTTGTAAGTATTCATTGATTTTAGAAAAATTTGCTTTGTTATATTTTTTTGTATAGTATAACTTCCTTTGTGTAGTTTTAAACTGTTAAATTTCAAAAAGAATAGATGAATAATCACTGGTCCCAAGTGGATCCCTAATTTGTAAATTGCTAATTTGTTGCTCTATGTTAGTAAATAATAGATCCAAAATATTAGGACCTCGAGTGGGTTCAGTAACAAGTTGTTGTAATCCAGTACTAACTACCACATCTATTAGTCCTATCTCAGCATAGGACTGTCCTGAGAACGAGTCCCAGTTAATATGAGGGAGGTTAAAGTCACCAAATATTACAGTATCTTGGGATTCTGAAAAATGTGTAATTTCTTTAAACATATCAGTTGCGTAATCTGAATTTGCAGATGGAGGTCGATAGATGTTATCAATAGTTATATAGGACTGCTCCTTCAATAAGATTTTAACCCATGTACTTTCCAAAGGAAAGGGAGAACACACTTCAAAAGAAGGAATATCATTTCGTATGTACATACAAACTCCACCACCTTGCTTTTCTAATTTGTTTTTATGATATAACTTATAACCTGGAATTTCTCTGGACCAAATTGAGGATGCGTCCCAACAAGTTTCAGTTACTCCCACCACACCTACATTTAAAGTTTTACATTTGGCTTCAAGTTCTGCTAATTTGAGTTGGTTTAAAGATCTTGCATTCAAAGCTAGGAATTTACATTTAGTTGTAATAATATTTTGGTAAGTATTCAGAGACTTAGGAATAGACCCATTCTCCCCCATTGTTTATAGTTTAAACAATGATTTATAATTTTAGTGATACTTTTCCCCATAAGTGTACTACCCCTATGACTGAGATGCAAACCGTCCCAGCAAAACAAGGAAGAACGATCTGAAAATGATTCCCAGTGGATAATACAGGGTATATCCTGCCTAAAACACCACTTTCTCAGCCATTCATTTAGGGCTTTGATTTTCTGTGTCATGGTAGATGTTGCTCTCGGGACAGGTAGAATTTCAAATATACATACACAGCATCCCCTATCAAGTAACAGGTTACATAACCCAACATAGTCCTGTTGTAACTGATTAAATGGGGTGTTGTTTATATCATTAACACCGGCATATATGATAACCAGTGGATTTTCCCCCACATTTTGTAAAATTTTAGGCATCATGGAGGTAATGTCAGATACCCTGGTCCCACGGAAGCTAGAACAAGTCGTTGTTTTGTCACTATTGCATACCACCCTGTCAATGTGCTTAATGATTGAATCTCCAGGACTAACACTTGTATGGAGACAGTAGGGGTGCAAGAATCAGAAACAGGTGATTGTTTAACACACTCTGGAGCAATTAACTTAATAGGTATTGGTTTGGTAGCTTGAGACTTACTAGGACAAGTATTCATGGGCATTAACTCCTGATTAAAAAGTGTTTTTAAACCATTATTATCAACAGAGGATGATGCATAGGATAAATCATGTAGCACTTCATTATTTGATACAGTCAATTGCTCAAACCTATTACGAGTTTCAATAGGGGCACTATGGTGTATTTGACCGCCCCTCCTTTTTTTTTAAGAGGCTTTGTGACAATGGTCCAGTCATCATTATCATGAGAAGAGGGCGGATAATCACCCACCTTATAAGAGGGGCAGAGGCAACAGATATACTAGTACTAGTCATTACAATTGTTTCCTCATCAGAAGGCATAGAAATGCTGCCTAAATGTGAAGGAAATTGTTCATTAGAATGAAGTTGTTCATCCACAAGATCAATGTAACTTTCCAATTCCCTAATATCAGTTGAAACTGGTTTAATATTAAGCAGAAACTCTATCTCTGCTTCAACAGTAGTAATCAGATGGCAATTAGCACATACATACTCGCTCCCATACTTTCCCTCACTATACATCAAACATTGCATACACTTACTAAGTTCTTTTTCCATTATTAAAGGCGTATATTTACTAAGTAGAAGATATGCTAAAATTATCTTATCCAAGTTTGTCTAATGCCAGCAGTTTCAGCGTGCCCAGCGGACACAGCAAACACGTGCAAACGCAAATGTAGCTTCTTTCAGTTAGCTGCTTTCTGATCTACAAGCAAGGCAAGCAACAGGAAGTTGTAATTTGAGTCACCTGCTTTTATAGTGTCCAAGCCACACCCCCAATTAAGCTCTCTCTCGTCCTACTGGTTTAGCAAAGTAAGTTGATACAGTACCCTTCACAGTACAGAACACACACTGACTTTCTTTCTTTTCTTTCTTTTTTTAACCCTAAATAGGACCCCTTCTTCTTTTAATAAAGTATCTGTCTTGCTTAATCTCAACAGACACTGACTCCTGCTGAGATATAAGTGTTAAATTAATAAGAAAATGTAGCTTCTTTTAGTTAGCTGCTTTCTGCTCTAAAAGCAAGGTGTCCCTCCCCTTGGTCAGTGGCTGTGCCTGGGGTGCCCATGGGGTGGATGTCAGTGGTGTGTGGTAGGTCTGTGCCTGGTGATGGCACATGGCCATGATCTTTGGTTGGCTACTGGCCGCACGCTGTGTTGGGGCCCCTGCTTGGTGTTGTGCAGCCTGTCCCATGTGTTCTGCCATGCTACATGCCTCCTGATGTGTTCCATGCCTACTGTGTGGGCCACCTCTGTGCCTGTGTGGTGTGTGTGTGTGTGTGTGCGCTTGGCTGTGTGTTCCTGGGTGTGGCCTGCTCTGGTCTGGGTGTGTGGGGGGACGCAGCCTGCTGTCTGTGATTGGGGGTCCCTTGGTGGCCTTCCATTTGCCATTGGCACCTCCTGTTGCCTACTATCTGTGCCACTGTTGTGATCTGGAGGGGTGTCTGGGTACCTGTGTGCACCTTCTGTGCCTGCTCATGGTTTTGTGGCCTGTCACTGTGCTTCCCTGGCTCTGTCCCTGGGTCTCTTCTCTGTGCCATGCCCCCCCTGTAGCTCTGCTCAGACAATTGTGCTGGAGCATCTATTTCTGTGCCATGGTGCAACTGTGTTTGCACCATGGCTCAACTCCAGTTGCGCCATGGCGCAAGCCTGATTGCACCATGGCGCCAGTGTGGATGGTGCAACCTCTAAATATGGATCCTGTTGCTCCACGGCATATCAGATTTTCACTGTGCTGGACTTGCACCAGCCTTTGGTGCATTTCTGAATAGCTGGGACTCAGTATATTCCTATGATGGATGGATGAAAGTGAATAGATCATGGTTAACTTTAAAGTCATCCAGAATAAATTCCATGGTAGACAGGTTTATTAGCTATGGGACTACACTTTAAAGGAACTGTTAAATGTATCTAATTTTTACATGGGGTGGGTTAAAGCTTGGCTCTAGTGAGAGGTGGAGGTGGTACTTTGTGTTTAACCCTTTTTACCTCCCTTAAAATCAAAGAAAAAATTCTTTATACTTTTCATTTTGACAATGGGGTAACTTTGTTTGAGAAGAAGTATTATTTTGAAGTGTATGGTCGATTCATTTTTTCTCTCTGAATAACATAAAATGCATAAAAAAAAAGAAAATCACATAAGTACAAATCGTAAACCAAATGTTATGTATAATGACAAACATTAAGCAAAAAAGAAGAAAGGATAAAAATAGGCATTGACTCATCAACACATCTTTTTCATATACATGCCAAACCAAAAAAAATAAACTCATCAAGAAAGCATTTCCAGCACATATACCTGTAATAAGGAAAAAGAAGAAGTGGTAAAAAAAGGGGAGGGGGGAGGAAAAGGGAAATCATATATTGATGCAATCTTTAAAGAGTTGTATAGCTAATTTCCAAAACAATTCCTTATTTAAATTTTATGAAAAAAGGAAACCCTTTCCACCATTTCAAATCTTTTTTTTGGAGGAATGTGAAGCAATAGCCTTTGCATAAACTATGCTTAGTGCTTGTTCACATAAAATAGTAAAAATTTCATAATGCATAATGTGCTGTTGAAATACCCAATGGCATTGAGCCTGCCACAGGTAAAACTTCACGCAGCACAAGAACACTGCTAGAGTACCGTCATGATATTTTTTGAACAAACTTGAGTAAATACCTAATGTTAGAAATTCATAGGTCATGTTGGTTAGCCAAGCTAAGTTCTATTTTTTCAGCTGTGTATTGCCATATGGGAATAACATAAGAACATTCAAATAAAAAGTGGTCCATTGTTTCCTCCTTAGCTTGACATGTACCATATGGGCAGTATATTTCATTTTTTGCTTTTTGCTTGGGGTTCCTCCGTAAATGTAAACTTCCATACACAGAGAGCCATAGGTTTTCCCACATATGGAAGGGGGATCCTATCATTGTTTAGTTGTGTCAAATCCATTTTATTATAACAAGGGGTTGCGTTTCTTAAATTCTGGTTCTAGTGGGTGGATTATAGATATAATCGTGTTGTACAGGGGAGGGTCCGCACTTTGTAATATCTATTCTTTCGATATTCCCCATTTTAACAACTTCTGGGCCACTGGTTTAAAATATTCTGGCATCTTTAGACAAGGGGTAACTTTTGGTGGAGCATCCACCCATAAGAGAAAATAGTTAAAGCACATTGTACCCTTTTATATACAAGTGAGCCAGAAGGTTGTAACCCTTCTTATATGTTCTGGGATATAAATAAAGAGTAAAAGAAGGATATTGGGTCTAACATACCGAAACTCCCCTTTTTTGGGGGAAGGTAAGTGAAACATCTCCTGACTGGGTTAAGCCAGCTTCCCCAGAGCATCTGGAGGAAACAGCTGTATAGTCTGGTTTCCAGTTTGAGTGAGGGTGGAAAAATCATAGCTGCATAGCGCAGACTTGGAATCAGGAATTGTTTCATGATCTGTACTCTTTTCAGTTTTGATAGCTTCCATCCCTTCCATCTTTAAACATTTGCTTTAAGGGTGGTTAGTGACTGGTCCTTGTTACAAAGAGGGATGTTTTCTAGCCCAAAAGAGATACCCAATATTTTCACAGGGTCTTTGGATATCTGGATACCTGAGTTAGATACTGGGCAGGGGATTGGATACCCTATAAATAAACCTTTACATTTTTCAAGGTTTAAAGCGGAGTTAGAAACTATAGAATATGTATTAAGTTCTTGAAAAAATAGTGGTAATTGTGTAGGGATCTGAAAAGATAAACAAATATTGTCTGCATAAGCTTGGGCTTTTAAAGTGGGAAGTCCACTTAATCTAGGTATGCCATCCCATTGTGAACTGTGAATTAATCTCCTTAAGAAGAGTTCTAAAGAAAATATATAAAGCAAAGGGCTCAAGGGGCAACCCTGCCTGACTCCTGTTGAAATCTGTAAAACTTATTGTAACCTGCCCTTTGATAATTGGGGTGACAGTTGCAGATGAATACAGTAATTTTATGCAGTGAATAAAACCTGGGGGGAGGCCATTATACCCTAATGTGGAAAATAAAAATGGATGGTATAGTCTGTCAAAGACCTTGCTTTGGTCTAACGTTACTATTCAATCAAGTTTCTTTTGAGAGGATAGTAAGTCAACTGTGTCCCAAATAATCATCAGAGGGTGCTGAATTTTTTTGACTGGAAGCCCACAGTATTAGGAAGGCTGACTTAGTTATTTATTTATTTTTTTTATTTAAACAGATTTATTAAGAGTTTTAGGTTTACAAACCGGCCACTGAAATGACCACTCCAAAATAAATAAATAAATACCATACTGGCAAACAAACTACCAAAAAGACAAAAAACCCACCCCCACCCATCCTCCCCACCATGGTATCAGATTCCTAACTATGATTAAATGAGCAACAGGTATAGAAACCATTCTGGGACTAAATAGTATAGAGTGTATGAATCGTGCCACAAATGTGATCATATGTCTCAAATCTGCTGTGAATAGTGGCAATGACTTTCTCTATGTTCAGGATGGAAAGAAGCTCCTGCAGCCACTCAGAGCATATTAGAAGATCAGTGTCCCACCAATGACGGAGCACTAATTTTTTCACTGACATCGCCATTAAGGCAACATAATATCTGCGTTGTTTGACAGGAATCTGGGAATAGTCCCCAGTCAAGCAGATTTCAGGCCTCATAAGTTCTGCCATTCCTAGCAGAGGATCTGGTTTTGTCTAATCATGGCCCAAAGGGGGGCTACTTTAGGGCAATCCCAAAAAATATGGTGCAGAGTACCCCTGCCAGTAAACATTTGTTACAATTCGGGGAAGAAATCCTCCACATCCTAAACAAATGGACTGGAGTGAGATACATGTTGTTAAGGATTTGGAATTGCATAAGCCTCAGTCTGTCTTGAGAAACATATCTATGATTATCATGCCATATTTTAGCCCAGTTCAATGATCTGCTGGGAAACTGAGCAGACCAGTAAGCAGAGGTCCCATCTATATTGGAGTAAGCCCTCTCAAAACACTAGCATAAATTTTGGAGACCGGATGCAGTCTCACTGTCAAGACCCAGAGTGGGTGCAGAAAGTTGCCCCCTTCTTCAGTCCCTTGAGAAATTTTGGAATTAACCAGCATGTGCCTAAGCTGATATACTCTGAACCCCAATCTACCTCACAACTGGAATTTCTCAATAATGCTACCCATGGAGAGATACTGCCCATTATGCATAAAATCTCCTACCGAGGCCTCGATTAGCTGTGGTAGCCAGCTTACTGGAACACACCTAGCCCCTATTTTAAGATTAGGACTACCCACAATGGGTTGGGTAGGATCCAAAGCATGTTTATAGGACAGGAATGCACACAGCTGGGACAGCACTCTGATTGAGGCACCCACTGGGGAATGGCACAGCCCTACTGGAAGGGACCAAGGTGTCACGTACAGTAATGCCTGAGGGCAGAAACCATGCAAAGCAATTAGTTCCTGTTCTGTAGTAAGCCATATGGGCTTATAACAGGGGAAAATCACCAGTTTTGCCTACTAACAACCACCTGAGATATTTGCTTAAGTGGCTCACCCAGTAGTACATGCTGAAGTGAGGCATGCATAAGCCACCCTTGTTTTTATGGGCTGCTAACTTATTATAAGCTTATTGTGCCGGCTTACATTGCCAAATGAAATCAGACAGGAGAGAATGCAACTGCCTGAACCATATCTGAGGAAGTCATAGGTTTAGCATATTAATGGGATAGAAAAGGCAAGGCAACACATTCATTTTAATTAGGCTAATTCTCCCCCATAGTGACATCGGAAGGCCCTTCCATCTGGTCAAGTCTTGCTTTATCACATTTAACAGGTTGTTTAAATTAAGTTTCTTTAAGGAGCTATCTTCCTTCATCAAATATAGACCCAAGTACTTTAAACCTTTTGGGCTCCCATTTCAATCCTAGGGACTCCATCTCTCTCCTATTAACCGTGAAGTTAAGGGAAAAAAACATTGTTTTGTCAAGGTTTAATCTATAGTTGGAATATTGACCCAATTCTTGGATAAGATTAAGGACCACTAACATAGATGTTCAGGGGTTTGATACATGTAGGAGTATATCATCTGCATAAGCAGACAGCCAAAGTTTGTGGCCTTCAACTGTTACTCCTTTATTTCCAGGATACATGTTGATCTCAACCAGGTGCAGTTCTAAATACAAATTAAACAGCAGTGGGGACCAAGGACAGCCTTGCCTCATACCAGAAAATAAAAAGAAGGTAGAGGTGAAAACCTGATTACAGTAAATCTGTACACTAGGTGTACTGTACAGTGCCTTGAGCCACTGTATAAACCAAAGGGGAAACCTGAATTTGAACAAGGCACATAACAGGAAATTCCAATCCACCCTGTTGAAAGCTTCCTCGGTATGCAGGGACAACAGGATCTTAGGATGGTGCAAATCCCTGGACACTGAGAAAACATGAGCTAATTTCTTGAAGTGGTCTGTGGAAGACTGGCCCACCATAAATCCCACCTGTTCCGGAGTGACTAAGTATGGGAGTACCCGATTCACTCTGTCAGCTAAAAGCTTAGCTAATAGCTTAATATCATAATTTAGGAGAAGGGTGAATTAGGGTTTTTGCCACTTTCCTTAAATGTTTATTTAGGATTTGTGATATGATTTTGAAGTCTGAATTCAAAATAGTAATAGGTCTTCAGTTATGAATTTCTGACCTGTCACCACTTTTAAATAAGAAGACTATTAGGCCAAATGGAAAATAAGAAGGGACTTCTTGGATTAAAAAAAAAAAAAACCTTCTTCTAGGCAAGCAGCTAATTCTCTGGGGAAGGTTTTATAAAATTCATATGTGAGGCCATCCAAGTCTGGGGAAGGTCCTAATTTTAAAGACTTAATAACCTCCTCTATTTTTGTGGTCAAACTAAGGCTGGCAAGATCTTTTAATCTTGAGGGAGGGCTAGGAATTTCCACTTCGGCCAGATATGAATTTATGAAAAAGACCTGAGGAGGGTGACTCATTTCATTGGATTTTAGAAAATCAGAGGTGATATTGGATAAATCAGTAAAGGATTCTACCAGACTACCTGCATTATTGGATAGACTATCAAGCATTGTAGCCTGCTTTCTAACTTTATAGCCTTCAAAAGGATTCCCAACGGGTGTTTTTTGTGTCCCACATTGTAACACTGCTTGGGTAGTTTTAGCTATGTCATACTGATAAGATTTAATCTGAGACTTTAGGTTTTCTATTTGGGTAGAATAGTCTTCTCTGGAGTGTGACGCTAAGGACAATATATACTGGAGCTGTTGTCGAAGCTGTAGATATTTTAAAAATGTTGATCTTTCCTTCTTTTTCCCAAAGAACTGGAACCAATGTTTTATGTCTAACTTGGTGACTACCCACCACTTTTTGACATCACTATAAAGGTCACAAACTGAAGCACTGACCCAAAGGAGGGTTGAAATCACATTTTTAACTATAGGGCCCGATAAGATGGAAGAATTTAACCTCCACCGATCCTGTTTTCTATTAGGAAGGGGGTGGTCCTGAAGGGTTAGTTTTAATGGCAAATGGTCCAAAAACCCTAAAGGGAGAATTTCAAGAACTGGAGGGGGAATTTTTTTAGAAATAAAGAAGTGGTCTATGGTGGAGGAGAATCTACCTCTAATATAGGTGAAGTTTGGCCCTGACTTTTGATATTGGGCATAATTAGAGAGGTCTGCAGTCACTATACAATGTTTCAGTACATTCAAGTCACAGTAAATCTTTTTGCCATCTGATTTTTTTAGTTGATTTAGGAATTTTACAATTGAAATCACCACCCAGGAAAATATTCTGGGAGGTAACTAAATATGGTTGAAGGGATGAAAAGAGAACCACCCTTTCTTCGTTGGATTGAGGGGCATCAACAGAAATAAATCTATGCAGAGAATTGTGCCAGGTACCATCCAGAATCAATAATCTGCCTGGCATTAAGTTGATTAGTTTTGTAAGGGTGAAGGAGAAGGAACTGAAAATAATACCCACTCCATCTGCCCAGTCCAAGTCGAAGGACCAAAATGAAGGCCCCCAGCACCATTTGGCTTGATATAGCCATGCTTGGTCACTTGTTGACATCCAGGTTTCTTGAAGAAAGGACACATCAAAGCTAGAGTCATGAAGGTATTGGAACACCATATGTCTTTTATTATAGTTTACCAAAATGCATATAGTTGCAGAAGATAGATGGTGGTTCACCATAGGACAGAGTGTCTAGGGTTTAAGGGTTTTTTTTCTTCTTTTTTTTTTCTTCTTCCTTTGTAACCCACAATATCATTGCTGGTTGTAATAGATTCTTGAGTTTGGGAGTTGACATCAGAGTCCCAATTGTCTGTTTCAGAATCCCCCCAGTTGGCAGAGGCCAACACTGAAAAGGGGTTATCAGACTCAATTTTCAGGTGGTCCGGGGGGGTGGAACCTTAACATTCCTGGTGGATCATCTCCTACATAGGAGAACAGGTCTCTCCACAGGACTGTCAATGGAGACAGTAGAAAGGGGGGAGGGGGTCATGGGGTCTTGGAATTTTAACCCAGAGAGGTCTTGATAACATACTGGAAGAAGGGTGAGGGGGGGGGAAGAGAAGGAGTTTTTTCACTGAGAGGGTGGTGGACCCTTGGAATGCACTGCCTGGCAAGCTGGTTCAGAGATCCACAGTGGAGGGCTTCAAGAGAGGGTGGGACAGACAAAGAAAGTGGATGTATCAGATGATGGCCTGTCCCAGGGGGGTGGGGATGGATGATAGGGGTTTCTGGAACACAAGGGGGGGGAGGGCCTCGGCACCCAACTAGGGATCTAAGGTTCGAGCAGACTCGATAGACTGTAAGGCCTAATCTGCTGGCAAATAGTATGTTAGTAAGGACCGAGGAGAGGGGAGGGTTTATGGCTTCAGATACAGATTTAACCATACTTTCAGGGATATTTTCAGGCTTTTCAGAATGATCCTCAGTGGACTTATCTTGAAAGGGAGGAATTTTTGGATGCTGAGGTTTAGGTGCAGACTGGTCTGTAGCATCTTGGGCTTTCTGGATAAGGGTATCAGGGTTTAAAGGGGAAGATTTATTCTTGGCAGCCAATGGGCATTCTGCAAAAATGTGCCCAGTCTCCTCGCAGAGATCACATTTCCTATGATTCAGACACTGGTGGCTGATGCGGCCCATCTCCTCACAATTATCACAGCTAGGCTTGTCACATATGCTGTACAGACAGATGCGGGAGTCACATTTGTAACAAGCGAGGGGCTGATCCATGTAGAAACAAACCCCCCCAATCCCTCCCCAGCATAAATTAATTTGGAATATGCACAATACTCTCCTCAGTTTGGCATAACTTTGCTTTAAACTTCTACCCTCCCGTTCAAAACAACTCCATATCGAGAATAGCTTCTGGAGCACGTAAAACATCACATTTCTGATTTAACCAGTAAGCAATGTCCTCGATGTGAACCCCCTCATTTCTGAATATGATAGTTGCATATTTTAATCAAGGGTTTTGTCAATGGTATGACCAGGAAGGGAGACCAGAGGGGTGAGAATTTAACCTGGTTGTACCATTGCTAGAATAATTCTAGTGTGTTAGGAGTCCTGAAACTCACGTCAAACTTGTCTTTACCTGCGATGTTGATGAATGCAAAGACTACCTTGGGGAAGAAATGGAGGGAGTCTTTAAGAAGGTTTTTCCCCACACAGTATCTATCAGGCCTTGTTTCCAAGTCTCCCTTTATACCTGATTTGGACTGCATTCCTCCTGTGGGCAGCGTCCTGTTTAATTTTCTGGAAAAGGTTTGAGAACAGAGGCCTGTGTGGAGGTATAGCATTGTCATCAGAAGTTTGTTCATTCATAGAGGTGTCTTCGACTTGAGGTGGGGGGTACCCCTGTGTTTTTATCCTGTGGGAGGATCTGAGACATCTCTCAACCCCTTGTTACTGGATGAAGAGTGGGGCCCTCCTTTTTCTTTTTCAGCTGGAGATTGATTTACAATAGCAACATTCATTTTTGTTGTAGAGCTAGGTGCAGGTACCAGAGTTTCTTTAGTTGGGTGCTATTCTGGTATAGATTAAGAGAGGAGTCACTGGGGAGCAGTCTGGGCCAGGGAACCAATTTACAGCTGGCATTCTCTTCCACCCTGCTTTAGAAAGGGCTTTTTCAGGGGACCAAATGGATCATTTGTTGATGGGTTTAAAGAAAATGGCATTTGAATTGTAGAGGAAACAGACTGGTTCCTTTTATTCTGGATTGGGGTTAAGTTAGCATCATCCACGGATTCATCACTCATAATAGGCAAGTCCAGAGGAATGTTCCTTTTTGAAATAGCAAGAGCAGCCCTCATATTCTTAATGTCACCTTTACCAGCAGGTTTTGAGCCTGCATGCATTGCAGTAAATGAAAATACTGTTGTCTCATTCTGGTTGTTAATGTCTGTTTGATGCAACACTTTTTTGGTAGGGGAACGTGTCTTTCCACCAGTAATATTTTCAGCTACTGGAGACTGACCGCTTAAATGTACAGGCATTTTACTTGCACTTAAGTTACTCTTGAGAGGACCCTCAGTTAATCATGCTGAGATAGAGTTAAAATTAGGGACCCAGTTCTGAGATATAGCGGCCTGGTGTTGGCATTTAAAGAGTTGTCTTTTTTATTATAAACCCCTGCAACATATATCTCTGGCTTTAGGCACACACCAACGTTAGCGTCTTTGCTGCCAGTCATATTATTGGAAGTAGAAGAAGTTATTACCTGGGGTGCTGATGTTTTGACAGACCCCAGGGCAGCAGCTCCTTTTGATGCTACTGCATCATCTGGGAGTTGATTAATGCTGACATTTGGGCCAAAATGTTTGACAGGTACAGTCTTTGCCTGCAGTCTCACAAGTTCAGATGTGAGATGTCACTTGCACTGCTGGTGCCTGGGTTCTTCTGCTGCTGTCTTGGCGAGCATTTCTTTTTGTAAGTCCTCATCATTTTTAAAAGTAATTTCCGAGGCAGTTTCTTGAGTGTCGACGAGCACTCCACTTTAGAGGGGAGTAGCCACACCCATACTTAAATGTTCTGTAGACACAAAAACTTCATTACCCAAATCCTCATCTGAAACATCCACAAATGGTGAAAAATTCTAGGTGGCCACTTGAGGTATGGCTGCAGTGGAGGAGGCCTGCTCCTCTGCCCCTGACATGTCCATTCACTCCTGGGACTCCAGCAGAGTGGCCATCCTGTCATAATGGCCAGCAATCCCCCTATTGGCAGAGTAGGAGAATTTCCCCAGTGCCCTGGCCAAATTTCCCCCATTCACTAAAAATACCACGAACAGTTTAATCTGGTTCTATGTCAGTTGGCACCCATCTGTATCCCTATCACCCGGGATGAGGCTTAAAATAGGCAGAATTGTCTAGTCCTCCTTTCCCAGTCAACAAAAACTAGATAAAAAAATAAATGTTCCCATCTCAAATGGCCCCTCCCACACTGACCATCCCCAGCTCCATCACTCTGCTTCTCCCTGGACTTAATCTGCCTGTTTCTTCTATGGCTTACTCCCCTTTCTTGGCAGGGTGAATGGGAGCATGTTCAATCTGCCCTTTAAGGATTGAGAAAGTCAGGCCTGGCTGGCAATAATGACAGACACTTGAAAGCTAGGATGCCTACACAGTGAACACAATAGGTGATCTATCATAAGCATCCCAACCATAAAAGCATCAAGCTGGACAAAAAATCAACAACCTGCACTACAAGCAACCTGAAACAGCAGAAAAAACAAACATAGCTAAACTCTTCTGGGACCGCAGCTCTGAACAGTATTAACCACCCAGCAGAAACCAGTACCAGCTTTAATCTTTTGGCGGAAAAAGTACCTTCAGAAACAACCCTGGCAATGGCAAATAATCATCAGGACAACACACTTCTAATATCCTTCAACAACCTGCATGCAGAAATGAAGGCAGGATTCACCGATATGTACTCATAAATCACTCTCATCCAAGGTGTTCTGGAGGGGTTAATGGAAATGACCACAGTTCCTGGAACCATGATCAGGGAGGTGGAGGAAAGGTTTGGTGCATTGGGTGACCAAGTGCTAGACTGACGACAAGAAAGGCAGCAACTAACTGAGACTGTACAATCATCATCAGCAAAAGTCAATGACCAGGAAAACAGAGCCTGATTGAAGAATGTTTGAATTATAGGGCTGATGGAGGGCATCGAGGGGACTGATCCAAACAACTTCATCACTAAGTGGCTACTCAGCCACCTAGGTCTGAGCAACTCTGGGAAGATGCAGGAGGTAGAGACAGCACATAGACTCCAGGTCAAAAGCCCAAATTGGGAGAGAAACTAATATACACCATCTGGCTGAATTTTATAGATATCAGGACAGAGAAGACATTCTACATGTGTCATGCTCCAATTGTCCCATACTAGTTGATGGTGCAAAGATTCATCTACCAAGACTATAGCCAGCAATTACAGAATGAGCAACAGAAGTCTGACCTAAAAGCAAGCCTGTATAGAAGATGACTGCAGTTCCCTCACCATTGCCCTTCCATTTTTCACATCCAGAAGCCAGGCTGCTGCCCCACACCTTCATGTCAGTGCAGGAAGCCGAGAAGTACACCAACTGTGAAGAAGAAGCTATGTCTGGCTGGTGGAGCCAGAAAACAATAGCTCCTGCAACTGATTCTTCAGGTACTGTCTTTTACTCTTTTGATGTAGCTGGGGTTCCTATAACATCTCCCCCAACTCTTGGTCATGACTTCTCCCTGACTCTGCTATAACAGCCTCATGATGTCAGGAGAGACTTCCCTGTCGGATTACATGTCCTAAACGGCAAGCTGAAGTGCTCATAACACCTTGTTATATTAAACTGCTTGGGTATGCAAATTTGTTTAGCAGGTGGCTGCTTGTTTGGACCACTTGGTGCCAGGGAGATGGGGGAGGCAGCATTGCAAACAAATCCTCTCCATTGAATCTGTGATCTAAATATTACCAACAGTTTGAACTCATACAACCCAATGAGCCAGGATGCTATGGCTATCTGTCTCTTTTGCCCAAGGGGTGTAACCCTTTAGCCCCCCCAGTACTTCCCACCTTACAAAAACTTCAAGGCATCCCCATCAGATCCCATAAGACCACTGAATGGAGAGGATGCTGCCTTCCCTGCCAAATCCCTCACTTTGTTCCATTACCCCAATATTACCCTCACCACTCCACTCATGTGAGTGAGAGAGTTTCCAGAGACAGGCATCAACTTCAAAGATAGTAAAATGAATACTCTGATCTGCTACCAAGAAGTTTTGCTGAAGAAAAGCACTGGTATACATATGGAGTTGGCTAAGCAATGAGTCCCTTGCCCCCTGGACCCTGCTTGTAAATGCACCATTATGAGTTCAACATGCTCAGGATGTTTGCCTTTTTTCTCTATGTGGAAATCTGACTTGGATTTACATGTAGAAGAAGCAGTGTGACATGCTGGAGCAGGGGTGGGGGAGAGGTTGAAAAGAATCATCAGCAGGCACCAGCAATGTCATTGCCTGGGTCAGGCAGACATGATGAAAATAGGGGCCCCACTTATATTTTGTTTTCAAATCACAACATGCAATGTGAAATGAGACCTGGGATGCACCACATGGCTCCCAGTCTAACTCGCATGGTCGCGCATTCATGAGGGTCCTTGTGAGGAGAAATCACCTCTTTCATGTTTGCAGAGACAAATGTAGTGTCTCCATTCAGCAGTTTAGCCCTGCTGGTAAATGTACCTCTCCCTGATGGCCAAAGGTTCACTCTACATGATTTAAGGACTTATCCCTGTTGGACTTGGACTATCACCATGGTTAAGATGAGGAAAACTTCAGCCAATAAGTCAAACTGAAAGGGACAGTGGGATTGATTAAAAGTTATCTTCATGTCTAACTGCTATACTATGGACTGGGGGGGGGGGCAACCTGAAACATAACAGGCAGCATAGTACAGGGTTATAATTGAAAATGTGGTGGTGTATATGAAGGTAATTCTAACATTTCTTCTGTCTTTCAATTTACAACCAGTTTCCAGACATGTTTCATGTAGGCCCAAGTCATGCACAAGGCAATGGGAGCTTATGGGTGCTCGGCAACTTTCACGAAGGCAATGGATAGGACCACTTCAGGGTAACAACACATTAGGCACAAATCACTTTGGTGGTTATTATTGAAGAGGTGGTTGGCTCTGACCTGAGGATATGGATTGGTCAAGGACCAGTGAGTACACCTTTTCATTAATGTTGCAGCGGACAAGAAGAGGATAAACCTAAGGGACTGGGAGGTGGGGCCACAACTCAGGGATCAGAATCGACCAAGTTATGAACACCAATATGACCTAGTGGGTATCACTGATGTTCAGAGTTTCAACAGGTTTGCTAGACTTAGTGTAGCAAGATTTATTTTTGGTCCTGTCCATAGGCAGTTCAGCTCTCATCACCCTGGGACATACCTTGATGGTGTTCCTCCATGTCTTACCCCCAAGGTGGGGCTGCTGAGTAGGCTCATTCCTGATGGCATTCAAGTCCAGTTCCCAGAAGATACCTCTGCTGATGTTCATCCCTGGTCCCCCCCCCCCCAGGGCAGAGCCACAGGTCAGGGCCATTCCTGACAGCGTTGAAGTTCAGTCCCCATCCGAGTGCCATGGTCAGTGGTGCAGGACTCACAACAAGGCAGGCATCATTTGATGGGCCGGCATTTTTTTGGATGCTATTTTTCCCCATGGGAGGTGTGGTATGCAATGATGTGTGGTGCACATGTGCCAACATCTGGCACACCTCCCCAGTGATGCAGATTCCACCTGCTACTCCCTCTGCCTTCACCAGAGGTTAGCTAAGCACTGGACACTTCCCCACCCTACCCTCTGAAGGAGGAGAGGAGTCAATTGGATGCTCAAGCCTCCTTCCCCAGCCAGCCCTTCGACTTCTTGGATCCATTTCCAAATGCAGAGCATCAGCGTCACAAGTGGAGATAGTACCGCTGCACCATTGGGCCAGCTCAAGTTTTTCTTTTAAAGTTATTAATGCTTCATTGTGTTTTTTGTAAATGACAATGCTAAATAACTGTACTAATTTCTAAGTACAATGTTTCCTTAGCGTCCACAAGGGGCAAAACTGAGTTAATAAAATGGTTAAGCAGGTAGATTGTGTTGGATGACACCTCACAGCCACACAACCACAATCTGCCATAACTACAAAGGAGTAAGGGATCTTGTTTGGAGAGGTCCTGTACATGTTGTGGGGGGGCATGGGTGGTAAATTAGAAAATATGGTCGGAATTAGGATGGGTAGGGGGGTGCTCTGGCTGTGTGTTAATATTTGTACTTTTTATCTGGGGATGAGGAGGTGATGGGTGGGCAGGAGAGCAAGGGACAACAAAGGGAAAACAGCAAGTCACTGCATTGGTGTGTGTGCATTGGTACTACACTCACAAGGGATAGTTCCATTGGATTGATACATTACTATCATGAAGTGAGTATTAAGGCTTCTCATCCCCAAGCATCAGTATGGATAACACACTACAGATAACTACCTAGAAAGTGAACGGATTAAAAAAACATGGTGAAAAGGAAGAGGGTGATGGGTAGAATCAAACAACTGAAAACTGGTATATTACTGATGCAAGAGACACACATGTCAAAAGGAGAGCTAGAACATGCTTCCGCAGGGTGGAGAAGAACATGGTTTACCTCCTGCATCAGTGCTAAGGTGACAAGTGTGGCACTGTGGCTACATTCATATTTCCCGGGGTTCATAGTTGAGTTCTCTGCTGATGCACAAGGTAGATACATCCTTAGACAAATATACCTGAACAGTGGCCCAAGCCTGGTGGTGGGAGTTAGTATATGGCCAAAATGTGGAGGACAGCTACTTCTTCTCCCACCTGGCTCTGAAAATGATGCAATTCATTGGGCTCTAGATATGGGAAGGGAATGTAAACTGCATTCTGGAAATGGTCCTGGACAGGCCCAACCCCATGCCAGTTCCAAGATCCAAAAATGCTAAAAGTCTGGATAAGTTACTCAAAACCTTCCCTCTAGTAGACATTTGGAGGCACAAATGTCCCTTAAGTAAAGAATATATATTTTTTTCACATTCATATAAGTCTTATGCATGTAGAATCCTGATACTGGTTTCTTCAGGTCTTCTTCCCTCCACAGGCCACGGGGCGTGCTACACAGCTATGAATCAGATAATTTCCCCCCAATGCATGCATCTCCATCTCAGCAGGATGGATGAGCACCCACAGCAGACCATGGAAATTGGATCTGCTTCTGTTAAGTGACCCTTAAAATGAGTCATAAATATCAACCACTATTACGGAATATGTAGAACACATTAAGAAAGGGGACACATCCCATTCCACCAGATGGGAAGCACTTAAGGCATTCCTTAGGGAGCAGTCAATTGTGTGTGCAAAATTTAAGAGTGGGGTGAGAGGGAGGAGCTGAAGAAACAAGAAACAGACATTAATGAAGTCAAGAGAGTATACATGCTCTCTCCAACCTCTACAATACACAATCTATTACAAAGTCTGAAGTGGAAATACAACACCCCGTCCAGTGCTGCCATGGAAAGATCTTCTTACTGACCAGAGCATGTCAGTAGTTTGATGGGGTAGGGGAGGTAAAATGCTGGCAGCACAGCTCAGGCACAAAGAAGGAGTGAGAGCTATTGCACATATAATGCTTCAAGAACAGGGCCTAGTTTCAGATAATAAAGCTGTGGGGGATGCCTTTACTTTATTCCATGAGGCCCTGTATACCTCTGAGACTGTCCCAATAGATGAACAGTATCAGGAATTTTTACACAAAGCCCAAATCACTCCCCCAGTGCAACTCCAGGTGAAAGCACTGGAAATGCCATTGAATAGGTGGGAGGTGTTGCAGGCCGGTAGATCTTTTCAGGAAGGAAATGCCCCAGGGCCGAATTTCCTCCCTATTGATTTTGTAAAGGTGTTTTTGGAGAAACTAGATGATCCACTGCATGATATGATTCATGAGAGTTTCATCAAAGGTGTTTTGCCCCATTCCATCCAGTCTGCCATAATTACTGTTCTTTCAAAGCCAGGCATGGACCCAATGCAATGTACCTCATACCAGCTAATATCTTATATTGACATCGGATTACAAAATCATAGTGCAAATCATTGCTGCAAGACTGGATGGAGTGCTGCACTTCTATTTTCACCCAGACCAGGTGGGATTTGCTAAAGGTAGACAAGGAAAAACAACATCAGACAAATCCTGAATATTATCCATAAGTGGTCTAAAAATCCCAGCAGACCCTCTGCAATGGTCCTTGCCCTGGATGTGGAAAAAGTGTTTGATGGGGTGGAATGGGGCTATATGTTTGAAACCTGGGGGCATTTCATATTGAGGGTGCAGATAACACATTACAAGAGGATACTATACTATGCCCCAACTGCACAAATCCAAATAAATGGAGGGCTTAACCTGTCTTTCAAGTTGCACAAAGGGACACAGCAGGGTTACCTTCAGTCATCCCTGTTGTATAGCCACACAGAATAATGTTGACATTGAAGGATTTTTCGTAGGGGGCAGGGAACACAGGGCTGCTCTATTTACAGATAAGTTATTGTTGTACCTTTGGGACTCTGTAAAGGAGCTCACTGCAATCCATTCCTTGTGTGAATATGGAGCTCTGTCAGGTCATAAAATTAAACTGACCAACAGTGAACCTATGCCTATTAGTTTGCAAAACAAGGGATCAATTGTAGTGAACCTAGTGGGAACACATTTGGGGGTTACAATTACAGAAAAGCTATCCTGTTTAATGCCAACTTCCCTCCATTCCTGGATGGCTTGATGGAGGACTGTGGAAGGTGGCTGCCCATGCCAATGTCACTAATAGATAGGGTCAATGTAATAAAATTATGCACACTACCAACATGCCTATATGTCATTCAGTGCCTGCAGTTCAGCTCCTTGATACCCTCTTCTCCAAAATCAATGTCATCATTAGCAAGTTATGGCAGGGTAAAGTTGCAAGGTTTATAAAACATATTTTGAATTACCTATATGACAGGGTGGGTATGTCGTACCCCATTTCAAAACTTACTATTGGGAGGCACAGCTCAGCTTTGACCCAGTTGCGGGGGCACAATTTCACCCAAAATGGGTGGAGATGGAGGAAGAGGAACTAGGGTATTACTTCAGAGGCCTATGGCAGGGTAACGTTGCAAGGATTAAGAAAGACATTTTTCAACTACCTGTACTACAGGGTGGATGTTCACTAACCAGTTTCAAAACTTACTACTGGAAATCACTGCTCAGCTTTGACCCAATTGGTGGGGAAGTGTAAGGTCACAATATTGCCCAAGTTGAGTGTAGATGAAGGAAGAGCAACTGGGGTATATGAACTCAGAAAAGGCCTATGGCAGGGAACATTGCAAGGATTAAGAAGGATATTTTGTGTGGCCAGCCCAGCGGTAATGCTACCACTTGTGACGCTAGCTACCAGGGATTGGGAGCGATCTTGGATAGCTGGAGGGCTGTCCAGGGGGAGAAGGATTGAGCACCCAATGAGCTGCTCTCCTTCTTCGGAGAGGGTGGGCTGCTTGTTCCACTGCTTTACTGCCACCTGGGTGACCACAGGTGGAGGTGCAGTGGCCCGACAGAATCAAGGGAGGGAGGGAGGACATCAGCAAGGAACCAGAACAGTAGCACACCTCGGTGTGCTCCACCCTTTGGCTCCCATTGCACACCAATGACTAGGGAGTGGAACAGAAATCAGGGAAAAAAACCCCACCAAAACTTCAGTAGATGAGAATTTGCAGTCCTGAGATTCCTTAACTTTGCTCTTTGGGGAGCCAACAGGACCAACTGATACAGACTTACAGACTGGGAGGGGATAATGTGGGGTCCTCTCCCTGTCTGGTGGGCAAACTGCAGCAGGATGAGGGTGGATCCCCCGGTTCTCCATGGTAATTACCCAGGGCAGAACTATGGGAAGCATGCACTGCCTAGGGATCCCTGAAGGGGGGTCCGGTGGGGAGACAGAAGGAGCATAAACAGCAAATATAGAGAAAAAAAGAAATATATTTTGCAACTACCTGCACAACAGGGTGGATGTGTGCTATACAAATTGAAAACTTACTACTGGGTGGCACAGCTCATCTTTGAGCCAGCTGGTGAGGGGGATGTCACAATGTTGCCCAAATTGGTGGAGGTGGAGGAAAATGAACAGGGGGATGACCTGAGAAGAAGCCTACTCTTCACTGCCATAGAACATTTACATACCCCCCCACCTCTCAAATCCTTTCACAAGTACACTTGCCCATGTGTGGATTGCTGCACACATGAGCATTCAGTGGAAGACTGGTAGGTCAAGCAATGCATAACTCTGCACCACCTTCAAAGGAGCTCTTCATTATAATGTGTTTCTACATCAGGTTTTCTTAAAATTGGAAAAGTGGAGACTCACACATTAGGCTCAGCTATGAGAGGGGGGTAGAATGAAGTCCTTCCGGGAAATGCAAAGGGGAAAATTTGTTTTCCTTGTTGAGCGCCAGACAGATCAGAGTTGGAGCCACAAATGGGTGGGGGTAGACCTGCTATCTATCTCTAGCCCCTCACCACTGGTAGACCACTGAAGTAAGAACACTATGCCCTGCAACCAGTTACTAAGGCCATGTTGGTTTATTATAGAATAGTACTGGGGAGCAATACCCCACCCACTGACAGAATAAGATCATTATTGGGAGGGAGACCTAGAATTAAGGATGTCAGATGACACATGGCTCAGGGTCTCTACTCATTTAGCAGACTCTTCCAGAAGTAATAAGCTAAGACAAGTTCAGCTGAACTATATCTGCCATACCTACTTCCCTCCAGTAAAATTACATGCTAGATACCCAGAGAAATCACCTAATTTCCCGAAGTGTGGAACCCAAGAAGTTTCATTTTTACATATGGTCCTATTGTACCCCAAAATTGCCTGATTTTGGTTAGAATTACATATGGTTCTGGAACAAGTATTAAACACCAAATTACTCAAATCCCCTCTAGATCTGCTGCTGGGGGAAGACCCTGCTCACAGAGGAATGGTTGTAGCTGTGCTACTATGGTCTACAACTCTCATCAATATCAGTAAGGTCATAGCCCTTAGGTGGCTAGCAGAGGAACCTACAACCTTAAGTCAATGGGCAAATAATGTGAAGCTTAGTCTTAAACTTGAAATGATATAGTTAAGGGCAAATGATAAGGTGCAGGAGTTTCTAAAAATTTGGGGGCCTATAATAAAGGAGATGCTGGGAATTTGATCTGACTGATTATAATATAAAAGTAAGCAACATAAAATGATAGCTGGGCTAATGATGACTTGCAGTCTTCCAGAAAGTGCCCATTAAAGGGGATTTATAGAGAAACTATAATGAATGTTATAAAATCTACACAACATTTCCTTAATGATGATTGGCTGAAAGCCTTTTTCAGCTGTGTCCTTATAGAGCCATAATTTTGCAACCAGCACTAATTCGGTGAGGCAGAACCACATCACAAAAGCATATCATTGTGCCACCTTACAGTCATGGCAACCTGGCATCACTAAGCAAGTGAAGATTCCTGCTGCCTTTCCATGGGCTACCTGCCACCCCCCACTTTCCTGACCTCACTGCCACTGACACCCCTTCATATACCATTCAAAATCCACACACAGTTCAAAATAAAACACAGTTTTTTTTCTCATGTTACCTCAGTGAAATGAAAGTGTCCACTGTGACTGCTGAAATGGCAAGCACTCTGTACAGATGACTTTTTGTAGGTGCTTGCAGTCTCGCTGTTGTGACTCCCCAAGACTATCACCTGAATTAAAACCATCTTGAGAAAACCAGATGGTCACTCCAACGTTCCTCTTCCCTTCCCTTTGAAATACATGCTCCATTGGCAGGATGCCATCTAGCAGAAACACATTCTGCAGTATGGTGCGTGAAGAGGTACAAGCTCACTCCCTGTAATATCACCATTATCAAAAAACAAATTTAAAGCTTTTTGCACAAAAGCAAAGCACATACACTCATGAGCATGCGGCTGATGGAGAGGGAGTACCTGACCTCATCGAAATATATGGAGGACTGGGGAGGGGTCTCTGTACAGCTGACATAGGTAAATACAGTACTGTACAGTACATAGAGGGACATGGGTAATAGCAGTACTGTACTGTACACAGAGGGAATAGTTTTAGTCTTCTAACATGAAAACCTGTTTTTTACTAATATTTTCCATTCTGACATTTTTTTTTCTTTTTTAAGTTGTAATTTCTACTGGAGGGACCATTTTATAAGCACAATAAGACACTCCAAGGTGTGGTTTATGGCCTGATAAGAACACTTCCCAGATGCCAAAGGTACACGGTGCAAGCACCTCATGCCTCATAATGCACCTTGGGCGTGCTCTTATCAGGACATAGCCCACATCTTGTTGTGTCTTATTGCTTGCATAGTGAATAGTTAAATCCCCATGCAGAAAATGATGAAGAGCAACTACCTTTATGTACCAACCTTACATGTATGTACTGAATTACATATTAACCCTCTTCAAGTGTTGTTCTAAGTGTGCAGATGTTGAACTACATTCCTTGGCCTATTTGTGTAAGCATCATCAGTATTTTTTAGGGTGTGCAAATACATAAATTGTGTATTCGTTGAAGATTCAATGAATATACCCATGGTATTTGGGTATTCACCTGTATTCGGGTATTAGACTATGCTGGTATTCAACCATAATGTAGTATTTTTATTAAAAATGTAGTATACATGAGAAAAAATAGGCAAATAAGAAATTTTCTGCCCAGCATGGCTAGATGGTAATACTAGGCTGTGAAAACACACTATACTGATGCAGAGTCAGACAGCATAATTGTAGTTTAAATGATAAAAACACCAGTTACTTTTGTGCGCTCTCCTGTCAGTGCATATTTATGGCCCTGATTAACATTTCTGTGTAAAAATATATACAGTATATATATTTTCTAATTGCATTTTGGAATTAAAACTCCAGTTTAAAAAGGTGCTCAAAATGTCCATTCAGCTATACTGTCACCTGCCAGCAGACATCTTGTGGGAGCTACTAACTCCCTCAGTTAGGATATGCTGATGTGCCCCCCACTGGTCAATTCACTGATTATCATGGGCACATTAGCATATCACAGGCATTGGAGCAGGTGGATCCCATGTGATGGTTTCCAGCAGCCCTGCTAAATGGAAGTTTTTGAGCACTTTTGTAAATGTAAGTGTTAATGCCAAAATAGCAAAAATACAGTTAGAAAAAATACATTGTTAGTCACACAGAGACACTAATTGGGAACATATACAGGTGTTTTGCTTTAAAATATTAGGCATTTTCTTTACATCTTCTGTTCTGTCTGATAGTTGTACTGAGAAAAATGAAGAAAACATCTGTTCTGGCGACTAGGAGGGACTCACCGAAGCAAAGATTTGCACAGCACAGAGGAAGGAATTAAAAATGAAAGACTATGTTAGTTTTGGAGACAGGAAAGAAAAGCTGAATTGCACAATGAGCAAATATTCAGATTTTCATACTTTTTTAATTTAAATTTGTTTTAATTTTTATATTTATGTTAATTGTTTATATTTTTGTATGAAGACAGTAAAAAGTGGGCACTCATCCGCTAAGAAAATAATGAATGCTGCTCTGCAGGGTTACATCCAAGCTATCAGTACTCACAACCATGACGTGCTTGTAATGCTTGATGCATTTTGGAAATAATTCCTTTTTCAAAGGATTCGTTGAGATTTATTTATTACTTTTAGATTGATATTTTAATTTTTTTATATTATTTTGCTTGCTGTCCAGCCTGAGAGTTAATGGCATAATAAGTACATTTTGCAACCCAATGTTTGGATATACCATTATAAGAGAAGTTACACTGCAAAAAAATAAAATAAATAATCATAATAATAAATAAGAGAAAATATTTTTAGTAATTTACCAATTTTCCAAGAGCATTGCTGTTTTAACAACAGCAATGGTCATAAAGCCATAAGATCATTCAGAACTCTAAGCTGCAAGGGCAGCACCACATCCTACATATGTTATTACAGAATCTTTGACAGTAAAATCAAGAGCAGAGATCAGAAAGCCATGAGGTCAATTCAGCATTCAGTATTCAAAGCTGGCAGGCAGTGACAGAACATTGTCATTCTGACTAGTGCACCATCTCCCTTGTCATTTAAAAGAATAAATCAGATGCATTCTGAGCTTAATAAAAAAGAAGCTGCTGCACATTTCATGCTCCAAACAGGAGCAATGTTGCTGAAAAATATCTCATAAAGTGCTGATGAGGTATTCTGAGGGTACGGTTCGGGGGGGGGGGACACAAGATATTACATGCTATCTGGAACAGAGCAGGGCATGATTGTTTTTCGGTGTTGCTGTATTCAAGAGGGTCGACATTAAAGTCCACAGTTGACTCATCCAAATAATTAGTGAGCATCTTCTCAGCAGAATGAGATGGGTCTCAAACTACCTCTTAGGTCATCTTCAGCAGGTAAAAGCAGAAGGGGAATTCTCACCTCTGAAATCCTTGCTCAGGTGTGTCCAACAAGGCTCCATATTGGGACCACTGCTCTTCGCACTCTACATTACTAGTATCGACTAGGGATTAAAATCCACAAATATTCATCTTTTCACAGATGTTACAGTCCTTTACATTAGTAGACCCACCCCTGAAGCAGCCTGCTCTGACTTTCAGCTGGAGTTCAAGCAGCTCCAATTCAATCTACTGAACAGTAAGCTTCTTTTGAACGCTAAAAAAACAAAGGCAATGTTTCTCTCTCTCTCCTAATCTATACCCCTAATCCTACTACCTTTGGATTCGTACCAAAGCTTAATACTCTCCTAGGTGAATCATTAGACTTAATACCCAATTTTAAGTATCTGGGGGTCTGGATTGACCATAATCTCTCCTTCCTTCTTCATATTGAGGAAATAATAAAAAAGCTTAAGCAGAGACTTGGCCTATGTTATAGGATCAAACACCTGCTGACTCAGAATGCTAAAAAATGGCTGGTCCAATCCACCTTCCTATCGATTGTGGACTATGGTGACCTTCTTTATGGCCAAGCTCCTGCATCTGCATTAGCCAAACTTGATGTGCTGCACCATAGAGCCATAAGATTTATCTCTGGTGCACCATATTCTATGCATCACTGCTCTCTCTACACCTTAGTTGGCTGGTCATCTCTCACTTTCGGAATGAAAAGAAATGCTGCCTTCTAGATTTATAGAGTAATCACAAAGAAGTTGTCTATGTACATAGCTGATTGTCTACCCCTAAGTACAATAAGCAAGTATGCATTAAGAAACTCCACTTATATCACCTTATCCATACTTAAGGTCAAATCAAGATTTGGTAGGTTCTTTATAAGTTTCTCTCTACACCAACTGTGGAATAACTTGCAAAAAACTCTTAAGGTGACCCACCCTATCTCCCTGGCCTAATTCAAGACACTTTATTCACAATCTATCAAGGAGGCATGTAAATGCTTCCCCTGATTGTGGCCTGGTATTACCTGTCTGCAGTTGCCTCCCTTGGTGCACTTGACACCATCCTCGCTAAGTAAAGTTGGTACCTCCCATCACTTTGTATTTCCTCCTTCCTCCCTCCTGTCTCCGCTGCATCCTGCTCTTTCCTCCTCCCTCCTACTATGCATAATGTTCCCACTTCTTCTTCCCTCCCTATATGTGAGGTGCTCAATGGGTATCCTAGTATTTATTTAAATGTTGCTTCAAGGTTAGTCTTACAGTACTGCTTGCAGGTATTTGTATATATTGTAAACTACAAGTTACTTGTACACATTGTTTTATAGACTTTTTTTTACCTCCTTAGACTATTGTTCTCCAAATGTCTCTATTGTATAAGTCTCACATCATTATGTATTCATCCTGTGTACCCATAGTCTGCATTATGTATATTGTTTTCTTATTGTACCTTATACAGTACTTATCTTAACTTCCCAGGTCGATCTTGAAAATGAGTTCACTCAATGGTGTTTTTGCCTGGTAAAATAAAGATTGATTGATTTATTGATTGATTGATTGTAATAAAGAGCCCACCATACAAACTGTTGTGTTAAGAGTTGAGCATTTCTGTGTGTTCACTTGGAAGGACTGCAGCACTAAGGAAAGCAGATATCCAGTGGGATGGGGTATTGCTACAGCCAAGGCCAGAGGAAGAGGAGGAGGAGGAGTCAAGAGAGGTTATGCCACCATTTGCAACTGGTGTAGGTGAACGCTGGTGTGCTGTGAGTGAGAGGTATGCATGCAGTGAGATTGTACTGGTCCATACATCAATTGTACAGTGGAAAACCCCGCCCACAGCCTGGTTCAGCAATTTCTCCACCTGACTAAAGCATGATATGACTGTACAAGAAAAAGTAGTTTTCATTGGTATGAACATACAAAGAAGCCAGCAGAAGAAGGCTATCTGGTCTATCCAGTCTGTTTGTATTGCAGGGGCCACAGCTTGAGCTACTGTCCTTCCCCCCCTCCCCACTCCTCCCATCCTCCCTACCCATGATCCTCACCTTCCCCATGCCTATCCCAGCCTCTCTTAAAGCTGCCCACTGTCTTCAGTGAGATGACCTTTCTGGCAGTGCATTCCAAGTATCCACCACCCACTCTGCGAAGAAGTGCTTCCTGACCTCCCTCCTAAACCTCCCACCCTCCAGCTTAAGATTGTGCTCCCTCATGTTATGGTTGCCACTCAGCTTAAAGAGACTCTCCTTATCAACCTTATTTATCCCTTTCAAGTACCTGAAGGTCCCATTCATGTCTCCCCTCTCTGTTCTGTCTTCCAGGGAGTACATGTTCAGTGCCCTCAACCTTTCCTCATATGCCTTAATGTGACATCAAGGTTGTATGTGGCATCAAGGTTGAAAGAAATGTAGATGTCTACAGAATCTGGTGTCTTCAACAATAGAATAAGGTTGCAAATCCAGTGCAATCATCTCTCCTGTGATCCATGTGATCTGAACAGCTATGGGGTGAGTTGGCAAGAACTCTGTGCTGCCAGAAATGCTTCCTTTATTGTGAGAGTGGGCTTTTGAAATAGCAGAGCCTTGCTTCTAGGCCTAGCTCCAGAGTGGACAAATGCAAGTGATTTAGGCTGTGGGAGAGGGGCACCACAAATGTCACATCTGCTGTCTCTCTATCTGAACCGATTTTTGAGGGACATGGTGTTGTGCCTCTCAGAGTACTTTGGCAAGGTCTGGAAATGAGATTTTTCTATTGTTCAGTCACTTGCTAACTGCCTCTAACACCATAAACACCAGCAGCTCCATCAACAGAATCAGAAAATGGTTTTGTGTTTTTGAAATGTTGCATGTAGTTGTGTGAAGAGGCAACTCCAGCAGGGGTTTATCCAAGTTAGACACCTCAGGGTGCTTTTTCAGAAGGTGATTCCAAAGATACGCTTTGCTCAGTTTATCAACATTTTTACCACTGCTGAGACTCTGCACACAGTGTGAATGCACAGCTCTCTTCTTATCAACCTACTGCAGAGTAAAATATGTCCAGATATCACTGGACATTGATCTTGTACCTTAGGTCAGCCTTCTTATAAGCTGCTTGCACCCACAACCACCAGATTCAGTTTGGAGTGGTGCAGAAGATTGCTGGAAGCTGACACCACATACAGTATCAGCACCACTAAGACAACCAAAAGTTAGGATGGACTGCTTAGTTTTTTAGCAGAAGGTTGACATCAAGAATGAGGAGACACAGTGGCAGATATTTTGCATCTGCCTTCAGCAGCTGATTTTTTTGATCACTTTTGACCTAAGAGCTTCTTTCTAGAATGAGGTAAGGATTCAGTTGCAGCATCTTCAGACTCACTGAGGTCATTGCTCTCAGATAATGTGTCATGGAACACATCTTCTAGCCATTATAAATCTTCTGGAATAGAAGCATATTCTTACCCAGAAAACATTGCCTCATTGTCCTCATCATGCTCAGAAGAACTGTTTGGATTTAACCACTGAGGCTGTGGTTGAATACTTCCGTCATGAACTATGGTCATGGTGGTACTGGTGGATTTGGGGGTGGTTGTAATGGTGTCAGCAGCAGTAGTAGTAGTGGAGGTGGTGGTGATTGTGGTAGTAGCAGTATCAAAAGTAATGTTGATGGTGGCACTTGCAACAGCAGTGAAGGTGGTGGTGACGGTGGCAGCTGATGTGGCAACACCGTCAGTCATTAAAGAGGCTGAGATTTACCGTGGAACAGTGGTGGGGGCAGTGTTACTAGCAGTGCTACCATTGCCTGAAGTAGCAACTGGTCTGGCTGGAGTAAAGGAGACAACAGGATGGCAAATATGAGTCTAACTTTGACACCTGTCAGGATAATTTTTGGATGGGCTGGTTCACAGATGTTTTTTGAGGGTACTTGAGTGCTTGTATGACATGTTCACTCTTCAGTTAAATTGCCAAAAAAGTGGAATAATATTTTTTTAATATTGTAATTTGTTTGTAACTTTTGACTGTTTTAACAACTGTCAGAAACTCAGACAGTTAATACTGGGCAGGAGGCACTTGAGCAACAAGTGTGCCCTTGGCTCTTGCCTAAACTGGGGCACAGACAGAGTCTGTGGAGAGACAAAAGGATCTATGTTATTTATTATATAGCTATTTAAAAAAAAATAACCTCTCAGCTAAGTACTACATGACCAGGCCTGAAAACAACAAGCATAAGCCTGAAGACACAAGTTCCACAAAGCAAAGAAGGTAGGGTTCCTCTCCCCTTGCTTTCAATACACTGGTGGGAGGCAGGCAGCAAATGCAGAAACATTTTTTAAGGTTATTGTTTGTAACTTTTTACTGTTTTAACAACAGTCAGAAACTCAGAGAGCTAATAGTTGGTAGAGGGCACTTGGGTGGCAAGGGTGCCCCCCCCTCTCAGTTCATGCTTGCCCTGGGGCACAGACAAAGTCTGTGGTGAGACAAAAGGACTTACACTATTTTTTATATAGGTGTTTTAAGAATAACTGCTCAGCTAAGCAGTACAGGACCAGGTACAGGAACAAGAAGCATAACCAGAAGCCACAACATCTGCAAAGCAAAGAAGGCAGTGCTCCTTCCCCCTTGCTTTCAATACACTGGTGGCAAGCAGGCAGCAAATGCCTAAGTGCAGTACCAAAACAAAGACTGCACCACCATAGGACAAAAAAAATATTGTAGATTGTATGTTTGTAACTTTTTAGTATTTTAATAACTATCAGAAACTCAGACAGATGATACTAGGGAGTGTGCACTTGGGCAGCAAGGGTCCCTCCTGGTTCCTGCCTGTCCTGGGGCACAAACAAAGTCTGTGGTAATGTAACCTCCCTGTTACCCGGGGTTACTAGAATCGCACTTATAACTAGTGGCAGGCAGGGAAAGGCAGCTTGTGAGACACCAGTTAAATGGGTTTCACACTGTCTCACTCTGTCCTCAGTCTCAGCTGAGCTGGAGGGATGACATCACCATAGAATTCTCACAGCAGCATAAACCACGTTGGAATGCTCGCAGCAAGGTGTTAGCTGTAGACCATTGGGGAATTCAAGTCAGTCTAGAGGGAGACTCAAGAAATGAAGAGGTGTGCTGCAGTTGGTATCCCCTCAGAGCCTAGTTCTGCTTAAGAGCTACACCAGAAAGTGGGTTGTGTGTTCTCACCCTAGAGAGGAACACAGAAGAGATCAGAAGGAAGTGGTAGAGACCGTTCCAAGTGTTGTTCCAGCGCCCCATCCCCGCAGGGATGGGGTGGAAATCCAGCATTTCAGGGACAATCCCCTGGCCCTGCCTGGAAAGGGAAAAGCTTCCTGAAAGAAGAGATTGTACTGAGGTACCAGAGAATGTGTGTTTTCCATTGAAAGAAGCCCTGGGGCACCTGTATACCACAGTGAGTCTGTTCAGAAATAGAGCCTATGTTCGCCAAGACAGAGTTGTGTAAAAGTATTTGCCTACTGTGGGGTCAGGAGAAGACTAGCCAAGTACAGTGCTTTTAAATATGTGTATGGCTTGGAAGCATCTGAAACAGTGGGGGTCTAAAGAATGGACATAGCCACTAACAGAACTTTTTAAGTCAGGACACCGCCTAAATACAGTGTAGAATTTTAAATGTTACAAACATTTCGAGACAACATCTACAACTAGTAGTTTTGAAGAAAGGTGTTGTTCCAAATGAATGGCTGGGTATAGATTTGGGAGGAAGAGGTGGGAGACCCCCATCTGGAGTAACCAGGTTTACCTCTATGTATTCACTTTGGGCACCTATAGCTTTCTCCCAGGCACTTGGCCAGTGTCTGCAGAAAGTACCCAGATGCGGGATTAAGGATGATATTCCCTTTAGAGCTAGAAAGTGCTCATGGGTGGTTTAGGGAGCCACCATAAAACTCCATGCCGTATGGAAAAGTGTCCAAGTGAGCCAGGGTGCCATGTCAAGGTATCAAAGTAGAAGAGTACCAGTTCAGGCTGTGAGAGCCCAGAGTTGTTCAGAACCTAGGGATTTTCATGTATTGAAGAAGATGTGCTCGGACCTCTGTAAATCTGCATTGCCAGTGAGTGTAGCCCTGGGGAGGGGGGGGGGTCATCTTTGCTTTGTTATTCCTGTGTTGATGTGAATAAAAGTCACACTCTAGAATCCCATTCCTGGTTTGGACATTTCAGTTATTGCTTCCTGTGTCCAGAGTTATTTGGGCACCACTGCCAGAGTTACAAACCTAGCCATGATGCTGAGCAAATGTTTTCTCCCCGAACCTAGGCTAGCCAAGTAGTGGTTACAAAAGGGAGGCACCACCACATGGGCTACAGTAAGACAAAAGGAGACTTCCGCTATTGTTTTTTATATAGGTGTTTTAAGAAATACCAGCTCAGCTAAGTACTAAATGTACAGGTCAGGAACAAGCTTAAGCCCAAAGCTGCAAGTTCCACAAAGCTATGAAGGCAGTGCTCCTTCCCCCTTGCTTTCAATACATTTGTTGCAGGGGGCAGCAAATGCCTAAGTGCAGTATCAAAACAAAGACTGCAGCATCCCAGGAGAAAACAAAAAATGTCATTCACAATTTAAATAATTGAACTAGTCAGAAATGAAACTGGAAGCAGCAAGCTTCAGAACATACCACAGTAAACTGAGTGGTGTGCACACACTACCACACTACAGTTTTTACCTTCCTTTCCCTCCACACAGACAGATACAGTACTTAAAATTTATTTACTTTCTGCAAAATAAAAAAAAAATTCTCAGCATGATAAAGGAGAACTAAACTAATGTCACCGGAATAGGCCCTATTCAAGCCAGACAGCAAGCAAGACCTAGCTTAGTAGCCTACAACTGTAGACAGAGCCCTCCCCCTCCTCCTCCTCTCTCTTCCGTAGCCTAAATATTACAACACAATTGGATTTGCTGAAAGAGTACTTTTAGCAATCAATCTATCACTCAAATGGAACACCTCAATCTAAGAAAAATACAGGAGTCCAAGAAAAGTCTGTAAAGACTATTGTTATCCACTTTGCTTCAGAAAACCAAGCACAAAACCCTTTCACAGAGAGAAACAGCTTCTTCTCAGCTTGAGTGCCTCTGTACACTGGCAAGGTCACATGGTAAAGCCCTGGCAAGTTCTCTGAGCAGCCTGGGGACTGGCTAAGTCTAATCAAATATGCGACTGTTGAACACCTCCAATACACCCCAGTATTTGGGTTTTGGGGTATTTGTCAAATACGCCCAGTATTCTAGGAAATCTATGGGTGGTTCAAATTCAACACACACACCTGTAGCATTTTAACTATGCACTAATTAACATGTTCAATAAAATCTGTTGTAAGAAAAATGATCTAGAAAGCCTGAGCCTAGGTCACCAGTGCAGGGTATGTGAAGGGTTAATGATCATCTTGTCAGCCAGGATATTTTTCTGTGGTCTGTGGTCCTTGGAGGAGTGGTATGCAATGTCAGCAATGACACTGATATGCATGGTCTCATGCTGAGCACATCAATTGCTGCCACTCCACCTTACTCTGTGCTGCAGTCTAAGTATCCTACTCCAAGCCACTGCTAGAGGCCAGGCTAGCTGTAGAATCCACAACACCCTCCCCCCACTTTGGAGAAGAAGAACACTCGACTGGATGCTTGATTCTCCTTCCTCATTCAAGCCAGCTCCCAAACTTGGGTCACCGACATTATCACAAGTGGTAATGATACCTTCTGCACCAGCAGGTAAGCATAATTGAGCCTATGTAAACATTATTATAGTACAAAAAATAGAACTGAAAAATAACCCTGAATGATATAAAAGGGAACAGTGGGTAAAAATTAAGTAGGCTACTGTGTGAGGCCTGTGAGTTTGTTAGGTCCCTGAGTCAATGATTCTTAGTGGGGTTGGGTGTTCTTGATTAGAGATGGGTGAAGTGGCCTAATTTGCTCTGAGGGGTGATTCGCGGAGTAAAGGCGAATTTGCAGAGTGCTCAACAATGTGACGCGGAGTACTTTGCGTTATAATGGGGGTTACTCTGCCTTCCCAAACTGCTACTCCACCAAATTTTAATGCGAAGTACATTGAGAACAATGTACTTCTCCTCACTTTGCCTTGTTTTTAAGCTCCCCCGAACTCTCAACCCATTAGATGTGTGAAGAAGCAGAGGTATAGGAGAATGGGGTGAGAGTTAGGACCGACAACCCCAACATGCACCCCAATGCCAGTTGGGGGTGTGGGCAGGGGGTCCAAGGAGGGCTTTCAACCCTAACACCTAATTTCCTTGCTTTTGTTGTTGTGGAACAACCCTAACTAATGCATTAAATGGAGATTTTTGCCTCTAATTTCCCTTCTTTTTGAGAAGGATAATGAGAAATAGTGAATGTAATGTGGCAGCAGGATGTCTTGTCACATAGTAACATGGTGCCCGCAAACGCAAATGGTAATGCTCATGGTGATGCAAAGCAAAACAGAAAGATAAACAGTACTATAGACAAAAATGGTTAAAATAATGCAAACACAAGTGCAAATGAAAACGTGAAGGGTAATGCACATGGTGCTGTACACGGGAATAGTAGTGAAACGGTTACGGAACCACAAGCAGAAGAGGTAAGGGTAACAGTAATGTAAGCACATAGGCTGGTTTTCCTCAAAAGCTGCATAGAGAAAAACAGTGAGTACAAAGAATGTATGCATAATAATGGGTCTCGGAGCAGAAAATGAGGAGTTGGAATACTAAATTGCTTATATCTCAGGAACTGTACGACATAGAAAAAAAAATTTAAAGTCATATGATTTATGACTTTCCTGGCTAGTTCTGTTGCGGGGGCTAAGCATTTTTTTGATGAAAAGCCCGTATCTCGCACCATTTCCGAGATATGGGCCCTGAAAAGTGCGGCGAACGCCGTAATGTTATCCTACGGGAAAAAAAGAGAAGTTCAGAGTGCCATAACTTTGGATCCCTGTAATATTTTTCCACTAAACCACTAAAAGGCACATCTGTGGGATGCTGGCTTTCTTCTTTCCAAATTTCAGCCCAAATAACCAAGCCGTTATTTTGCAGCAGGGTGGCAAAGGATTCCTGTAATTAGGCAGATGCCGTAATGTTATCCTATGGGAAAAAGTGTCAAAGTTGGAGTGCCGTAACTTTGCCGCCCTGTAATATTTTTTCACAGAAACACTGAAAGCCACATCTGTGATGTGTTGGCTGCGTTCCTTCCAAATTTCAGCCCAAAAGACCAAACCTTCTTTTGCAGCAGGGGGACAAAGAATTGCTGTCATTTTCCCACAGCCTGGAAAAGTACTGTCGAACTTTGTGAAAGCTTTCGCAAATTCATTCGACAGTGTCGCAAGTGTGAAAGTACTTTGTGAAAGTACTTTTTCCAGAAATTTGAAAAACCATATCTCTGGGGTGTTTTACCCCACAATAAAGACATGCCTAGCATCCTCAGGGTCTGACTAGGTGAATACAAAAATAATTAGGTTGCTAGAGGGTCCCAAATTTAAATGCCAAGCATTTTTTTGATGACCAACTGAAAAGAAAAAGGTGGATTTGTGACAGTAAAAGGGCCATCTGCGAAAGTAAAAACTGCATTTGCGACACTGTTGAACTTTCTGTTAACTTTTCCCATTGACTTATAATGGGAAATTGTTTTTTGAATAACTTTCGAACCGTTTAATATTTTTTCACAAAATCTTCAAAAGGCACATCAGAGACCCCGGCCGCACGTTCTCTGAAGATTTCAGACCAGTTGCGCAAAACCGTGTGACCTGTAGAGACAAGCAAAGAATTCCAAAAAAGCTTAAATGCATGTGCAGATCATGCTTAATAACTCTGCAGGCGTATATCCAAACAGTATGAAAGTTGGCAGATCCCAAGATACATGGTGCTTGATCATGTATTCTAAATTTCAGGAAAATCCATTGAATGGTTGCAAAGTTATTAAGGTGCAAAATTGTAGGTTTAACATGTAAATGGCTCCTCAACCCTAACTATGGTAGCACTACTGTGCTACCATAATATATATATATATATATATATATATATATATATATATATATATATATACACACACACACACACATATATATATGCCAACCCTCCTAGAAAATACACACACATATATATATATATATATATCTCAACCCACCAAGGCTACTATTAGTGTACACACAAAGGGCACCCTTCCATCAGGTTCAGGTGATCACATCACATTTGCGGGAATCACAGCACACTTTGGACCAGCAACAGTTCTCTCAGGCCATCATTTCTGACAGAACACTGAATGGATTCATGTTATGTTATCAGTCCTTCACACGGCTTGGCAAGACACTGTGCATCATGACATCATCATCATCACAGAGTATGTAAATTTTCTGGACACAAGACAGATGCATTTTGGGAATGCAGAAACATTCTTGGGACTCTGTGTAACCACTGTGCACATGAGTGACTGCGCAGTAAATTCTGGAGGATTTTGCATGTGGTGTAACTCTTCCATTTCACTTTGTTGGCACTTGGGAATTTTCTGGACACAAGACAGTTGCATTTTGGGGATGCAGAACAATTCTGGGACTCTGTGTGACCACTGCATGCATGAATGACTGCACAATAAATTCTGGGGGACTTTCCATGTGGTGTAAATTCCCATTTCACTTCCTCGGCACTTGGGAATTTTCTGGACATAAGACAGTTGCATTTTGGGGAAGCAGAAAAAATCTGGGGACTCTGTGTGAGCACTGCATGCATGAGTGACTGGTCAATAAATTCTGGGGGACTTTGCATGTGGTGTAATGCTCCCATTTCACTTCATCAGCACTTGGGAATTTTCTGAACACAAGACAGTTGCATTTTAGGGATGCAGAAAAATTCTGGGTACTCTGTGTGACCACTGCATGCATGAGTGACTGCACAATAAATTCTGGGGGACTTTGCAAGTGGTGTAATGCTCCCATTTCACTTCCTCAGCACTTGGGAATTTTCTGGGCACAAGACAATTGCATTTTGGGATGCAGAAAAACGCTGGGGACTTTTTATGACCAGATTGTTGCACTGCTGCTTTAATGTCTGTTTCAAAAAATAAATATTTCTGTAGCCTCAGTAATGTTTACTTTGTGTCAGAACTTGTGAAGTGTTTCACAAAAAGCAGGACTGAGCAGTGCAAGTATATTGTGCTAAACTGCATGTGTGCCATCAGTGTTCTTTCCTGTGTGTGCATACATTGTCCATCTATGTGCACACATATATATGGTGTGACTTGTTGCAGTATGTGAAGAATAAAGATAAGAAAGGATATATGATGTATATTTTATCTGTACCATCAGCACCAGTGGAGTAAGTGATATGATATTTTTTCAGAGGTATCGGGTCACAGTGCACCTCAGTACTCGCAGTGCACACATGACTTTGTGGAGATCATAGCACAAAAACACATGCTCTCCTAAAATTCATGTGTGCAGTATGTGAATAAGGTGCACTCTGGCCTCACACCTCTGAAAAAAATATCGTATTACTTAGTCCGCTGATGATGATGGTGACAATAAAATATGCAAGCAATAATACCTGACAGGGTGGGTGGTATTAGGCAATGCCAGACTGCCCAGTGGTGTAATGAGGCCTGATGCTGCAGGTGGAGGGCCTTATAGCCTCAGGAAGGTCCAGTATTGCCCATACTGCCCACCCTGGAGGATATTATTGCACTTAGAAAATGGGCACTGTAAAACAAAATAAGCTGCATGAAAAAAATGCTTGCAAAAAATTGGTTTAAGATATGTTGTGATATTAAATAGTTCTTCTGCCTATACTGTCCCAGAGCCTCCATATTTAAAGCTTTGTCTTAGTTGTCATTGTTACTTCTGCCCCCCAACACACAGGCACACACACTCATCGAGGTAGAGCAAGTCTACATGAGGTCAGGACCATTTGGTGAATGGGGAAAGTAACCTGTGTTCTTTGTGGGGTTTTTTTTCTGCGACTTCTAGTATTGTGGTGGGAAGACTGCAGTAGAAATGACACTGAAAAGGGAGCAGAATATTGGGAGCTTATCAGGGTCATCGCACAGGACCATCAGGTGAATGGGAAAAGGGTCCTGTGTTCCTTGTAGTTTTTTTTTTGCCAGTCTCTTGTAGCGTTGTGGTGGAAAGACCACAATTGCAGTGAGAATGAAAAGAGAGGAGAGCATCGGGAGCTCACCGATGATCATCGCGCATGACCGTTTTAGGGCTGTGATGGTGGGAAGACTGTGAGTGCACTGTGACACTGAAAGAGGAGGGGAACATCGGGAGCAAGGTGCAACTTTTGTTTATTTTTTTTTAACATGTCAGGCTTGTCAGGAAGGAAAACTGGTTGGTGGGGATCGGGGCATGGTCTCTCTCTCGCAGATGGAGACGTGTTGACAGAGCAGGCAGCCAGAGAAGTGAGCAAGGGACTGTGACCCAATAACAGGATTTGTTTTAGTTTGTGACTGTGGTGAGTGCAGGTCAAAGAATTGTTTTTATGTTAACGGTCGCAAAACACATTGTGAAAATGGGGTTGTGGGGGTTACTAGCCTTGTCCGCTGACTCGCTACGGTGGTTGTCTCATGAGTCGGGGGGTAACTGCCGCTCTCAACATCATGTTGTCGGGTAACAGGGCAGTACCAGGCATGGGACAAGGGGAAATTAAAAAAGGGAAAAAAAGAACTGTAAATTTGTAGTTTATGTGCATTTTGTTAGGGAAGATAGGTGGGGTGCCAATGAAATAGGGAGCATTGGGTGGACAGTTTCTCTCTCTAAGTGAGAGAAAACAAATGGCGGGGATTTGAATTCAATTAGGTGCTTTCAGCCAATGAGAAATCAGGCTGGGCACAAATATACTGCAAAGGGTGAAGGGGCACTGATGCTGGCACTTTTTATTTCCTGGTCGTCTATTGAAAGTTAATATACCCCCCAGCAGGGGTACCAGCCAATCAGAGATCAGGAAATAAAAAGCCCATTTTCTAAATGTTATTCTTATTGCTATTCTTTATACCATAAACACTGCAACAAGTCAGCATATATATATTTGCAAGAAACTGGACTATGTCTGATGTCACACACACACACACACACACACACACACACACACACACACACAGGAAACAACACTGACTGCTCACATGCAGTTTAGCACATCATACTTGCACTGCTCACACCAGCTTTTCCACAACCACTCCACAACAGAAAGTAAACATTACTGAGGCGCTGGATTATAATAACAGGGCAATAAGGCTCCATTATGTGTAAAGGAAATGTGTGGCGGCGACACACCATGCTCTTCAATACTTTTGTATTGAGGCGCATGGTGCATGACCTTTGCACTGTTACACATAATGGAGCCCCCATAGCATCTGCAATACTTCTGGATCACTGGCTTTTCTTTATTAAAATAAAGTATGTTGCAGTGCAAGAAAAATGCTGCAGCATGTTTAAAAGCCTTAACTGGAGGGTAAGCCTTGCAGGGGGTGGGACCTCCTGTTGCTGACTGCTTCCCTTTAAACTAATACTGTGGCTTTCCCTCTGTCTGTTATTAAACATAAACAAAAGACAAAACACTACAGCAGTGGGGGATGTGTGCTGAGAAAGAAAAAAGCTAATGGGGGATCCCCTGATGTTCCAGCAGCAGATGGATTATTGACACAATCTGTAACTGGTGTTGCTTGATCTGCTCCACCTGCTGTTGGACAGCACCCACCCTCTCATTATTTTCTTCCACCGCAGCCTACAAAAATGCTATGTCTGACTGAGTTGCAGGCATTGTGGGGTCCACTGGTGCAGGGGGGAACCAGGTAGTGGTGGTGTTGAGGGTGGCACTGGTGGCAGTGGTGGGGATAGAGGTAGAGCAGCTGCTGCTGTGGCCCTCCTCCTGCTGCGGTAATGCACAACAGCAGCACCCTCTGCCACTGCCACAGAAGGGCTAGCAGGTGGAGGCCTGGCCTGTTTGGTGTCAGCCTGCCACTCCAGCTTGTGGTGATTCAGCATATGTGTGCGCTGGCCCCCAGTCCCCAAATGTGTCCCTCAGGGCCACGGTGCACCTGCACACCACAAAGCAGACACATCACAAGGCTGCTGTCTCTCCCTGATACAATTGAAAAACTGGCAAACCGGAGAGCTGCTGGGAGAGACCAGGCACAGGAGGGGCAGATTTAGTGCCAGCAGCATGGTCACACTCCTGGGGCTCCACCTTCTGCTGTGGAGATGGTGCTGCTGGAGCTCCTGTAGCTGCTACTGGTGGTGGTGGTGGTGGCAGTGGAAGACTTGGTGGACATGGCAGTGGCACTGGTGGTGCTGCTGCTTCCAGAGCGGGGAGGCAGGACCAAAAAGTCTGGAGCAATCCAACGACACCTTGCTACCACCCCCATGAGTGCGCACTCCCCTCCGGCCATGGGCCACATACTGTCCCTGGTCCATCACACAAAAAAAACACTCCTTCCCTCTCCAACGCGACAAGTAACTTCACACACACTCACACAACACAGGCACACACACAGTCACAAACACACACACACCCCAACACTTCTAAAACAAAGAAATCGGTCACCAATAAGAACTGACAAAACAGTACAAAAAAAACTAAAGAATTAGCTTTTAAAAATGCTTTTGGGTTTTTGGAATTTGCTCAAGAAAGAAACTTGTTAATGCAAACTCTCCTCTCCTACACAAAATGCTTCCTCTCTCTACCTCTGCAAAGGAGAAAGTGAAAGTATCACTTCCTTCCTGCCTGGCTAAAGCATGTGACTTACAGTACTGTAAGCTATGTTATTTATGGGGGGGGGGCTGCCTAAAGTGCATATATTGTTGTCATTCTACCTTACTTAGCGTTAAGGCGGAATAGCAACATGAGGTCATAATAACAAAGCGAAGTGAGCACTTTCCAATAGCCACTTCATGTAGCATTATGATAACGTGAAGTGGCCACTTCACGTTCACTTTGCAGGCTGAATTTAATTTTGCTACATCTCTAGTCTTGATCCTTCTAATTGTCTCCTCATGACTCATAAGTCACATTATATGACCACCATGTTGTGGTCTGTTCTTCCACAATTTACATTTTTATATAAGGTTTCATACTCATTGTATCACAAAGTGCTTTACAAGAATAAGAGACTGGTGGTGAAGTGACTGTAAATGTGTAGAAACACCTATTTCACACATAAGCATTCACACAGCCTTGGTCAATTACCTGAGTCAGTTGTATGGGACAGGGACTGCTGGGTATGGGACAGGGAATGCTGGGCAGGACACTTGGGAAAATCTCCCTACTCTTCGACAAGTGCCTTGGGTTCTTCTACTTCCAGGTGGAGGCTAGCCAGGACAGCACCAGCGATGGATAAAAGGGAACATGGTTTAAGGTTTCATCTAAAGGACTGCACTGAATCCAAAAGTGCAGTGCCCCCTAGTATTGCACTTGGGTGCCATTGTTAATTGTAGGAACCTTCCTGGTGTGGGACTAAACTTCATGACCTGACCCCAAGGTGGAAGTGATACCACTTGAGCCATGCTGACATTTGCTTACAGTACACATTATTGTCATCATACTTTGTGCTACAGTATATCCTAATGCTGCCTTCATTGTTGTGTCATCTGTCATTCAGAAAACATGAAGAAAAATCTCACTTCTTGCTTCCCTCTCATGCCTGGAGAGCTATGGCACATCAACTGACCATCACATGGTTATCTAATTATTGCTATGCACATTACTGTACTCATAGTTCAGTGCTGGTGCTTAGTAAGTAAGTAAGTAAAATTTTATTTATATTAAGCACCCTTCCCAAGCTCAGGGCGCTTTTACAATAAATCAAATCAGTAAAATCACATTTTAAAACAATAAATCATACAATCATAAACTACACTTAATTATTATGTACCAGCAAATGCTCGGGCAAAAAGGAAAGTTTTTAGTTATTTTTTAAAACTTTCAATGGTTAGGCATTCTCGTATCTGACGAGGTAGAGAATTCCACAGGGTTGGTGCCATATAGGCAAAAGATCTACCTCCAGACATCTTTAGACGTACCCTGGGAATCTCTAGCAATCTCTCATCAGAGGAGCGAAGAGAACGGGCAGGACAGTAAGGCACCAAGAGCTGTTTCAGGTAGTGAGGTCCCAAATCATGTAGGGCCTTAAAGGTCAATAATGCGACCTTGAAGGTGATCCGCCACTGTATTGGCAGCCAGTGCAGATCACGCAGCACAGGTGTCATATGGCTAGATTGTGAAACTCCCATCAACAACCTGGCCGTCATGTTCTGCACAAGCTGCAAGCGGCAGATATCCACCCCTGGCAGCCCTAGATAGAGGGCATTGCAGTAATCAAAATGGTTGGTGAAAAAGGCATGGACCAAGATGGGAAGATCTTCCCATGGAACTAAGTGTTTCACCCGGGCAATGTTCCTCAGATAAAAAAAGGCAGATTCGACTACAGCCGACACCTGCGTCTTCATAGTCAGACTTTCGTCAAAAATCACGCCAAGGTTATGTACTTGGCCAGAGGCAAGAAGCAGGGCCACCCCAAGATAAAAACCCGAGGGTTTCCCAGTCCAAGCCCCTGTTTTTCTCCCTCCAGGGTCCACAACCAACACCTCAGTTTTCCCTGAATTCAACCTAAGCCAACTAGCACTCATCCAATCCTGAATCTCCAGGAGGCAGTTGTTAAACATCGGGATGGAATCTGACTCCTGATCAGGCATAAAAGACAGGTAGAGCTGAGAATCATCAGCATAACAATGAAAACTCAGCCCATACTGTCTTATAATGTCCCCCAATAGAAGCATATACACCGCGAATAACATAGGGGACAGCACCAACCCCTGTGGTACCCTGCAGGGCAGCCAATGAGGGACTGAGGGGTAAATTCCAGACACCACTCTCTGAGATCTGCCCTCCAAAAAAGATAGAAACCAGCTGCGGACTGCTCCCCTCAGACCACAGAAAAACAGCAGGCGGTCGAGCAATACCCCATGATCCACGGTGTCAAATGCTGCTGAGAGATCCAGGAGAACCAAGATGGAATGGGTCCTCTGATCTCTTGCCATCAGGAGATCATTCAATACCCGAACAGAGCCATCTCTGTACTATGCCTTTTCCTGAAGCCAGATTGGAGAGGGTCATCGATATTGTGATTGGACAAATGATCCTCCAGTTGCAGAGCTACCACCTTCTCAATAACCTTCCCTTCAAAAGGAAGGTTAGAGACTGGTCTATAATTTGCTGGGCAGTTGGGGTCAAGACAGGGCTTTTTCAACAGGGGATATACTACCGCCTCCTTTAAAGGATCCAGAAAGATCCCTCTCTCTAATGACACCACCACTATTCAAGCCAGGACTGGGCTGATAAGATCTACACACCCCACCACCAGGTGAGTAGGGCCTGGTTCCAACTTACAGTAGGTAGGTCGCAGAGTCTGGATAATCCTCACTATATCTATTACAGCTGGTAGTCTAAAGGTGGACCAGTACAACTGGGTGTTAGTACCACCCAACTGATCAGTGCAATGTCCAATAGAAGGACACTGGTGGATTTCATCCCTGATAATGGATACCTTGTCAGCAAAGAATTTCGCAAACTCCTCACACTGTACCTGTGATAATGCTCTACCAGTCTGGAGACTGACTGGATTGCACAGTCTGTCCACAGTCCGGAAGAGCTGGGATGGTCTATTCCTTGCTGCAGCAATTTCCCTGGACAGGAACTCTGCCTTCTTATGGGAAATTGCTGATTGGTAGAATTTGTAATGCTCTAACAATTCATGTCTATCTACCTCTAGTTGAGTTTTCCGCCAGTGTACTTCCAATCTTCATCCCTTCCTCTTCCACTCCCGGATCTCCCCATCAAACCAGGGAGCCCCTAAGTGAAGAGTATGGGGATGAACACGAATTGGAGCAATGGCATCCAGGGCCCCAGTCACAACCCTATTATAGGCTAAGACCAAAGGCCCTGGATCCATGCTATCCCTTGGAAAATCTGAGAAATCCAGCTCCGTCATTAGGCCTTGTGAGGTAACCCCTCTTAAGGGATGGAACTGTTCTAACTCCTTGGGGGCAGGCCTATTTCTGGGGGCCGCAAATCTAAACCTCAGGGCGTGATGGTCAGACCATCTCACTGGCTCCATCTCCACATCAGATATCTCCATCCCCAGATGGAACACTAAGTCCAATGTATGCCCCCCCCATGGGTTGCAGAGGTAATTACCCGTGACAGGCCAAATGAGTCCATTAATTGGAGGAGGTTTTGACCAAATGGCAAGAGTTCATCGTCGACCCAGGCATTGAAATCCCCCAGAATTAACGATCTGGAAGATTCCAGTACCATATCAGCAATGAAGTCCTCAACCTCCGTCAGGAACTCCCTCTCATCCCCTGGTGGATGGTAGATAAGAAGGGTCCTGAAGCCTGCACCAGCACCCACTATGCATTCAAAGGAGTTGGTGTCACCAACTGGCACTTCCCTGAGATCCAGATCTTGTCTAAAACAGACCGCACCCCCCCACCCCTCCGGTCCACTCTCGGGCGGTGAATCACCAAGAACCCAGCCGGAATCGCAGAGTCCAACACAGGACCAGCATTTCCATCTAGCCAGGTCTCGGTGATGCAAGCCAAGTTGACTGAGGAAACAAGATCCACAATCACTGCAGTCTTATTCCTAATTGACCTGGCATTGCTTAACACCACCCGAAAGGGATGGAAATTCAAGGGTGATCCCACTTCCTGTCTGACACACTCCAAGTCAGTGCCCTTGGGTATGGGAACCAGGCAAGGAGGACCTCGTTCCAGTACCCATTTCGCCCCAGGGTGTCTCCTAGCCCTCACTTCATCGTATCCGTTCTCTTCCCTCCCATCCCCCCCAAGAGTTCCAGGATGCCCGTATCTTTCTGCATTTTGATCTTATAATGCAGAGTTTTGACATCTAGCATAAACCTCCCCCATAAGTGGGGGTAGTTCAAAGGGATGGAGATCCCGAAGTCTTGAGGGGGAGTACTGCCTAACCATTTTACTTATACCCCAAAACATATTTTAAACCAATTTACTCACCCTCATACAACAAAACCCTTCCACCCACAACTTAAACAACCCTAAAGAGAAGAACAAAAAATAATAAAATAAAAATGAAATAAAATACCCCCCTTAAAATATTAAAACAATTTCATACATAGAAATCAGATTTGCAATCCAAAATTGAAGTCCAATCAGTTGTTCCAACTGTAAATAAAAATAATGAGCCCCCAAACCCTCTCACTGTAAGGCCCTGTCCACACTACACCTCTATAACGTTACAGAGTGCCCAAACCGTTACCGCAATGGTTTCTACGTTTACCTACAGCGTTACAGAAACAAGTTGTAGTAACCGTTGTTGAAACCCATATGAGGTGGTTTCAACAACGGTTATGAAATCAGTCCTGCCTTGCTAACGTTACCGGCGGTAGTGTGGATGGGCGGTAATGGTCACCTGCAGGGTCCGAAGTGCAGCACGAGCTGCATTGTGGGATCGGGTGCAGCTGTAACGGTTGCCCGTCTTCTGAAGTGTGGACCGGCGGTGCCGGTCCCGTAACGGACACCGCCACGGTGTGGATGCACTGCACCGCTCCCTGGCCATAATGGATTGCATCCTTTACAGGGCTGGAGCAGTGTAGTGTGGACAGGGCCTAAGGGAGACTGAATCAGCACGGCATTCTCACTGCCTTCACGGAAATTATAATCAAATGGAGAAAAAAAATAGAGAAATTCAAAGACAAAATGTCACTTCCACTGCAGTGCTCAAAGTCTATGAGGCACTTTCCAGATGTTCAAAGCCTTCAGTAATCAGTAAAACATCCCAAATAATCCAAGTAAGAGAAATAAATCCTCCGGGGGGCACGACTCACTCTGGCCTAAGATCTGCAACACCAGCTCTTTGTGAGCAGTCAGAGACAAACAGGGTTCTTCTGGGAGGCAACGGAGCTCCCACCTCCTGCCTCACCAGTTACCCCTGCCGTTCTTTTTTTCAATTCAAATTTTGTTAAAGTTTCCAATACAGAGAACAAATCACAGTGGAGTAAACCATGAATCCCAAAAAAGAGACACAGAATGCAAGATGATTCGCTCTCCCCCCCACCTGCCCAACCCAACACCCACCCTGAACAACCCAGCGCATTAGTACTCCTTTAGCACGATACCAAAGAATATAACCTGGTAGTACTTAGGCCTGTAGTGCATAAAGAGTCTGCAGTGGGCCCTAGATCCTGTCAAACTTTTCCAGTTTGTTATATAGACTGGCAATAGTCCTCTCTGTTCTGAGGTTCGCCAGCAATTCCTGAAGCCATTCAACATAAGATGGTACCTCCGTATCCTTCCAATGCCCCAACACCACTTTTTTAACAGACTTCGACATCAATGCTATGTGGTACCTCCTGTTCACCACCGAAATGGAGGAGAAATCCCCAAGAAGACATATTTCTGGGGTGAACAATTCTGAGAGCCCTAAAAGAGGATCAGCATGCTGATTAATCATGGACCAAAGTGGGGCAACTTTCAAACAGCTCCAGAAAATATGAAGGAGGTCACCTTCTTGAGACTGGCATCTTGTGCAAAGGGGGGAAGACAACAGACCCAGTCTAGCAAGCCTCTGCGGAGAATAATAAATGTTATGCAAAATTTTGAATTGCGTTAATCTAAGTCTGTCCTGCTTAAGGAACTTATGACAACTTTGCCACAGGACAGACCAGTCCATATCTCTGCCCTGAAAGAGAGGCCCAAAAGGAGATGGGAATGTAATTATCAGGGTAAGCCCAGGTGAACAGAGCACTATACATTTTAGATAAAGCATGAGGCCAACCCGCCAACTCTGTGAGGGTAGCCTGAAAACTGATATTGGGAGCTGGAGGGGGAATCGGACCCATTACCTTAACCAGTAGGTGGCGAAATTGAAAAATCTTGAAGACTGCTGTGTGAGGTAACATAAACTTGTGCATAATGCCAGCAGAAGAGCACCATTGACTATCAGATAACATAAACTCATCTAGACGGCAGTTTCTTATCTGAGGGATCCAACTAGGTGAGAGAAGCTTGTCATCCAGCAAAAAATTAGGGTTGCCTATTACGGGCTGAGATAAATCCTTGAGATTTTTATACCTCAGAAAAGTGCACAATTGAGTATGAACCCTGATTGAAATGGCTATAGGGGAACTACATAGAGATTCTGGTAGGGAACTAACCTTGGTGTATAGCAGGGCAGCTGGGAAGAGGCCATGTTTTCTAATGGTAGCAGACTCGACGGCTAACCAAGTCGGGGTATATGTGGCAGCCACGGAATGTTGATCCACGGTCAGTCATCTGAGGTACTTATTGGCCTGACTGGCCCAGTAATATAGCCCAATATGGGAGAGTCTTAATCCTCCTTTAGCCTTCGGAGCCGCTAACTTGTGGAAAGCCATCCTAGCCTTCTTGTCACCCCATACAAAAGTAGAGATCATGCTATGCACTTTTTTAACCCAGGACAGGGGAGCCATATGTTTAGCATGCTAAGGGGGTAGAATAAGCGAGGAAATACGTTCATTTTGATTAGATTGATTCTGCCCTGAAGAGAAAGGGGAAGTAAAGTCCACCGACGGAGGTCTAGATCTATTTTATGTACCAGTGCATCAATATTAAGTTGTCTGAGCCGTGCCGTGTCCTGAGTGAGAAGGAGCCCCAGATATTTAATATAATCGGACTTCCAGGTGAACCCAAACGCAATAATGTCTTGTTTATATACCCTGTGGTTAAGAGGAAAAAACACAATCTTACCTACGTTGAGTTTATAATTTGAGACCTTGCTGAAGTTGTCTATTAACTTCAGAATAATGGGAATAGATGTGAGTGGATGGGTTACCTGCAGCAGAAGATCATCTGCATAGGCCGCCACTTTAACCACCTGCTCCCTGAGAGAGATACCCAAGATGCCCTGGGCACCAGACAATCTCCTAATAAGAGGCTCTAGGTAAATATTGAAGAGAAGGGGGAATAAGGGACACCCCTGTCTGGTCTCTACATGTAATTTAAAGGGGGTGGAGATAACCCCATTACATGAGAGTCTTGCAGAAGGGAACTTATATAAAGAGCTAACCCAATTCTGGAATTTCGTGGGAAAACCGAAAACTTCCATAGTAGCAAACAAGTAATCCCAGTGGACTCTGTCAAACGCCTTCTCAGCATCCAATGAGATCAAGACCATTGGATACGGAGCATCCTTGGATGCCGAGAAGACGTGAGACAGGGCCCTCAGATGATCAACCGATGATCTCCCTTTCATAAAACCAACCTGATCTGCCCCAATTAAAAAGGGAAGTACTGCTTCCAAATGGTCGGCTAATAATCTTGCCAAGATTTTAATATCATGGTTAAGAAGGGAGATCGGCCTGTAACTTGAGACCAGATCAGACGGTCTGTCCGGCTTGGGCAACAAAACAATCAACGCCTCAAAAAGGGAGGGATCGGATGCTTGACCAGAGAGAATGGCCTGGGAGAGTGGCAGCAAAATGGGGATCAATTGCTTAGAGAAAACTTTGTAAAAATTGGAGGTAAACCCGTCAGGGCACGGAGATTTGTCGGATGGGAGAGATCTAATTACTCTTTCAATCTCACCCTCAGAGACAGGGGACTCCAAAATTTTCTGCTGGGATTGTAAGAGAGTTGGCAGTTGTAAATCACTCAGATATTCAAAAAGTCCATCCTTAGATGGGGAGTTAACCATAGGGCCATATAAGCCCTGGAAATAATTTGTGAACTCCTCTGCTATCTCCGAGGGTAAGACCTTAAGGGAATTGTCTTTGGAGGAATGGACTGCGGGAATAAATCTAGCAGATTCCTGTTGCTTAATACGCAGTGGCAACATTTTGCCGGCCTTCTCACCCTGATCAGTATATATCACTTTTGTTTTCAAAATGGCAAATTCAGCTTGCTCCCATAACATTGCTAGGTAGGCTTCTCTCAATTTCGTTAAATCTTGTTTAAATGTCTCAGAAGAGGATGGAGAGAAGACAGTCTCCATGCCCCTAATCTGAGAGAGAAGGTCAGAGATCCGAGATGCCCTCTCTCTTTTCCTTTTCGATGTTAAGTCGATTATAAGCCCCCCTAAATATGCTTTACAGGCACCCCATATCATATCGGGCTTCCCCACAGAGTTAGAATTCGAGGCAGTAAACTGCTCTATTTGGGATATTAGATATTGAACCATCTTTGGGTCCTTCAAAATGTGATTATTCAACTTCCACCTGCCCCCATTATTGGGCAGTGATGCTAGGGTTATTTGGCAGGTGACCACAGAGTGATCCGACAGGGGCCCTGAAACAATACTAGAGCTTATAACCCCTGGTAATAGAGATTGAGAGATGAGGATATAATCAATCCTCGAGGAAGTTGCATGCACTGGAGAAACATAAGTATATTCCCTTGTATTGGGATGTAATACGCGCCATATATCACAAAGACCTACAGAGTCCAACAGGTCCCTAAAAGCTCTTTGTGCTGGGGAGAAACCTTGATGGGATTAACCTGACCTGTCAAGAGCCTGATCAAAAACGAGATTAAAATCACCCCCTATAACCATGGGGATGTCCAAAAATGGAGTTAGAGCTTCTATAATCTGGACAAAAAAGCTGGGGGAGTCTACATTAGGGCCATAGATGACACCCAAGACAATATCCAGGGTATGCAATCTACCTTTTATGAACAGAAATCTGCCAGAAGGATCGGGTATAACTTGGAGAGGTTTGAATGGAACCGACCTATGCAAAAGGATCATAACCCCTCTACTCTGGGCCATGCCCTCCGCTGCGAACAGCTGTCCAATTTGCTGCCATCTCATTTTGTCAGCCTCCCTCTTAAGCAGATGCGTCTCCTGCAAAAGCATAATTTCTGCCTTCAGATGATTTATATGTTTCAAGATTTTATATTGCTTAGTCCTATGCCTTGCCCCTTTAACATTCCAACTGATAAATTGAATACTTCTAGCCATCACTCAAGATGCCAGTCGGAAATCCCCGAAAGCACCACATGTTTTTATGTTTCACCTCAATACTTCTCCAAGCGAAGTATACGCTGGGTTATTCTACCCCGCCCCTACCATCACTGAATCCATCCCCAATCACCCCTCTGAGCCCTCTCCCCAGGCACCCCATAAACCTGGCCCCTCCTCCCGCAGACCCACCCACCTTTGCATGGTAGATGATGATCGCTAACTGAAAAGATCCTCTCCCTCCAACCTCCCTACCCTCGTGAACCAGAAAACAAGAACACTACCCCTTTATAACCAGAACACTCCATAGAGAGTAGTACATCCTCAATTCTTATTAATTGTCATCATCGCTAGCTTGTGAAGGGAAACTGTCTGCACAAACCCTTAAAGAAAATAATCCTTCCTACAGAGTCCCCATGAACCATGCTACTACATGATCCACCGAGGATGACGTGTGTAAAACGCTTGCATCATACGTGAAAACAGTGATCTCAGACACCCTCTTGTGGCACAATCCTCGAATGATGGGGGTAAACAGCTGAGAATAAGTGGGCCATTACTGCCTGTTTTGGCATAGGGGAAAATTAAGGGCTTCTGGGCCGCTGTCCAGACCATATTTCTAGGACCAGAAACAGAGACCATCTCTCTTCATTAGTGGAAATTTGAAGAGAAAGAAAAAAAAAAGGAGATAAGGAGTCCTCCAAAAACAGCACTCAAGAAGGGTTGTTCAGAAGGGGCAGACCATGCCAATATAAGCGTACAATAAACCTGATATCACCATCTGTCTATAGCTGCGGAACATCCACCTGGTATACAGGCTAGCCATATTTATCACCTAATGGCAGCAGGGAACGAAAAAGAGAGGGAAACCTAGAAAAAACCAGACCATGAAGACAGAACCAGAAAGGGACTGCAGCTACAGACAGAATTGCATTGTAAGCACAGAGAAACTTGAGCATTGCCCCCCCCAAACCATGAAATCAGGACATCGCCCTTGAGAAAGTAAATTGCCAGATCTGTCAGAGTAGAATTTAACTTGAGCATAGTAACCCCAGAAGAATACAAAACGAGACTAGACTAGGCCAGAGTCAAAAACATGAGAGTCAGCAAAATTAGACAGTCCTGAAAAAGAGAACCAGATCGGAAGCACGATGTCCATTAATCTGTCAGCACGAGGACCCTTCTTGAGAGCTGCAGGTTGGAATTAAATATCCAGATATACAGTCTGTGACCAATGTAGCCCCGGAGACAAAGTAGAGAAATATAATTTGCATCTGCTGGATTACACCACCACTGAAAAGCTCAGCATGTCACCCCACACCAGGTCGACTCTCATGCAGGCTTAAAAAGGTCAGGAAGTGCTTTCTTGAGCCCTGCGGTTGCCGACTCCACTTCCTCATAGATCTCCCAGGAACCATTCAGGCAAACTTGAAATCTTGCAGGAAAACCCATGCGAAACTTGATTCCAGCGGCAATCAACTTGAGGACAATCTTGTGAAACGTGGCTCGTTTCTGGCGTACAGATAAAGGCAAATCTTGCACCACTCTTAGCTTTTTACCTTCCCATTGCAAATCTTGTACTTCCTTAACCTTATATAGGAAGTGCTGTTGCTCCTGGAAGTTTAGAAAATGAAATATGAATGACCTGGGGGTGGTCTCCAACCGGGGGAGGGGGACGTAGTGCACGATGAGCTCTTTCTATTATGTAGCTTGCACCAAAGGAGGAAGGGCCTACCACCTTCTCCACAAACTTTCTGATAAACTTAATGGGTTCTGAGCCCTCTTCACCTTCAGGCAAACCAATAATTACTGCACTGTTGCGGCGACTGCACCCCTCCAAATCTTCCACCTTGTTCTTCATCTTCACTAGCCTTTGCCTCAGGGCCACTAGCTCCAATTCTGCTTTATCCTGTTTCCTTTCAACGGAGCATATGCAAGCTTCATTATCAGCAATCTTCTTGGAGAGCTCCTCAAGGGTACTGGAGATGCCTTTTATTTCTCCTGTCATATTCTGCATTTCAGCCTTGAAAGGCTGAAACTCTTCTAGAAATCTCGAGAGGGTAAGAGGATCAGTATCAGGGCTCTCAGTAGTAGCAGGCAGTGAGGATTGCAGGGAGAAGGCCCTGGCTTTCTTAGAGACCTTCTCGAGTGTAGCGGGAGGTGTGTGTTTAGAAGCAGTTTTAACGATAATTAATGGGGCGGTAGGTCAGAGCAAGCAGTGAGACATCCTACCCAGCACACCGCATCATGTGACCTTCACCCCCGCCGTTCTTAGTGGAGAGCTTAGTACAGTGTAAGTGTGTGGCAGGGTGGCATTTTCAATTTGGTCCTCTAACCTCTGCTGTTTTGATTGTTTCTGACTGCTGCTGCATGATACATCACCCACTTGCGTGCTTTGGTGTCCTGCTACTTCTTGAGTTCATCACTGTTGGTGCATTGCAACTGTCAGCTGCATCTAATTACCTGTCTAAGTGGGCAGAACACCTGTACTGAAAAGGACACCTAACCCTGTTCAGCAGTGCTGAGCAAAGTAATCAGTAGAGTGCGTGTCAATGTTTGGGATGGTAGTTGCCCCCTTGAATCCTCTAAACTCTATTGTTTTAACAATATCTGACCTCTGCTACACAATATTATACTTGCCGGCATGTTATTAAGTCCTGCTGCTCCTCGAGTCCAGAGCTGCATCCAAGCATCTGTCAAAAAAAAAAGAGAAGCGTATGGTTTGCTCAAAAGAATATTTAACCTATGGAATACTTTACCAGCTTCAGTCGTAGAATGTAAAACCATCGACACCTTTAAACATAACTTGGACCAATTTATGGGTGACTCCAAATTTGATTTCATATAGTCTAATTCCACCTTCGGGTGTCAAGCTCAAAAATAGGCTTCGGCCTCCCGAGCTTGTACTAAACTATGAAACTATAGTGAATGGTAGACTTGCACTGAAAAGTGCATCTGACCTTGGTTCACATCATTCAGTTGTGGTGCTTAGTACAGTACAAGTCAGTGTGTGTTCACTGAAGAAGTTGGAGCCAGAACAAAAACTCTGACTTAATTTCCAGTTACTGTACTCGTTACCTTCTGCATAGTATGAAATATTTTCAAATGGATATGGGTATCTTGTTTTTCATACTCTGTTCTGCTTTGCTTTTAATAGGACTAAGTCAGTCAGTAGAAGACAGTACATTAAAATTATTTTTTTTGTGTGTTACTCTGAACTTGACTGTGGTCAGTCTACTGTTACTTCTATTAACATAAATAGAACAATTTGGTACATTTTGTCTGTATTAAGATGGCCACCAGGCTAAGTGGGCCATTTCAGAGCTACATGAAGAACTCTGTGTAGAGCTGTTTTTAATAGAAAACACCACTGCTGGGGCTTTATAGAGATTGCTAAATTGCTAAAACACCTCTGGTTAGTTAAGTTTAGTGGTACAATTTTTAGTGTAGGTAGGAAAGTAAGTAAGGTGGAGGTAGGAGTGTGTGCTTTTGTTTTCAGTTAGGTGCAAGTGGTACCGGCATAGACCTTTCCCCCTACATACTGTACCTCAGCTGCATTTGTTTCTGTGTGTGTCTCGGGTAGCACAGTAAATCTCAGTGAAGTGAAAGTGCTTTCAGTTTGCCTTTTCAGCATGGATTCTGTTCTGCTTAGTGGCACAGTGGTATTGAGAGCAAGCATACAGTGGAATCACAGTGCTATTCAGAAGAAGGAGGGATTTTGAGTCTCGGCTCCATGACCGGAGAGAGTGGAGAAGGAGGGGAATACAGCCTTTACTACACTGATCTGCAGTGTGGTATGCTGTGGGAGTTTGGGAATTTTTGAACTTGAACACCTGCCTGAGATGTCTCGAGCCTGCTATCAATATTAGGGATTAAAGGAGAAAGTGGTTTTGCTGGGGATTTGGCAGTGTAGCTGGGGGTGGCTTGTGTGAGAAGCCTGCCTACTGTGTGAAGCACAGGAGTATCAGGAGAAAGAGCTGCCATGTACTGAGGTTTCTATGGGTTGAAACTGCAAGGACCAGAATGGAGAAAGGCAAGGAGTGTTATCTTTGATTTTTTCCTGTTTGCTTGGCTGTTTTTACCATCTGAACTCTGAGGATTACAATCTTTCACCCCATTTCCCCTACCAGTGTACTGGTTTCATCAGTGAGCCTTGGTTCCTCTCAGTGTTAGTGAGTGGAATGAGGGGGATTTGTCAAATGGCTGCTTAGCTCTGCTGGGTGACAGCCAGAGTGGTAACTCTATCATCCATTTATTTCTTGGAAATACTTTTGAAAGACAGTGCTGTCTTGCTCTGGAGACTGCTTTTCATTTGGACTTTGCAAAGTGCTGAAGACCTGTTACTGTCCAGACTATAAATCTGAGAAGGGTCTATCAGACACCTACTTGTGTTTATTATTCTCTGTTTAATATTTATTTGTTTGGGGTGGGGGTGATTATGAATTGGTGTGCTAAGTGTCTTGATATTGATGTTGGGTGAAGGTTAGGTTAATTGTATGTATTACTTTGTACGGCTGTTTACTTGATCACGTGGTTAGGATTAAGTAGTGTGTAAGCAATGAGTGTGGTTTGTGGGGATCTACGGTAATTAGTCAGCCTTTGAACAGTAGTGACTGAGATGTGTAGAGCAGCAGGACCCTAGGCTAAGTTACTCCCCATCCCTTCTAAATGACATGTGCCCCTTTCATGAATCCTCCTTTAAATGTAGCTTATCAGCAGTGCAGGGAGGTGGGAACTGAGAGGAGGCATGGGAGTGGGGTGTGGACAATCGTAGGGATGACAGGTGGGTTCTTTTAAGACTGTGAGACCTAAGAGGCACATTTAGTTGGACTAGGAACTTGAGATAGGCCAGATGTCTTGAGTTTCCATAGCCAGGGATCCTACCAGACTGAATGGGCAGGTACTTGAGGGGCCTCCCACATCTACCCATCCTCTTTGAGTGGTGCTGTGTAAAGCCAGATTGATGAACAACAAGAACGCTATTTTAGTAGACTTTATTTATGGTTCTTCAGTAGATATTTCTTACATCACAGAGACCTGGCTGGGTGATGACACTGGCCCAGTATTGGAATTAGTTGTCCCAGCTGGGTTCACTGCTGTGCATTGACTGAGGAGGGATCATGAGAGGGGGTGGTCATCTATTTTAGATTTAAATTGAATCAGGTGGTGCACTCAGTTGTGGGTACTTTATCACTTGAATGCATGGCTGTGTGTAGGGGTCCAGGTGCAGGCTGCAGAATTCTTCTTGTGTACTGGCCTCCAGGGTTTAAGGGAGAGTATTGGAATCACTCAGGTGGCTTAGTCAGGGAGATTATGATGCTTGGGTTGATGAAAAAACGTGCTCATTTTGGGCAAAATTTTCTCCAAGTTATGGAATCTCTGAGCCTCACACAAAGTGTTACTGTACTTCTGTGACCCACTAACATGGCCATGCCTTAGACCTGGTATTCTCTCTAGGGCTTGAGGTCCTGATCTTAAGACAGAGCTGGTCAGTTGGTCAGATCACCAAACTATCAGGTTCTGTTGAAGGGTCCTCCTTGTAATCCACCCCCTTCAACTTTTATTTAATTTTATTTATGTATTTGTTGACTGGGTAAGTATACTGTACATATAGTACAGGAGCAATTACTTCACAGATGCACTAATTAGAGACAATATATGTCACATTTATCTTTATATGATTAAACAACAATATAATGACTTGAGAATACAACTAACATTTGTGTTAGCAGTTACAGGTCACTGTTGATGCAAGTGTATTCCTGAAGTGCTTTTTGAAGGTCAAGGGGAACTCAACATTTGGGATGTTATCTGGAAGGGCATTACAAAATTTAAGTGCTGCCCACAAGAAGGCTCTTTGCCCTACGTCAGTTGATGCTGTGACACATTCCAGTCATCTGTTAGAAGAGGACCGCAAGCTACAAGAATTCTGTTTAAGGACTAGCAGACCCCCCAGTGGTGACTTTGAACCTTCATGAAGTGATTTGCATATGAAGGACCCTAGCATTAGGTTCCTGCAAGCCTGGGGAGGGAGTCAACCTAGTGATTGATATAGTGTACAGTGGTGTGTGTTGAAAGGATCATGAATGATAAACCTGCAGATATAGTTGAAAGCAATGTTTACGTGATTAGGAAGCTGGGGAGAGGAGAGGACAGGGAGATAATGGGGTAGCAGTATTTGAGGATGGGAAGGAGGGTGCCCCTCCATATTACTAATCTCGCTTCAGGTGTAAGAAGATGTTTAAGCCTGTAGCAGACACCCAGCCACTGGTTAATCTTCTTTATTACCTGGCCTATGTGGATAGAGAAGTTGAAAGAAGGATTAAGAGTCACCCCTAGATATTTGAAGTTATCCACCTGCTCAAGGGTGGTATAATAGGGAGACAGGATATTGAGGGAAGTAAAGTGGGTGGATGTAGCCCTGGTGAGTCTTTGTTTATAGCTGAGCAGCATGAATTTAGTCTTTTTAGCATTTACAAGCAGTCTGTGTTGCTCAAACCATTGAACAGTAGTGGAGAAAACTTTGTTAAGGACTTGAGATAGTTTGGAGAGGCTGCTGTCACTATAGTAAAGGATAAGATCATCCGCATACATGATCCAGTGACTTACAGTACAGAGGGTGAATAAAGCAGAGGATTAAGAAATAATGAATATAGTAGGGGCACCAGAATGGACCCTTGGGGACTCCTGTTGTATTTTAAGGGGTTTAGAGAAGGTTACCATCTTTTATTAGAGCTACAGCCAGAGGGACTCTTGGCAGTACTGGACACATTGGGTATAATAGCAGCATGTGCTATGGGTTCAGAGGAAGCTGTGTTGATCTATAATAAGGCAATAGGGCAGCCTTTGATCTTGTGGCACTAACTCATCGACACACTCTGGCTTCATTCCTTGGGTTTGCCTTGGTACGATGGTGAGCTAAGGGAGATGAAGGCAAAGAGGCAGAGGTTGGAGTGCTGTTGGAGGAGAGCCAGGGCTCCGGAGGAAGTATCAAAGTGCAATCACCAAGAAAAAGGCAGGATTTTTGTCAGTTGAGATTGCTGCTGGGGGTAAATGACCAGCTCATCTTTTTCAGACTGTGGACAGGTTTCTTCACTCAGCCTGTCTAGAGCCTGTGGAGGCATTTTCACTTGGTATATGCAAGGAGTTTGCTCAATTCTTCTTGAACAGGGTATTCTCACCCAGGCCAGGATCTCATCAAGTGGGCAGTCACAGCCCAGCAGGGTTGAGCCCTTATGTCTGAGATGCAGTCAGTGATCATGGGAAGAGTTTGACTGGTGACAGTAGATGAGATTAATGAAGTGATCTCGGAACTGAGGTCAACAAGTTGTGAACTGGACCCACCTTCAACGTGTCTACTAGTGAGTTGTGCTGAGCAACCGGGCCTTGTCTTCTCAGAGACTGTTCAGTGCTCCCTATCAGAGGGTATCTTTCCAGCTTCATTGAAAAATGTACTGGTGAAACCCTTTCTGAAAAAGCCATATTTGGACTTGGATGTCTTGGCGAATTACCAACCGATCTCTAACCTTCTCTTCTTGTCATGCTTATTGAGAATGTGGTTGTGCATTAGCTCAAGGCACACCTTTGACATCTATGAGCCTTTCTAGTCTGGTTTTAGGTGCAGGCATAGCACAGAAACTGCACTGGCCAGTGTGCACAATGACCTGTGTAAAGTGACGGATAGAGGAAAATAGTAAATTTTTGTTCTCTTAGCTCTGTCATCAGTCTTTGACACCATGGACCATGGCTGTTATTGGTCCTGCTTAGGGAGTATGTAGAGCTTACTGGCAAAGTCATCTGCTGGTTTGAGTCCAATCCCAGTTGCAGGGCTCAGAAGATGATGCTAGGAAATGTTTCCTCATCCTTGATAGTCCTGCTCTGTGGCATATCCGAGGGCTCTGTCCTTTTGCCCATGCTGTTTGCAGTGTATTTGCTGCCCCAGGTGCAAAACATTAGGCAGTACAGAGTTGGGTTGCACTGTTATGCAAATGATACCCAGCACTATCTTTCCTTTGCACCTAAGACACCAGGTGTGGTTGATGAGCTGAATTGGTAGGTGGCTGAGGTCCAAGAGTGGATATCATCTAACTAGTTAAGACTCAGCTTGGACAAGACTGAAATGCTGATGATCGAGCAGGGTCATGGGGGGGGGGTGATGGCTGCCGATATGGAGATTGGGCTTCAGCTCAGTTCCTGTGGAATGTTAAGCACCACAAAGGTGAAAAACTCAAGAGTCATTCTGGATGAGGGGCTGACATTTGAGGATCAAGTGCCAGCAGTGGTCTGGAGCATCCTTTGCCATCTCAGGAAGATCAGTCAGATAAGATCCCTTATTCCTACTTTAGACTTGGCAACACAGTGTCAGTGGCTCAGTAGGTAGCACACTCGCCTCTGAGGCCGGGAGATCAGAGGGCTGTAGGTTCAGTTCCCACATCTGGCACTTGTGTTAATATCCCAATACTGACACTGTAGTGCAGCATGAGAGGGGTGCTGCACTTCTGAGGTGCCGTCATTCAGATGAGACATTAAACTGAGGTCCCATCTGCCTGGATTGGTGGTAGTTCAGGTGGATGTTAAAGATCCCAAGGCACTTATCAAAAAGAGTGGGGGAATGTCCCCGGTGTCCTGGCCAAATTTCCCTCAGTCACTAAAAATACCTCCAACAGCTTAATCTGGTTCAGTTTTAGTTGCTTACCAACTGTATCCCCCCCCCACCAGGTCGCCCCTGAAAAAGGGACTTCTAGGCCCAGTGGGCTTACTGGGTCAACAAAATTCAACAAAACAAAACAAACAAAACACAGGTACATGCATTTGTAATGTAGAAACATGACTGCTACAATGCTCTGTACCTTGGGGTCAGTGGTGGTATACTGCAGTGCCTGCAGCTGGTTTCAGAATGCAGCTGCTTGGTTGCCAATTGGCCTTTTGAGATCATGTTATGTCTTCCCAGTACTGCATGAGCTGTACTGGCTGCCAGTTAAGTCGAGTATCTCCTTCAAAGTTTAGTTACTAACCTACAAGGCCCTACAAAGGCTGGGCTCATGCTACCTGCCAGATTTCCTATATACTTAAGGGTCTTCTCACCCTCTATTCTCCACTGAGGAGGGCCTCCTCATAATATCAGGGCTAGGTTGAGAATCTCAGGCAACTAGGCCTTTGAGGTAGCTGGCCTGGCATTGTGAAATTCCTTCCTGACAACCCTGAAGGAAGCCCCTTCGGGGGAGGCCTTAAATGGGGCCTTAAGAATTTCTTATTTAAGCAGACCTTTGGGGATTAATTCCCCTATTCCATCTAGACACCAAGTCTGTATTTATTTATACTGAAATATTTTATTTACAGAATGTATTTATTGAAAAGGTATTTGATGGCTAGCTTCAATAAGCTAGTTTTAGCATGTATTTATCTATATGTTTATTGATTCATATGTTATTTGTTTAATTGGGTGTTGTGTTTTATTATGATGTTTTGGTTTGTTATGTTCCAGGAAAGGGCACAATAACTATAAATAAAATTGAATACTACTACAACTGCTAAAATTTTAATGAAAAATTAAATTGCCTTTAGTATGTTTACTGAAGTTAAATTCATTTTAAGGATCTCTTTTTCATGTAGCTATTTAGGGATGGAGGGTCCTTCCAGACTCCAGGAACTACTGGCAGTGCGTCAGAGATAGGGAGGGAGTGGTAGCTTGTAGCTGATAAGGTAGGTTTATTTCTCTATAAAGACAGTGGTTGTACACTGCTTTTACACAGCGTTATGGATCACTGCACAATCTACAACATTGCAATATTGCTGTTCTGCTTTGGCTGTTCTGCCAATTAACCATCATACAGGTGGAACAAATTCAAAATGAACAGCTCAACTCTTAATCATTCACAAACTTTTCGTTCTTTTTCTCATTAGGAGTGCAACTGGTTATGGCACAAATCAGTTAAAGCAGAGAACCCAGTGCACCCCCCCCAATCACAAATTATTCAAATATTACAATTTGCTTTTTGCCTCAATTGGCTACTTTCTTATTTTATTCCAAAAGGGTTTGTGAATCTCTTATTGTTCAGGTCAGAGCTCTGATGTGGCACAGGTAAGTAAGGGAAACAGTCCCCTAGAGCACCAGAAAGATAGACCTCAATGTTTCCACCTCGACTAGCTTTTCCTCACCCCACCCGCACCATCTTTGCTATAACACACTTGCTCTTTTTGCAGGTTTTGATGGAATAAATAAATTTCCTTGAGCAGCTACAAAGATTCTAAGTGCATTGTTCTTTGTTGTTTTTTGTAAGTCTCATATGACCTGTATTAAAGTGAAAATTATTGCCCCATATGCTTCCATGCTTCAGCTGGGATTCACCATTCTTGTGCATGCCACTTCTACTGTCCTTACCTTTTTAAACCCATGCATCGACATCCTGCCACTGGTGATCCTACGCACTAGCTACCTACCTACTCCATCCATCAGTTTAAATCCCCATGACTGTCTTTTCCATTGTCCTGAAAGGAACTCCCTTGCCACAGATTGCTTTATTGTGTCTTTAGTAAAGTGTGCTGGAATGCAACCTTTCTTCAAGCAGCAAGTTGAACAACCTTCATCTTTTCCCTGGATGAGGTAGGCCTGGCCCAGGAACTCCTGTGTCTAGGAGTATATGGTTGGAATGCTCATGGGGAGCCCTCCATGTACCCAACAGTACCAGGCTGCTTGACTGCTTGTCAAAGTTTTGAACGTGGGCACCTTAGATGGAAGAACGAAATACACTGGACACTGGATTTCAAGCACCTGACATGCTAGTTAATATATGACAGATTTCAATTGTACAGTTAATAACCACAGGCCAAAGGACCCTAGTTCATCAGCTCATACGTAGCTTATTATGATAACTCCATTTGTATGTGTATCCATTAAAACTCTTGCCTTGATATTTGCTAGCTGCATGGCAACCACATGCTGTAGCACTTGCTATCTAGTCTTGCTCCCAGCAAATCTCCTTCAGAGCATCTGACACTATATTCCTTTTGTTTCACTATACAAAGCAACTACAGGCTGCCTACCCACACTTTATGGAAACCCAGTGCACAGGGAATTCCCTAGCTCACTTTTGCCCAAGATCCTGGCTTCTATTCCCTTTGTTTACTGGTATTTCATACAGTATACATATGGCCTATTGCTGGTTATGGAATATGACATGTTAGCAAGGCACCCAATATTATCGGGGAGAACTCCTGAGTTCACAATGTGGGCCACCATGGCTTTGCTAGAGACTATCATTTCACATTCTTGGTGTGTGCTGTGGTGCACTACACAACCTGCCCCACTAGAATGGCTTACTGGTGCCTAGGTTGTGGGTACCCCACCATTGTTTTGTGATTCCCATCCTTGACACACTTCAAAGATGTGTCTTCTGTCTGCTGCAGTATCAGTGCAGTACTGACTTGACCTATTCCTCAGCATCTAGATGGTTTCAGAATGATCACAATGACTCATCAGGAGAACCCACCTTCAGGCCTAAAAGCCATTAGGAGATGCCCCATGAGGGGACAACCCTGGAGTTTCCTCATCTTCCTTGTGTACTCGCTAAACTACAAAACAAAATATATATATATATATATATATATATATATATAAGGCAAATGCCCAGATCTTCACCTACAACTTATAACAGTATGGGGCATTTCCTGGGTGCTCAATGCCCTTCCCTGGTCACTTCCAGAGACTGTTCTAATGGCTGACTGATGCCCTAACCACAACAAGGAATCATGGACCTCTTACTACTTTTAGGGCTCCAAGAGTGATGGGCACCCCAAGCCCAAGTCCTGCAACCTGCTTCCTTGCAGGCAGCACAGGGTCATAATGTCAACAACAAAAAATGCATGGAAATAAATGCCACAAGCAAAATGTCGTGCACCAAAATAAGGTTGGTCAAAACACCGACTGTAACCAAAAAAGCATACCTCATTGAAAACAATGGGGCCCCCCGCAACCCCCCCCCCACATGGGGGGGCTTTGCAGACATGATATTTGCCCAACCCTGCCAATCCTGCAGAATTAGCCTGATAACCTCAGCACCTTGTTGGCTGTACCTGTAACTTCTCTGACCTGCATGCAAACCATAGGTATCCCAGTTGGCTTCTTATGGCGTCTCTCAGGTTACCTATCTAATGAGGCAGCAGTAGCATCAACACTTGCTACCATCTCCTTCTCACATACAGTCACTTTTCCAAGAGCACTGACACCTCAAGGGTGCCAGTCTATGTACTATCTGAAGATCCTTCCACACCAGCTTCCATGTATAGAAGATGATGTCATGGCACCATTACTCTGCTGGCCAGATATGGTGACAATCACCTCTCCTTACTGTAAGGAAGGGTTGTTACAAGAAAAAAGATAATTCCACATTCAACAGACTCACATAGCAAGAGTTATCTTGTCTATTAACTTGCTGTCATTCTTCACAGGCCTCAGGTACGTAAGGATCTCAGAAAATACACTTTTGGATACATCTTCCTCTAGTAACATTCCTAGTTTTATAAATTATATCCTTTTGACTGCAGAGCTTTTATGCCATTTATGCCAATGTAGACAACAACATTCACTTCCTCCCCTTGGCAGCAGTGATCAGTTATGGACTGCACTCTCCTGTACCCAATTTTCAAATCCGAAAGTTTGATGCAAGGTGCCTGGACCAAATGGCCATGATACAAGTGGCACATTGTATCAGATTTTGTGGAAGTCTTGAGATTCGAACCCTAGATGCATCAAAATCAAGATGCCTTGCACCAAACCTATCCTGCATCACCCATGCAGCAAAAGACTTCCTGCACCAGGTGAAAAGGGGGCTTGTGCCATCCTGGGGCTGCAAAAGCCCCTTTTTTGGATTTTACAAGCCCCACCATTAATACAGCTCAAGGCTCCACTTAGACCAGCCAGGAAGTGGTCTAAGTTATGTGCATCAGTGCCACGCACTGTGGCAAAAAGGGATGGGGTTCAATACTGGGATGCTGGGGGAGCCCACCCCAGGGAATGCGGGCAGAAAGTGAAGCTGCCAGGGCTCTGCCTGCTTGGTGCCATGTCATGTTCTGTCCCTGGAACTCCCCATACATTATAATTAATAGGTGCAGTACTGTGCAGTAATCTAATAGGAACTCATAGAAATTAAAAGAATAAATACAATAGCAAATGCACCCCACCAAGTGCCACATCACACCCTGTCATGGCCAGCTGTCTCCCCAGCTCCCCCATGCCACCTTCCATGCTCCTTCTGCCTCCAGACCCCCTTCTGGCAAGCAGTTCCACCATCCCAAATCATCCTGGCTTCTCTGGTGTTGTTCTGGGCTTGGGGGCTGAATCCCTGTGGCATTTCCTACAGGTGTGACAACTATCTGGCGGAGCTGTCGGCTTGTGGCAAACCTGGGGAGTTTGGTGCCAGGACCCCGATTTTTCTAAAACTGGGTGCAGGTTCCCCAGCACACCCAGAGTTTACTGCATCCCTGGAGTGATGCAACTTGCATCACTCTAAGAGCTCTTTGAAAATTGAGCCCACTGTATCATACTGAAATCATTAACCTGCAATATCCTCCAACTCTCTTGTTACTTTTACTATGGCATTCCCTATGAATGTTGCCTTATTAAAAGTCTTCCCAGCCTTTCCCTTTCTCTTATGTGACAGGTGAGATGCATGGCTGGGCAAAATATATGGATATGGCTTTCCAAATGTCTCATAAAATGTCATGATTTTCACAAAGACTTGTGAAATTGTATTTTAATTATTTATGTTATTTTCAGTAATTTAATTGGCAACTTATAAAACTGCCATCTTTCAAGTAAACAGTTAAAAGGTTGAAATACTCAGTCTCCTTTGCAGGGACTATGAATCTGCCTAAATTTGTGACATTGCATTGTCTAGTTTAATGTTACATGTCCTAAGCATTTCACTCTTTACTTGTCTACAATTTTTCTATAACATTCTTGGAATATCTGACTGCTTATAGTTCAGTCAACTTTAATGCTAGACTTCTGAAACTTGGCCTGCCTACCCATTCTGCATACAGTAGTAGCCACAGACACTGCAAGCTATTTCCCAAAATTTCTGTGATATTTCCAGAAATATCTGATGCTTTTTGCATTTAAACAGTAGGGGCAGCAGAGGGAAACTCTTCAGAAATGTTGCGAAATATCTGGAAATAGCTTGCAATGTCTGAGGCTACCACTGTATAAGGGGTAGCTGTGGTGGTGAGATACAGCCCACCAGGGTGGTTGATCAGTCAGTGACATAGCACAGTAACTGCAGACTTGATGGACCATTGGTCTTTTTCTGCCATCAAATTCTATGGGCCTGGCACAGGGCGATTTACACCAAACCCCATGGTGCAAATCACACCTTACACCACGCATAACTCAAGTTGCAATTCCAAAAGATGCCTTGTGCCATGCCATATGTGGGTTGTGCCGTAGGTGGGTTATGCCACCCACTACATCTGCAACCCACTGCGGCATGGTGAAAGGGTAGGTTATGGCAGCACCTGTGACCTCTTCCAGAAGGGTGGCTGCCGTAACCCACTTACTCCATTCCAGAACAGGGAATGGCATAGCGGGGTTAGACCAGCTAGGAGGTGGTCTAAGGGGCAAATGTCATGGTACAGAGATGGATCCCCCCCTGTAGTGCTGTGGAATTGCCATGGATGTGCTCCATAGGTCCCGCCGTACTGTCATGCTGCCCAGCCCCCTGAAATTCGGGGACCCCTGCGGTCTGTTTTCAGTCCTGCTCTCCCAAGTGCATGTACCAATTAGACAGCCCCCCCCCACTGCCCCCAGGTGCATGCCATTGCATTTCGGGGTGGGAGGCTCTTGGGGGAGCAGCAGATTGCATGCCACGACTTGCGGCACCCAGGTCCGCTACGCCATTCCTTTGGAGCTAGCCTGCAGCTGCTGTAAGTCATTGGCATAGGTGCCAGGGACCCTGCTTGTTCTGGAATACAGTGCAGGGTCCACAGAATAGCACCACATGGTGCAGCTCACATACGCCTACGAGTTGCACCATTTGTTTTAGAATCGGGCCCCATGTCTCTATGACTTCAAGCATACCAAATGCACTAACATTTAAATGAGCAACTAAATTATAGGTGGACAAAGCTTAAATTAAAATTTAACACAGTTTCACACCATTTCACAGAAGTGGAATTTTAATTTTGCCCACATTCCATAGTGTAATTTAACTTTTACACAGCACTACGAATGACTACCTACTAGTGCTTGTCAATGTGTTCCCACTTAGCTGCCACAGCAATGGTACTAAAGCAGACCATTATGCAAAGTTTAATCAAACTTCACTATTTCTGGAAAAAAAAGGTCTGGCCCTACCCAGGCCAGAGCAAGGGCCAGTCCCGTTGCCACCTTCCTTTATGCAATACATCTTTCCCATGTTCCACACCTACTGTATCAATACATGTTTTATTTATTTATTTTTTTTAACAGGGTTGGACTCCTGGCGTGGTGCCTGAAGCCAACAACATATTTTCAGTTCACCACCATTCTGAAGCCCAGCCCCTCCCATTCCCAAATGTTCCATTTTCAAGACTTGGTCCCATTCTTGACACCAGTCTATCATTTGTGTGAGTGTGGGCAGGGGCAGTAATCCACATCAACAAAATTAACTCAGCCTTGCCCACCTCCTGAAGTGCTTCCACTTTAATTTATGATATGTAGTCATCTGACTATACTACTGAGGTGGTCACACAATTTGAATGGGAGGAGCAGAAGCAATCTGTATCACTTATTATACTAGGAAACTGATTGGTCAAGCTGTCCATCAGCATCAATGATGCAGACCGCTCCATCTCCTCTACTCCCAGTTGCACTCCTGTTGTGTAATACAGTTAGGTGCTAAATATACTTAATTGCATTAAATACACTTCAGTGAGAGGGGACAAATATGCTATCTTCAGTAGGTTTATGTTTACTACTGCCCTCATACCATGGTTTGGGTCCCAACTCTTAAAAAAATGCATTTAGGTATTTGGAAGTCGTGCTAGAGAGAGAAATGCAATTGAAAAGTTGGTGGGACTGCACTATGCCAGAAACATGACATTTAAAATAAAACACATCTTTCTAGACATTATGGGCAGAGAACATGGGCATGGAGTGTGAGATGTCTTGCATGTGGAGTAGCGAACTGACTTACATCTGGCCAGTGCCACCAAAGGTATTGCACACTTCACAATGCTCTTCAGTGGTGTTTTATTTACAAAAAAAATTGCACAGAAGCATTATTTGCTTAGCTTATAGTTCTTTATGCACTCCAAAAGTAATGAAGTAAAGCAAACTACAGTAAATACACACTATTATTATTGTTTTCCATGAATGTTTTTAAGGTCTGTCTACCTCTGTTATAAATTCTGTAAAAATATCACGTTATACTATAAAATCTATTGAACTTTTTACATTTTTGTTATTATACTATCAACATTTGATACTGTGATACCCCTAGTGCTAATAGACACTGACTAGGTGAAAGAGTGAAAACTGTACATGTAGACACTGTACAGTGAGTATGTTGCAGGGGATTGGGTGATCCAGAGTAAGTTATTTGACATCATCAATACTAACATCTTTACACAGGCATGAATGAATTTATGAAATACAGTAAGCTGACTCATGAGAAAACCCCAAAATTCTATCAAGCAGAAGATTAAACTTTTACCTGTACTGCTCGTATTCACAGCTAGGAAGCAGGAGAGAAAAGTGTAGCATTGTGGCTTCAGTGTTTACAATTGCTGTCAGTGTTTAGAGTAGGAGTAAGAAAGTGACATACGTGCATTAAAATTTCCCAGTACTGTCAATCTTTTGGTTCTCTGTGGGGGTAGCAGTAGAAGGAAAGTGACACACAGTGGCTTAAATGTATACCAGTGCTGCCACTGTTCTGAGACTGGTGGATCAGCAGAGGAAAAAATGCTGCTAAGTGGCAAAAAATGGCCCAGTGTTACTAGTGTTTTGGAGCAGATACAGAAGTCCAAATATAACCACACGTCAGTTAAGGTTTAAAGCCAGTGCTACTACAGGGGTTGGCTAAACCCTGGGCTAAGTTATAACAATGATCCAAAGAACCCATTTGCACTCACAAGGGAGAATGTACATAAAAGGCAACACACAGTTGCAGCTGTTCAATAGTTTAATGCCCACTACCAACCCATTACAAAAACTTTTAGCAACAGTAACAGCAGAAAATTTTGGTGCAAATACCAAGTACACAATGCCAATCACATTAGAAAATATACCCCAGTGCTTCCCCACAAGGCTTCATCAGGGGGCAGGGACACAAAGATCAGCTAACCTTTATGTAGTCCATGTGTGATGATGTCATCAAAAGATGATTGCCACAAATTACCCTTGACAATAACAATTACAATAATAATGTATTCTAACAGACTATGTAATGCAAATACAGATAAAAAGTCATAAAATACTGTAATAAATTGCAAAGTGAGACAGTAAAATGAACAGTGTAGCTTCAGTTCATTTGCATATATTAGTTAAAGGCTACCTTGATAAAGTCCTGATGTAAAAGATTGAGAAACACCATCACTTTCACATATTCTGACCTGTGATCACCCTCATCTTCAGTAAGCATGGTAGTAGTTTTATGGGGATCAACAGGTACACATAAAATCCAGGTCATAGGTACACGGAGAGATGGTAGACATCCCATGGTAGAATACGCAGAAAATCTATGGCGAGAAGGAGAGAAAACTCATAATCAATAGTTCATATATTTTGATTACAAAGCACAATGCTTTCAAAATCCAACACAGAAAATAATCCAAAGGAAACACATTTGTATACTCTTATGAACATACGAACATATGAAATTTGCCAGCAGATAAAGGCCTAGAGGTCTATCAAGTCTGCTCGAATGTGCAGCTAGCACCCCTTATTCTGCAGCTGCCCTTCCCTTCCACCCTTCCCCTTCATTAACCCTCCCCCTTGTCCTGTCCCATCCTCGTTTGAAGCAGTCCACTGTTCTACTGCATACCACTTCAGCAGGTAACGCATTCACCCAGCCACCACCCTCTCTGTAAAAAGTGTCTCCTCATCTCCCTCCTGAATCTTCCTCCCCAGTCTCATATCATGGCCCCTGTGCCCTCCTCCTTACTTTGAACAGCCCCTCTGTACCCATCTTGTTTATTCCTTTCATGTATTTAAAGGTTTCAGTCATGTCACCCTGTCTCTCCTCTCCTCCAGTGAGTACATGTTCAACTCCTTCAACCTCCTCATATGATAAGTCCCCAGCCCTTGATCATCTTTGTCGCCTGCGCTGCACCCTCCAGTAACTTAATGTCCTCTTCAGATACGGACGCCTGTACTGCACGCAGTACTCCAGGTGTGGTCCTAACTAATGACCTATACAGTGGCAGAATCACCTCCTCCCTCCTCGAGGATATACCCCTTGCAATACAACCCAGCATTTTGTTGGCCTTTGCAGCTGCCTTCCTACATTGTGCTGAGTTGTTCATTGACCCTGTAATGAGCACACCCAGATCCTTCTCCTCCTCTGTCTGGGCTAGCTGCACTCCACCTAGCAGGTAACTCCTCCTCCTTGGGTTCTTCATCCCAAAATGCAGCACCTTGCACTTTTTGGCATTAAAGCCCAGTTGCCAGGTGTCTGACCAGGTTCAAGCTTTGCCAGATCATCCTGCAACCGCCATCCCCTAGGTCATCCACCACTGCGCCTACCTTGGTATCATCAGCAAACAGACTGATCTTGCTCTTGATGTCCCATGATATGTCTGCAATGAATATCCCAAACAACACTGGTCCCAACACTGAGCTCCCTGGAATGTCATCACTGCCCTTGGGTGAGAGCCCCACCCACCACCACCCTCTGTTGCCTCCCCTGTAGCCAGTGTAAGTAGTATGAGTGTGTGTGTATGTGTGTGTTGGGGGATTTAACAATAAGAACTTAATGCCTTGCTTTCTAAAGTCATTACCTATTTAAGACTTCACTACATCTTATAAGGTCATTCATCATGTAAGAAAGGCTTCACAGCCAAATACTCATTCAACCCCTCCAAGTTTATAGCCCTTGAATGGGAAGTCCCATAACTTTCTCTTTTCAAAAGTAAATTCAGTCTGTTACCACCTTTAAGCTATGATTTAACATATTCCAGGTCCATGAAATTCAGACATCCTTGATCTGCACTGTAGTGCTCCATAAAGTGTCTTCTTATTGGAGTGTCAGTCTGTTTGTTCACAATGAACCTCACATGCTACTGTGTCCTTTTTTACAGCATGCATATTGTTCTCCCAATATAACATGAATTACAGATGCACCATGCCTCATATACTACAATATTTGTAGTGTAAGTAATGAGCTTCTGACTTCAACATTCCCGTTTGTTCAAGGGCATGTGAAATGTTTCTCATTTCGGATATTTACTGTACCTACATTACATTTATGGCACTCAGAGAACCCCTTTTGATGTACTGGCAACCAACTAAGTCTTATCTCCTCAGGACTCCTGAAACGGTTATGTACAATCCTGTCTTTAATACTGGTTCCCATTCTGAAAGTGATCCTGGGATAGTTTCCCCACTGCTGCACTCACAGTATTGTTACACAAGAGGGTGGGCCAGTTGCACCAGAAAATGTTACCAATCTGGCTTGCTCCATAGAAAATGTTATTAGGCCCCATCCCTCTACAATCTTGTATTTCTTGGCCAGTGGACTATTCCTGTCCGTAGCTCTCACCTCATGATATGCAGCTTGTAGGAGGTTTTTTTTTTCTGATAGTCCCTGGTTCTAAACCTCTGTCTCAGTTCTTCAGTGTTCCTCCAAATATGGCAGATCAGTGCACTTCCACCCAATAATAAGATATTGACTATACAGAATCAATTTTTTTAAAGACTCATGGTGTGAACTCTCATACTTAAGTAGGGCAACAGTGGAAGTCATTTTCCTTTATCCTTTGTAACCACCCTGAAAATAGCTTATCAAAGATTTGAGGGAGCATGATATTGCTGAATTCTGGAAGCTTTCAGTGGAGTCCTCTGGCTTTTGCAGTTTGTCCTTCCTGTTCTGATACATATTTTTAGAAGAGGTGGATAGGTTTCTTTTGCTGCATTTATTGCTCACTTTTGACAAGCCCACCTGCTAGAACTTGACTGAGATATCTCAAGAATGCTATTCAAACCAAGCTCCTTTTGAAAATTCAAGAGCCCCTGGTAAGTTAGTACAGAATTTGAGAAGAATGTGTGTCTCCTGAAGCATATCAAATGATTTATGTACAGGAAGAAGTGAAGAACAGACATCTTCAAGTACCCAATTTAGAATATGTGCATAGCAATGAACATATACAACATATATATACTTCTGATAAAATAGTTCCTGGACTCCATTTAAAGTTGCCAATCATAACAGACCCGCCATTATAGGCTTGAGCTACACATGTATCACAGTTGTCATGGAGATCCTGGTTAGTCAGTAGCTTTTAACAGAGTTCAATTGTCAGTCTCTGGGCATTTAGTTTTGTTACATGACGGGAGCAGAGACATTTCTCTGCAGGGAACCTTGTTGGACATATGAAAGGCAAATACTTATTTGTTCTCTGAAAACTACATCTCTGGATCCATCAGAATGGGTTACAACTTACCATTCTTCCCCTAATTCATTTAAAATGTTCTCTGTTATTTATTTTTGCACAGCATTCTATCGTTTGATTTTGATTGAGTGACGGGAGATAGGTGGTAGTTCCGGGCTTTTGAATTTGCAAATTTTCTAATTCAGGATCAAACTTTTTAGAAAATCAGAAGCTTCTAAAAGGTTACCTCTGTCTGAGCTCCCTTCAAACTCTCTGTGGCCTTGATAGGAAATTCCTTGTCTGTCAAAATTCAAAACAGTTTCCACTATTCTTCTTAGGTAGTCTCTATGTTTTCTAATATCTGCAACCATTGCTGAATACATTTGCTGTATAATATTACCTTATTATTTAGATTTCATGTAGGTAGACCAGACCTCCATTGCTCTTATATGTACTGTCATTTATTGGTGATCCCTCAACTTCTTTATTGACTTCTTCCAATTGCTAAAGCCTCTGGAAGTGAAGGCTGCATCTGCTCAACCAGTGTAACTGGAAAACATCTGGTAGGCAAAGCAAAATACACTATCATTGCTGGCACTATATTAAAGACATGCAAATGATGCATACCAGCTGCCTGAAAATGAATGCTTCTGCTTTCCAAAATCCATTTGTGGAAAATTAGACAGCTGTGGCTGAATCGGACCAGGATTGTTTTGTTCCTAGTTCGCAGGATGCAACAATAGCAGGCTTAGATATGGCTATTGTTGCTGCATCTTGGGATGTTACCAGAGATGAAGTGTTCACTACATTTAAATTGACTGGCACTTGTACTTCACATCGTGATGGTTGTGCCAGTTGCTGATCTCCATGTGTGTATGTCTGAATAGCTGGTTGCTTTATTCTGATTTTTTGATATCAGATGGAAAAAGTCATGGATACTGAATTTTCATACGCGATTTAGGTGTATGTGCAGACTACTGAGTACATTATAAGAAATATGCTCTTTTATCAGGCAAGAGGGTCTGACATGCAGGCTTGAATCTATGCCAAGTACTGAGTATGTTATAGGAAAAATGTTCTTTTATCAGACAAACTAGGCCTGGCACAGAGGGATGAAACTATGCCAACTACTAAGTATGTTGTAGGATAAATTCTCTTTTATTTGGCAAACTGGGTCTGATGTGCAGAATCAAACTGTACCAAATATTGAGTATATTATTTAAAAAATGCTCTCTTATCAGGCAAATAGGGACTAACGTGCAGGACAGAAACTGTGCCAAGTACTGAGTACATTAAAATAAATGTTATCAGGCAAAATGGGCATGGCATGCAGGGCTGAAACTGTGCCAAGTAGCAAGTATGTTATAGGAAAAATGCTCTTTTGTCAGGCAAACAGGGTCTAACATAGAGGAATAAAACTGTGCTTAGTACTGAGTATTTTATAAGAAAAATGCACTTTTATCAAACAAACTGGGCCTGACATGGAGGGATGAAACTGTGCCTACATTTGAATACATTATAAGACAAGTTCTGGTCAGATACACCACAGCTGCATAATGAAGTTAATGAAGTTGTGTGGAATTGTTAAGGAGGCATGGAGAAACAAAACTACAGCTGCAAATGCCATTAACTTAATAAGGGTGTTTCATGGGCTTAAACATAAACATGAATTGCATTCAGTAAGGCCTACAATACCATTCCACATATGACTTACAAATAAGTTGGGCAGCCTGGGAGTGGGTCACAAGGTGGTAAACTGGGTTAGGAACTGGTTGAATGATAGAAGATAGATAGTCATGGTAAATGGTGTTCAGTCAAAGGAAAGGAATGTGACCAGCAGGGTGCCACAGGGATCAGTCCTGGGCCCAGTCCTATGTTATGTCTTCACAAATGAAATTGCAAAGGGGCTAGAGGGGAAAGTGTGCTTGTTTGTGAATGACACTAAGATCTGCAACAGGATGTACATGTTGGGAAGAGTAGAAAAAATAAGGAGGAATCTAGGAAAACTAGAGGAATGGTGCAAAATGTTGCAGCTGAGATTTGATGCAAAAAACTGCAAAATCATGCATCTAGGTTGCCGGAACCCAGGGAACGATTACAGAGGGGAGGGCTGATGGTCATCAAAATGAAATGGGATTTTGGGGTAATCATATTGGATGACCTAAAGATGCCTTAACAATGTGCCAAAGCTGTGAGGAGTGCCAGTAGAATGCTGTGGTGCATAGGGAGATATATTACCAGCAGAAGGAAGGAGGTGGTGATGCCACTGTGTAGATCACTGGTGAGGCATCATTTGGAATATGGTGCCCAGTTCTGGAAGCCACATATTTGTCATGCAACTTTAAATCACAAATGGGTTAAATGATTCGATTTTAGATTTCTGTCCTTTTTCCCTACTGCTGCCACTGGTTAGCCTTACGGAACGCAACCAGAACATATCTTGGCTAGCATGATGATGAATTCACCTACACAAGCTGCTTCTCAGTCTACAGCACTGTCTTTTTAAAATGTTAACTTCTTGTTGAAAATAAGGCATAATCTTTCCACCCATGTTATTGCTAGACATATTGTAGCTAGCTTGGATTGAGGAAGGGTGAACATGGTCAGGACCCTTTAGCAATTGAGATGCATGTGCAGTAAATAAGTCCAGATGCGCTAACTAACCCTACAACTGTTAAGTGTCACAGTCTGCATTTTGTTCTTGAAATGGTTACTTTTGCATTTTTGTTTATTTTAAAATATTTAATCTTCTGACCATGTGGTTATGTCATGGACCATAACTGATCTCCAGCCTTAACCCCCCCCCGTGCTCCAGTCCTGTTACCAAGGTCCTCCTATGTGTATCCCATGCATGTTTGAAATCTGTACCCATTGTGATACCCATTACCTCTGCTGTCAGGCTGTTCCACGTGTCCCCCACCCTACCTCTAAAGAAGTATTTCTTTGTATCCCCTTGACATGCCACTTATCAGTCACTTAAAATAACACAAATGTAGTTTCACATTCTTACTATGAGGGAAGCAAGAAGATCAACCATCATGGTTAAGAAATACATTGATTGACACTTGTGAATGAGTGGGGGGGAGTGTTTTCTAACATTCTTGGTAGTTTTATGCTCCCTGGAACCTGCTATTCAGGTTGTTTTTATTGTATCTTGTCCCATCCAATCTTCCCAGAGTGCAGTTTCTTGAAATGGTTACTTTTGCATTTATGTTTATTTCAAAATATTTAATATTCTGACCATGTGTTTATGTCATGGACCATGGCCTTATCCCCCCTCCATGTTCCAGCCCTGTTACCAAGGTCCTCCTATTTCTATGCCATGCATGTTTGAAAACCATGATTGTAGACAAATCTAATCATTTTACCACTGTGTTCTGGGGTGTGTGTGTGTGTGTGTGTGTGTGTGTGTATGTACTTTTGATTCACTTGCTTGTGTCTTGTGTGGAAAACAGTGCTTGTAGACAATCTAATCATTTCACAGCTGTGTTCTGCTCTGTGTGTGTGTGTGTGTGTGTGTGTGTGTGTGTGTGTGTGTGTTCCTCTGAGGCTGTTCTTGCAACTTAGGAAAGGTAGAAATGATGAGGTATCTCCTCCCTATTCCTGGATGCAAGTTCCCACCACCATGGGAACACCTGCCTGCCCCTAGTGGGTCACACCTGCTTGCCCTCCTCCCCCAACCTGTCCATCTAGGTGTCCTGGTCATGCCCGTAGACAAAGTTCTGCCTCCTTTTATGCCTTGCAGGAAGGGAACATGAGCCAGAGGAAAAATAGGAAACTTTGCACTCTGATTTTCTTATTCTGAATTTTTTGCAGTTTGTTGTCTCTATTTATATTAATTCTGTTGGAATTCCTGGTAATGCACAGGGGCAGGGGGCTGAGTTGTGACTGGGTTTGAATAAGGAAGGGTTGTAGGAACCCAGGGAATGATTACGGCCGGGGGCTGGGCTGATGGTCATCAAAATGGAATGGGATTTTGGGGTAATCATATTGGATTACCTAAAGCTGTCTAAACAATGTACCAAAGTTGTGAGGAGAGCCAGTAAAATACTGTTGTGCATAGGGAGAGGTATTACCAGCAGAATGAAGGAGGTGGTGATGCCACCGTATAGATCACTGATGAGGCCTCATTTGGAATATGGTGTCCAGTTCCCGAAGTCGCATTTCCGTCATGCAACTTTAAATCACAAATGGGTTAAAGGGTTCTATTTTAGATTTCTGTCCCTTTCCCCTACTGCTGCCACTGGTTAGCCTTATGGAACGCAACCAGAACATATCTTGTGTAACATGACAAATTCACCTACACAAGCTGCTTCTCAGTCTACAGCACTGTCTTTTTAAAATGTTAACTTCTTGTTGAAAATATGGCATAATCTTTCCATCCATGTTATTGCTAGACATACTGTAGGCAGCTTGGCTTTCAGAAGGGTGAACATGGCAGGACCCTTTAGCAGTTGAGATGCATATGCAGTAAATAAGTCCAGATGCGCTAACTTACTCTACAACTGTTAAGTGTGACAGTCTGCATTTTGTTCTTGAAATGGTTACTTTTGCATTTATGTTCATTTTAAAATATTTAATCTTCTGACCATGTGGTTATGTCATGGACCATAACTGATCTCCAGCCTTAATGCCCCCCCTCGTGCTCCAGCCCTGTTACCAAGGTCCTCCTATGTGTATCCCATGCATGTTTGAAATCTGTAACCATTTCGATACTCATTACCTCTGCTGGTGGGCTGTTCCATGTTTCCCCCAACCTAACTCTAAAAAAGTATTTCCTTGTATCCCCCTGGACATGCCACTTATCAGTCATTTAAGATAAATAATAATAAAATAAAAATAATAAACTTTATTTATTAAGTGCCTTTCAAGCACCAAGGTGCTGTACAAATGAACAATAAAATCAAAAATACACATATAAAATCAAAATAATCACAACAACCTCAAGCCATAAAAGCCTGACTCCACAGATGGGTCTTGACTTCCCTGCTTAAAAATCTCCATGGTCGTGCATTCCTGAAGCCGTCGAGTCAGAGTATTCCAGAGGGTTGGGGCTATAAACATAAAAGCCTGAGCCCCAGTTGATTTTAAAATAACCCTTGGAACATCCAGTAGCCCCTCATCAGCCGAACGGAGCTCTCGTACAGGGCTGTAAGGAACCAGAAGCTCTTTCAAGTAGTCGGGACCAAGTCTGTGCAGGGCTATAAAGGCCAAAAGACCTACTTTAAAGGTGATCTGCCACTGTATAGGTGGCCAGTGCAGATCACGCAGAACGGGGTAATGTGTGTCCTTCTTGATACCCCTGTCAACAACCTCACAGTGGCATTCTGCACTAGCTGCAAGCAGTGGATATCAACCCCAGGAAGCCCCAGATACAGGGAGTTGCAATAGTCAAGGTGAGAGGTCACAAAGGCATTGACCAACACAGGTAAATGGCTGGATGGAACAAGGTGCTTCACCCTGGCAATGTTTCTAAGATGGTAAAATGCAGACTTAACAACTGCTGACACCTGATAATGAAAGGTCAGCCCGTCGTCAAGTATCACTCCCAGGTTACACACCCTTTCACAGGTAAGACTCTGATCCCCCCCAGAAATAAACCAGAAGGCTGATCAGTCCCCAACCCCTCTATCCTGCAAAGTGGGTCCACAACCATAACCTCAGTCTTTCTGACGTTCAACTTTAACCAGCTCAAATTCATCCAGTCATGGATTTCAGTGAGGGAGCTATTAAATACTGAGAAAGCACTAACCTGGTCGGGGGCAAAAGACAGGTATCATCAGCATAAATGTGAAACCTCAGCCCATACCATCTAACAATGTCTTTGAGGGGCAGCATATACACTGCAAACAACATGGGGAAAGCACCGAGCCCTGGGGGATGCCACATTGCAGAGAGAAAGGGTCAGAGGAAAAAATCCTGACACAAGTCTCTGTGTTCTCCCAGATAGAAAAGATGAAAACCATCTGAGCACTGTACTAGACTATCTACAAATGGACCTCAGGCACTCGAGCAAAACCCCATGGTCTACAGTATCAAAAGCTGAGGAGAGATTGAGGAGAACCAAGAAAACGAGACTGGAGAGGTTCGTAGATACTATGGATGGTCAAATAGTCCTCCAGCTGGTTTGCCATTACCTTCTCAATAACCTTTCCAATAAAGGGAAAGCTAGAGATAGGTCTGCAGTTGGCAAAAATATCTGGGTCCAGAGAAGCCTTCTTCAAAAGAGGAGTCACCACCGCTTCCTTTAGGGAGCTAGGAAACTCACCCAGTTCTAGGGAGCACCAGATTATTTTAACCAGAAATGGGCCCAAGATCTCAACACAACCCAAAATCAGGGAGGTTGTACCCGGATCTAAACTACAGCACATAGGGTGCATCCCCTGGATGATCCACATAATATCCTCGAGCCTCGGCAGGTCAAAAAACTCCAGGAGGCTCGGGGTACCATGGTCAGATGCCGACCAACAGCTTCCTCCTTAGAGTGTGTCAGGTGGATCTCTGATCTGATGTCGGCAACCTTATTTGTAAAGAATTGAGCAATCTCATCATACTCCTTTTGTGAAAAAGCTCAACGGAGCTGGAGACAGGCTGGGTTGCACAGCCTGTCCACAGTTCCGCAGAGCTAAGCCGGCCGATTCTGAGCAACAGCGATCTCCCTGGACAGGAATTCTGCCTTCTTACAGGAGATCTCTGATTGGTAGAGCCGGTAATGCTTCTCCAAACTAAGGTGGTTAACTTCTAGAGCAGATTTCCACCAACAATGCTCTAACCGTCGTTCTACACATCTCAACTCCCTCAAGGACCCATCAAACCATGGGGCCCGAGGGCGGAGAGAGCAGGACGAACACGGACAGAACCAATTGAGTCAAGAGCCGAGGAAATGGCCTGATTAAAAGCCAAAACTACAGACACCGGACCCATGCTGGCAACAAGAAACTCTGAGAGGTTCAATACCACCAACAGATCTTCAGGGCACATGTCTTGTAAAGGGTGGTATCGAACCATCTCCACAGGGGCAGACCTATGAAGGGGAGCACAAAAATTGAAGCCCATGGTGTAATGATCAGACCAACTGACAGGTTCCACCACCAGATCAGAGGCCTCAATCCCCAGGAGAAAAACCAAATCTAGAGAGTGACCGTAACTATGAGTAGCTGAAGAAACAATCTGTGTAAGGCCCAGAGATGTCATCAACTGGAGGAAGTGTTGACCAAAAGCTGAGAGTTTGTCGTCAACCCAGGCATTGAAGTTGCCAAGAACCATCAATCTGGGCGACTCCATTGTCATATTGGCGACAAAGTCTGCCACTTTCTGCAGGAATCGCCTCTCGTCTCCTGGTGGACGGTAGACGAGGGCTATTCTGCAACCCACACCAACTACTACGGTAAACTCAAAGGATTTGGCTTTCTCAAGTGGTACACCCATGAGCCTCAACCTGGTCTTAAAACAGACTGCTACCCTCCGCGATCCAATCTCGGGGGGTGAATCACCGAGTACCAGGCTGGAACAGCTGTCTCCAAAATGGGTCCGGCATTTCCATCCAGCCAGGTCTCGGAGATGCAAGCCAGATCCGCTGTCCCAACAAAGCCAGTGCTAACAGCTGACTTGTTTTTAATAGATCTGGCATTGCACAACACCGCCCGAGTTGGACAAGACTCCCGAGCCGTCCCGAATACTCACCCATTTAAACAGGTGGTGCCCTTGGGTATGGGGACTAGACATGGATCTCCATGTTTCAGGCTCCATTTTTCCCCAGGGCATCTTCTGGTCCTAACCAGCCCTATATGAGAGGTCTGTTCATTCCTCCTCCAGTGTCCGTGTGCCCCACCACACCCACCTAAACCCTCTTACGTACCATACCAAGTGTCCGACAGCACTGGTAGATGGAAAATGGGAGGGGAGGGGGGAAAGGGTGAAGGACGTGGGAGATAGGAGGACAAATAATATATGACCAGGGTAACTAAACAATACATACCCCAAGTGGGAAACAAAGTCACTACTAAACAGCTAAATAAAGATCCTAATTACCTCATGAATAAATTACCCTCAATTACAATTAAACTAAAACCCGCCCAATAAGATAATTCAATAAACAAAAAACAAGCTAATAAAACTTCCCCACCATTGAACCCTCTCACGGCTCTGAGGAAGGAAGAAAAATAAAACAAAATTAGAAAATAAAATAATACAATTCAAAACTAATTTTCATCCTAAAGGTCCTTTCACTACCAGTAGGACAAAAACATTCAAAAACACAAATATAAATAGTCCATTTGCAGTTTTTAGGCAGTCTCACCGCCGACGATGATTAATATTACACGGAATCCAAATATATAAGGATAGTGAGGCCCTCTCACTACACACACTGTCCTTCATATGATGAAAACAGGATCCAGAGAAAAGTCAAATGGCATTACGATGACCCAAATCAAAGTCCAGACTACTTCGAATGTACATTCAGAGAGCAACAACATGCCATCTCAATGCAAGCCCACAAATAGAGAAGAAATGTCTCATATAAGGCCAAGACTATCCACAGGCTCAGCTGCAAGAAACGGGAGTCCCCCCCCACACACACACATACCCAAACTGCCTAATCAGGCTGTGTTATACTACCAGGACCCACAGCTTCAGATATCCCAAGGCCAGACTAATAAGGCCAGCCCAGGAGTAGCTTAGGAGCCCCCTAATAACCCCCAACTCCTTAGGGGAAACGAGGACAGCTCCTGCTCGGTCCCATGCAGCACAACCCAAGATCACCCAGGCACAAAGAGGGGGGTAAGAACCTCCCAAAACCAAAACCACTAATATGGCACTACTTCCCCAAGAAAAATTAGGCACAGTTTAAAATAAAATTAGAGATCCCAGGGAAATGAAGGACACCGATCAATGAATCGGGTCCCATCACTCACGATACATTAGAACACCAGCAACTGTCCTTTTGGCCCGAATTCTTGCTGAAATCACACCAACTAATCCAGCTCTTCTTCAAACGAACATTGTAAAAGTCCTCCAACAGTAAATCCAGCTGAAGGGGCCAATCATCAAGTAGCAGAGCCAGCAAATCCTTGGGTCCAGAACGAACAAACATCCAGGTGAACCAAAAATAAGCTTCTCCACATTAAAGGATAAGCCAGGAGAACAACCTGCAGCAAACAGTAAACAACCATAGAATCCTGCTCCCAGCAAAATATCACTCGGTTAACCCACAAAGGGGGGGGGGGCGCCAGGCGACTTACTTCCCCACACTTGGGGAAACGCTGGGACAGCAACCAGCAACAGGCGGTGAACAGCCACAGAAAGGAAGGATGCAGCTCCCAGCAAAACGGCTCCCTTTGCCCACGAAAAAACTCCAGGACAAGCAGAGCATCAAAGCAAACTACCGGCAGCAAGCAAAAAGCAACTGCAAAACACTAGGCGGCACAGAAATAAAATAAACAAAAATGTCAAACACTAAAACTCAATAAACTCAATAAAATAAAAACAGATTAAAATAAACAAGGCAAATTAAACAAAACCTAAACTACGAGGTACACAGGCTAGTCCAGCACGACCGCCATCTTGGAATCATAGTGCCATTGAAGCAGTAGTTTCACATTTTTACTATGAGGGAAGCAAGGAGATCAGCCAGCATTGTTAAGAAATACATTGACTGACACCTGTGAATGAGTGGGAAGGGGGAGTGTTTTCTAACATTCCTGATAGTTTTATGCCCCCTGCAACCTGCTATTCATATTTTCTTTTTATTGCATCTTGTCCCAGCCAATCTTCCCAGAGTGCAGTTTCTTGAAATGGTTACTTTTGCATTTATGTTTATTTTAAAATATTTAATATTTTCATCATGTGGTTATGTCATGGACTATAAGTGATCTCCATCCTTAACCCCCCCAGCCCTGTAACCAAGGTCCTCCTATGTGTATCCCATGCATGTTTGAAAACAGTGCTTGTAGACAAATCTAATCATTTTGCCACTGTGTTCTGGTGTGTGTGTTTGTGTGTGTGTGTGTGTGTGTGTGTGCTGCGCACGTGTGTGTGTGTGTGTGTGTGTGTGTGTGTGTGTGTGTTCCCCTGAGGTTGTTCTTGCAACCTAGGAAAGGTAGAAATTATGAGGTATCTCCTACCTATTCCTGGATGCAAGGTCCAGCTGTCCTGGGAACACCTGTCTGCCCCTAGTGGTGGCACCTGCTTGCCCCCCTCCCCCAACTTGACCATCTAGGTGTCTTGGTCATACCCCTAGACAAAGTCTTGCCTCCTTTGATACTTTGCAGGAAGGGAACATGAGCCAGAGAAAAAATAGTGCTCTCTAAATCCCATACACACACAGGCAGTGCAGTATTGAGGCTTTCGTGAAGGATACTATTTTTAATACTCTACCATGTTGCTTGGAAGGTATTTATTTATTTATTTATTTATTTATTTATTTATTTAAAGTCTAGGAATTACAACCATTTGAGTCAGAGACTCATTTGCAAAGGCTCCACGTCTTACATAAATGGATTAGAACACAGTGTTACATAGAATATACAATATAGACAACAGCACTAGTACAGGAAAAAAAAAATGACAGTAAAAAATTATAATGAACATAAACAATGGAACGACAGCAATTGTGAAGTAGTGGTGCATTTAACATTTTCAAAGTTTCATCTGCAGTCACAGTGGGAGTTTGACATAATGTGATTAAGTAACTCCTGTTTGAAAGGCCCAAGCCTGGGGATTGATAAGACAGGGTCAGGAATTGCGTTCATCCAGAGGGGTGCTTTGTAGCAAAAGGATCTTTGGCCAGCAGTGGTCTTTACAATGGGGACACAGAAAGTGGCGATTTCCGAGTGTCTAGTGGGGTGGGCCGGTAGGTTTTTTTTGAGGAGCTTAAGACAGCCTGGGGGGGGGCTAGGCCCAACTGAATTTTTTTGGCCAGTAGGCAGGTCTGATAAACTAGTCGCCCCTGGAAGTTTAGCCATGATGAGCGTAGATAGAGGTCACAGGAGTGCGTAAGACAATCACATCCTATGGCCAATCTGCAGGCCTTGTTTAGGGCACGTTTAATGCTGGACAGAGCTGTGTCAGAGGAGGCCCCATAGATGATTATGCCGCAGTCTACCAGTGAGAGGATGGAGCTGGAAATAGCTAAGCGTAGCGCCTCCAGAGGTAGACAAGACCTAAGCCTGTAGAGGAGACCGATTCTTTTGTTTGTTTCAGTACAAGTTGACGCAATATGTTCACGATAGGTGAGGGCGGAGTCTAGAGTAACCCCGAGATATTTAAAATTGGAAACAGGTTCCAGCGTGGTGCCCATCACATTGTATATGGCTAATTTTGTAGTGCTGTGCTTATGTTGTGGGTGGGCAAATAGCATGGCTTTTGTCTTTTTTGTATTGAGTACGAGCTTGTGTGAGGAAAACCAGGCTTCAATTTGAGTGAAAGAGCCCTGCAAGGATTTTTGGAGCTGCGTGGGGTCAGTGTGCCTACTGAAAATCACCGCATCATCAGCATAAAGGAGAAGATGCCCAGAGGTGGCCAGAGGTAGTGAGTTCAGGTAAAGTGAGAAAAGGAGCGCACCAAGGATAGACCCTTGAGGGACACCTGATCGGACGGGAAGGTTTGCAGAGAGGGTGTTTCTTATCATCACCTGTTGAGTGCAGCCAGAGAAATAACTGGAGACCAACATGTGGTTTCTTTGGAGCCCGACAGAGAGGAAGGAGTTTATGAGCATGGTGTGATTGATGGTGTCAATGCCTTGGAGAGATCTATAAAGACTGTACCAGCCAGATCTCCCTGGTCAAGAGCGTCATGAACAAAGGAGGTGAGTTCTAGTAGAGCAGTGGTGGTACTGTGACCTTTTCTGAAACCGTGTTGTTGTTTTAAGATTAGGTGTTATGAATCTAAGTAGTTAGTAAGTTGATCAGCCACAATTTATTCCAGTGCTTTTGAGAGTGGAGGGAGTATATAGATATGCCTGTAGTTACTAGTTACAGTACGCGCACCATTTTTATGTATTGGCGTAATCCTTGCCTTTTTCCATAGAGATGGGAATTGTCCTAGGCACAGGTACATGTTGAAGATTTTTGTAAGAGGTACTAGAACAGTATCAAGGGTTAAAGATAGCAATTTAGTATCTAGTGAGTCACCACTATGTCTGGTCTTTCCTAGGAATCTGGAAATATATGAACGGACAACACTAGTGGAGACAGTTTTGAGACGAAAAGGTGGTGCACTGGGGGCTAGCGGGAAATATCCCGCTTCAGTGCTGAAAAAGTCGGGGGGGGAGAATAGAGCTTAGGTCTGAGAATGCTTTATGGAAAGCATCTGCTATTTTGCTGGGTTCTTGGGTAGGGGTACCATCTAGGATAAGCATGGCAGGGGAAGGGGAGGGAGACTTTCCACTAAGTTCCTTAATATTATCCCAGAACCTCTTACCATCACCCCAAGTGGCAGTGAGTTTTGTTTTGTAGTAAGCAGCCTTTGCCTGCCTGCAGGTAGTCCTTTTCTCAAAGTAATACATCTGCAGGCTCTGCCTACTGCAGCCATAAAAAATATTCTTTTTATCAGGCAAACTTTACCTGACATGCTGGGATGAAACTGTGCCAAGTACTGATTACCTTATAAGAAAAATGCTTTTATCAGGCAAACTGGGCCTGATATGCAGGGATTAAACTCTGCCAACTACTGAGTACATTATAGACAAAAAATACCCTTTTATTAGACAATCTAGATCAGATAAACTGGGCCTGACATGTAGGGATGAAACTGTGCCAAGTACTAAGCATGCTAAAGGAAAAATGGGACAAGATATTCAAAACATTGTGATGCGCGCAAACAGTTTGCACAAGGTTTCCTCCCTGTGTGCAAGGCTGCAATATTCAAGAGACCTAATAGCACCAGCACAACAGTGTAGCACCAGCACTAAAAGATAATGTATGTGCTGTGCAAAGTGAGGGCAGGGGGAATGAAGATGGGTGCAATGTTATATTCAGTACCTTAGAGCTGTATAACCTATGCAAACATGACACACAGCATGGTGCAAGTTAATGCCATGAAAAAGGTAGTCTTAACTCTGGGCAAAACTGGGATGGGTGGCCTAGACACAGCAGTAACAGGCAACAAGGCTATATACAACCACAGAATCATTGTGCACCTGATGACTGCAGTCACTGAGGAAACAAAGCGGACAGAAGGCCACCATGGGCCACTCCATATGCCATGGAAGAGATATGCTGAAAACAGATGGTACTGGCCATGAGTCCTAGCACAGTACCATGGCAGTGCCCACGACACCTTCATCTGGCACCAGTCCCAACTCTGCCAGGCATATGAGGGTAGCCTAGTACCCAGTGGACACCTTGTTGTTGAGTACATGCAGTACACTGCCCCAATTCCCCCAAAGAAGGTATACCAACACAATCTAGCACACACATGCTGCACTGAGGGTAGGAAGGGTGTTGAGGAGAGGAAGGGTGGAGAGGGGTGGGTGTACAAGTGCCCTGGATGCACCACATAGTAGGTGCTGCCTTGTGGCTGGGGTCATCCACACAGTGAACATGTTCCAGTGATGGGACTGCCCCTAACATCATTGGGCCTATATGAAGTATGTGTCTGCTCCCCCTGGGGCACATACCGCACACCTGTAAATGCATTCTGTCACATAAGGCCAGCCATGTGTGTGTTACTGTGTGAACCCCATGACATTGGCACAGCATATGTGGGTCACAGGACAGTATGACAGTATTGTCCTTTGTCAGAACACATCTGCCAGCTGGGCCTGTCTGTGTGTGGAGAGCAGCATTCAATGTTACCTGATGCACAGTATGCATTGATGTGTCCCTCACAATACTGGCTATCCATGGTACTATAACATAACATGCACATTGCAGCAGACACAACAATATGTCTATGGCACGCAGCACAACCACCCATGCCTGTGGTGCTTGTCCCCTGGGGCACAGCAATCTGTGCTGCTGTGTACAAGCCCAGCCTGCAGTTACCAACTTGTAGTTCCAGTCTGCCATGCAGGTGGTGCTGTGTGCACCCTGAAATAGCACAGGCAATCTACACATGGAAATCCATGCAAATCTGGCTATAACAACATCTTAATGTGGCTGTTTGCACTCAGAATGCCTAAGTAGGCTCATTTGGATCTCTGTTTTGAATATGACAAAGTTTTGCCCAGAGCAAATGTGTTTGCCCTGGGCAAATATGTCTGAGCCTTAGTGCTGCTCTGCAGTAGTTTGCATGCAATATTGTTTGCAGTTGTTCTCCACTGCTTCTTTGCTAGCACACACAGTGGCCGCATAGTTCATCTGTGCGCACCAGGCTGCTGTTGCTGTTTACATTGCCCAGTTGCTATATTCAGAGCTGTCTTCTTTTGTGGGCTGTCTTTGCATTGCACTCACAGCCATGTTTACCCACCTTCCTTTGTCTGCTATAGTTAACAGTGTTTGCCCCTGGGCTATTCCTTTGAATATTGCATGCTATTGGCTGTGGGCTAAATGTGCCCACTGGGCAGTGCAGAATTTGCCCTTAGGCAAAGTTTTGAATCTTGGGCCCATTCTCTTTTATCAGGCAAACAGGGCCTGACACACGGGGAAACTGTGGCAAGTACTGAGTATGTTATAGAAAAAATTTCTCTTTTTATCATGCAAACAGGGTCTGACATGCAGGGACAAAACTGTGCCAAGTACGGAGTACGTTATAGGAGAAATGCTCTTTTATCAGGCAAGCCAGATCTGACAAGCAGTGCCGAAATGTGCCAAGTACTGAGTATGTTAAAAGAAAAGTGCTCTTTTATCAGGCAAACTGGGCCTGGCATGCAGGGATGAAGATCTGGAAAGTACAAGGAAAGTTATAAGAAAAAATGCTCTTTATGGTAGGGGCTGTCTGCTCTCTATCCCGCTATATTTTGAAGTGTTAAATGGGTGTTTGTAAATACCTATCGGCAGTCAAATGGCAGCTAAAGTTTTCAATTATTTGGGCTGGAAAACAGGAACTTTCCCTCTGTGTAGAAACCTGTTGCAACAGTACTTAGCTCTCTGCTCTCTCTTCTGTTCCTGTATTCTTTTGTTTATTTCATCTGTTCCCCTGCTCATGGAATGGCCACCTGTGAGTAGTCTCTCTCTCCCTAATCTCCCTTTGTGTCCTCTTTCTTTGTTTTGCACCCAGATATTGCCAAAACTGCTGTTTTACTCTGGAAAATCCCCCATCTAGTTTCCCATAGAAGGTTTCTAAGACTTTATGTGAATTTTTGCACTGTTTAGTGAGCACGTCCATGTCAGTACTGAAATAGAGAAATAGCACTTCAGGCTGATACTTAGAACCTCAGGGTTTGCATTTCTTCAGTGCAAGTGAAGTCACTGAAGTGAATACAGCTTCTTGTAGCCAGCAAACTGTGTGCAAACATTTAAAAGTAAAGCAGGGTTTGAGCTGTTTGGTGTTTGTAAAGCCACCTGGCTGAATTATATTAGGTAACTTATTTTGTTAAGCTAGTCTCACTGTGTAAACTGTTTGCTCCAAATGTTGTAAATAGTAAACCAACTGACCTGAAAATGGCTTCATTTGTTCAGCAGCCTCTCCCTCTTAGCTTTCCATCTGTCTATAGTGCCCGTATGCACCACCTCTTTTATGATGAAAGCTGATGGAGGAGTCTGCTGCTCTCAGAAAAAGGGTAAAGATGAAATTACTTGAAATTTTTAACTTTAATGAACCAGAAAACCATATAGTGATGAAATGAATGCCTAAACTGAAACTCAGGTGAAATATAAGCTGTGTTCGCTGTTAAAAAGTTAGATTCATTCTGTATAGGGAGGAGTTTTCCTGTACCATGTGATCTGACCACAGTATATATTGAGTGAAAAAGAGTGTATTAAGTCAGTGTGTGGTAGGGAGGCAAGCCTACCAGTTGTCTAGCCAGTTTCTAGGCAAACCCTTTCTTCAGTGAATGTAACTGTAGAATTGTATTTTCTTTTCATTCTGCTTAGTGTTATTTTACTTTTTCCGCCTTTAGTCCATTTATTTTTCCTGCTGTATGAATAAATTTAAGATTTATTTCTACAATCCTGACCATGTGCTGGACTCCATTTGATCCCACGAGTACAAGTTGGTGTCAGAAGTGGGATCTAAGGAGGCAAGTTGACCTTCTGGTGGATATCGTCCAGAGATATCATGGAGGAGCAAAAGAAGCAGGAAAAGATGGAAACACCCACACCTGAGGGAGTTCTGACCAGAACAATGGTAGACAAGTACCAGGTTCCATTGGCCAGTGGTCTGGGTGACGTCAGGCGGAAAGACACTAAGAGTGACATGAAAGAAGAAGGAGCCATTGGGGGTGAGGACAAGAGTTCAGTGGAAGAAGAGGAAGAAGCACCTCCATCTGATATGCAAGACCTACTCATATGGCTGTGTTTGAAACAGATGGACATTGAGAAACAAAGAGAAAGAGACCAATGCCAGAATGAGGCCAGGTGGGTGGAGACCCTTAAAGCTATACAGACTATGGGGACTGCCAAACCCAACCCATCAAGTGACGGGCCCTGGGATAATAAGTTATCTAAGTTAATGGACAGTGATGATATAGAGGCATACATCACTACATTTGAAAGAGTAGTAACTGCCTGTGGGTGGCCTAGGTACCAATGGGTCATTCGGTTAGCCCCTTACCTCACAGGAAGAGCTCAGTTGGCCTATAGCCATGTAGAGACACAAAATGCCTCAAACTATGATCATGTGAAACAGGCAATCCTTAAACGGTACAATATCAGTACAGAGACGTACCACCAAAGATTCTGGACATTTCAGTATTATACAGCTGATTCTCCACAAGAAGCTTATGTTTGGTTGCAGGATTTATGTACCAAATGGCTACAGTCCAATGTGAGAACTATGCAGCAAATGGTAGAGTCCATAGTCTTGGAACAATTTATAGAGATATTGCCCCATGAAGTACAGATGTGGGTAAGAGAACATAGACTGGAAACAGCAGAAAAGGCCATTAACCTAGCTGAGGACTTCTTGACAGCTCATCCACAATGACAGAAAGGATCTCATGGGACATCCCCATCTACCACTATGGTAAGACAAATATCTACTACACCCTCTACTAATGTTTCCAGTACTTCTCCCTATAAGAAAAATAGCAGGCCATATAACCCAGATATTATTTGCCGGGACTGTAAGGCCAAGGGACACATAGCCAGATTTTGCCCTAAAAAGAAAACTGAACCCTCTCACCTAGCTTTGGCAAACTGGGGGCAACATACAATGGCTGTGAACATTGAAGGGCACAGTGTGACTGCTTTAATCGATTCTGGGAGCAAGCAAACTCTGGCACATGCTGATGTATTCTGTGGGGCATCTCAGACACTAAGTGATGAAAAAACGGGGGTTACCTGTGTACATGGGGACACTCACTTACACCCTTTGCAAGAAGCAACTATTAGTGTTCAAGGTACTGTTCATCATATAAAGGTGGGGGTAGTGGCAAAACTACCAGTTCCTGTTATTTTGGGTCATGACTTTCCTACTTTTGGTGATTTGCTCACTGCCTCCTCATCAGTTTGTGCTGTGACCACTCAAGCTCAGGCTCGACAAGAAAGAACTGTTGCAGAACTATTTCCTTTTGATCACACATTATTCGAAGCACCTGGGAAAACCACAAAGTCCAAAAGTCAGAGAAGACTTGATAAACTTAACTGGACTAAGAAAAAGGACTTAAGTGTTGTTGATGATGTGGTGCTTAGAGCTACTATGTCAGAGTCATTTGCTGAGGATCAAAAGAAGGATGCCACACTAACACCTTTGTTTCCACAGGTTGTTCCTGAGGAGGTAGAAGGTATGCCTCCTATGTACAGGGTTCAACAGGGAAAACTATATAGAATATGTATAAATCCCAAAACAGGAAAGAGTGTGGATCAGTTGGTGGTCCCTAGCCAATACAGGGAGCAGCTGATATTTTTGGCACATGATGTGCCCTATGGGGGTCACGCAGGTAGGGATAGGACCCTACAGAGGTTGTTATACAGGTTCTTCAGGCCTGGTATTCATGACCAGGTAGCAGAACACAGTAAAAGCTGTGACAAGTGTCAATAGGTAGCCCCGGTCACAAAGAAAGACAAAGTTCCCCTGCAGCCATTGCCATTGGTAACAGTTCCTTTTGAGCGTATGGCCATGGATATTATAGGGCCCCTCCCCAAAAGTGCAAAAGGAAATAGGTTTGCCCTCATACTATGTGACTATGCTACTAAGTACCCAGAGACCATTCCTTTGCAAACTGTTACAGCTGAAAGGATAGCTGAAGAACTGCTCAAAATGTTTAGTAGGGTAGGCATACCCAAGGTTATTCTCACAGATAGAGGAACCAATTTCTGTTCTGTCATGTTGAGGCATCTCTATCAAGCCCTAGGAGTGGAAGTGGTATACACTTCTCCATACCACCCTCAAACTGATGGCTTGCTTGAGCGCTTCAACAAGACATTAAAGAAAATGATACAGAAATATGTGGAGGATGAGGGTAAACACTGGGATCTGTATTTACCGTTATTACTGTTTGCATATTGGGAGGTCCCCCAGGCATCAACAGGATTCTCGCCCTTTGAGTTGCTTTATGGCAAGAATCCCAGAGGCCTCCTAGATGTGGTCAGGGAACAATGGGAAGATACAAAAACTTGGAAGAACCCCACTACCCTTGATTATGTTACAGAAATGCGCCAAAGGGTGGCAAGGTATACCCAGCTTGCCCATGAACAAAACCAGGCAAAACAGAACTATCAAAAGAAAAGATATGCTATAGGGGTAGGAAATAAACACTTCAGTGCTGAGATCGTGTCCTACTGTTACTTCCATCAACTGATAATAAGTTGATGATGAAGTGGAAGGGGCCTTATGTGATTCAAAAACAAACTGGACCTGTCATGTACTTGGTGGAAGTACCAGATAGAAAGAAAAAACTGAAGGTGTACCACGAAAATCTTTTGAAAAAATGGAACGACCATTCTGGGGAAAGCATGTATGTATGTCCTACTTCTGTTGATAATGAAATGGATTTAGCATATAAGAGACTGGACTCTGAACAGTCTCCTTCTACCCTAGTAATAAATCCTTTCTTGACAGAAAAACAAAAACTAGATTTGGCTCAGACTATAAACCAGTTTTCTTCTACATTCACAACCAAGCCAGGAAAAACTACTGTGATCTCTCATCAGATCCAGGTATCCCAAACAACACCCATGTAGGTAAAACCTTATCGTATCCCAGAAAAGATAAAACCTGAAGTCATAAAAGAAATAAAGAAAATGAGAGAAATGGGTGTCATTGAAGAGGCCAACAGTGAATGGGGTTTCCCAATGGTGATAGTCCCAAAGAAGGAGGGTGGAGTCTGAATATGTTTAAATTTTCGCAAGTTGAATTCGATATCTAAATTTGATGGGTATCCTATGCCTCGGGTGGATGACATCATTGACCAACTCGAGCAAGCCCAATATGTCAGTACTCTTGATTTAACAAAAGGGTACTGGCAGATTCCGCTTCATGAGACAGTCAGAGAAAAGACAGCCATTAGCACCCCTTTGGGATCCCTTCAATTCACCATGATGCCCTTTGGACTTCATGGTGCACCCGCCACATTCCAAAGATTGATGGATAAGTTACTGAGACCTCATCTGGGATATAGTTCAGCTTATCTTGATGACGTGATTGTCTTTAGCTCTTCATGGGAAGACCACGTCCAACACCTAACAAAAGTATTAGACACCATTAAACAGGCCGGCCTTACTATTAACCCTACTAAATGCTCCCTTGCTAAGAAGGAAGCACGTTATTTAGGATTTTTAATAGGTGAAGGGCAGGTAAAACCAGAGGTGGGGAAGGTAGATGCAGTAGCCAAGACTCCCCGCCCTATCACCAAGAAACATGTACGTTCATTTCTGGGTCTAGCAGGTTATTATAGACGTTTTGTGCCCCAGTTAGCTACCTTAGCCAGTCCATTAATCGAGTTAACAAGAAAGAATAAACCTACCAAAGTAATCTGGACTACAGAGTGTGAGGAGTCCTTTTGTGCGATAAAGGCGGCCCTTTGTTCAGCTCCAGTACTAAAGAGTCCTGATTTTTCAAAGCCTTTTATCGTCCAAACAGATGCATCAAATGTAGGTATTGGAGCAGTATTGTCCCAAATCCAGGAAGGAGAAGAACATCCTATACTATATATAAGCAGAAAGCTTCATGCCAGAGAAACTAAATATTCCACCATAGAAAAGAATGCTTGGCACTAAATGGGCAATAGAAACTTTGTGATACTATCTATGGGGAAATAACTTTGAAGTCTGGACTGACCATAATCCTCTTTGTTGGATCCAGAATATGAAAGACAACAATCCAAGGATTATGCGTTGGTATTTAACCCTACAGCCATACAACTTCACTGTGAAGCACAGATCTGGGACAGCCAATAGCAATGCAGACTTCATGTCTTGTTTTGGTGCAGATATAACCATATAGACAGGAGTAGACCTCAGGGTTTTGATTAATTGAATTGTTTGAGGAAAGAGTATGTCCTCAGGCATGTGTATTAATTATATTATTGTATCAGGGACCCTGAGGTGGAGCTTCAGGAGAGGGTGGGCAGAAGTTCCATCTCTCTGCTAGAGAGAGCTACATATCCTGTCTTGGTAAAGATAAAAGCTGATTGTAATAAAAAAAATCTGTTTTTTTTTCTTAGGTGGGGAGCAGACTGTGGTAGGGGCTGTCTGCTCTCTATCCCTGTGTATTTTGAAGTGTTAAATGGGTGTTTGTAAATACCTATCGGCAGTCAAATGGTAGCTAAAGTTTTCAATTGTTTGGGCTGGAAAACAGGAACTTTCCCTCTGTGTAGAAACCTGTTGCAACAGTACTTAGCTCTCTGCTCTCTCTTCTGTTCCTGTATTCTTTTGTTTATTTCATCTGTTCCCCTGCTCATGGAATGGCCACCTGTGAATAGTCTATCTCTCCATAATCTCCCTTTGTGTCCTCTTTCTTTGTCTTGCACCCAGATATTGCCAAAACTGCTGTTTGACTCTGGAAAATCCCCCATCTAGTTTCCCATAGAAGGTTTCTAAGACTGTGAATTTTTGCAGTGTTTAGTGAGCACGTCCATGTCAGTACTGAAATAGAGAAATAGCACTTCAGGCTGATACTTAGAACCTCAGGGTTTGTATTTCTTCAGTGCAAGTGAAGTCACTGAAGCGAATACAGCTTCTTGTAGCCAGCAAACTGTGTGCAAACATTTAAAAGTAAAGCAGGGTTTGAGCTGTTTGGTGTTTGTAAAGCCACCTGGCTGAATTATATTAGGTAACTTATTTTGTTAAGCTAGTCTCACTGTGTAAACTGTTTGCTCCAAATGTTGTAAATAGTAAAACCAACTGACCTGAAAATGGCTTGTTTGTTCAGCAGCCTCTCCTCTTAGTTTTCCATCTGTCTATAGTGCCGGCTGGCCCTTGCACCACCTCTTTTATGATGAAAGCCGATGGGAGGAGTCTGCTGCTCTCAGAAAAAGGGTAAAAGATGAAATTACTTGAAATTTTTAACTTTAATGAACCAGAAAACCATATAGTGGTGAAATGAATGCCTAAACTGAAACTCAGGTGAAATATAAGCTGTGTTTGCTGTTAAAAAGTTAGATTCATTCTGTATAGGGAGGAGTTTTCCTGTACCATGTGATCTGACCACAGTATATATTGAGTGCAAAAGAGTGTATTAAGTCAGTGTGTGGTAGGGAGGCAAGCCTACCAGTTGTCTAGCCAGTTTCTAGGCAAACCCTTTCTTCAGTGAATGTACCTGTAGAATTGTATTTTCTTTTCATTCTGCTTAGTGTTATTTTATTTTTTCGCCTTTAGTCCATTTATTTTTCCTGCTGTATGAATAAATTTAAGTTTTATTTCTACAATCCTGACCATGTGCTGGACTCCATTTGATCCCATGCACTCTTTTGTTAGGCAAACGGGATGACACTCATGGCTAAAATTGTGCCATATACAGAGTATGTAATAACAAAAATGTGTTTATCAGGCAAAGTGGGCATGACATGCTGGGATGAAAATATGCCAAGTACTCAGCATGTTATAAAAAAATGCTCTTTTATCAGTTAAATAGGGTCTGATACACAGGGTTGAAACTGTACCATGTGCTAAGTACATTACAGAAAAAATGCACTTTTATCAGGCAGATGGGGTCTGACACACAGGGATGAAACTATGCCAACTTCTGAGTATGTTATATGAAAAATGCTGTTTTAGCAGACAAACTGGGCCTGACACATAGGGCTGATACTATGCCAGGTACTTAGTATGTTAAAAGAAATATGTTCTTTTATCATGCAGACTGGGCCTGATATGTAGGGATGAAACTGTGCCACCTACTGATTACGCTGTAGGAAAAATTATGTTTTATTAAGCAAACAGGGACTTGACATGTAGGGGTGAGACTATGCCTACTACTGAGTATGTTATAGGGAAAATTCATTTCTATTATTCAAGTTATGTCTGACATGCAGGGTTAAACCTGTGACAACTTTGTGTACATTATAAGAAAAGTTATATTTTATCAGGTAAATTGGGCCTGAAATGCATGGCTGAAACTGTGCCAACTTCTGAATACTTTACAAGAAAAATGCTCTTGTATCAGACAGACTCTGAAATGCAGGGATAAAACTATGACAACCACTGAGTATATTATTGGAAAAATTATCTTTTATCAGGCAAACAGGGTCTGACATGTAGGGATAAAACTATGCCAACTTTTGAATAGATTGTAAGAAAAATGCTCTTTTTATAAGGCAACATTTACCTGATACACTGGGCTGAAACTGTCCCAAGTACTGAGTATGTTATAGGAAAAATGCTTTTTTAATCAGTCAAACAAGGTCTGACACGCAGGGCTGAAACTGTAACAAGTACTGAGAATGTTACAAGAAAAAAAACTCTTAACAGGCGAACTGGACCTGGCACTCAGGACTGAGACTATACCAACTACTGAGTGCACTCTTAGAAAAATCTAGCTTCAACAAAGAGACTTGGCCTGTCATAAAGGCCTGAGACTGCACCAGCTACTTGGATATGAATATGCATAAGCCCATGCCTAGTACCTTGGTTCCTCTTTCGGAGGGCTTTTAAAGTAAGTTGTAGTCCCTGATTCTAAAAAAGTAATTAGTTTCCCAAGTTCAGTTTTCTTTCTAATATCTGAGTATATATTTAGCTGAACTTGGGTACAATAGAAATGCCAAAACATAGACTTTGATGGAGGATAAGGACCACTTGGCCCACCTAGTCTGCCCATTTCCTTACCTATTGGATAAGTTGCAGATCCTTGTTTTTATTTTCCAATCTTTATTAAGATTTTCAATATATACCACTAAAAATATGACCTGTACAGGGGCAAGATGACCTCCCCACTCCTAGAAGTAATCCCCTTTGCTATGCACTCTAGCATCCTGTTTGCCTTTGCTGCTGCCTTCCTGCACTGAGCAGAATGGTTCACCTCCCTGGTTATCAGCAGTCCCAGATCCTTCTCCTCCTTGGATTTTGTTAATGGGATACCCTCCAGCCAGTAATTGTGTCCTGAGTTCTTGCCTCCTAAATACATCACTTTGCACTTCTTGGCATTGAAACAAAGCTGCCAAGGTTGAGACCATTCCTCCAGTTTTGCCAGATCCTCATGAAGTACTTTTGGTCCCCACTTACCATCTACCTTGGCACAAATCTTTGTGTCATCTGCTAAGAGACTGATCTTGCTCTTAATCCCTACTGCAATATCGACTATGAAAATGTTAAACAGAATTGATCCCAGCACCAAGCCCTACAGTACTCCACTTGTTAGTGCCCTGGGTTCAGATGCCCCCCCCAACTACTACCTTCTGCTGTCTACCTTGCAGCTAGTTCTTGACCCATCTGACCAGTTTCCTCTCTCCTCCGAGATTCTTCAACTTGCAGGTCAGCCTACAGTGTGGCAACTAGTCAAAGACCTTGCTGAAATCCAGGTAGAGGACATCCACCGCATGTCCCCTGTCCAGTGCCTCATAACCAGTCATAAAAATCAATCAGGTTCATCTGGCAGGATCTGTCCGAGACAAACCTGTGCTGCCTGCTGTTCTGGAGATTGTTATCCTCAAGAAATTACACCAATCTTTCCTTGAGGATTGCCTCCATCAGTTTTCCCACAATTGCAGTTAGACTCACCGGTCTGTAATTCCCTGCTTTGTCCTTGGGCCCACTCTTATGGAGAGGTACCACATGTGCTTCCCTCCAGTCCCTGTGCATGTACCCTGAGTTCAGAAAGTTGTTGAACAGGTCCGCCAATTGTCCTGCCAGGACCTCTGACAACTCTCTCAGCACCCTGGGGTGGACTCTGTCTGAGCCAGGTGACTTGTCCACCTTCAGGGACTTAAGGCCTTCCCTCAACCTTTCCACCATGATTTCCCCATCCATGGTTTCTTCTCCCCCACCCTCTTCCACCTCACCCTTTTTCTCAGGTACAGGCCCATCCCTCTCCTTGGTGAAGACCATTAAGTACTTCTGCCTGCTCATCCCCCTTTTCTATCTACCCACTTCACCTCCTGATCCTAACATTCTGATCCTTGCTCTTCCTCTTCTCTCTGATATAACTAAAGAAATGTTTTTCTCATTCTTTGATCCCCTGCACTAACCTCCATTCTCTAGCCACTTTTGCTGCCCTTACCACACTGCTCACTTCTCAGGATTTCTCAACATGTTCTCCTCTGTCTTCTGCCCTGTTGGATCTCTTGTAGATCCAAAATGCATTTCTCTTTTCTCTCACCTTCTCCACAACCTCTCTACTCATTGAACTTGGTTTCTTGATCCTGGCTTTCTTGCTCTGGCTCTTGATACAAATTTTAGTGCCTTCAGCCAGTTCTGCCCTGATGAATGCCTACGGCTCACCTTATATATAAATACAGGGTGGCCAAAAAGCAGAAACTTTACTCTACCTTTATAAATCTTAAGTCAGCCTTTGACAAAGTCAATAGATTTCTTCTCTGGGAAAGACTGTCTGATCTTGGAGTAGATCCTTCACTACTGGAAATGATAAGGCTAATGCATTAGGACAATTACTGTATGTCAGTGTTAGGTATAATACTAGAGGTGAATTAAGTAATTGGTTTGGCTCCAATATAGGGGTTAAGCAGGGTTGCTCTTTGGCACCTCTGTTATTTAATTTGTATTTTTGCACAGTTCTAAATAAAATGTATGATGAAAAATGTCATATGCCAAAGATAGGAGCACGAGTGATTCTGTATCTGGCTTATGCTGATGATGTGGCTTTACTTTCTACAAGCCATTTAGGAATGACAAGAAGTTTGGATAAATTTTATGCCGAAAGTTCCAGTGCAGATCTCCAAATTAACTATAGTAAAACCAAGGTATTGGTTTTTGTGGAAAATAAGAGTAATTATAAATATTAAATTGATCATAATAGATTGGAAGTAGTGAAACATGTTTGTTACTTGGGAATAACTTTTACCCAAAGAGGAAATTGGCATGAACATCTGAAAGAAATTAACTTAAAAGCAGAGAAGTTTTTACCAGCTCTTTTATCCTTTTTCTACAAGTTTGGAGAGAACTCCATTAAAGGTAACCTAATGGTTATTGATGCCAAGATCAAATCCCAGCTCCTTTATGGAGCTGAGATTTGGGGCATTAATTACAATAATACAATGGGACTCAATCCTTGCTTGAATACACTTTATAAAAGGCTGTTGGGGTTACCAATTACTTCCCCATCTTCCTTAGTGAGTATTGAGATTGGCAAGGTTTCAATAGAATGTCAAATTCAGCAAAGATTAGTAAATTATTGGCTAAGTGTGTTCAGAATGAAACAGGAAAGGCTCCCTCAGATTTGTTTGGAAGAAGGTATAATATATTTCCACTCACAAATAATTTTCCCTTATATGAAAGTAGTTGAAGAAATAATCAAACCATTAGGCTTACTGTCAATGATTACAGATTGTTTAAGACTCCCTTTAGCCCAAATAAGAGAACAAGTCAATTCTATGATAAGAAATTTATTTGTATAAAAAGACCTGGAGATTAGTAGATTGTCTAAAGCCTGTCGGTGGATGACCAAAACCAAAAGATCTCATAAATTAGAATCATACTTGGATATTTTACAAAACCCAAAACATAGCAAAGCATTTACTAGATTTTGCCTTGAATGTTTTTCAAGCAATATTAGAAAGGGGAGATTTGAGAAAAGAAAAAATGTAGATCTTCTCTGTAAATGCGGGTTAAGTCAGGATAATTTATTATGCCTAGTAATGTTTTGTCTATTGTATGAAAAAATTAGGTCTTTTCTTTTGGATGATATAATTCAGCGATTTAATTATCAACCGGATTCTATACTAACATATCTACTGAAAACTCAAGAAGAGAGAGTGCTTGTCCCTGTGGCCTCCTTCTTAAGATATATAGAGCTTAACGATTATCATTTGAATCCCTTGATTTAGGCAAAAGTATGTTGGATTGCCTAATTAGTAATAAACCATATTAATGTATCATTTATGGAAAAATGGCTAAGTAGGAATGATTGCTATAGTACAGGACAGTACCTGTTAGGCTAAGAGAAGGTGTAATAACCTAAATTTGATGATCTAATGTCATAAGAAAATTAGGTGCTATGAATGTAATTATTTATTAACCTAAAGTATTTTTTTAATTGAATGTTTAATTGTCATGTGTCATTTATTATGTGTCCTTTTATATGGTTATTTATGTTTGAATTTGTAATGACATAATATGCTGAACAATAAACTGGAACTGAACTGAACTGATGACTGCCTATTTTTGTTCTGTGTCCAACAGCAAAGCCTATAAAGAAAGAACAAATATACACCCCATATCAAACAACCACCTGTACCCACCCCCACCCTTGCACAATACATGGGTACAATTACTGTAATGGTTATGCTATAACCTTTAAGGATCATGCTTGTGATTAACATAAATTTATTACTGGGAAAAGGGAAACTAAACAAAAGCTGACAATCAAGTTTAGTATTAAAGTATACAGTATGAGACTGGAGGGAGGAAGGTTCAGGAGGGAGAAGAGGAGACACTTTTTTACAGAGAGGGTGGTAGCTGGGTGGAATGCATTACCTGCAGAAGTGGTATCCAGTAGAACAGTGGACTGCTTCAAAAGGGGATGGGACAGGACAAGGGGGAAGGTTAATGAAGGGGAAAGGTGGAAGGGAGGGGCAGCTTCAGAATAAGGGGTGCTAGCTGCACATTCGAGCAGACTTGATAGACCTCTAGGCCTTTATCTGCTGGCAAATTTCATATGTTCGTATGTTCATAAATAAAGATATTTTTAGGCCTGCAGTAAAAGTTTGGTATACTAAGATAAGGTCACCAGGAGTCTAAGTGGTCAAGAAGTTTTTTTTTCCAATGCAATAGGTAGGAGGGATAACTATTATGGAAATAAGAAATAATACAAATTAATAATAAATTATGTTTTATTTGATTTACTCATTCTGTAAAACTCAGTGTAGACTTTTATATCCAATGTATAAGTAATAACTATGAAGTTGTTTTTCCTATTATGTCCAGGATGGATTTATCGTTAAAAGAAATATCAGCAGGGAAGACACCCAGAATACAAATGTTTAACTTGAAGTCATATGAGAGAAAAATCTTATCTAAGATATTTTGCTTAATATCTTGCCATAGCTTTTGAATTACAGGACATGACCACAACATATGGTCTAGAGATCCAACCTCTTTATCACATTTATGACATAAGTAAGAATGGCTGAGACCCATCTTATGTAGTCCTGATCGGATGAGATAAGCATTATGTAATATTTTGTAGTGGATTATTCTCAAATTGTCTAAAGGGATTAATTTGTAAATATTATTCCATACTTTATCCCAAGCTAAAGAGTGGGCTAAAGTACTATTAATCAAAAAGAAATTCTGTAGAGGCTTGTCAGAAAATTTTAGTTTTATTTATTTATTTATTTATTTAAGAATCAGTTTACAACCTTTGAGCCAGAGGCTCGTTTCCAAAGGTACTTCATCACATAAAGACATACATTGCGTTTCGGTTACATAGCAAAGATTTGCAAAAAATCAATAGGCATTCACCAGAGGTGCCACGTCACATAGTGGTCAGACAAATACAATTGGGTACAGGGTACATGTAATTGATAACAGGTATTACACAAGTCGGTATCAAGTGAGCATTCTGGTAGATAAACATTGAAAACAGCTGGCACTGGCCAGGTTAAACCTAGGCATGGTGTACAGGGAAGTGGTGGAGGGGATGGTAGGGTGGAGAGCTGCCCGGGGGGCATTGTCAAGAGAAAGAGGTGGAGGCTATGTTCAGAGACAGGAGCAGTTACGAGTGCTGAAGATGTGAGCTGTTATCAAGAGTTTGCAAATGTTGGAAATTGGGTGAGGTTTACCAACTGCACTAGAGAAACCAGTTAGAAAACAGACTTTTTGAGTGTTCATCCCAAACCCACCAAAGTATAAAATGAGTCTTAAAATGTGAAAGTGTACTATATACTTTCTAGACTAGTGATAAGTGCTGGCATAATCTGAGAAGAAACCAGCTTGGTCATTGATTAATAAATCTATCAACCAAAAGAAGGTTGGACAAGGAATAACGTTTGAGTTTAGAGGTTTTCCATGAGATCTTACATTTCAGATTGTATAAAATAGGTTGCAGGATACTCTGGGTTGTATTAATTTTAAGAACTTGACAAAGTTGATTATTAATTTTAAGTGGTAAACCAACTACCGTTGATTTAAGTTCCTTAGGGATATATTTAACAGCTGCATATTAAGTGGCTTTTGGGGTTAATTTTGTATTTCAGAAGTATTTCTTTTTCTACTAACACCCAGGTAGGGTACTGGCTCCATGGCACCAGGTGATAGGGACTCACCTGGCATGCTTGCCACCCAGATTCATGCCCAAGCCCAGAACATCAGGAGTGGAGGCTGGCAGGGAGGGTTCAAGAGCATCATTAGGATGCTCTCCTCCCAGGAGGGTGGGCTGTGGAGGCACTGCCCTTTGGTATCCCCTCATGGTCAGACTTGGCCCTTGTGCTTTGTGGTGTGGGTGACCACACACAGTATGTGCAACCTATGAGGGTGCCTCTGTGTGCCTCCCTATGGGTGGAGATTCCCAGAACAAGGAAACAGCCACCCATGTTGCTGCATTATGGTGGACAGCCTCCCCCCCACTGAGAATCTGGAAAGCCCTCATGTTGGCCACACCACCCACCTAAGATGCATGAAGGTGCCACAGGCACCTTGATCTCCCCTCTCCAGTTGCCTCCCATGGGGTAGGGCCCCCTGGTGAAGGGATATGCTGGGACAGATGGTGCAAGGGCAAATGGACAGCAGATAGGAGGAGCAGTAGGGGAACCTGGCCACCTGAAGGAGTGACAGCCAGGAGGAACAGAAGGAGAAAAAAAAACAGGTAGGGACATATGAAGAGGACTCATCTTTCTTAGAAAGCCATTTAAGTATTTATTGATATGTGAGGCCATATAATAAAAAGGAAGCTTGGTAACATTTGACCCCCAAATTCTTAAGTAGTATAAGTTTTTGAAAAGCTTATCTGGTGATACCCTGTGGCAATAGAAACTTGTTAAGAATTGCATGAAGTTTAGTTAACCAACTAGTGGGCAGATAAACTTTGAGCATGTTAATTGGAAAGAATACTCTAGGGAAAATATTCATCTTCAAAATACTTATTCTACCTTGGAAGGAAATAGCAAGAGAGGACAATCTTTTAAGTCATGTGAAATCTTTTGGATAGAATCATCCAAATTCCTTTTTATCAACTGAGAATCATCCTTGGAAATTAAAATTCCTATATATTTAATATCAGATGAGTTCCAAGATAAACCTAGATTATCATTTTAATCTTTCTGAAAAAAAGTTGGATAGAGGCATAACTTCTGTTTTTTCTCTGTTCAATTTGTAGTTTGAGACCTAACTAAATTCTTCAATAGCTTTTGAAGCTGCTTTCATAGAATTTAAAGGGTCTGATATATGCAGTAAAATATCCACAAAAGCAGATAGTTTTAGATGGCACTTAATGAAATTAATCCCTTTAATAGCAGACTCATAGTTTAAAAAGTAAATTAGCAGTTCTAAATTACAGCTAAACAAAATAGGGGAAAAAGGGCATCCCTGTCTAGTAACTTGAGATAATTTTAAAGGAGGGGACTGTAAGTTACTGCAACAGATTCTTGAAGTTGGATTGGAGTAAAGTATTTTTAGCCAGGAAATACATTTTTTGGGGGAAACCATATTTTCATAAGGTGGCGAATAAAAAAATGTGATTGGCTTTATTGAGGCCTTTTTCTCATCCAGGAAGACCAAGGCATAAGAATGCCTGGTCCCCTTGGATGCAGAAAGAATATGAGACAGTTTATGAAGGTGGTGTGATGAACGTCTAGAAAACATAAAGCCAGTTTGAACAACATTGATTAGGGGTTGCCAAATATTTTTTATTCTTTAAGCTAATATGTGAGTTAGAATTGTTATATTATAGTTGATTAAAGAATAGGGCGCTAATTATAAATCTCTTGTTCTGATATTTTTGGTTTGGGCAAAAGAATTATTAAAGCTTCTAAAAGAGACATATCTGAAAAGCCATTGTTTAAGATGAAATCAAAAAATTCTTTTAAAATAGGGATCAAGGAGTCCTTAAATATTTTGTAAAAAAATTACAGTAAGACAATCCAGCCCTGTGGCTTTATTTAATGTAAATTTATCTATAGCCTCCACAATTTCTTTTATGGTAATTGGAAGAATTCAATTATGGGCATCAAGTTCTTGTTTCTTGTATACGTGGGTATGAAAAGTAGTAAATCTGTCATCTCAGAAGAAGGGGGGTTATCTATAGGGCTATATAGTTTTGAATAAAAGGTATAAAATCCATTCAAGATACAGTATCTTTATTATCAGTTAGGACTGTATTTAGGTAATCAGAAATTCTGGATTCCATAAATCTGGATTGTTCCATCTTTTTTATCCTGTGAGCCAGATGTTTGCTGGGATTATCTCCTTTATCTGCATATATGGCCTTGGATCTAGTGATAAAGAATTCTGTTTTTTCTTGGATAAAAATTGTAATCCTTCCTTAAGATTCTGCATCTCTTTAATATATAGAAACATAGACTTTGACAGCAGATAAGGACCACTTGGCCCACCCACTCTGCCCATTTCCCTACCTACTGGATAAGCTGCAGATTCTAGTTTTGTAGAGAGAGAGAGAATTGGTCTTTTGTTTCTAAATCCTCCAAGTTTTTAATAATAATATTTAATCTTTCAGGTTTTTTTTTTTTTTTTTCATTTTAGTACCAAATCTAATAAATTGTACCCTTAGGAAACATTTATAAGCTACCCAGATCATATCAACTTGACTTATGGAGCCTTGATTTTGTGTCCAAATGTCTTGTATAGCCTTGTTAATATGTTTAACTATGTATTCCTGCTCATAAGCCTCCATGTAAAGGATCTGACAGAAGGGATACCTAAACTTACATTAATGTAAACTACAGAATGATAGGATAAAATAAGGGGCAAGATCTGAGAATCCTGAGTATAGTGAAGTAGATTTTTACAAATAAAGAAAATAATCTATTCTTGATAAGGTATTATGGGCTTGTGAGAAAAAAGTAACAGCATTCTTATTGGGAAAATAAGTTCTCCATGGGTCAGCTAGATTATAAATATTGATAAGGTAGAGGAGGGCTTTATTATCCACTGAAATAGTAGGACTTGGTGATTTCAGTTTATCAACTTGTGGATCCAGAGGTAAATTCCAGTTCCCTCCTAAAATAATATCATAGAAGAGGAAAGGTGAGAGAACTGAAATCAGTTTCATAAAGAAAGGAGTCGAACAAGAATTAGGTCCATAAATTGAACCCAAACATAGTTTTTTGGTGCCAATAGACCCTATTACCAAAACATAGTTACCCTTGTGATCTGAAATAAGTTTAGAGACATGAAAATCTATGAAAGAATCAATTAAAATAGCCACTCCTGCTTTTTGTTGTGTATTTGTCTGAGCCGTAAACTGTGTTGAATTTAAATCTTTTAAGATCATCAGTTTCTGATTTTAGCAAGTGGATTTCTTAAAGAAAAGTTAAAATAAAGCCCAGAGATGTTATATAGTTTAAGATCGACATCCTTTTTATTTTTGACCACAGGCCTTTAACATTCCAGGATGCAACTCTTAGATTAATATTATTAATAAATAACTTTTATAAAGAAGAAATAGGGGACTCACAAGACAAATTAGCAGAATTGGATAAGGCCTAAAGTGGTAGAAAGCTTCCCAACCCCACCATCCCTAAAATCCCTAAAAAACTGGAGTATATAAACCGAGATGTAACCCATGAAATTGGAGTGCAGGTGACTATCGACAGTGCAGTCCTCCTCCAGTCCCTGAGACTGAACTCCTATACATATTTAAACAGTGATGAAACCTGGCCCACCTCTCGCATGCCCCAACCCAACGAGATTCCTAAAGATTAATGCCTAAACAACAAGTAAAGATCTAGACCTAAATAATTAGCTAATTTAAATTCTTAATTGACAATCTGTTATAACCTAAATATCCCCTAGCTCACATACATCTAATCAACTAATAAAGGACATTTAACTATCCTACCTGTATGTACTCTTGTGAAGGGTTACAACAAGAATAAAAGTTTAGAATTAACACTTTATCTATATATCTAGAAAAAGAAAAAAAGTCTAGAAGAGGAGGAAAAAAAACAGAGTACTAACTAGAGCTTAATGCCACACTTAGCAACATAGAGTTGTTTTTCCATGGCCTACAAACAATTAAGTATTAATCTTAAAGGGCAACCATTTAGGATCCCCCAAAATTAAATCTGAACAAGAAAAATATGTATATCAAAAGAGATTAAAAACATTTATATAAATGGTTTCAAAAACATAATAGAGGAAACTTTAAATGGGAGCTAGAAGAAACAGTAGAGAGTATCAAAGATCTAGAAATGGTTATTCACTATGAACTCCCCCACCAGCACCAAAGATAGGTCCCTCCTTAGCCTAGCTGTGAAGTGACTACTATGTTTACTGGCCCATGAGGGACATCTGCAAATCAACATCCTCATCTAATGCCCATAAATGGAATTTCAGGTATAGTTCAGGGATGTTACATACAAATTCCAGCTATAAATCCTTTTTAATGGGGGATGTAGCTGAGTAGTCTTCCTCATAATACCATAATGGGGACTCATAGGTGACTATCACTAACCCCACAGGAGTATCACCCTTTTTAATGGGTGGAATAAACCCCTAGGGGAAGATAAAAACACCAGTCCCATTTGTTGGCACACCAGGTGAAAGCTTAGAAACTAATTAACAATCTTCCATATCCAATGGGAATTTAAGGGAGACAATTGATTTAATATTGCCAATGAGAGCGGTGTGCCATAAACAGTATTTTACCATTCATAATTAAACTGTACCAAAGACTACCTCAATAATATGGATGAGAATTTGCAATCTATCCCTATTTAACAGGATGCATATTGGTGTACTTGGAGACCATAATCTCCCAAAAGGCCATATTTGCAATCCATAATAATAATAAGAGTGTCCATTCATACATCTATGGCCTCTATTTAATGGGGAATTATATATTAATGGATGAAGAGACCCCACACTATGCAAAAGCAAACATTCTAAGATACTGGCATCACAGACTATATACTATTTGTTACTTACCTATATACAGTTACTTTTAAAATGCTATCTATACATACTCAGTTAATATGCTAAGTAATTAGTTAGTGATGTATTGGCTGGTGATTATACCTTGATTCTGTTATGTAATTATATTTAAGAAATGCATACTATGTGGAAATATTCACATTAATTGTATTTTAAGTTTCAAAAAGAAAACAATAACAATTATATTGACAAAAAAAGACTGAGGTAAAAAGTCAGAATCAATTGGTGGGAGATAAAAGTGTTAAGTGTCCCTTATGTCCTATCTAATGGACACTATTAGAGAACATTCAACAAGAGATGAGTGAATAAGCCCTTTAGCTTTCTTCACCCATGGCCAGTCTCCTCAAAACAGTGTAAAGAACATCAGTCAGAATCATAAACATTAACCATGATTAGTTGTCACAATGAGGTGTATCACTGCACCAGTCCACAACTCCCTATATTAAACTAAAAAAAAAAGAAGTTGGAGTTAGTTTTCAGGGGTGCAGCAATGAAATAAGGCAGTGGAAAACAATTCTTCAACAGTTACTTGCTGGTAAGATAAACCAAAAGATGACACCATAATGAGGTTGGATGGGATCTCCCTTTAGTTACGCATAAATGAAGAAAGAAAGAAAGAAAAAAAAGCGCTACCACCAAAAGTTGCCACTCCACCCATCCACAAATTCCTATATTAAACTAAAAAAAAAAGAAGTTGCACATAGTTTATACAGGGGCAGCAACAAAATAAGTCAAAGGAGAAAACATAAACTAGTTTCATCCATCTAGCAGCCGTCGTATGTCGAGTGACACCAAACCTACATATCAATATTCAAAAGATACCAGATGTATCTTTTGAATGATAAAGAATGATTGAAACAATGGCCCATGAATCATCAGGATCTTTCGAACTTATATAACAAACCCTTTTTCGAAAATATCAGCTAAAAGCAGGCCATGGAAATCAACTCCTCAAAATTTGTCCAAGTAAAATAAAAACAGTTTAATAACTCTGAATGGGATGAAACAGTTATAATGGAAACAACTAGCTACAAATATTTATGAGATAATACCATTTAAACACTTGCCGGAATCTGGTCAACTGCTAACTCTAATCACAAGCAATAAAATAGCCTAGAAGAGTTTATGTGCCACATGGCTTACAAAAAAAGGCTAGACCAGGATGCTAATATTAATAATGTTAATTAGAAAATGGGCAAAGACAATTCTGTCTCCTGATTGGCTGAGACACTTATTTAGGTGGGCATCTATCAGACAATAGATGCCCACCTAAAAACGAGAGCCAGCCAACAGTGCCCCTTCACCAAATACCATTCTCCAGTGGTGCCAGCCTGCTTTGTAATTGGCTGAAAGCACCCCAGAAAACTACAACTCTCCGCCCTGTTGTTTCTCTCACTTAGCGAGAGCTACAGCCACCCCCCAACACTACTTACTTGCTTCTTCATTAAAAAAAAAAAAAGAAAGCACACTCATTCTGCATCCAGGAGAGATACGAAATTGTCACAGCCATATTCTGTAGTATGGCACCACTCTCCTGAACATGATCTCACACTGTCACAGTGACAAAGAGTAAATGAAAGCCGTTGGTCCTGTCGGCTTCCTTGTGCGAAGTCTCCCTCCCCACTGGCTTACGCCAGCCACCAAAAGCTCACGAAAGCTCACGAATGTACCTGCTTTCTGCAGGTTTATTTTCTCTTTCACCTCGCTCGACCTCCTCCCACAAAACCTACGGACCTTCAGCGATGTCTGTACTCGGCTGATGTACAGCATCCTTGCCGCCTGCCTGCCACCTCAGCTGCTCTCCCGATGTAAATTTTAAATCGGGAGACACGCGCTCCACTGTGATTCTGTGCCCCATTTTAAACGCAAACGCCTAAAATCAACCAGAACACCCTCTCCTCAGTAACTGTGCACCAAAACCGAATGTTTTTTGTATGCTGCTTTTTTTTCAGCAGGTATTATCCGTTGGACAAGGCAGACAGACGTTCGTGATTTCTGAGGTCACCATCTAAATGCCAGATATACTCCACAGTCCTGCTTGTGTTTCTGGGTTTAAACTGGATCTGGACAATAGTAAATCCTCATTTGGGGGCAAGTAGTCTGAAAGATGATTGTGTGTGTGTGTGTGTGTGTGTGTGTGTGTGTGTGTGTGTGTGTGACCATGGCAACCACCTCCAAAAATGCAGGCGGAGGAACTATTTTGTGACAAATCTTACTTGAAATAAAATTTTCATTAACATTTATCTTATTAAAGGTAATTTTTTGACAGTGCCCATTTTCTAAGCGCAATAATACCCTCCAGGGTGGGCGGTATTGTGCTATACCGGACCTTCCAGGGGCTATAAGGCCCTCCGCCTGCGGCGTCGGGCCTCATTACGCCCCTGGGGCGGTCCGGTATAGCACAATACCGCCCACCCTATTGGGTATTATTGCTTACCTATCAGCACCTCATGAGGTTCCATAATAAAGGAATCACGAACCCAGATGGAAAGTAATCAACAGTTCAACTTTGTTTAAATAAGTCTGGGAATAAAGTGGCCAGTTGTGGAAATGCTTGCTCCGAGGAATCAAACATGTGAGATTTTCCATCTTTAAAGATATAAAGATGTGCTAGATAAATCATTCTAAATTTAATACCAGCCAGAATGATCTTGCTCACAAATGGTGAAAAATTGTGCCTTTTCTGTAGAACTTCATGGGGAAGGTCTTGTGAAATTCTAATCCTTTTCCCATCCTAGGACAAGTTTTCGGAGTCTTTAACTTTGTTCAAAATGCAGGCTCTGTCCAAGTAGTTCAAGAAATGCACTATAAATGGTCTTGGGAGTTTGTCTTTTGCAGGGAGAGATCTTAACGATCTGTGAGCCCTTTGAATTAACATATGTTGTACCATTTGGCAAACTCCCGGCTACATGTTCAGATAAAGCCTGGGCAAAATGGATTGGGTCAGATCCTTTAGAGGATTCAGTGAGACCATAGGTCGTGATGTTGTTTCTACATGTCCGCCTTCCAGATCCTTAAGTTTAATTTGTGTCTAATCGGTGGAAACTCAGGTTCAGTCCTGGAGTGCCAGTCTTCCACTGAAGATATCCAGGCCTTTGCATCAGTGAGACGAGTGTTGATTCCTTCAATTGCACCCCTCATAGCTTTGGAATCCACAATCAGGGATGCAATAGCTTATTTCAGATCTTTGAGTTCTTCCAGAAATATTTCTTCTGATAACGGTGTAAAACCTGGTGAGTTGACAAGCTTTTTACCCATAGCTTGTTTCGATCATTTTGAGTTTTCATGTCAATATCCATTTTAAAACAAAACCGTGCCTTGGTATAAGCTTCTGCCAGTAGTTTGCCAGAAAAAATATCTGTAGTGAGCCTGTTATTGCAGATAATAGAATGAAATTGTTGAGTTAGGGCATGGAGGAGAGCCAAACACTGCTTACCACATCAAGCTCATCACCGGAAATCTCAAGCTGCAGATCCTCGTTCACCAACAACCTACTTCCTCCGACCCCCCACTAGAATTTCCTTATGTCTGTGCCATTCATTCTTGAATTCCCCCACTGTTTTTGACCCCAAGATATCCTCAGGAAGGCCATTCTGTGCATCCACCATCCTCTCCATGAAAAAATACTTCCTCATATTGCTCCTCAGCCGTCCCCCCTTTATCTTCAAATTATGCCCCCTTGTTCTTGCACATATCATTTAATGAAAGATGCTACCCTCTTGGACTCTGTTGATTCACTTGAGGTACTTGAAAGTTTCTATCATGTCTCCCCTCTTCCTCCTTTCCTCAAGGGTATACATATTAAGCTTGCTTAGTCTCTCTTCATATGGTTTCTGGTGCAGACCCTGCACCATTTTAGTTACCCTCCTCTGGACTGCCTCCATCCTGTCTATGTCCTTGTGGAGATGGGGTTTCCAGAACTACACGTAGTACTCCAGGTGGGGTCTCACCAACCGTCTGTACAGAGGGATAACAACTTTTTTTTTTTCTACTGATGATGCCTCTCCCTATGCATCCAGTATCCCTCCAGCCCTCCTTACTGCCTTATCACATTTCTTGCCTACCTTAAGGTTGTCTATATGACTACCCCAGGTTCCTTTCCATTTTTGTTGTTGTTTGTGCCTCCTCCCCATTGTGTACTCTTCCCCTAGATTTTTGTTTCCCATGTGCATTACTTTGCACTTCTTTGCATTGAATTTAAGCTGCAATATTTCTGAATATTCCTCCAACCTTGCCAAGTCCCTTCTCACCCTTTATACCTCCCCTTGTGTATCAACCCTGTAGCAGATCTTTGTGTCAATATTTGCCGTGCGATCACCAGGACCTCGTGTGGGTAAGTGTAGCCTGGGAAATTGAGAAGTCTCTCATTAAAGGCTATCCTTTTACAAATGTGAGAGCTGTCACCAGATTAGACAGCACCAGGGAGAGCGTTTAACTGTAAAATGCAATGACAAACCACTAAAAACAGGTAACACCAGGACAGTGAATGCCCCTCATGGATGTGGTGCAGCTTGACTATAGACATCCAGAAAGGTAATGTTGCAGTGGTGCACACTGATCAATGTAGTGCAGAGCCAGTTGAGTGAAAGGGGCTATAGTGAGTACACATGACCCAGCAAACTTAATCACCCAGCCACCAACAGTCTTATTGAATTGCTGCTTCCTCCTCCTCCTCCACGACAGACAGAAATGTGATCCAACTCCACACACTGTGATGTTGAGTGACATGGCTGAGGTGTCTAAGTTGATTAACGTTGGGCTGAAGTCAAGAAGAGAGTGAAGGCCGAGAAAAGACATCATCTGACTCTTAAATCCTGAGTTAATCAGCATCACAAGATGCATGCTCTATGTGCACTCTACCCCCCCCCCCCGAGTAACATAAATCAAATTAGCAGCTGAGCAAGTCAAACACTTAATACAATCTAAATATGCAAGGCAGGCTGAGAGCTCTCAGCTCTGTTAGTTTTTCATTCATTCCATTACAGTCATCAGTCATTTGCTGAGTCACTGACACAGTACTTGCTACTCCCTCTGAGGCCGTTCGATCTTGTGACTAGGCAATTACATTGTTACTTTTTAAAAAAAAAATTTTTTTAGGGTTGTGTTGTGTGTTTAACATACACTTACAGGCTTAGGTAAGATGTGGCATAGCAGCAGGCTGTGAGCTTTTTTTTGTTTATTCTGTTCCATTCACATTCATCAATCACTCTCCCTCACATCCACAGTAACAGGCAAAAAGCAGAGGCGTGGCATGGCAGGTTGAGTTAGCAAAAAAGTAAAGCACACAGAGGATGAGCAGGAGTCAAGATGCTGGAGGACAGAGAAGACAGACATCAGGCAAGTATAACTACCACCCCACTCAGCCCAGCAGACAGCATACTATAATCTATTCAGATCAGCTGATGTATCAGCGAAGCTTCTGAAATCAGTTCCAAATGAATGATCATTTTAAAGAATCATTGCTTTTTTCTCTTTCTCTCATTGCCAATGTCTGAGTGAGTGCAGAATGAACATACAAGGAAGGAAGAGGAGGTTCACAGGACAGGCAGATTACTATATCTTTTGATGAGGAAAATGATTGGGAGGCCTTTACCTTACATTAGTGGGCATATATTCCCTCCAAAAACAGCATGATGACACTACTGGCTCATTTTATGTGCAGTTCTGTAACATTTGGGTCCACAATGCTATCTATGGTATTACACGTACATTCCTTGTGGCTGTTTGATTTCTTCCACCAGTGTGTGGCATGGTGATTCATGTATCAGCTGGTTGTAATGTTATTGTGCATGTTATGCCACTATTGTGTCCCTTGTCCTGTGTGTACAGCTGACTGAGTTCAGTATTTATTTATTTATTTCCATAACTGCATGGCTGCTGCAGGGAAGTGGCAGGTTGCCATAACGTTGGAGGGCTGGGATGATCTGTTTTGCCATGAGATTTGCTTGCTATGGCTGCTACAGTAGTATAGCAGGTTGTCAGCTGCAAGTGGCCATTGCAAGGGAATTTCAGCAGGAGCCACCATGACCACTCCCTGCTGCCCCTTGATGGGGCCTAGGACATTTCATTTTTGTTCTCATAATAGATGGGTGCCCTTTTTGCATAATGGGTGGGTGCCCTTTATTTTTGTTTTCTTTATTGGTGGTTTCCCTTTATTTTTGTTTTTCTCAACAGGTGGGTGCCTTGTTTTTTTTTAATTATTGAGGGATTGATTGGTGGTTTGATGGGTTCCATGATTTTAGTGTTCATGGACAGCTGCCCATTTTCTTTTGTTCCCCCCTTTATTTGGGCAGGTGCCCATTTTTCTTTGTGCCCCCCCTTAATTGGGTGGTTGGCCATTTTCTTCCCCCATTATGTGGGCTTTTTTGTAATTTGTATGATTATTATTGTTATTATTATTATGTAATAGTTGATGTTGTTGCTCTTCTTGGTTTGTAGATGCCTTTTGCCCATTTTTATGAAGCAATGTTTATTTTGTTGCTTATGCTGCAGTGGTATGTGTCTTTCATTGGTGCCCTCCTCACATCCACAGCTGCCCACAGTGTTCAACATTATATGCAGTATCACATTCAGTGCTTCACAAGTGTACTGCATAGAGCTAGTGTTATTCACACTGCACCAGCACTATGCATTTGTGCTTTGCATGTACACTGCACTCAAGTCCAAAATTCAAGGGTGTCAGTGCTGGGGCAATTTAGCTGAATATCCCAGTGGCAATGTACTGGCATTAGCACAGCACAGGCACTGCTGCTTGAAAATGGGGCCTGAAATCTATGATTTCATTTACATAAATATTAAACAATGTTGGTGCAAGCACACAACCCTGTCTCACAGTTTCACTCCCTTATTGGTGTCAATCAGGTTCAATGATTTCCCATCCTTAGAGTATTTGGCAAGTATTTGTGTAAATCTCTCTTTTTTTTGTTGTTAGAGCTTTTTACCATTCCATCGCCACCTCAAGCATTTGTTCATCGGGCCATGTCCCTGGATCCCCCAGTCCTGACATCAAATCCCCTAGCCATTCCAACCAATTCAAGCCAAGTATGCTTTATTAATATTTGTGTACAGTCAAAACAAAGACACTATTACAAAATGCTAAAAACCACCTTTAACAAATGTAGTATAAAAAGAGTTTTCCATATTACATCTCTCATTTACAGTTGCAAAATATTACATTTCCAGATAAAATGTAATGGCAGCTAATGAGCTGGGAATATAATGGCCACTTAACAATCTTAAAAGAAACTCCTCCTTTCTTAGACCACCTGTACTGTACAGAAACGGTCCCAACCATTTCTTTTTTATTTAATCTAATAATGGACATTCAAAAAGGAGATGCATAGTGGATATAATTTCATCCTCTTTGCATTTACATATTCTTAACTCCTTTAATTTCTCACATGATGCAAGTTGTGACTTATAACTGAAATGTATATTAAACTGCTGCCCTGTCATACTGACTATGGACTTTTAGGTTGTCTGAAAGAGTGATCCCCAGGATTCTTTCCTGATCTGTTACCTCCAGTCCTCCCAAGCCAGTATTTTGCATTGGTTATTACACCCTATATGCATAATTCTGCATTTTTTGCATTGAATTGCAGCTGCCACCTTTCTGACCACTCCTCTAGCTTAGTCAGATGTTCCCTCATACTTTCCACCCCCGTCGTATCCGTCCTATTACTACAGATCTTAATGTCATCTGCAAACAGACACGCCTTCCCCCCGTAGACCCTCTGAAATGTCCCCAGTGTCTATATTGAAAAGTATGGGTCCCAGCACGGACCCCCGGGGAACCCCACTCATCACTTTTTCTTCCTTTTAGTGCACCCCATTTACCACAACCCTCTGTGTCCTCCCCTCTAACCAATGTTCTACCCAGTTTGTGAGCTTACTCCCCACTCCCAGGCTGTCCACCTTGCCTATCAGCCTCCTGTGGGGGGGCGGTGTTAAAGGCCTTCCTGAAATTCAGGTTGGCCACATCCATTGCCCAACCCTGGTCCCATATCTCCGTAACTCTGTGAAAGAATTCAATCAGGTTGGTCTGGCAGGACCTACCACCTGCAAATTCATGTTGATTGTTATCCAGGATGCCCTCCTCTTCTAGATATTTTAACAGCCTTTCCTTAAAAAAAGCCTCCATTAGCTTACCCACAACAAAGGTAAGGCTAACTGGGTGATAGTTTCCGGGCTCCTCCCTTCCTCCCCCTTTATGTAATTTCACCACTTCAGCCATTTTCCAGTCCCCAGGAATCCTTCCCTTGAGCAGTGACAGATTAAACAACCTCATGAGCGGTGCTGCCAACTCCTGTTTTAATTCTTTTAGCACCCTCAGGTGAATCCTATCTGGGTTCATCGCTTTATCCGTCTGTAGTTTCCTGTTTCTTTTCTCAGGAGAGCATTCAATACCACTACTGGTAGACCTAATACAACTCTTAAAAAGAGATTTTGAATAGGTTCAAGTACAGTACAGGCTTCTATATTCTTCATATTTCTGCAGCATAAAGCAAGGTATCCTTCACCTTGTCATTGTATGCATTAATCATTACTTTGAAAGAGTTATCAGAGTATAGGTTTCCAAATCTATCAATACCAAGCACTACTTGTCTACCTCTTTGCTTTTCATTTTCAAATGTGGTAGCCAATTCATATTATTGGTAATAGTTGCCCACAGGTAGTTGTATTCTTTAACAATTTCTAGTGGCTTGTTATTTATGACACATGTATTTTTTATGTTACAGTCCCGTCCTAAAATCATCATTTTAGATTTGTCACTATTAACTTCTAGTGATAATATAGCCACAGATTTTGCTGTGATGTTCATTGCACTCTGAAGACCAACTGGGGATTTAAAAATCAGTATTGCATCATCTGTGTATAATAAAATATTTACTGCATGTTCCATGATATTTGGTGCATCAGTTTCATTTAAATTCAAGTTACTAACAACCTAATCAATGTAAATATTAAATAAAAGGGGTGCTAATTAGCAACCCTGCTTTACTCCTTTTTTATTTTGATTTGATTTATTAATTTACCATTCAAGGTATATCTTATACATGAATTAGTACCTGAATGTAACATAATTAATAGTTCTACAAATTTGAGGTCTATCTCCCAGTCTGCTAAGATTTTCCACAGGATAATTCTATTAACATTATTGAATGCTTTCTTTAGATCCAGAAAACAACATTACAGTCTCCCTTTTTTAAATTTAACCAGTTAAGATCCATGCAGACACAGGACCTGAGACTCCATGAGGGCTGTCGTGTACAGTGACAGGGGATATATTTTTTTCTAATTTTCTCTCTTTACTTCCTAGGCTGTCAGTGACACAGAAGCACATGTGCATGGCGGCACGCATTCTCTCTGGAGATGGTGACCCCACTCCACCAACCCGGTCTTATACCAGCCCTCCCCCATTTGCTTGATGCTACCATCAAGCCTCCACTTTCTGGTAGCCAATAGCTGGGAAGGCTCACCTCCCCAATACAAGAGAGGACAGCTGTCAAGTGGCAACTCAGACCTCTCCCAGCCCAATCCCAGGCCGACCCCCAGCAAGCCCAGCTCATTCACAATCTCTGATTACCAGTATGGTAAGAGGTAAGGTGCCCAGTGCCTATGCCTTCTCCACCACTGGGCTGGAATGTAATTCTCTTTTTAAGGACGTTTAGATTCATATCTATGCCCATTAGCTTCATATTTTCCCAGAGTAATTTCCTTGACATTAAGTCAAATGCTGCAGTGAAATCTACGAATGACACATTGTTTCTCCTTTGTTTAGGGAGGACCGTGGGCACAGTGTTTGTGGACCTATCCAAAGCTTTTTGATCTTGTGAATCATGAAATTCTTCATGTCAGAATAAAGGAAATGAGCATTGCTGAGGAACCCTGTAAATGGCTAAGATCTTACTTAACTAACATGTCATAAATGATCTCTGTGAATGGAACACTAACTGGAATGCTGGGGCGCACAGCAAGGAGAATCTCTTCTAGAAATAAGGAGGTGATCCTGCCCCTCTACTGGTCACTGGTCAGGCCACACCTGGAATACTGCGTGCAGTTCTGATGCCCATTCCAGAAGAAGGACATCAGATTGCTGGAGGGTGTACAGTGTAGGGTGACAAAGATGATTCAGGGATTAGAGGGATACTCCTATGAGGAGAGGCTGGTGAGCCAAACATGTATTCCCTGGTGGAGAGGAAGGATAGAGGGACATGATCAAAACCTTTAAATGCCTAAAGGGGATAAATAAGACTAGTACAGAAGGGATTTTCCATATCAGATGGGGGAGGGTCACGAGGGGGCACCAGCTGAGATTGGAAGGGGGAAGATTCAGGAGACAGTATTTCACAGAGAGGGTGATGGACAAGTGGAATGTCCTGCCTGAGGGGGTAGTAGTTTGTAGCACAGTATACAGCTTTAAGAGTGGATGGAACAGAGCAAGGGGAGTAATTATGAAGAGAGGGGGTGGGGGGCGCAGCTGCAAGGTGAGGGGCTAGATGCACAATCGAGCAGACTAGATAGACCATGATGTCTGCATCTGCTGGCATTTTTCGTATGTTTGTATGGAACTCTTCCACTAAACAGAAGTGTTCCACAGGGGTCAATTTTGGTCCCCTTATTATGTTTGATATATATATATATATATATATATATATATATATATATATATATATATATATATGACCTCCCCTATAACATGAAACAAATTAATACTTGGCTATATGCTAATGACACTGTAATAGTGGCTGAGAGACATGACTTTATGGAAATGACACAAAATCTTCAAATGGATTTTGACACTCTACAAAAATAGCTTGTAGATTCAAAACTATTAATGAATACTAAAAAAATGCAAGTAATGTCTTTTATGACTTCAAAATCCAAAAAACTACAAAGTACAGAAAAACTTGATATAAAAACAATTAATGGTTCAGTACTAGTCCAGGTAGACACATATAAATATTTATTTGGATTTGAAATGGGGTCAGGAGACTGCTGAGGGGACCACTAGACTACCAGGAAACTAATTATTTTATTTAAAACAGGGGTTGGAATACATGCTGGGGTGAGGGACCACTAGACTACAAGAACAAATTATATTTGATTTAAAATGGGGTTGGGATACATGCAAGGGGTGGGCGACCACTAGACTACCAGGGAAACTAATTATTTTTATTTAAAATGGGGGTTGGGATATGTGCTGGGGGTGGGGGACCACTAGACTACCAGGAAATGGATTCATTTTATTTGAAGCAGGGGTCGGGATGCATGCTGTGGGAGGAGGGTGGGGGGACCACTAGACTACCAGGGAAACGGATACATTTTTATTTGAAATGGGGTCGAGATACGTGCTGTGGGGTTGGGGGAACACTGAACTACTGCAGTCATACCTCTCAACTGTCCCTGATTTTCAGAGACGTCCCTGATTTTACTTCAGTGTTCTACTCTGTCCCTCTTAAAAATTGTGTTTCCATGGCCTAACAGTGGGGGTTGCAAGCATGAAATAATGTCAAACATTAATGTTACATATGTGTTCTTCCTTAGAAAATGCATTTTATACTACACCACTTTTTCTACCAGCTTCCTTAGGCCCTGTCCACACTGCAGCCCAAAAACCCTTCTGTAACATTACCGAGGGTGTAAACCGCATCGGTAACGGCGTGCGTTTACACTGGTAACGTTACAGGAGGCGTGTTCGTAACCGTTGTGGAAACCACATATGAGGTGGTTTCCACAATGGTTATGAATCTGGTCCCGCCCTGGTACCGTTACCGGCAGTAGTGTGGACTGCGGTAGCGATCCCTACGAGAACTGGCGCTGGCCTTGAAGCTACGTGTGGATCGGGCGCTGCTGTAACGGTGCCCAGATCCCGATGTGTGGACCGGTGGTGCCGGTCCCGTAATGGACACCGCCGAGGTGTGGATGCACTGTACCGCTCCGCGGCCCTAACGGATTGCATCTGTTACTGGGCGCAAGCGGTGTAGTGTGGACGGGGCCTCAGTGAATATCACCAATTTTTAAGATGTGTCACTGATTTTAAACCTTTGTCCCTGATTTTTTTTAAGCCGTGTCACTGATTTTAAACCTTTGTCACTGATTTTTTTTAAACCTTGTCCCTGATTTATCAGGCAGGCAGTTGAGAGGTGTGTTTGCAGTAGATGTGAGACATCTCTGTGCAATCACACACAATGTTCTCCACCTGCAACACTGGCTTGCTACAGAGTCTAATGAGCTGCAGTTGCAGTTTGCACTTCCCTGTTGCTATATTCAGTGCTGTCTTATTCCTGGGCTATTTTTCCCTGCACTCCCAGACTGGTTTGCCTGACTTCCTTAGACTGCTATATTCAGCAGGTTTAGCACCATGTTTTCCTATTGAATACACTGTAGCTTACTTTGTGCTCTGGGCTAAGTTTTCCCACTGGGCAGTGCTAATTTAGCCCCGGGACAACGTTTTGAATATCTGGCCCCTAAAGTTCAAATCACCTGCAGTACCTCTATTAACTATTAACTCCAAATGTTAGCTCCATATTTGAAAAAAGCTCACTTCAGGTCCATAATAAAGTTACTGCCTCCTCTTTGGAGGGAGATGCATATTTATTACCACTTTAAAATTACCTTCTATGTTAAAAAGAAAGGTCAGTGCATTATGCCTTTCATACAAATTTATTTTCAAAGCTTATTGGTTCTGAGATCTTGATAGGATAATATGACCTTACTACATCACCCCAAACATTTTAATTTTGTCTCTGGAAATTTGTAATAGGCTAACCATTCATATGAAGATCATGATCTGCTTGGTGCCATTTGATTATGATATGAATGGACATTATAAATGTTTCATATGTCCATCTACTAACATCCCAAAGTGCTGTGCAACTTTCCAGGTTAACACTGTGTAACTGATACCTATACCTCCAAGGTGGCGCTTCAGAAGCTAATTGTAAAGGCCCACGCTGACAACAGTTGTTTTTTTTTGCATTGGTTACTGTTTGCGCAATAAGTCATTGATTTTGCTTTTCAGGGGCAACTGAATTGCTCTTTAAGGGCAATGTTCTCATTTATATTAATTTGTCATAAAAGTATTCCCTGTAGTTTCAAGTTTCCCAGAATGGTCAACTTTTCTGTCAAGTTTTAGAGTCTCCAAATCTTCATCATTAACAATCAGAATACCAGCTGGCCCTGTGGCAATGAGGGCCGAGGTGCTGGATGCCATACCTAGCACCACACCAGCGACCTGAGTTCGGGAAGGAGCTCGGGCACCGGGGGTCGGCAGGGGAGGGAGAGGATCGAGCATCTGATGGACTGCTCTCCTCTCCCTGGGGAGGGATCATGGGTTCTCCAGTGCAGTAGAGACCCCCGGTGGAGATCAGAGGTACTTCTTGTACCTGAAGCTGTGTAGTGGAGGAGCACAGGAGACACCTACAGCTCCTCCGTACCAGTGTCACTGTATGTCCATGCTCCTAGGAGGAAACCGCTCATATAGAAAAAAAACCTGCCTTGAGGATAGGCAAATGTGCCTATAGTGTCCTGGCCACACTCCCACCATAGGGCTAGCTATTCTGGGACCCCTAACTCTAGCCCCATGCATTAGATTCTAGATGGAGTGCCAGGATGTAGGCGGCCCCACCTTTGGAGGGTTCAGAGCCAGGGGATTCACTGGGCTGGGTCAGCCCTTGTAGTGAGCTTCAGACTGGGAGGTAGAGCCATGGGTGAGAGGTGTTGATGGAGAGAGTTCCTCGGGGACTGATACATAAATAAAGTCCACAAAAAAAACAAAAAAAAAATAAAACAATAAGAATATCAAATGTATCTAGTTTACTCCCTACTTTCTTAATATTACCTGCTATTGTAAAATGTATAAGTACCAGTATAGCTTGATCACCCCCATCTGGGCATACTCTAAACACACTTAAAATATCTTCATTTATGAATTCCAGACCCATAACATTGTTCACAGGGTGCATCATTTGATCAGTAAGGTTTTTCTTTGTTTCAAATCTATTTTTCTTAATACCAGAGATAACTTGATTACTGTTTCCTTTACTTTTCTGTGTAACAGCTGGAATGTCCCCCAGTCTGGACATTTAGCAACTTCTTCAATGAAAACTTCTCTAGCCAGTGTCTTTCCCACCCCATTACCTCTTTCCCTGGATTCCTTGTTCCCATAAATAATAAGTGGATAATCAATTTGTAAATCTAATCTCTCCAAATTTTCAGCATTTCTCCAGATATAGTGAGCTACTCTGGAGTGTACAATCAATGTCATCAAGCTATCCCTATTAAACATGTAATCAGATGCCAGAACATCCACAATATCCAATTAATTTATACCTAACAAGAAGCAGTCAGCACAATGGGGTCCCCAACTCAAGCGTGAGGCTGATCCCAATGTGCGCGTTGTGTGCACAAACATTTTGGTTTATTTACTGTTTAGTGTAGTATACATGATTGTATCAGACTCATTTTGTTTAGTTTTAGACTGACATTTCTACCTACAAATCCCAGAATCTCCCATAGCTGACATCAGTGCAGTACTGCAGCAGTGAGAGATTTAACAGACCATAGTGCACGTTAGAGGTTATATAATCTCTGATCATGTGTTTTCTGGTTCTGTTTTTTTCCCAGGGATAAGTGCAGTACTCTGGGACTATACTTGGCCCAGGGAGGACAGCAGGAGCAGAAAACAAATGAGTTCAGAAACTCCTCTGATCTACTGTAGCTCCATTTACAGCAATGTCTTCTATTAATGAGTCATTTTGTTCTTTAAATTAATAAATTGTCTCAAAATAGCCAAACTGGTTACACTGGGATCTTTTAATACTTCTACCAAATAATCATCAATAAAAGGGAATTACAGTATGTTACTGATTTTGTTGTTTCCCAACTTAAAGTAGCAGTCTTGATAGCCTCAGTTTTTAAGCTTTCCTGAAGAACATTAAAAATTTGGGGCAGACTACCATCTAAGTGTTTTACATCTGCCATGGTTTCTCTGAAATACTCTCTTCCAGTTTCATTCTCCCCTCAGTAGGGGATGATACTTCACATAAACCGTCCTTAAATAATGTATTACTAAACTTAATTAGGGGTGACCTTTCAAGTGAATGGTTTTCATCTTTTAAGACAAAAGACTGTATTTCAGGTGACATACTATTAGTATAGAACTTTCTCCAGTGTTGAACAAGGCTTTCCATATACCCTGTTGTTTTTTACTTAAAATTGTCTTTTTCTAGATTGCCCTTCTTGTAAAATAAGCACAAAGTCAATTTTGTTTGGTTTCCTGGTGTCCTAGGCATATTTTTTACTCTCTACCATCAAAGGAGTTGTGGTCAGGAGTGTTTCTCTTACAAGTCCTGAAGTAGACATCTTTTCATCTTTTTACATGACCAGTAACGAGAATTTTTATCTCTTCATTTTTTACCTATTCACCAAAGATAGAGTTCTTGTTCATGTTTAGCCCCCCCTTTAGCTTTCTTTCCTTCTGCATTCTTTTTTCTTGAAACTCATCTTTACTGAGGCAATAGCTGAAGATACATATACAGCAATTATGCATTCAAAACAGTTAGTACTGAATGTGGTATTATAGAGACTGATCAGACAGCTGTTCAACACATTTAAAGTGTTACATCTTCACTGCACTTCTAAGACAGTAGTCATCGTCTTGCATTGTCAATGTTCTCCTTCTGCTTTCTGTATGGGTGTCATTTTTTCTGTGGTCTCTTTCTGATGTCCTTTGTCTGCCATTCCATTTCCTGTAGTCTCTGGGCTAATTTTATCCACCTCTTTTAGAGTCTTTAAACTATGATTTCTTGTTATATAATATTTGTAATACTCAAATGAATATTCATAAAGAAAACAGCCCACTTGATAGAAGAGATTTTTACACTTTTCATCTTAAAGTATAAAAAAAAAGCACCCCATATCATCTGAAACTGAAGAAAACACTAAGGGACCAATTCTCAAAGGGGCATCTGGAGTTGCACAAGTTGTGCCCAACAGCAGCTTGTGCTGATACCCCTATGCCAGGGACCCTGCCCCCTATTTTCCATCAGGTAGGGTGCTGGCTGCAAAGTCCTGTGGCTTATGGCAACCCTGGTTGTGTGCCAAATAGACAGCGCACCACCAGTGCATGCCACAAGTTGTGGGGTAGCTATGCACCACTCTAATCCCTGCTGGGATAGTGGTCCCCTTCCCTGATGGTGCCAAAATAAATATTACAACCCCATTCCCCACTCCCTGAAACCTGCTGGTGTCCAATATAGTAATGTTTCAACATATCCCCCTCATGCACCTCGATCCCTAATGGTGTTGAAAATAGTAATCTCCTACACCCCCCGATGGTGTTGAAAGAAATAATATTGCCATCTTCTCCTCTCCCCGAACCCTGCTGTCATCCAGTGATGCAATATTGCTACACACACCTCCCCAAACCCTGATGGTTCCAAGATACTTAATATTACCCTGTTTCCCATTCCCTGATCCTCAATGTTGTCACCAGTACAAGTAAGGATTACCCATGCCCCTCTCTTTGACCCCAACTGTGCCAGCACAAATAGTAATGGGAAGAGCCAGTGACCAGCACAGCCCACCTCACACCTCTACAACTGGCCACCGATTGAACTGTCAAAGTGATGGCTCAGTCGGCAGCCAGCCATGGAGGTGTGAGGTGAGCTGTGCTGGTAACCAGCTCTGCCCAATAATATGTGTACTGGCACCGTTGGGGTTGGGGAGGGAGGCATGGGTATTCCCTGCTTGTAATGGTGACAACATCGGGGATCAGGGAGCAGAGAACAGAGTAATATTAATTATCTCTGTACCATTGGGGATCGAGGCGGGGTGTGTGTGTACTGTAGCAACATTGCACATGTGGACAAAATCAGGGATCGGGGAGTGTGAGGGGGTATGTAAACACAGTAATATGTTGGACAACATCAGTGATTAGGGAGTAGGGAATGGGGTAATATTATTTATTTAGGCACTATAGGGGATCAGGGAGGGGGTATGATATGTATGTGTCTGATTCATGGCACCATCGGGAATCAGGAGGGGGATCACAGCACACTGATGGCCTACTGTCCCTGGGAGACCTTTGTCTAAGTACCAATAGACCAACACTAGCTAGTCTAAGGGTACTTAGAATTTCTCCCACAGGGACTGTTTTGAGAATCATGAAAATGGGAATGTGGTATCTGGCGACAGCCACATTCCCCCTTGCCCCATGACACAGCCCATTTGTTGGTGCGTAGGTGTCTCAAGCCCTGTTTGGTGCAGGCAGGCTGTGGTTGATGCAGAAAACCTTTGAGAATAGCTCCCGGGGCAATATATGATGCAAGGTACCACTTGTGCCATTCCTGTTTGACGCAGGCACTTTGCGTCACACATGGGGCTTTGAGAATTGGGCCCCTAAACTGTTTAGTGGAAAAAAGTCACACTTCCAGACTGTTATATTAAAATAACAAAATTACATTATAAATATAAATATAGATATACATATACATATAGAGTGCAACATTTTAAGATCTGCCCTAAAAATACATGAACTTAAAAATCCTACACACAAGTATTAAAAAACAGAACAGTTTTCAACAGTGACAAACAGACACTTCTAAGAGCAAAATCACAGTATTCAAATTTACTAATAGCTAAAATTGCTGTATATTAAGGTATGTTAGGCTTATTTGCAGAATTGCTATTAATGGGGCCTATTCACAAAGGAGGGCGGGGGTATGCACAAAACATGCATATCTCACCCGCACAGCTCCACACCCTCGGGAGATCTACGCATTGGCCATATTTATAAACACCATCCACTGCCCAGGCCTCACCACCCAGCTCACAGGTTTGTGGGGGTCTGGTGGGTGAGGAGTGGAGTGGTGGACCTGGGCAGGCAGCCAATCAGCTGCCCGACCCAGGTCTAGCAATTGATTACTTGCACCCATAGTGTGCCATGTTGGCAGCTGTGCCAACAGCAATGGGGGGTTCACCCAGTTGTCCACCCAACCCTCCCTGAATGCCCTGAAAGCTTGGGCATCTGTGGTGGTATTCAGATGCACCCCACTGTCACCACTGCAGCAAGTGGCTGCATCCACAGGGGGCATATAACTGGCAGCTCAGTCTTACATCTCCCGCACGTTTGTGTAGCCACCCACTGCCATGCACAGCACTCTGTGATTTCATGAATTACACATAGTGCTGGCAGGAAGGACCAAGAGAGGTCGGCAGTGAAAATGCCGACCTCACCCACAGCGACCGCACAATACTGATGCAGGTATTGTGCCACCCGTTCAAAATGTGTTTTCTGTGGGGGGCTGTGCCCCCCACACCCCCCAATTTAGAATTCCAACTCCAGGTCAGAGTTGGTCCAGGGAGGGGGGGTGGAACACTGGGGGAAAGCGAACCATGGAAAAAGGACCATTATCCTTATGGTCGCCATAATGGTCTTTTTTCGTGTTTCACCAATAGGGTGTCGAACTGAAGGGGTGCACCAGTGCTGGCACATCCCCTGCAATGCCCTCTGGCCCACCCAGGTGCAGAGCTGCACAATCGGCTGGGGGATCAGTTGTGTAGCTGGGGCGTATTTGCTTCCTGCATACTGCGCAGGGGGCACAGTGGCCACAGGCAGGTGCGGGGTGGGCAACAGGCTGGAGTTATGTGGCACATACCCATTCCACACCTTTGTGAATAGGCCCCAATATGTCTTGCAGCTTAAGGTCAGTTTGGGTGTAAATGAGTGATTTCATGCTTCACAGGTTAAACAAAAGTTTCAGGGTCAATTCAAAAAATAGCCTTAAATGTTTTTTTTTTCTGTATTTACACTGGCCTTTCCTTATTAGCCAAATACTGATCCCTACCATTATTTTAAAAAGCAGGATCACCTCCCTTAAAGAAAGATAAAATGTATATCAGCCTTAGCAAAGAGAATCTCTAATTTTCATTTACAAAATCTTTATAGCAAAACTCATTTTTATGTTCGCTTGCGCGCATGCGCATGGAACGTTTTGGGAGAGTAGCACACTTTGGAGGTGTGTCTCTCCTGTTAAATCCACTGCTCAGTTGAGCAGGCATGGCGGTCCTGCACCAATGGGTGCGGGAGCTGTGTATGACAGCGGTGGTCTTTGCTTCAAAGAAAACTACCGCTGTCATACAGAGCACCGTCATGCCGCCCCCCACGTCACGCCACCCCCGCCGCATCACGCCACCCCCCCAAATCCTTGCTGCCATGCTGGGAGCCCATGCCAGCATGGCAAATGTCCCCTGTTGTTTGCCGACAGGGTGCCCAATCCTCCATCGGCTCCACACCCCCTCAAGCCATCCTTCTGCCACAATGGGAGCCCACCTCAGCGTGGCAAATGTCCTCGTCGTCAATTAAAAAAAAAAAAAACTGTAAAGTAAAACAGGTCCCACGCAGTCTCCCGCCCCCACTCCACAGCCGCACCCACTGTACCCTGCCTCCCCACCCCCTCACCCCATACTTACCTCCAGAGCTCAGCGCGACGATCTTCGTTGGACCGGGAACACGTCTGCACTCTTCAAAGCCGACCGCGAACTGAGGAAATGCCGGTAAGCTGTATAATGGGCTAGATGGGGGTTCAACTTTATTGCATATCTCAGGCATTTTTGGAATTTTTGCACCAAATTTTCAACATGGGATTTTTGGGACCCCTTCTCATGGATGATGTCACTGTCATGGCATTATTCAGGCCCGAAGGGTGATTTCGCAGTCACTGCACAGTCACTGCATGAAATCACCTCCGGACCCGAATAATGCCATGACAGTGACATCATTCATGAGAAGGGGTCCCAAAAACCCCATGTTGAAAATTTGGTGCAAAAATTCAAAACAAAGACTGTTTTACGAGCGTGCATTGCGCAGTTCCTACGCAGGCTTGTAAGTTCGCTAATTTTCAATATTTCCACTCCAGATTTTCAACATTGCCATTTTATCACACCTCCTTATGAGCAGTACAGCTGTCATTTTTCACATCCTGCCCAAAACATGTTTACGCCCATGTAGTGCACAATGGCACAGTCAGTGTGCGAAATCAATGTATGGGACACATTAAGAAAATCACAGTGACACTGTTCATGAGCAGAGGTCTTAAAATGGCTATGTTGAAAATTTGGTGAAAAAATTCCTAAAAATGACTGTTTGACGAGCGTGCGTTGCGCAGTTCCTACGCATGCTCGCACGTTTGCGAATTTTCAATATTTGCACTCCAGATTTTCAACATTGTCATTTTACCACACCTCCTCATGAGCAGTACAGCTGTCATTTTTCACATCCTGTACAAAACGTGTTTCCGCCCATGTAGCGCACAATAGAGCAGTCGGTGTGTGAACTCAATGTATGGGACACATTAAGGACATCACAGTGTCACTGTTCATGAGCAGAGATCTTAAAATGGCTATGTTGGAAATTTGGTGAACAAATTCCTAAAAATAACTGTTTTACGAGTGTGTGTTGTGCAGTTCCTACGCACACTCGTAAGTTTGTGAATTTTCAATATTTTCACTCCAGGTTTTCAACATTGCCATTTTACCACACCTCCTTATGAGCAGTATAGCTGTCATTTTTCACATCCTGCCCAAAATGTTTTCACCCATGTAGTGCACAATGGCGCGGTCGATTATGCAGAAATCAATGTATGGGACACAGTAAGAAAATCACAGTGACACTGTTCATTAGCAGAGGTTTTAAAATGCCAATGTTGAAAATTTGGTGAAAACTTTCCTAACAATGACTGTTTACTGAGTGTGTGTTGCACAGTTCCCATGCATTTCGTGGGTTTACTAATTTTCAATATTTCCACTCCAGATTTTCAACATTGCCATTTTACCACACTTTCTTATGAGCAGTACAGCTGTCATTTTTCACATCCTGCCCAAAACGTGTTTCCGCCTATGTAACGCACAATGGGAGTATCAAAAAGGTCATGCTGAAATTTTATTGTGCAAATACCAGCAATCGCACAGGGCACTAGAGTAAAGCACCATACATGCCAAACACCACTGCAAATACCTGCAAGGGAACGTTCGGCATTGACAAATGCTTGTTAAAATAAAGGTTTCTTACATTATTGCATGCTGTTCAAAACAGCTTTTGGGTAGCATAATACACTGCCCAGCTTATGATATCTCTCAGATGAGTGAGATATCGATAGCTTATCACCTCCCAGGCTCTTAGCAGCTTTCCTTGTACATTTTCAGATTATTAATCACTCCCAAGTATCACACCTTTTTGTTATCTAAAATAAAATGGATGAAAACTTTATATATTATAAATCCTCTGAGTTTTAAATACCATATCTTCTTGAATCACAAAAATGTAAATCTTAAAGTAGAAGATACTTTACTCCAGGAAAATTACTCTTTTTAATAGGGTTTGTGCTTATACTTCGTTTGCCACCATTACCAGAGATACCAGATTTCTCTCTGGTACTGGATTTGTAATAGTGAGTGTGACTTATAAATATGAGATGAGGTCACCTCAAAAGGCATAAAATTTCAGATTCTGCAGTATTACAGTATATGTTTACATACTTATTTAAAATGTATTAGATTCTTTTTGTAATGAAGGGCTGTAAGCATTTATATTCAATGTCAAATTCACTTTTTTTTGAATTGGATAATAATAGCAAAGGAGTAAGTAAGGAGACAAACTCCATATTCTCTCTTGCTAATCTTTCAAAGATAGTATTACCTGAGAAGTTATTTCATTTCGTACAAACATTAGTCTCAATGAAGTGAAATAAAATATAGAAAAAAACAGACTTATCCAAATGGGATATAGAATACCACCTGAAAGTCTCAAGAAATCACCAGTACCTCTCAACGATCAGTGAGCTAAGATCCGCCTCCATTCACATCCACCGCAAACCACAGATACTAACCCAAACACTCGTTCCTGCAGGTTGGACAAACAGATCCCTTCTGAATACAAGACAATCTCTCCGGTCTCCAGCTCTACTCTCTGTTCTCTCTCTCTCTAGGCACAGGGCCCCACTGTTCAAACAAAATTGTCTCTCCATTGTCCATTATACCTTTCTCCTGGAAAAATGCATGCAACATAGGTTTTGGAGAAATTGCCACAGTCGTATGTTTATTAAATGATTTATATGCAAAGTTGGGGTGGCAGGTGCAGCTAGGAGATTATGTCAGTCACCTCAGGCCTCTGTACCCCTTCCAGTGAAGGGCATTACCACTATACATACCAAGGGAAATATGTATCTTTCTAGGTTGGTCAACCTCAGTGAGTGGGGAGTTCATGTGGCCGAGTGGCAAGTGACCAACACCGTCTGTTGGTGTCACTCTCACAGGCAAGACCAAGGAGGCTGGACAGTGACCCTCCCAAATGGAACCTAGGTCATATGGTCCTATGCATCTCATGCTAACCAGGAAAGATGAGTCCTTTGAACTAATTTGATGCCTTCCCCTTTCCCCTTGTACAAACTCTCTGAGAGACTCCCAAGCCACCATATTACAATGTTTGCAACAGTTTTATTATATGAGATAAACTTACTCTCAGTTGAACCACTTTGAGGAAGGCCAAAAAAAAAAAAGGGAAAATGCTCTGAGGGAAAACCCCTCACCAACCCTACTGCAGTCACCCATAGTGGGGCAAACATTTTCCTCCTTTTGCCTGGCTGACTCAAAATCTTGCTTTTATGATGGCAGGTGTGTAGAAAATCTGAAGGGTATGAGGAGAGTGAGGGAGAGCTGTTGGCTTTAGCTCCTTTCAACCCTTTACTCTCTATCTCTCCATATGGCTCCCACTGTGTCAATGACCAAAGAGGTTCCTGCCCTGAGGGTGGTTCCAAGGCTACTCCCCAACCCCTGTGGGTAGAATCCTACCTGCCTAGGCCTGTCTACAGGGGAGGGAAGGGGAGGGGACTCAGACAAGAGGATGTCTGCTGCAATGTTTTGACAGAAGCTGTACTCTCCATTCTCTTTTCCCTCTTGCCATTTACTCACTTTACAAATGCTGGGCCTTCCTTTCTCACTTCATCGCTGGCATAGTCACAGGAACAGGCATAGGCTCCAAACTCCCAATTCTGGGTTCCAAGCCCTTATCTGTGCTGCATTAAATGGTTTTAGAGTTTTCTGAGAAATAAAACATAAAACATGCTTCAAATGCAGATGTCCAACAATAATGCAAGCATGTCAATACAACAGAGTCCTTTGGATGAAATGCATGCCAGATGAAGTTAAAAATCAATGTTTACCACACATACTGTAGTGCACGTAGTCAGCCTGTATTCATTTCCTACAGACTCAGCCCCGACTTTAATTTGTCATTATCTACTGAACAAATAATGCTACAAAACATTTTTTTTCATAAAATTCCTATTATCCAGCCACTCTGTCCCAAGATTCAGGATTCAAGGAAATCAGCAAAGTCCAAGAGGGCAGCGTCTTTCAGAAAAAGAGATGTGCAAGAACAAGGGGGCACAATTTGAAGATGAAGGGATGGCTTAGGTGCAACATGAGGAAGTATTTTTTCATGGAGAGGTTGGTGGACACATGGAACAGCCTTTCTGAGGAGGTTGTGGGGTCAAAAACAGTGGGGGGGTTCAAGAATGCATGGGACAGACATAAGACAATTCTAGTGGGGGTAGGAGGAAGCAGGCTGTTGGTTAACTAGGATCTGCAGCTTATCCAATAGGTAGGGAAATGGGTAGACTGGGTGGGCCAAGTGGTCCTTATCTGCCATCAAAGTCTATGGTTTTATGTTTCTTTGTTTACTAATTAGGTGTATTTATTTAATGGCTATTTAAAAATACGTTTTCCAGCACTCAAACAAGTCAGTCTAATTCAGTTTTCAATTGCCTCTGTTTATCCTGTCACCTTTATCCAAATTATGAAAAGTACCCTTATTACACTGCGTTCTTCTCACCCTATAACCCTAACCTCAAACAACCCCCCAACACACTCAACCCCTATGTGATTTAATGTGTTGAAATGGGATGATGGTCATGACAGAGTAGCCATCACATCCCTTCACGCACCACGAAGGATGGCCACCAGTATACATGAATGAAATCTAATTTTGCTTTGATTTATTTATAAGATGTCCAGCTATGATTCTGTGTGGAGGAATGTGATGAATGATATCACATGAAAATAGCCTCATTTTAACACAGCAACCTGCATCAGGGTATATGTGCATGTACGGGTTGGGGTTTTGTTTAGAACTGCGGTGATAGTGTGCAAGCCTGGCAAATTAATAAGGGCGTTTCACAAAGTTTGGACAAAGGTGGCAGGATAAAGGAAGATGACTGAAAATGAAAGAGTGACTTGTTTAGAGTAAAAATCGGACACTTTTTTAGTTTTAATGCCCTTACTTTACACATACTGTATAACTCATTATCATCCAACTCATGGTGCAAATCAATGTTTGTTTGTTTATTTAAGGTTATGACCATAGAGCACAAGCTTATTTACAATGGTGATCTTATCATCAGTATATTACAGAATGTATACACACATAACATACAAAACAGACATACAATCAAATCACATACAATAGTCCGGCCTGGTGGTGCTGAGGGTTGAGGTGCTGGGCGCCACACCTCAGGCCACATTGGAGACCCGAGTTCTGGAATGAGCTCTGGCTGCTGGGGGTTGTCAGGGGAGGGAAAAGATTGAGCATCTGGAGGACTGCTCTCTTTTCCCTGGGGTGGGATCCGGGTTCCCATCGCTCTGCAGTGGCCCCCAACAGAGATTGGTTGCACTGCAAAGAGCAGTGCACTAGGGGGTGAAGTGCGGCAGATGTTGGCACATTGTGCCTTACACATCATTCCATGTCCACGCTTCAAAGGTGCACAAACTAGGAGGAGAAAAGGCAGCAATTGACCGAACAGCTTGATGGCCACAACTTTATCACCCTGTGGGGGCCTGTCATGTGAAGGTTTCGCTACAGTAATGGTTCCTGGCCCATCGTGGGGAGTGGGGAATGGTAGCAAATGCCAGCCAGTGCGTGGGTGAGCCTGTGGGCTGCTCTGGGGAAGAGAGGTGGTGGCTGGATGGTCGCAGGTCAGGCTACAGGAGGAGAAAAGAAAAATATGATAAAAAAAAATCACATATAAAATATATTATCAGGTAAAACAACTACAAGGCCTCTGAAGTGAAAGTAAATGATTTTTCAGTGTAAGAATAGATGGAGGTATAACTCAAGGGTGCATAATGTTTATTTATATGCTTCCATGATAAAAATATTTTTGAGTATTCTGAAGAACCAGTTTGTACCTTCACATAAACACTCACAAAATCATTATGCTTCTTATCTCTGTCAGTGTCATTGATATATGGTCTGCTTTTTTTGCTAAATGTGATTTTTGTAAATTCCAGTTTTCCATTTATTTATGCATGCATGAATGCACTTATTTATTTATTCATTTATGTATTTACTTCTTGAGATAGTTTTACCAAGTAAACACAAAGAGCTACAATAATCATTTTGTTTAGAGATACAACTTGTGAGAGGGCAAGAAGAGAGAGGCCAGGGATCAAATCGAGAAGAAATAAAAAATAATATTACAATAAAATGCTCAGGGATTTTATTATTTATGAGCCATTTGGGAACAAGTATCAGTGAAAGGCAGATCCAGTGCAACAAGAAATCATGAATACAAGATGAGACATCAGGTGCAGTCACAGCAAGGTACACTTAAGTGTTTGCAAAACTTTCTGGCTGATGCTATGCTGGTGGGAACTAATGGGCTGCTGCCCAAGACAAGGTTATTCCAAACCTGCAGGACTCTATGGCTGAAGACAAGTTGCCCAGATTTCTGTTTGTCCCTGAGAATGTGAAACCTGTTTCCCAGGTGGGAATGAAGGCTGTGGTTGGAGGAAACAGTAGTGGTGAACAAGGAGCTCAGGTAATTGGGGAATTTATTTAGCCAGTACTTGAACTCATAAAGTGCTAGATGCTGCAAACACCTATCCTTTAATGAGAGCCAGTTCATTCAGTCATATAGTATGCAGGGATGAGTCCAGATCAGGCTGTGAAGGATGGCATTTAGCAGGGTATCAGTCTTGAATAACTGGCATTTTGGGGCAAATGTAATAGTTAACAGCATCAAAGTCAATTACCGGTAGAACCATGTGATCGACCATAGAACAAGGAAACATAGACTTTGACAGCAGAAAAACACCATTTGGCCTACCTAGTCTGCCCATTTCCTTACCTACAGGACAAGCTGCAGATCCTATTTAACCAACAGCCTATTTCTTCCTACCCCCCCACAAAAATTGCCTTATGACTCCCATGCATTCTTGAATTCTCCCACAGTTTTAGACCCCACAACCTCCTCAGGAAGTCTGTTCCATGCGTCCACCACCCTCTCTGTGAAAAAAAATACTTCCTCACATTGCCCCTGAGCCGTCCCCCCTCTATCTTCATATTGTGTCCCCTTGTTCTTGCACATCTCTTTTTCCGAAAGATGCTACCCTATTGGACTTTGTTGATTCCACTTAGGCACTTAAAAGTTTCTTTCATGTCCCCCCTCTCCCTCCTTTCCTCAAGGGTATACATGTTAAGCTCCTTTAGTTTCTCCTCATATGGCTTCTCTTGCAGACCATGCACCATTTTAGTTGCCCTCCTCTGGACTGCCTCCATCCTGTCTATGTCCTTGCGGAGATGGGGTCTCCAGAACTGGACTCCAATTGGGGTCTTACCAACTGTCTGTACAGAGGGATAACAACTTCCTGTTTTCTGCTGGTGATGCCTCTCCCTATGCATCCCAGTATCCCCCCAGCCCTTCCTACTGCCTTCTCACGTTGCTTGCTTACCTTAAGGTCATCTAATATGATTACCTCCAGGTCCCTTTCCATTTTTGTTGTTGTTACTACCTACCCCCATTATGTAATCTTCCCCTGGGTTTTTGTTTCCCAGGTGGATTATTTTGCACTTCTTTGCATTGAATCCAAGCTGCCATACTTCTAACCATTCCTCCATCCTTGCCAAGTCCCTTCTCATCCTTTCCACGCCTCCTTTTGTATCAACCCTGTTGCAGATCTTTGTGTCATCTACAAAGAGGCATACTTTTCCTTCCAGTCCCTCTGCAATATCACTTATCCAGGAACTTTCTGATGTACTGAGAAAGGCAGTCACCTACCCCAGAGAGGGCACCAAGTCTTCATTATGACATTGAAACCAAGGACTAAAAATACAATGAAAAGTCCAGGAATTCATCAAGTAAAATAACAAAGAATTTCTTTTCAGTTGTTGACTACAAAGTATTATCATCTGGGCCCTGATATTCAAAATGGAGTGCAAGCACAGCACAATATTTGTGCTGTGCCTATGCTACCACCTGACCCAACAGCTGCTATATTAAGTCAGATAGCAGACGGGCAGTATCCAACAGAATATCTGCCCATCTTGGTGCAGTGCTAAGTAAAACTACACTGCCCTGACATGGAGCTGGGCTTTATCCAACCCACAGGGAATACCGCTCCTGGACCAGATAGCACCAGGACCCATGTGGGCAACATTCAACTACATCATGCAAATGAGTCTACGCTACTCTACCAGTAAGCCACTAAGAGGCCATTTGCATGCCCAGTGGGCTTATTTGCATGTTCCATGATGAGCAGAAGCCCTTCAATGCCCATCCTGTGTGCACCTGACAAATCATCCCTGTTGTCTAGCAGCAATCCCTGAATGCTTGTCCCAAGTAAGCATTCCCATATCCCCAGTATCCAGTGGCACCCTCCACCCTCAAGTCACCTTTCCCAAGTTAGTGCTACATCTCCCTGGTGTCCAGTGTTGCTCTTAGTCCCTGATCACCTGTTCCATGTCTGTTACACATATTCCTGGTATCCATGTGGCACCTCCTACCTCTGATCGCCCGTCCAATGTACATTACACATATCCCTTGTGTCTAGTGGCATGCCCCACTCCCCAATCACCTAACCCAGGTAAGCATTCCCAAATCCCTGACTTCTAGTGGCATCCCACCTCCTGATCTCCTGGCCTATCTTAGTACAGTAGTACATCTCCCTGGTGTTCAGTGGCAGCCCAACCCCCTGATCAACTCTCCTGGGACCGTTACACATATCCCTGATGTCTAGTGGCACCCCCACCACTGAACACCTGGCCAATGTACTGTATACTACCCTGGTATTGAGTTGTACCCATACACCTTGAATGGCTGTCAACAAATAGACTGGCAAACATTGGCAATCCAGTGTCTCCCCACATGCCCCACTCACACCCAGAAAACCACCCAGCCAAACCCTCTTTACCAGTGTGTCTGGGGATGTGCCTGAAATCCTGTTATGTATACTGACACAGTCCCCTTCTAAACATTTGGGCTATCCACTACATGAGATGATGGTGAGCACTCATACATGTAAGTGTGTTTACTGTCAGCTGATACGGTGGCTGCTGAGGTAGTGAGAGGGAGGATATGCTGGTCACCATATCAAGATTCCAGGCATGTCCCCAGACACACTGACAAGGGGGGCGGGGTGGCTGGATGGTGTCCTAGGTGTGGGTGGAGGCTAAGGAGATGCTGGACCACCAATGTTTGTCAGTCCATTTGTCATGGGGCATTCAAGGGTGGGGGCAGGGGAACCACTAGACACCAAAGATACTATATGGTACATAGGCTGAATGTTTGGGGGTTGGAGCTTCCACTAGACCCTAGAGAACTGTGTAATGGGCCATGAATGGGAGATCAGTGGGTGGGGGGTGCCAGTGGACACCAGGAAGATGTAGTACTAACATGGGATGGGAGATTGGGGGGGTGGGGTGCCATTAGGCACCAGGGATTTGGGAATGCTTACTTGGGATGGGTGCTCAGGTTGGGGAGTGCACTAGAATCCAAGGATATATACAAATGACATGGGATGGGTGATCAGGGGGTGGGGATACCACTAGACACCAGGAATATTTTATATTACATTTGACAGGTGTCAGGGTGTGGGGTGCCACTAGACACCAGGGATAGTTTACAGTACATGGGACAGGTGTTCAGGGATGGTGGGTGCTACTGGACACTAGGGAGATATAGCACTAACTTCTGATGGGTGATCGGGGGTGGGTGGTGCCAACAGACACCAGGGATTTGGGAATGCTTACACAGGATGGGTCCTCAAGGGTATGCACTAGAAACCAGAGATATGTTTAACTGACACATGATGGGTTATCAGTACAGTACATGACACAGGTGTTCAGGGGTGAGGGTGCCACCAGACACTAAGGGTATGTGTAACAGACACAAGACGCATGATTGAGGGTGAAAGTACCCCTAAACACCAGGGATATGTGTAATGGACATGGGTCAAGTGATCAGGGGGAGGAGGGGTGCAACTGGACATGAAGGATATTTTACACTACATGGGATGGGTGTCTTGGGGTAGGAGGTGCTGTTAGACACCAGGGATAGTTTACAGTACATTGGATGAGTGTTCAGGGGGTGGGTGCCACTGGAAATCAGAGATATGTGTAACAGACATCAGAAGTATGACTGGGGGTGGGGGTGCTACTGAACACCAGGGAGATGTATTACTAATACCTGATGGGTGACTGAGGATTGGGGGGTGCCACTAGACATCAGGGATATTTTACATTGCATTGAAAGAGTGTCTGGTGGTGGCGGTGCTGCTAGACACCAGGAATAATTTATAGTACATGGGATTGGTGTTCAGGAGTGGGGGGTGCCACTGGACACCAGGGCCTGCAACCTTGATGGCATGATAAGTGATCACGGATGGGCAGATGCAGTACAGCCGTCCTGCCATCAGTGGGGTGAGGGTGTGGGCTTAGTGTCTGGTTAAGAGGTGTTTTTCAGTGATGGTAAATAGCATGGCTTTGGGTGCCATTTATCACCAATGCAAACCTTTGAATATGCCGCTGCACCAGTACACAAGAGAGGACCCCTCATTTGCATGGGTATAGCATTATGATAGCATTGGGGCACTAACAGGTTTAGCATGTGCTGCAAGAGCCTCTTAATATGACATCCCCAGTGCAGGTTGCAAACCCAGATAGCACTGGCACACACCCTATTAGTGCCTGTGCTAATCTTTGCATATCTGGCCCCAGATGATTTCATGACTTGGTATGGGAAGTCCAAAACAACTTTTTTAGTGTAAATAGCATGGAAGCAGTTTTGGACTAACTTATCACTTATCATTATTTTTCTGAACCAGTCTGAGAGTATATTAAAAGTAAATTGCTGGACATTGGAGATAGTTGTGGAAATGTGACCAGTGGTATACAGGATGGTGTCATCTGCATACATTTGATGTTATAGCAAACAATCATAATAACCCTCCAGGAAACAACAATTCAAGGCAAAACTCTGAAAAGTTAAATGCAAAAGTTCTTTAATTGCATCTCAAACATTAGGACTAGAGCAGCTTTCCCCAGCACTTTGGCTCCACAATTGGGCCTTTGTCAGTGGGTGTGTCTATTTGAGCAAACAAGCACCCACTCTAAGGACCTCACTTAAAGACAAATCACACTAACACCCACACATTAAACATTAAACATGCAGTGCTTTAAAAAAAATTTTTTTAAAAATAATCACAAAGTCAAATTCAAAATTGTACTAGCAGCTGTAGGTTTTCTATGCCCAATACTCTTGACTGTTTGTCCCTCACACAACTGCAATTCAATGTCAAGAAATACAATGGCATTAGGACTATATTGTTGTGTGAACTTGACACTCTAGCTAGAATTATTTAAATAGTGAGGGACAAACAGTCAAGAGTATTGGGCATAGAAAACCTACGTCTGTTAATGCATTTTTATATGCAGCTAGTGCCCACCACCAGAAACCTAAAGACTCCATATCTCTTAGCCAGTTCACGAGAGTTAAAAGAAACTGCTGTACTGCTAGGAACTTTAGCATACAAGCAGAAGATTTGACCAATAGAGTTAAAGAATGAGAATATAATGAAAAAAACACTAATTAATGCATTGGACCAAGTACAAGTTATGGACCATAGTGCCCTCCTTGCACCAAAAAACAGAGAATTGGAAAAACCTAGGTCTGGTCACATTCTCTACTAAATTCCATGACATTGCTGAGAAAATTGGCAACATGATTCACAAGATTCACAAGTATTTCTAACTGAGAGTTTGCAATGGGCCGGGGTGCTGGGGATAAACAAAAAAACAAAGATATGAATAGTCCTGCATTCACCACAAAAACAAAACCACAGCTCTCAAGCTAAGTAAAGTGTGTTGAAAGTTTATTAAGGTGCCAGTGATAAACACATTTTGATGCATTTTGGAAAGAATTTCCTTTGTCAAAACGACATGTAAGACACAGGACAATAGCATCATATATAGTATCTACTGATGTCATCATTCTGAGTCAAGCAATAACATGGATTTTATATATATATATATAATATAAAATGCATAAAAACTGTGAAATTACACAGGTGCAAAAGAACATAAATAGACAATAAATATGCATCCGTTATTAGAAAAGACATCACTAAAAATCTAAAATATAAAAAATTGGCTAATCAACAAAGTCTCAAAAGTCCATGACAGCAGAATATCTTTATGCCCCAAGAGACGTTGATGGATGACATACTCCCTCAAAATATATAATATCACAGTGTGTGAATCTCAGATCTGCAAACAAAATAACATGTTATATTCACAGTCACAGTACTTGTATTTATTTACATAAGTCCTAAAGATTTGCGCTTTATTTAATGTATGGGGAGATGTCAAAATTTTCATTTAAGCCTGGGTACTGGCAGGCCCCAAAAGTATAAATCACAAACCCCTCCCTCTGCAGTAACAAATTCTTAAAATCTCCACCCTGGGGTTTTAGAAACACTCATTCAATAGCTCTGAAGAGGAAACTGTGTCCCTGTTTATGAGAGACTTGTATTACATGCAGGGCTGTGGCATATTTGAGATCTTCATTTTTATTAGCCCTGCAGTGTCCCCCCACCCTTGTCCTGAACTGTCTCTTGGTTTTCAAAAAAATGCAGCATTCACACATAGCCATATTGATCACACCTGTGTCTTACATGTCTTTCTGAAACGCATCAAGATGTGTTTATCACTGGCACCTTAATAAACTTTCAGCATGCTGTACTGAGCTTGAGAGCTGCAGTTTTATAATTCGCAAGTGCTAGCACATATTTCATACTGATAAGATTCTTAAAAAAGAAGCTGGAGAAAAACACAGCATAACTTTTTAAAAAGCAAGAAGTCGGGGTGACCTCCTCACATCCAGTCACTTTAGACCAAATCTAATGGAACCCATGTAACTGGTTACATCCCAAGCCACCTGGATTTTTCAAGTGTGGCAACTGCAATATTTGTAGCTATGCCAAAGAAGGCAATACACATAAATGCCCACATAAAAAAGGAGTGTAACCATTAACAACTTTATCACATGTGTTACTTCAGTCATAGTTTATATTGCTTGGTGCTCATGCTCACACCATTATGTAGGTAGAACAAAAAGACCACTTAAAAAAAAATCCAAGAGCATGCAAGGGCCATCATTAATCAAAGTAACAGGAGTTCACTAGAAACGCACTTTGCAACACATCATACTTCTGATCCCTCTTGTTTGAAATTTACTGCTTTGGAGTTTATTTGTCCATTAGAAAATGGGAGTGATAGGGTTAATGAACTTCTTCAGAAAGAAATTACTGTAGATCTAACACCCCCGACGAAGGCCCAATTGTGGGGCCAATGCATTAGGGGAAAGCTGTCTCCAGTCCAAATGTTTGAAATGGGATTAAAAAGCTTTTGCATCTTGCTTTTGGGAGTTTTGCCTTGAATTTTTCTGTCCTGGAGTGCTATTATCATTGTGTGCTTTGACATTCTGGGGCTGGCCACCCTGTGTATAGCCCCCACATAAATGTCATGGTCACACCTGTATACCTCAGTATTTGAACTGAATACATTTGATGTTGCAGGATTTAACAACCCAAGTGAGGTCATTTGCAAAAATGTTTCAAATGAGTGGTCATAAGCATCGGGGGACCCCCATAGAGATCTGCCTAGGGTCAGATCAGACTGAGCCTGTAGAAACAGACTGGGAACAGCTTTAGAGGCATGAGGAGAACCAAAACAGTGAGGAAATGGTAAGGACAGATTTAGAAGGTTAACATCTAGTGTGTCAAAAGCTGTTACTAGGTCAAAGAATATGAAACCAGCATGCAGGCTATTGTCAATGTTCGAGAAGCTAAAGCCTGTGAGCCTGGGAAGAGATGTGGAAGTTGAGTGAGCTACACCAAAACTTGAATGGAAGTGAAAAAAGAAATAGTCACAGAACAAAAGTTAAACAACTGTCTCGCGACTAGTAATTGAACAGTTCTGTAAAGAATTGGGAAAAAGGGAGGATGGCTGATAATATGCAAAAGAGTTTACGGGGCCTCTTTTGTTCATGGAAATTATGATTGCATGTTTCCAGATCGAAGTGAAAGCCCCAGAAGGGAGGGAGCAATTAAATACTTGGGCCAGCATTTAAACAATATCTGGGGCAATTCCAAGCCTTTCTAGCAGTCAATCGTATAAAGTGCCTGACAAATGGTCTCTCTGCCCCACATACCTCCAGCTGCCAAAGTTGGATATGGTAACAAATAAATGTGCCATAGGCCCTTCAGCATCTTTTATTATAGAGCTGTTTGGTCCCCAGCTGCTACCTTCACCAGTTTTGGGTCCTTTGCTTGGCACTCCCAGTTGCATCCAGCACTCCCCCTTCCCCCACCATCACACCAGTGTGGATTGACATGGGTGGGACCTGAGGCCAAGAGTGCCATCATCCATAGAAGCAGGTGCACATGTGGCATTTACCCTTTTCCTTCCTCCAGTTCCCCCTCAGGACCATGTTGCATGCAATGATATGCATGTGTGTGCTAATGTACGTACACATTACAGGTATATGCATTGGGTCCCTTTCCCATGATACTCACCTGTTTTTTTTTTTATAATTGAATATGCTTTTAAAATTTCATTAAAAAAATATAACAACCAACAAATAGGACTCCAAGAAAAAAGGAAATGCATGAACACCAAATAAACTCCAAGACCCCTCCCCAACATGCATCCTCCCTTCCCCCCTGGAGCACAACCAACTTGATGGAGAAATGTAAAGGAATATAGTAATACAGGGAAAATCAAAATTAAATTTGGAAAGGAGCTCAGGCAACAATAGGGGTAAGGTGAGAAGTGAGGGGCTAAACTTAACCCTCTAGGATTGTACCGGATTAAAAATTAAGGCATATAGTGATTTCCATCTTTCTCAGAAATGCTGGACCAGTTGATGTAAGGATGCGAGTTGTTCCATAATTAAAGCCTGAAGAATCTCCTGATGTCATTCTCAATATGAGGGAATAACATCATCTAACAAGTGCCGAAGTGTGATTAACTTAGCTGTTATGGAAATCAGGGACATGTGGGCCTTTCATTGGCCAAAAAGACAAGGTGGATAGAGACCCACCAAGCAAACTTCAGGAGTAAAATAGGATTCCAGGCCTAGAATGAGATCCAATGAACTTATAATACAGTTCCAAAAGGGAGTCACTTTGGCACAGTCCACAATACATGCTTGAGATAACCATCAGCTATTTTACATCTGGTACAAACAGTGGACATGAGCCTACCCATCCAGCACAGTCACATAGGGGTGTAGTAAAAATTGTGTAAGACCTGAAATTGGATTAGGCCATAGAGATCCTGCTTAATATATTTATACACAGATTGCCAAAAATTCCACCATACCTGCAGGTCAGAAGGGAGATTTAATGCTTGCTGCCTATAATATCAAATTCCTGAGGGGCAGGAAAGGTCAATGAGTTGAAAAATGCCTATAAAGTTTTGATACCAGGTGCAGTTGCAATGCAAGAGGCATATAAGATTGGAGGTCCCAATTCTGCAGTACTAACACAGGGCCAGGGCCAAAATAAAGAAAAATGCATCACCTTAATTGAAGGTATTTAAACTCATGTGAAGGAGATAAGGGAAAACATTCTCTAGTGACAGGAAATGGAATAAACTTGCCCACCCCCAGAAGTAAATCACAGGGACATCTCAGAGTTGTGGACAGAAGGCAGTGGGAATTGGGCGATGGCTAATCAATATATTCAGGTTGCCCAGTATGGGTTGACTAGTGACCTTCAACCAATCCTGACTGCGATAAGAACATATTTGTCATACAGTCTTTAGGGACCAGAGGAGGGGTGCTGTCATGAGAGTTGCAGGTAGGTGGGATGGTGTCAGATAGAGAAAACCAGATAGCTATAAGTCTACCTGTTGGCACAGCCCTTTTTCAATTATCAGCCAAAGAGGAACATAATTGGCCTCCGCCCGCGTGAACCAAGGTGACCCCATTGAAGAATCTTGTTTGTGTTGAGGGCACAGTAATATAAAAAGAGATTTAGCAGGCACAGACCACCCTGATCCCTCGGAAGCGTTAGTTTATAATAGGCTTGACAAATTGTGCCACCCTTACACAGGAAGGAACTGATCAGGTATTGTAGCTGCAAGAACCTGGAATTGGGGAGGTAGGTACAAAACATACCAAGGGGATATAAGTGATACTCACCTGTTGTACCACTCACCCTCATCTAGGTGGTAACAGTACATCAAGATGCAGTACCCCATCCCTACAAGGAAGAGATCAGTCTGTGGTATCCTCAGTCCTCCTTCCGGGTGACATCTGAATGTCCCTGATCCATTCCCAAACATGGGTCACTGTCATGGTGGCAGGTGAGGCAACAGCACCGCAGCCATCCATGCCACTGGGCTGGCTTTTCTCACAGCATCTTGACCACAACTTATTTACTTAACTGCACTGGCTGCCTGTTCGTTGGCGGATCACCTTTAAGGTTGGTTTACTAACCTTTAAAGCCCTACATGACCAGGGACCCAGTTACCTGAAAGATCATCTGATTCCCTATTGCCCCCTCCGTCCCCTCCGTTCCGCCAGTGAGGGATTGCTAGAGATTCCCAGGGTTCGTCTTAAGTTATCGGGATCTCATGCCTTTGTCTTTTCAGCTCCAACCCTGTGGAATTCTTTACCTCACTGGTTAAGAGAATGCCCAACCGTTGATACTTTTAAAAATGCTTTAAAGACATATCTTTTTACCCTGGCTTATTTGTCTTAGTTTTGGTCGTTTTAATGTTTGGATTTTATTATTTTATTTATTTCTGTACAGCGCCTTGATTTTGAAAGGCGCTTTATAAATAAAAATGACTTGACTTGACTTGACTTAAATATGGGCTCAACAATCTTCCCAGCTACTTTTGCAACTTGCTTACCCCTGTTCCTAACTTTGGTCACAATCTTTATCCCTACTCAAGATAGAAACAAGCTCCTCGTTCCCAAATGCAAATTAATGTTTGGTCAGTCTGCTTTTTGTTATAGACTCCCTCAGCTATGGAACAACCTATCTTTGGGTGGCTGCCTTCCTATCAGCATTTCCTTTGCTTAATAGTCCCTTAGATTTATAGTATGCTTGCATCCCACTATAATTGCACCTGATAATCCATGTGTTCATTCTTCATATGTTTGCTTTGTTTATTCTTTTTTTTTTTTTACTTGTTCTTTATTCTCCCCCTACCCGCAGTGAACCCACTCTTCGGGAGACACCTATGACCTTCCAGTCTCCACCCTCTTATCTGGAGCCCTGGTGCAGTCCATCCCCTATGTAGCCGTGGCTATATCCCCCAGGCAGGCATGGGGCCTGGCCACCCCCGAAGTCCATCTTGTTTTCATTGAGATGCTGGTACCGGGTCAGGCAGGGACATAGGAGATTGGGGCCTGGTACTCCGTCTACCGGGAGCACTCCGGGGAATTTTTCAATTTTTCTGTGGGCATGGTGCATGCCCCAATGTCAAGGAGTCACCACCAAAGTCACCCACTCCCATTTCCCTCTATACGCTCGTGCGCCTGCTATGCCTCCGGCTTTCACCAGAGGACAGACAGGTGCCAAGTGTGTGTCTCCCTCCCTTCCAGAAAAAGAGAACTGTCCCTTGGATGCTCAATCCTTTCCCTCCCCTGCCGACCCCTGATGGCTCAGGCTCGTTCCTGAACCCGGGTCGCAAGCGTGGAGTGAGGTGTGGCATCCAGCACCTCAACCCTCAGCACCACCGGGCTGGCCCTGGTACCTATTATGGTACAGTACATCTTGCAAACCTATTATGTTAAATATTGTTTTAGTTTTGTATTGTGAGTATTTCCTACGTATATATTTCTGTATTGTTCCTTTTTCCCCAGCCTTGTAGTCTTAATCCATCTACCATAGGTTCCATAAACAAAAGAGATTCTCGTTCAATTTCCGTGTGTTCACCTGGTGAAACAATTTCAAGAAAGAAAGAAAGAAAGAAAGAAAGAAAGAAAGAAAGAAAGAAAGAAAGAAAGAAAGAAAGAAAGAAAGAAAGAAAGAAAAATGCAAAATGCAAAATGCAGAGTTCACCAACTTTCATACATAGCTTTACTTTGTTATACATTTTCTCAGCAGCTGGGCTTCCTTAGATCTTCTAGAATATTTTCAAGTCTCATGAATAATAGGCTTCTGCCTCATAAGCATTGCTACTCGCTGTGCAGTCTGCTGTTCTTTTCTTTTTCTGCCCTAAATATTTAAACTGTGTTTTGAATGTGTTGCTTTCCAATACAAAACTTGTGTAAAACATTGTGTGTATATGTGTGTGTGTGTGTGTGTGTGTGTGGGGGGGGTGATATCTATTGCTATAATAAAACTGATCTGCTGATAGGGTTTCTAACAGTATAAAATACATTATTTAGCAAAATTCCTGTTAGGAATCATAACAGTGTTGCTGTTGTACCAGTTATCAACATAGATAGATAGATAGATAGATAGATAGATAGATAGATAGATAGATAGATAGATAGATAGATAGATAGATATTATAGGAGATTTTGCACACAAAAACGCTGAAAAATGCACTTTTTGCCAGTTATGTGGCCAGTTTTTCAGATTTTGTCTGTGGTGCCGTGCAGCTGTTATGTAGTGTGCCACTCTGCTGCTTGGCTCATATGTAAGAACTTATGTCAAGGAACATGCCACATTTCGTTTGGTGAAAAAATATTAATCCATTCAAAAGTTATTAAACTTTTAAATTCCCATTATAAGTCAATGGGAATATTTATATGGTTATTTTGAGAAAGAAAAATGGGGTTTTGGCCATCTGGTCCCTCCTCACGATCAAAGAATTTGCAGGCTCATGATCAAAGAATCTTTGATCGTGAAAAATTCTTTGATCATGATGGCTGCCATCTTGTTTTTATTTTGCGGTCGGAAAAATTCAAATATATTGGTTTGGGGGGACTTCTGAAGTGAAACTATGGTGGGTTTCGCTCAGGGGTCTTCCCTGTATCGAGCCATGCTTGTGGTTCCTTTCAAAATGGTAAAAAAAATAGAGTTTTTAAGCTTTTAATTCTTTGATCATGGCTCGCTAACGATCTTTGATCGCGAGCCTGCAAATTCTTAGATCGCAAAATTCTTTGACCGCGATCTTTGACCAGATAGCCACTTAAAAAAATCAATTTTCTCAGCTCAGGGGTGGCTTATTAAGCCAAATGAAGGTGGGTTTTGCTCAGTTGGCTTTGCTCTATCGAGGCATGGCTGTGGTTTCATGTATTTTTGCCTACAAATTGACTTTTACCATTTTTTATTCTTTGATCAGGAGCCAGCAAATTCTTTGACTGCGAGCCTGCAAACTCTTTGATCAAGAGATTCTTTGATAGTGATCTTTGATTGCAAGGATGCGACTAGATGGCCAGATGAAAAATTCAATTTTCTCAGCACAGGGGTGACTTATAAAGCCAAAATAGGGTGGGATCTGCTCAGGGGGCTTCGTTCTGTCGAGTCATGGCTGTGGTTTCATATATTTTTCTCTAAAAATGGACTTTTACCATTTTTTATTCTTTGATCATGAGCCAGCAAATTCTTTGATTGCGAGGTTCTTTGATCGCAAGGGAGGGACTAGATAGCCCAATTTTAACAATTTGCAAATTAAGTATCTCGGAAATGGTTTGGTCTTTTAACTTGAAATTTGGAGGGTGTTGACCGGATGTACTGTAGATGTGAATTATGGTGTTTAGGTGTCAGACAATACATTTTTGTGGTGCTATTGCGTGGTGCAGTTTACGTTTTACAGACAGCGTTTTCCATTGTCATAGTGGCTTGAAATTAATAGGGTAGCTAGCCTCCCTGCCATGGATGTATTGTTCAGTCATTAGGTGTGCAAAATGTTAACAGGCGTGGAATTCTGCCACTCTGACAAATAAAAATCTGAAACTTTTGTAAGAGGTCTGAACCTCACCTTCAGGTTCTTGGCAATATTTGGGATGCAAATAATCACAGACAAGTTGCATTCGAGTAATAAACAAGTTTATTACTACAAAAAGGAATAAATCACAGTTGCCCTAAGCAGTTCTTACCAATACGAACCGGGAGCCAGTGCTAAGCGTTCCCTACACCTCGAGGTTTCTCTGTAGTCTCTTGGGATCTCTCGGGTCTCCGAGGTGTAGAATCTGTGCATAACATTATATACCTGTGATAATTACTATGGTTACTAAAAGATAGAAACATTTCTAGTTACAGAGATGAGCCCTATTGGCTAAATTAGAGGTGGCTCCACGGTCCAAGATAACATTATATAATTCTGTAAAGTCATCAGTTTTAGAACAAAGATGTTCTTATACAGAGTCTTACATAACAAAGTGAAGTGGTGCCCATCACCAAAAGATGGCAATGTTGCCTTGCATATTACAATTACTTCAAGGACAGGTGTCTTGGCATCTGACAAGTAAGAAATAGACAGAAAATACATGGTATAATGTGTGTGCATTAGCAAGCAAAGTGAGTTACAATAATATGTATTCATATACTAACATCTACTTTGTACAGTATATGCCTTTAGTCCACTGTATTAGTATAGCCTATGTCTAAACATTAGCTGTCTACGGTGTACCCCTGAGGGTGTCAATTAGGGTGCAGGGACCTCGTGTAACACTTTCAAATGTTATATCTCGGAAACGGTTTGGTCTTTTAAATTGAAATTTGGAGGGTGTTGAGGGGATGTCCTGTACATGTGAATTATTGTGCTTATGTGTTGGAAAATTAATTTGCTGAAGACATATTGCTTGACAAACTTTATGTTTTGCATATGGTGTTTTGCATTGTGGTACTGGTTCCACATTTATAGGGTAGCTAGTGTTACTGCCAAGAAGATAATTTTCAGTGGCTAGGTCTCCAACATGTAAACTGGTGTGGAATTATGCCACTCTGATGAATGAAACTTTGTTTTGTTTCAAGGTGGTGGGAGCGTGGAGCCCTGGGCCCCGTGCTCCCACCAACTTGCTCAACTTTCTACTTTTCTATGCTTTCTCAAAAATTAAGAAAATTCTGTGCAAAAAAACTTTGTTAATACATTGTTTAGTGTTAAAGCACAAAACATCAGGAAATTAGACCTTTTGGGTTGCCCTTCCCCCTCATGTAGCCCCTCCCTCCTCCTGAGATTGACAGATGGCGGAGTGTGTCATTGGGGTTGTGAGGCCTAAATGTCATCCCATTCTTCTTTACTGTGGCTTGTGAATATGATTACACATGGAATTGGGTGACATTTAGGCCTCACAACCCTAATGACACACCCTGTAGTTAGTCAATCTCGGGAGGAGGGAGGGGCTACATGAGGGGGTAGGGGGCAACACTAAAGGTCTCATTTCCTGACATTTTGTGTTTTAACCCTAAATGATGCATTAATGAAGTGTTTTGCATAGAATATATATATATATATATATATACACACACACACACACATATACGTATTCATTGCAAAACACTTTGCTAATGCACCAGTTAGGGTTGAAGTGACAAAAGTATGGGGTTTAACATTAAATTATCTAATCAACCTTAACTATAGTGGCGCGACTATAATATATATCCATTGAGAAAGGAACCTGCATTGTTCTGAAAAGCGTCTGGACATTTTTTGCTACACAGAGCACCTTAAAATAAAATGAAGCACCTAGAAACCTTCTGATGAGCAGTTATCTATTATACAGTTCAGGAGAGTGCTGGATTTTGCTTGTATTCATTGATATTTTTTATCCAGGCACCCCGACTCCCAGTGCAGACCTCTTTTTTAGTTTATTTCATTCATATATATATATATATATATATATATATATATATACTGTATATATATATATATATATATATATATATATATATATATATATCCATGTAGATCAATTGATCAATAACTAGCTAGATAGATATAGATAGATAAATAAATAGATAGATAGATAGATAAATATAGATAGATAACTATAGATATTTAGATATGACATAAGAAAATGATCCGGCAAGATCTGGCTTTTACTTGTTTCCCATAAGAAACTGAAAGCAAGATAAATGACATGACTTATCTGACATAAGTCAGAACTTAATAGAGACTGACAGTATTTAGCACATAGCTGAGTTCTTTTTGTCAGGAGCTGCCATGGGGGAGACTGGGCAGGAGATCCAGGGGCAGCATCGGCGGCGGGAAGCATAGGGACCACATCGGTAGTCAGAGAAGGGCCATAGGAACCACATAGTCAATGAAAGAAGAGTTGGAGGGCCGCCACTGCTCAGGAGCAAGGAGTGGTGGGGCCAATCAGTGCCGAGTGCGTGAACTTTCGGTTGAGCGACTGGGCTATAAAGGCCATTAGCCCAGTCGTGAGTGCTGCTGAGTTCTTTTTCATCCCACACCACCCACCCTGGCCCTGACCTCTATTAAATAGTCGGTGGAGGTGGAGCCTTGGAGGGGGGAAGGCTTTGAGTGGGTGTCCTGGACTGCTGTGGGTGTCGTGAACTGCTGCTGCTGGCTGGATCCAGGTTCAAGGGAGCTGAGTTCTTTTTGTCAGAAGCTGCCATGGGGGAGACTTTGTGTGAAGCAAATAAACAAATCAAAATGAAAGAAAAAGCCACTATGGTTCTCAAAAGAGGTGGCTGTGAAAGTCAAGAAGAAAAAGATAGCATTCCGGAAGTATAAGGAAACACATTGGCTGAACAACAGGACACAGAAGGTAATTGTAAATGGAGTCCACTCTGAAGAAAGAGGGGTTACTAGTGGGGTACCGCAGGGTTCAGAATTGGGTCCAGTCCTTTTTAATGTCTTCATCAGTGACATTGCAGAGGGACTGGAAGGAAAAGTATGCCTTTTTGCAGATGACATAAAGATCTGCAACAGGGTTGATACACAAGGAGGCGTGGAAAGGATGAGAAGGGACTTGGCAAGGTTGGAGGAATGGTCAGAAGTATGGCAGCTAGGATTCAATGCAAAGAAGTGCAAAATAATGCACCTGGGAAACAAGAACCCAGGGGAAGAATACACAATCGGGGGGAGGTAATAACAGCAACAGAAAATGGAAGGGACCTGGGGGTAATCATATCAGATGACCTTAAGGTTAGCAAGCAATGTGAGAAGGCAGTAGGGAGGGCTGGGGGTATACTGGGATGCATAGGGAGAGGCATCAGCAGCAGAAAACAGGAAGTTGTTATCCCTCTGTACAGACAGTTGGTGAGACCCCATCTGGAGTACTGCGTCCAGTTCTGGAGATCCCATCTCCGCAACGACATAGACAGGATAGAGGCAGTTCAGAGGAGGGCAACTAAAACAGTGCAGGGTCTGCAAGAGAAGCTGTATGGGGAGAGACTCAAGGAGCTTAATATGTATACCCTTGAGGAAAGAAGGGAGGGGGGGGACATGATAGAAACTTTTAAGTACCTCAGTGGAATCAACAAAGTCCAAGAGGGTAGCATCTTTCAGAAAAAGAGACGTGCAAGAACAAGGGGACACAATTTAAAGATAGAAGGGGGGCGGTTCAGGGGCAATGTGAGGAAGTATTATTTCACAGAGAGGGTAGTGGATGCATGGAACAGCCTTCCTGAAGAGGTTGTGGGGTCTGAAACTGTGGGAGAATTCAAGAATGCATGGGACAGACATAAGGCAATTCTTGCATGGGGTAGGAAGAAATAGGCTGTTGGTTAACTAGGATCTGCGGCCTGTCCTGTAGGTAGGGGAAATGGGCAGACTAGATGGGCCAAGCAGTCCTTATCTGCTGTCAAAGTCTATGTTTCTATGTTTCTATGTACGCCATGCTTGCGTGGGCAACACTGATCATCTGTGAAGAGCAAGCTGAGCGAGTGGGACTGGACTTTGGGTATTTAAATGAGAGAGCACTGTATGCTGTGCCTACTTGAGCTCCATTGACTGCCTGCTATATACAGCTGTGAGATATGATGAATGTGAACTGATTCTGGGCTGAACTGTTTATTGCTGCTGAACTTTGGGGGGGTAGGCAAAAACGGAGCTGGTTTTGGTTTGTGACAGGTTGCAGGAAAGGGGGACTGTATGCTGTGTCTGCTTGGGCACCATTGAATACATGCTATATATATATATATATATATATATATATATACGGCTGTGGGATTTGATCATTCTGAATTATGATATCTGCTGAATTGTATATTGCTGTCTGATCTCGTGAGGTGGGCAATAACTAAATTGGGCTGCAAGTGGTTGGTACTGCTCACACCAAAATGAGGGTGGATTTGGGGCTGGCCAGAGCAGACATCTTCGGCAGGTTGATTGGGTGCATGGGGTGCGAGGCAGCAATAATCCTAAATTGGGCATGGAAGAACTGAGGGTGTCCAGTGTGTTTCCTGTTGGCAGGACTTAAGGAGGAGGTAGAGGGGATCAGAAGAGAACTGGAAGGTGTGAGGGGAGAGGGAGGGGGGGAAGGAGTGGAAATGGTCCCATGGAGGAAGGCAAGGCCACTGCAGCATACCCCAGGGAGCGGGTAGGCATGGGCCCTATGGAAACTCCAATGGGGTAGGGTGTAATACGAACAATGGATGGAAAACACCTCATAGGAGGGGGGCCAACCAGGTGGAGCAAAAGAGGGAGGGGGTAGGAGAAAACATGCCGGGGGTAGGCATAACACTTAGCAACAGATACACCATGCTGTACCCAGGAGAGGACGTGGATGAGGCTGGTGGGGGGGAGCAGGTGGTCAGAAAGGGTTTGGTCAGCAAGCCAAGGGGGTGGGAGTAGGAGGGGTAGTGAAACTGGAGGGGGCAGACAGGCAGTGAGGATGTGACTAGTAAGCCAGGGATGGTTGGAGGCAGAGAGGTGATGGGGACAGAGGGGAGGGAACTGGGAGCAAGTAGGCACTCAGGCTGGGGCAGTTATCCAAGGGGAGAGTGGTAGTAGGGGCACTGGTGGGCCAGTGTCGGGAGGGAGAAACTGCTGAAGATGGAGGAGATGAGGAGAGGAGGGAGGGAGAAACATGCCAGAAGAGGAGGGAGACAAGACTGGAGGGAGGGTTGGAGACAAGGAGGAAACAATAGGAGGGTGTGGGGGAACCTGTGGATTCTGACCCAAAAGGGGGATCGGGGAGGCCAGCAGTGCTAACCAGGAGGTGGGGGGGTGAAGAGTAAATTGGGAACCGGATGCAGAAGGAAGAGAGTGGTAGGACAGACACAGATTAGTGATCCCCAGACTGAAGAGGGTGGGAGGAGTAAGCTGGGGGCCAATGATAGAAGGAAGAGCCTAGAAGGGATCAAAAGGGCCAGTAAGGTGGGATTGAAGGTGATCCTGCTGGGTGACTTCATGACCAGGCACATCCAGTGGGAGGGAGTAGGGAAGGGTAAAAGCAGCCTGGTCAGGGCTAAATGTATTCTGGACCTATCCGTTCACAAGGCCAAATTCCAGCTATATTCATTAGCATTGGAATGTGGGGGATCCCCAGATTTCCTGGTACACCTAGGCACAAACGATTTGGAAGGGAACAGCGATCTGGAAATCCAGGTGAGGTTTCGGGAACTGGCCAGAGTCTGCCATTCTTTTTTTTTTAATTCAATATACTTTATTAATTTTTCATGCAGCATACAGGAAAATACAAAGCCATAGACAAGGAGCTGCAGTATTTTCAAACAACAACTAAGAAAACTATATAAAAACCATTACAGGGTAAATGCAAAAAACTAGACATACAACATTCCCACCCCTAAAGAAAACAGAATAAAAAACAAGTATCTACTCCAAGTTCTGCGCGCTAATGAATTACTCTTGGGTACAACAGAAGAAAGGAAATAAAGGACAGACACAGTCAGGGATACTATTCAGCCTCTAAAATTTCAGCAGCAACAGTAAGGACAAAAGGGGCTCCAAGGTGTTTACGAACTTGTGAGGCCTATGTCACAAATGTGCAATGTGCTTCCTAACTGGATGGCCAAGAGGATTTCTCAATACCTTTCTATAAGGGTGGGAGGGGAATCTTCCTTCCAGTGCGGAAGCATGACCAGATTTGCAGTGGCAGCAATTAGAGCCATATGAGCTTTACGCATGAGGGGTGTCCCCGGGAGGAAAATTGCCAACAGACAACACTCCCGAGTAAATAAGGAGTCTAATCCAAGAAGAGGATCCAGAACTCATCATATCTCTTTCCAGAAAATCTGAGTGTGGGGTCAGAGCCACAACATATGATACAATGAGCCTGGAGCCTGATCACAACGAGGACAAACGGGAGAGGAAAGGTAACCTAGTCTATGTAATTTGGCCGGGGTGTAATAGATATTATGTAGAATATTAAACTGAATTAGACATAATCTGTCCTGCTTAATATATTTATAAATCGTACCCCAAACTTTCGCCCAATATTCAGTATCCACTGGAAGGGACAATTCCTGTACCCAATAATAGCATACTCCCTCGGGGAGAGACAGATCGGAAGCCTGAAGTTGTTTGTGTATTCTTGATACTGCATGGGGCTGGTCTGCCTCCTGGAAGGCCATGGAAAGGCCATCAGTTGACTGTACAGTCCACTCCTAATTGCTTTTAAAAGTTAATAATGCCGCTTTAATTTGCAAATATTTGAAGGTGTCTTGGGGTTTAAGCTGAAAACGAGACTGAGGGATTAAGTCATTACCCTGAATAAGATCTGCCAGAGTACACTGCTTAAGCTGGGGTAAAAAAGAGGGTAAAATAGGACGATGCCCAATCTGAAAATGGCAGTTATTAAAAAGGGGCTGGGCGATTGAACTGTGCCAATTCTCTGATAAATGTCTTTGAATTTGTGAAAAGCCTTAAGGGACCAGGCTATCGGGGAAGTTTTAAGAGAACCGGGAAGGCGGGATGGTTTTAAGTAGACTAAGGCTTGTAGGGAGCTAGCAACATTATGGTCAAGACTATGTTCAATATCCAGCCAAACCGGGAAATATGCATCTTCTGTGCTTGGAGTATCTCCTTTAATCCAATATAGCAGCTTACTTATATGCTGGGCCCCATAATAAAGGAAGAGAGATGGGAGGGCGAGTCCTCCCTTAAGCTTGGGTGCAGTTAACTTAAAATACGCCCTCCTCACTGGTTTACCACTCTACAGGAAATTATTAAATAATCTTTGGAGCTTTGAGAACCAGGATTTAGGAAGAAATAGGTCCACCATGCCGAACGGGTAAAGAAGTCGTGGCAAAACATTCATTTTAAGAATATTTATACAGCCCCAAAGCGACAATGGAAGAGCGCCCCATCTATCCAGGTCTGATTGAAGAATTTGCACCAGATTAGTCAGGTTAGCTTTAATCATCGAGAAGGTGTTCCTAGTGATCTTAATCCCCAAATATATAAGGACCTTAGGTTCCCAGGACAGCCCGAGCAAGGTGCAGTTAGCTCTAGTAGTATAATGATTTAATGGAAAGACCTTGGTTTTGGAAAGATTCAGTTTGTATGAGGATACAGTAGAGAATCTATCCAATTTCTCAAGAAGAGCTGGTAGAGAAATCTCCGGGTCCTCAACATGCAACAGGAGATCATCAGCATAGGCTGAGATAATGTATCTCTCCCCTTGGATTTGTATTCCTTCAAAGAAGGGGAGGATGCCAGTTTACATATTAAGGGCTCCAAATAACAATTAAAAAGAAGCAGAGAGAGTTGGCAACCCTGACGGGTACCTCTTTTAAGGATGGAAGGGTCTGATAGACAACCATTGCACCACACCCATGCCATTGGGGAAGTATATAGAACCTTGACCCATTTAACAAAACTATCAGGCATTCTGAAATGTCAGAGGGAAGCAAACAGGAAGTGCCAGGAAACACGATCGAAAGCTTTCTTAGCATCGAGGGATACCAGGACTGAAGGGTACTCAGCATCCCTCGACGCCACCATCTGGTGTATTAGCTTCCTCATGTGATCAACTGACATATGCCCCATCATGAAACCGACTTGTTCTCTTCCAATAATCCCTCCCATTATCGGAGCTAGATGGTTAGCCAATATTTTAGCAAGAATCTTAACATCTGAGTTTAGAAGCGATATTGGACGGTAGCTTCCAGGACATAGTAAGTCCTTGTCTGGTTTGGGGATCAAGGTAATCCATGTCATCAGAAAACAAGGATCCACTATACCCGCTTGAAACCAGAGATCGAAGATGTTCATCAGGAGAGTGGCCAGTTGAGGGAGACAGCTCTTATATAGGTTATTGGGCAATCCATCTGGCCCTGGAGCTTTATCTTGCGGCAACTGCTTGATGGCCTGCTCCACTTCAGCCGAGGTAATTGGAGCCCCGAGGCTCTCTGCTATTTGGGAAGGTAACACGGGAAGATTAACGGAGCTCAAATACTCTGCAATCTCCTGTTCTGTCACAGCTATAGAGTTGATTGAGGAGTAGAGTGTCTCATAGTACTTACCAAAGATAGCAGCAATATCTTGGGGATGGGAGACTTTGTCACCACTTAGGGGAGATCTCAACCCCGAAATGAATTTTGCCATTTCGGCCTGCCTCAGTATCAGGGCTAGAAGCTTCTCTGCCTTTCCCCCTGACTCTAGGTACTTCAGCTTGGTACGATGAATGGCCAACTCCGCCTTTTGAGCCATTAGGTCATAATAACTCGTTTGCAAGCGATGAAGCCTTGCCCACTCCTGCACTGGGACGTACAACTTAGCGTGAAATCCAACTGTTGTATTTCTCCTATCGGTGATTCAAGGGCAAGTCTATTTATCCGGGCTCGAGTAGCCGATACATATAAACCCCCGAAGGGCACACTTAAGGACGGCCCAGACTGTGTCGACTCTCTTTACGGGTCCCAAGTTACTATTAAGAAAATTGGATAAAAAATCTTAGGTACATGTCAGAGACTCAGGGCATCTAAGCACCCATGTATTGAGGTGCCATATTACATTTCTTCTAATCCCTGGGCCCAACATATAAGACACACCTACTGGTGAAAGATCTGACAATACCCTGGGGAAAATGGATGCATCTATAATGCCAGGAAGGCCAAAGAAGCTCACCAACCAAAAATCAATCCGGAAAAAGGTGGCATGTGAGGGAGAATAATAAGTATACTGTCGCTCTGAGGGGTTGAGGGTCCGCCAGACATCAACAACGCTCACCCCAGATATAAGATCTCAGAGAGCCCACTGTGCTGGCAACAACCCCACTCTATTACTGTCTGAGCGATCCATCTCTGTTTGGGGGGCCAGATTCCAGTCTTCACCCAGAAAGGTCAGAAGAGGAGGGTCCGAGACCACCAGAGATAGTAGCCTGGCAAAGAACAGAGGAGAATCTAGATTTGGGCCATAAATTGATCCTAAAATTATAGGGGAGGACTCTAGGGTACCCTGAACTATGATGTACCACCCCTCCAGATCCCACCATTCCCAAATTTTAAAGAAAGGTACAGCCTTAGCAATCAAGATAATGGTACCACTATGTTTAGAAGAGTTACCGGTACCAAAAACTTGACCCACCCAATATCTTTTAAAAAGGGAAATATCACCTCTCAATATGTGAGTCTCCTGCAGACAGGCAATCCCAGTTCGGAGATGTGAGAGATGTTTTAGAATCATAATCTGTTCTTTTTTTTGTTTTGCGCCCCTTTTAGTTTAGTTTAGTTTAGTTTAGTTTATTAGTCTAGGAATTAATACCTTTGAGCCAGGGCTCTTTTACAAAGGTTCCACGTCACAAAGAACATTTAACAAAGCACGATACACATCACAGGTAAAACCAGACAGGAAAGTTACATCATAAATTTGCTATTAACAGTTTAAGGCAGTAACGTTTTTAAGTTTCATAGAAAAACAAGCTATAACAGGTTCAAGATAGTAGACAATTTCGAGGTTAAGGAAACTTCCAGGAGAGGGTGATCATTAGGCTCCAAAAAGGAGGCTAGAGAGGAGGGAAAGGTGGTGAGCGGGTAGAGTGAAGAGGGACAGGAAAAAAGGGGGGAGTGAGTTTGGGTGGGAGACAGGAAGAAGTAGAGGTACCAGAGGGTTCATTAGTCAGGGAAGAAGAGGCCTCAGATGTGAGGATGGACATGAGGAGTAGTAGTCTTTATCTAGCGCAATCACAGTTGCTATTGGTGGTGAGGTGGGCATAGAGCATGGATTTGAAAGCTTCAAGTGAGGTTGAGGATAGAGTAGGTGGACTAAGCGCATTGAACCATGTCGGGGCCCTGTATGCGAAAGATCTTTGTCCCTGTGCAGTCTGGCATCTCGGAACCAGGAAAGGTTGGCGTTCAGATCTGGTGGAGGGTCGTGAACCAGGATTCAGTCGGAGTAGGTTTTGAATACATAATGGAGTCAGTCCCAAGATAGATATTTTTGCCATTGTGCAGGTGAGATAAATAAGACGATTTGATAGGTTCAACCAGCCTGATTCATAGTACAGATCACACGTGTGAGTCAGTCTTTGAGCCCCCGTGAGGAATCGGCAGGCCTTATTTAGAGTGATTGAGATACGCCTTAGAGCAGTGGAGGTAGCTGAGCCATAAATAATAAGGCCATAGTCAATGATCGAGATTATGGAACTCTGTATAGCTATTCTCAATGCCGCTTGATTTAGAAATTGACGGTTACGGAATAGTATTCAAAGAGCTTTGGTTCACTGTTTTCGCAGTGTTGTCAATGTGGGTTGCAAGGTGAGCCCTTGGTCAAAAGTGATGCCAAGGTATTTGAAAGTATTTACTTGGTCCAGTGTAATCTCCGCAGAGGTTTGTATGGTGAGTGGAGTATGCCTATTTTTGTTTTGGTGATTGGAGAAGAGCATGGCTTTTGTTTTATTGTGGTTTAGCACAAGTTTACTATCCAGGAACCACCTTTTCAACACTAGAGAAGCAAGTTGCAGGCTTTTTGTAGGAGTTTGATCCTTGTGGGAAGAGAGAATTACAGCATCATCAAGCGTATAAGATTATTTTCTCCTGGCAGATATCTGGGAGGAGTTAAGGAACAGGCTAAAGAGGAGTGGTCCAAGAATTGATCCCTGTGGTACACCGAGAGAACTGGTTTGAAGTCGAGAGTTCATTAGAGATTTTACAGCCTGTGACCGATTGGACAGGTAACTTTTACCCAAGCACAAGGACCTTCGGCAGGCCTAGGCTAGAAAGTAGGGAGGTAAGTAGGCCATGATGGACTGTGTCGAAAGCTTTGTAAGATCGAGTAAAGACTGCACCTGTTTGGTACCCTTTGTCCAGGGCTGAGTGGACTTTCCAGAGAAATCAAGTAGGGCTGTTGTTGTACTATGTCCTTTCCTAAAGCCGTGCTGTTGATTACAGAGTAGATTGTATTTGTCCAGGTAATCAGAGAGTTGGTCTGCCACTATTCGTCAAGTGCTTTGGAGAGGGGAGGAGTATTGATATTGGTCGATAGTTTCCTGTTGAGGTTTGTCCCCACTTTGTGCACTGGCGTAACTATGGCAGATTTCCATTTGTTGGGAAATTGACTTGGCAAAGTGACAGATTAAGAATTTTGCAAGGAGGTGAATTACTTCATCCAGGGTGAGAGACAGGATTTTTAGATCTAGCGTGTCACTACTTGTTCTGGATTTGGAGCAGGCCTTTCTTATGTACTTGTGTGCTTGTGGCACTTTGATTTTCTTGAAGTAAAATTGTGGTTTGTCACGAGGGTGTTTTGTGATACTAAGCTAGGCACAGGTAAGTCCGAGAAGAAATCTGGGGAGGACCCCACTAAGGTCTGTGAATGTCTTATTAAGCGCATCTGCAATAGACTTTGGGTCAAGAGTGGTGGATCCATCAACTTTCATAATGGTAGGTGACGATTTTGATTGTTTACCCATTATGTTTCGGATGTTGTCCCAAAAGCTCTTCCATCACCCCAGGTGGATTCATAGGCATTTTGAAATAGGCTCTTCATTTGCCTAATTTGTGAGGTACATCTATTTCGTGCCTGCTTGTATTTTTAGGGTATCATGAGGTGAGCCTGTGTCTCTGGCAACTGCCCAGAGGTGGTGCCGAACCTTGAGCTCGGCAAGTAGTTTGGCAGTAATCCATGGGCTTTGATAGCGCTTTGATTTTACGTTTTTTTACTGGGGCGTATAAGTCGCATGCAGAGTTGAAAGATTTAATGAAGTATTCTAGTGCAGTATTAATATCAGTTGATTCAAGGATTGGCGTCCAGTCCTGTTGTAGGAGATGGATTTTCAACTTGATAATATTCCCATAAGGCAATACTCTGCTTGTTATAACTTCGGGGGGGTGGCTTGAGAAATTTACGTTCCAGCTCACTAAATTATAGGGACCACCCATTCATATTATCAGTAAAGTAAAAAAAAAAAAGGGCATAAAAACCAATGCAATACCCCACACACTGTCCCTTGATGGGATCAGCCCCATAAACCATAATAATTGAGTGCAGACATAACCCATCCCCATACTCCTATGTTGGATAACAATTGGAGTAGCCCAGAAGAAGCAAAACAAGCAAAACAAACCGCTTTTTCCTCCTACAACCCCTCCTCCCTTCCTCCATTACCCAAAAAGATACCATTCAACATTATTAAACTCAATATAACTATTTATAATCTTCACTGCCCGGTTCTAAACAACCGAATTCCCAATATATATGGTGCCAAGTAGAGGCCAACCTCTCCTCCCTCCACCCCCCCCCCAACAACCCACAACAGTGGGGGCATGGGTCGTGAACAACATGTATGAGAAAAAAACACCAAAATTATCATAACATGAGAAAATGTCCCAAAAATGCCTAGAAATGATTAAACTTTAGTATTAGCTATAAATGAGGTAATAATGCCCTCTTGTGAGCTAACCAGGTATTGCAGTCATCATAATGAAATAACTAACTTGAAGAAACATTTCTACGAGACTCCACTTGCAGCTATTAAACTGAGCTGAGGAAGAGAAAAAACAACAGCAAAAAAAAAAAGGAGAAAAGGAAAAAGCAATATGCACGAACTACCTCCTGCAGCCCTCGAATACCTTCACCCAGTCTCTGATAAAGACTAAAAATGCTGCAAGGGAGCCAAAGCTACACTCTAGTGAAACGTCTAGTCAGAGATGAGCATGATAGGGCTCTATTCAGCCAATCACAAATAAGTAAGGTAGTCTCTGCTGTGTACATATTGTAGCGATTCAAATAGGGGAAGCAAAAACCAAAAAATTCACCATTCTCTCATAACCAGGAAGCCCCCTTAACGTCGTAAACACCCACCTCGATTGGGAATCACAGTTCCAATTTGACAGCAGCCCTCCAGCTGGCAGTAACCAACACAGCCCAATACTTCACTGTCCCTTCAACTAGAGAGATTTAAACAGCAAAATGCCTTACTTTCTCACTTAAACAAATCAGGAAATAAGGAACGGAGCTCTGATGTAGCTTGAGTGGGCGAATCCACGCTGACCCACTTCTCATTGTGATTCACTTCTAGAGTGGCAGGATAGCGCATTCGGAAGGCTTTTCCAGCCCCAATAAGCTTCAAAACCACGGGGTGGAATTCTTGCCTCTTCAGGCGAACCGACTGGGGAAGATCCTGAGAGATCCTAAGCTTGTGACCCTCCCACTGGATTTCTTGCACTTCCTTAACCTTCGCAAGTATGTGTTGCTTATCCAGATAGTTGAGGAGCTTAAACGCCAGAGGCTGGGGAGGTGAACCAAGCGGTGGAGGGGGGTGCAGTGAATGATGAGCTCTCTCCACCACATAGATGGTGTTGTTGGGCAAAGGACCGGCAATTCTTTCACATAGTTTTTGAATGAAAGAGACAGGGTTGTTGCCTTCCTCCTTCTCCGGAAGCCCAAAAATAATTAAATTATTGCACCGGCTGCACCCCTCTAGGTCCTCCAGCTTATCTTCCGTTTTCAGGAGCCTTTGGCACAAAGCAGAAGTATCCAGGCCTGCCTTGTCCTTCCATTTCTCTACCGATGACAGCCGAGTTTTAGCATCTCCGACCCACATGTTCAGGGAGTCAATATTTGTCCGGATTAGCTGTATATCATTGGAAAAAGCAGTGATGGAGTTATGAAGAGGCTGCATAAACTCCAGGAAGCGCTCCTTGGTAACGTGTGGTAGATGCAGGGAACTAAGGAGTAGTAGCTTGTGATTTAGGCTGCTTAGTGGCCTTTTCGTTCTCAGGTGTCTGCAGTGGGGGTATGGCATGGCGGCGCTTTCCGCATGTCGACCTCCATATCAGTACAGCGATTATCACAATCGGAGGGACTTCTAGGAATAGTTCAATCAGAATCGCCACCTGGAGAGACCGTGAAGGTAGATCAGATAATGAATTTAGTCAGAGTTGTCAAGGAGTGAGGGGAAGCAGCAGCATTCACCTAGACAGCCATCACATGACCCCCAGCGTCTTCCATTCTATAGGGAGTTCAGTTTCCTTCTCAGAAATCCTGCCTGTACCTAGGGCATCTGGGGAGACCAAGCACAAACTCAGAGGGGTGAATCAGTGGCTCAGGGATTGGTGCAGGGCAGAAGGGTATGGGCTGGTGGGGGACTGGGGGGACACATGGGATGACAAGGGGTTATATGCTAGGGATAGGATACATCTTAACCTAGAGGGGAGGAAGATTTTAAAACTGAAATTTGCTGAGCCCATAAATGAGAAGTGGGGCTTAAACTTGTAAAGGGGGGATGAGTGAAGGAATGGAGACAGGAGGACTGACTGAGATCCCTGATCTAGGGCAGCAAATGAGGGCAGAGTGACTGCAATGTCACAAGCAAGAGCTGTGCAGGAAAGGGCAAATAGGGAGTGTCACAGGCCCAGTCATTTGTGTAGGGAGGGGAGGGGTGGAGGACGGTCCTGATCAACTCCAGGAGTATGGGCAACAAAATGCCTGAGTTCCAGGCGATGCTGGCAGAGCCATCAGTGGATATGGCCGCAATTACGAAAACATGGGCCACCCAGAAGAATGATTGGGACCTAAACTTGGAGGGCTACACAATATTCAGGAGGGATAGAGAAGTGGGTAGAAGAGAGGGTGTAGCACAGATAGTCAAGAATGGCATATTGCTGAGTGGAGTGGAGGAGGCAGAAGTGGGAGTGGAAGTGATTTGGGTAACCCTACAATTGGGAGAGGCAAAAGATTGAAAGTAGGGGTGGTGTACAGACCCTCTGCAATGGATAAGGAACTGGAGGGGAAATTGGTTGAGAACATTAAGGGGCACTGTGACGGTGGAAAGGGTAGGGTGGTGGTCATTGGGGACCTAAATATGCTGGGGCAGACTAGGACACCATGACATCAGCGATGGCCAGGGAGTAGAGGCTGATGGATGTGTCTAGGAATGCCTTTCTGATCCAACAGATGGGGGAATCTACGGGGGGGGGGAGGATACTGGCCGTTGTCCTTGCAGATAGTGATCAGATAGGGGGTCTGGAGGGATGTAGCCCGCTGGCAGGAGGAGACCATGCCATTGTCTGGTTTTTACTGTGTTGTGGGGGGAGGACAATGACTCAAACACAGTAATGGTGGACTTCAGGGGGGCAGACTTTGTGGGCATGGGCAGGATTCTGAGGAGGATCCTGAGCCAGATTAGGCCAGACATGGATCTTGGTAGCTTGTGGGAGACCATTAAAAAAGGGGTACAGGAGGCTGTTATCTTGTGTGTAAGGTTAAGGTGTAAAATTGGGAGGGCCATCAAGTAATGCTGGTGGACCAAGGAGGTGCAAGAGGCAGTGAGGGGTAAGAAAGCTGCCTATGCACGTTTTAAGCACTCCAGGAGGGAAAAGGAGAGAGGTGAGTATGAGTTGTCAGCTAGAAGGGTCACAAGAGTGGTGAGGGGGGCCAAGGCAAGGGTGGAGCAAAACCTGGCCAGGGATATCCGAAGGGGTGGAAAGGGATTTTATAGATACATAGAAGAAAAGAGGAAAGGGACAGCACGCATCTCCAGGATTAGAACTGGGGAAGGATGGGCTCAGGAGGCGGGGGAACAGGCAGAGGTACTTAACAAGTACTTTGCCTCGGTATTTAGGGAAGGAGACATGGGATCCATTCAACCGGAAGGGAGGGGGACAGAACAGCTGAGAAGAAAGGACAGATGAAGATGAGAGGACCAGATGAGGCTGGGGTACCTGGTGGACCAGGCCTAGAAGGTGATGGGTGCCTTTTTGAGGGGGGGTTAGGAAGGGAGAAATCACAGAGGACAGCGTGAGGGATTCCCTATCAGTTCTGAAAACTGACAAGGCATCAGGACCAGATGGGCTGCATCCAAGAGTGCTGAAGGAACTGGCGAATGAACTAACAGCTCCACCAGCTGCGCTCTTCAACACCTCTCTCCAGACAGGAAGGGTGCCCCAGGATTGGAGGGTGGCTCGTGTGGTACCTATCCACAAAGGTGGGTCTAGGGAGGAGATGGGAAATTACAGGCCTGTCAGCCTAAAGTCGGTGGTAGGCAAACTAATGGAGGGCTTCATCAAATGGAAGATCGGGAGGCAACTGAAAAGGCTGGGACACATGGATGACAAACAGTATGGTTTCATTTGAGGGAGACTGTGGCAGACCAACCTCATAGATTTTTACGACTGGGTGACAAGGACCCTGGACATACAAAGACCAGTGGACATCTTATATCTGGATTTCAGTAAGGCATTTGACTCGGTACCCCACATCGGATTATTGACAATGTTGGGCAGGGGATGGGGTGGGAAGACAGTTGCTTAGGTGGGTAGAAAACTGGCTTACAGATAGAACACAGAGGGTAGTGGTTAGTGGGATAGTCTTCTACCCTAGGAAGGTCTTCAGTGGAGTGCCCCAAGTTTCAGTACTGGGGCCACTCCTGTTCAATGCCTATGTCTCTGATATAGGGATGGGGGATAGGACTAGGATGAGCCTCTTTGCGGATGACTCAAAACTGGGAGCACTGGCTGACAGGGAGGAAGCGAGGGTGGCAGTCCAGAGGGATCTGGATACCCTGGAGGGCTGGTCAAGGAGGTGGAGACTGAGGTTTAATCTGGGGAAGTGTAGGGTGTTGCATCTGGGAGTCAGAAACCCAGGTTATGTATACACCCTGGGAGGTGTCTCACTGCAAAGCCACATCGAGTAAAAGGGACCTGGGGTGGTGGTAGACACCAGAATGAATAACACTGAAAACTGCAAAAGATCGGCGGTAAAGGCAAACAAGATACTGGGCTGCATAGCCCGGGGAATAATGTACAGGAGGAGAAGGTGATCCTGCTTCTGTATAATGCCTTGGTCAGGCCGCATCTTGAGTATTGCATGCAGTTCTGGAGACCTCACCTTAGGAAGGACATAGCACTGTTGGAGAGGGTCCAGAAGAGGGCAACCAGGATGATCAAGGGCATGAGTGATACGACCTATGAGGAAAGGCTGGAAGCCCTTGGGCTGTACTCACTGGAGGAGAAGAGAGGCAGGGGGAACATAATTGTGGTATTCAAATATGTGAAAGGGATTAACAGGGCAGAGCCAAAGAAATGTTCAAGCTAAAGAATGGGGGCACAACCAGGGGTCATGAATGGAATTTGGAGGGGGAACCTACAGGGGAGAATGTAGAAGGCATTACTTCACTGAGAAGGTGGTGGAGCCATGGAATGCATTGCCTGGGAGTCTAGTCGAGCAAGGCACTGTGGAAGACTTCAAGAGGGGGGTGGGACGGATGCATGGGTGTACTGAAGACAAGGTTGTCCCTTTCGGGGCTCGGGGGGAGGAGGAGCTAGTGCCCAATAGGGGCTGACTACCGAGCAGTCACAAAAGACTGTTAGACCTATTCTGCTGGCTTTTAGTTTGTTAGTATGTTAGTATAATCATTTATACATAATTAAATGAAGACAGATACTTAAATATCTTATACTGTACAAGGCATGCATTACAATTATTCAAAGTGCAGTGATAGATTACATTAAATTCATGAGGAGCAGATCTTTGCACTGTAATGTAAGGCACTAAATAAAACTACATTTTTCAGTATACTGCATTTGCTTTAAGGATTTGACTATTAAACATTTTGAAAATTCCCCTTTGTCTCTTTTGGTAACAATGGCATGGGATAAGTGAAAACACCTTGCCAGAAATGGCAAGTGTTGCACAGGGACCGGTGTTGCTTAACCATTTACTGACTGATTTCTGTATGGATGGATGGATGTACTTATTTATTTAACACAGACTTTACAGGTAAACAAGCAGAGCCCAGAAGGCTTGTTTCCAGTTGCAATCGGGGAGAGGGGACAAGGGAGATCATTGGGAGTAATAACATTCACATGCAGAGCTCAAAATTCAAGAAACAAGTACATTCACTTACAGAATTTAGACTCCAACATGCAAAAGTGATGCAAAAGCACATCATGCAAGCACAGTGCCTGCAACTGCATATACTGTACAACAGACCTCTGACAAATTTGCTTGTGAATCTAAATCTGCATCATCAGCCTGGATCAGCACCACTGACTGTTGTAGAGGGTAGGCTCATTTGTGCATTCATCATTGGCTCACAGCCTGATACACCTCTGCACACCCCAGTCAGATACTCCTAATATGTTTTTGCCTTCTACAATCAAATGTAAAAAATTTCAAAAGAAAATGAAACTGGGTGGATTCTTGACCATTAATTCTTTGTGAATAAAGTATAACAGATCAAAGTAAACATAGTAAAATATTTTTGTCATCATGCGTTTATGATAATTTCCATATTCTGCTATATTCTACTTGCTGTCTACTCACTGACATAACTTTTTTTTTGCTTTTATATTTTGCAAGAATCTAGAATAAACCTGTGTCAAGTGACTTGAATTAATGAGGCTTGTCACAAACACAGACATACAGACACACACATGCGCGTGCACACACACACACACACACACACTTGAAACACGTCTGTCCAGCTAGTATAAAAAAGTAGAATTGAACTCTTATTTTCATGAACTGAAAGACATGCTAAAATGCAGTTAAATATGCTTTGCATTTGATGTGCATGATATTAATATATGTACTGATAATCCATGGTATACATTAACTTTTAAGAACAAGAAATTTTAAGCATTTTGAAAGCTACCTAATTTCTGTCTGCAATTGTTGCAATTTGTCGTACTGTATTTGAAATACTTACAGACTGCATGACTTATGCCAAGCTGTAGCTCTTTACTGCAGGGTGACCAGACACTGTCTTAGCTGGAGGATACATTTGATGATCATTTTTCTTGACATACCCCTCAGTTCCTGTCCTTTTCAGAGAAGCTAATACAACTGTATATTCATAATGATGGTCAAAATAACCCTGAATATGGAAAAAAATGAGGAGATAAAGAAACCAGAGAAACCTATTTTTGTTTAAATTCTGTGTTCAAAAAATCATCAGTTGGAGACAATGAAAGGAACTGTAAATTCAGAACACTAAAAACTGTATTATCTGAATAGTGTAAAAGTACTTTTTAACATTTTGTTTACTTTGTTAGAATCACAATATATTATTTTTCCAGTTTTCTGACATTTTAATTTGTCAGGATTGTAAAATGTGAAAAATATAATTTTCAACAATATAATGCCTCTGATTCACATTGGGCATTTCATATAACACCAAGCACTGTGACTGTCATGCAGTAGTACAAGGGAATGTTCCATTATTTAAGGTATTGTCCTTTACACAAGATGTTGAATGCTATTCTTTTTAATTATCTTTGGTTGTTATTTATATGTGAAGTGAAATATCTTTTAGAAATGTTTTCAAAAGGGTATAAGTCATCATTCTGTATCAGAAAAACAGGTCCCACCTCCATGTAATCATCTTAGCTGTGTGTGTACTGTACTGCATGTCCTTCTGTGTATAATCAATACTGCGTTTGTCTCTGGTGAGTTTCTGCTTCTGCACACCTGTTATATAGTGCACTGGATTACAAAGCATTTTGAAACTATTGTACCTGTATAAAAAGGTACCTGAGCAGTTTGGGCAGTTTTTTTTGCCAACAAGTTGGCCTCTATCAGAGCATGTATCACCTCCTCTGGTCCAGTTCTTATTGGGGGTGATCATTCTGCTAGTCAAGGTCCTCTGCCAAGTTGGAATGAGTTTTGGCTGGTGTTGCTGGACAAGGTTTTCCAGGTGCTCACCAGCATCTGTCCCACCACCTGTGCCATGGATTCAGGTCCGATGTGACTTGTCACTAGCTGCTTGGATTTCTCAGGTCCAGTGTTTGTGTAGATCGTCAATGGGTCATTAAGTGAGGTTTTTTTTCCTCCATCTCTGAAAGAGGCTGTAGTGAGACGCTCCTTAAAAAAAAACATCTATTGACCCTGACGTTCTTGCAAACTGTAGGTCTGTCTCTAATCTTCCCTTTCTGGGGAAGCTTACAGTATTGAGAAGGTGGTGGTTGACCAGCTGGTTGAGCACCTGGAGACTTTATCCATCTATGAACCTCTCCAGTTGGGATTTCAGCCCTGGCACAGCACTGAGACAGCTTTGGTCCGGGTAGCACATGATCTCCTCATGGTGAGGGACTGAGGGCATGATACCATCTTGATGTTCTTGGACCTGTCTTCAGCATTTGACACAGTAGATCATGGGGTGCTGTTGGACTATCTGCAGAAGTATGTGGGTGCTGCTGGAGCAATTCTGCACTGGTTTTGCTCATATTTAACCAGAAGATCGTAGTGCGTTGTCCTAGGACATTTTCCTCAGGATCTTTCACACTGTCATGTTGTGTTCCACAGGGTTTCATCTTGGTGCCCCTGTTGTTCTCTGTGTATATGCTGCCTCTGGGAGAGATCATTAGGCAGTACAATCTGGGGTTTCACTGCTATGCAGATGATACCCAGTTGTACCAGTCCTGTGCTCCTGGTGAGCTTTCCACCCTAGACATGCTGAGTTGGTGCTTAGCCAAGATAAATTACTGGATGTCCACTAACTGGTTATGTCTCAACCCCAGCAAGATAGAGGTTATGGTGATTGAGTTGTGTCATGGGGGTATTTTCGGTGATAGGAGACTGCCCATCCTAGTGGTTGGTTGTCATCCCCTTTCAGAGATTAATGTGGTTAAGGATCTTGTTATTCTTGACAATTGGCTTGACCTTGAAAAACAGGTCTCATTGGTCATTAGGGCCATTTTTTTCCATTTCCAGAATATTGCCAGGATCCGTCCATTTTTGACTCCCACTAACCTAGCTATGTTTATCCATGCCTTTGTTACTAGCTGACTCGTTTACTGTAATGCCCTGTACCTAGGGTTGTCTGTAGATTTGATGTGTCACCTATAGCTAGTGTAGAATGCAATGGCCAGGATGTTGATTGGTACCTCTACGAGGAACCATGTCACTTCTGTTCTGCACACTCAGCAATGGCTGCCTGTGAATGTGCACATCACCTTCAAGATAGGCTTGTTAACATACAGGGCCTCATGGCATCTGGGACCCGACTTCCTGAAAGAACTCCTAATTCCATACTCTCCTATCTGCCCTCTATGCTTCACCAAGGCTGGCTTATTAGTTGTACCATCCTCCCACTTAAAAAGATCAGGAGATAGGGCCTTTGGGGTGGCTGCACCACTCCTATGGAATTTTCTTCCACCATACATTAGGGCTGCTAACATGGTGGAGGCCTTTAAAACCTCTTATAAACCATATTTGTTTGTAAAGTTTTTAATCTTTGATTAATTTATCTCTTGGGGTGTTAACTGCATTTTATTATTATCTTGTTATGTGCTCTTAACCCCTGGATAGTGCTCTACTGTATATAAATACAATTTGCCTTACCTGCATGCAAATATAATTCTATCCTGTTTGCAAAATATTCTGTTGTTTTACACTACCATTGACAAGAATAAAACATTCTGCCTGACAGCACTGTATTTGTCAAGTAGGTAGTATGAGTACATGGTGATAAAATTGCCCCCAACAAGCACCCTGGTCATGACTTTTTCATAGAATAAACAAAATATTAGGTGTTACTGACATATGAATCACTGGTGCGAACCTGTAGTTTACCTATTCTCATACCTGGTTGCCCCTTCCCATCTTTTTTTTTGTTGTTAAATCTTTTTATTGGCAAGCAATGGCAACAGGATACATCAAGATATGGTAATACTGTACATACACTTGAATGGGCAGATATAGCAGGAGAAATGGGATGATCCCTTTCTTGAGACACTCAAGACATACATCACCATACCATCTTAGCTGAGTATACTATTTACATGTTTGCCTTTCATGCTGGTCAGTGGTTCTATCTCTGCCTGAGTTTAACAACACAGGTGAAACAGCTGGAATATATTAAGCAATAGCTTCAGAGCTCATTTCCTGCCCCATAAGTAACAGCTGATTTTTTAAAAGCTGGGAAGCAAAACATCATCTATTACTTGTCCCAAAGGGTCCCATATATTTTCCTGCACTGAAATGTTATTTAAATGAGTGCATTAGGCTGTTTCTAATTTCATTCATTCTAGAAGGGATTTCACCAACTAGTCCATACTAGCAGTACTATGTAGTTTCCAGTTTTGAGCTATAGTCTTTTTGCCATCTTGAGCTCCCAGGTGTCATGGGGGAGGTCATGTTTTGCTCTGTGTGATTTCCTTGGGCCCAGTCCAATAACAGCTTTTGTACAGGAGACTTCAGGACTAAAGTCCAGCAACCTTAGCCAGAACCCCAGTGATCCCTGTCTGGAATCCAGAGAATTGAGGACAGGTCCATAAGATGTGGTAACAAGTGCCATACTCAGTCCTTCATTTAGGACCATTCACAGGTCTGAAACTATTTTATTAATACAGTGGTCCAGGATTGTTGTGAAATAAGTCCTATTCAGGAAGTTGAGATGAATTTGGTGGTGCCTACTATGAACTGAGCAAGTCTTAATCTGTTTGGTGTTGAAGTTCCAATTGCCCTCAGTAAAGGGTACACCCCATACATCACCCTCCCACCTCCTGTGCATGAATTGTGTGGTCAGAAGACTTCCTAGGAGCCAGAAGTAAAATTGATTAATTGGTATCTATCCCCTACGAGTAATAAAAATGATTTCCTCTCCTGGAGAGCAGTTCAAAGGCAGAAACTGGGAGAAGAAAGAATTCATCAATCTCTGACAGATCTGTAGGTACAGAAAATAATCAGCTTGACAGAGGCCATACTTAGTAATGAGTTGTTGGAAGGATAACATCTGTTCACCCTCAAACAGTGCACCAATTAGATTTAGGTCCCTATGCCCCCAATCTTTTTTGGCTGATCTCTAAGAGCTGGGACAAATGGGAGGGCTCCTATATAGTACTTCTTATACTTGCATCTGGAGAAATGCGTTTAAGGTGCACAGTAAGTTCATGGGCTGTGAGCCAGTGATGGGCTGAGGGTCCCAGAAAAGGATTTAGGATGTATTTCACCACTCTGCAGTGCAAGGTAGAGGTACATAGACAGCACAGTAGTGTAGCTCTGCATGCCCTACAGATCCTCATGTATGCTAACACACACACACACACAGACACACACACACACACACGCACACTTAGTGCATCATATGGTACACATACGTTTATGCTTAGCAAGGTAGTACTATGTGCTTCTTTAATACATATGTGCATATGATTGCTGTATTGCAACAGGGCTGTCTGCTAGGTAACCTTTGGCTAACACAGTGTTAGTATTCAGCTTCATGCAGGCTTCATGGGATAGCTGACACATCTTTTATTATTGTGTTCACTAAGCATTTATGTATTGTAACACAGAACTGGCTTTCACCAGACCTTATAATGGTTAGTTGTACCCTTTTCAGTATCAGCACTGCTCGTGAATCCATGACACAGTTGTTTTTCCTAAGCTAATCTTTACTTTTTTTTCAGTAAAACATTATGTGCCCAGCTACTGTTAGCCAGCATGATTATGTGCTGGTGTTACAGTGCCGCCTACAGCTTTTTGCCATACTTGAAGAGTCATCACTACCAACATAGCTTTAGTCAGCTATATTGTTATCACTGTATATGTGCAAGAGACATACAGTAAATGATCTAATTATCCTTAGTGCAACTTCCCACTACTGTTCACCAATAGGGTTGCTGTATTCTCTATTCTCCTGCTTTTTATCTCTAGTATAAGACTTTGTGTAAGACCATTTTCCTCTGAGTTTGTATGATGACACTGTCATGTATGAGGAGCTTTAGAACTCCCAGCTGTGGTAAGCTGTCCTTTTTACATGTATTTGGGGAATAAACCTTTATTCTATGACACCTGGCTTTTGTATCATGTTTTGCCAACAGGTTTAGAATCTGCCAGCCAAGCAAAGGTAACAAAATGGTGACTGTGGGCAGGAACTGTTTGGACAGAACTGAACCAGTATGCTAATAGGTATACAGATGAACTGGCACAGAAACCATGGAGGGGCTCAAACCTACGCCCACCCATTCAACCTATAAGGACAATCTTGCAGGCCCTCCATGCCATGAATGGGACTGGGAATCGCAAAGGCACTTGAGCCTATGCCCCTTCTTTCAGCTTGCAGCATTGGTCTGTGAGATTCCATATCCCACATGTGTAACTGTCTAGCTGTTGAGCACAAGGTGGATCGATACACCTTGGGCTCTTTGCTAGTGCAGGAAAAGTGGAACCTCACAAAAATGGCCATTGGTACAGAGCTCAAACTAAACATCTTAAATTTTCTGCCCTCCCAAGGAGAGTGGATTGATTTTGTGCAGACCACGAAATTGCAGACTGATCTGGTACAGTATGTGGGAAGACTGTAGACAGAGACAATGTCTGCAGCCAAGAAACATGATCAGGAAAGTGTTGTCCTGCAGGGTCATGTGAAAACTAAACCATTTGCCATATTATCAGAATTGCTGTCTTCAAAGGAGGACAGTAAGACTGATAGACAGCCTTGGGACACTGGGTGTGTCTGAGGACAGAAACAGTCATAGGTTCCACGAGGAGCCTGGTCTGACCCTGAAAAGAGAAAGAAAAAGGTTTTGGAAGTAATGCCTCTTTTCAGCAGTGGTGTTCATTAACAAGGTGAGGTGAGTCAAAATGGAATCACAGCATGCCACATAACCTCTCACCTTATCTAACTGGATCTTTTATCTTTTTCTAATGGACTGAGCACCCATACTGTGTTTCTTCTAAAACTCTAAATAATTTCTAACCCTGATCTGATATGTTGGGCTGTAGTTTCTAACTATTACTTACACACACCACATACATCCAGTTGTTACTTGCTTTAGTATGCACTTAAGATCCATGAACAAAAGTACGTGCTGTGAATTTGCAGTGCTGCAATCTGAATTTGTTTATTTTTTGGTAACCAGGTAAGGCCCACTAGGCACAGGTGCCTGTTTTCAGGGATGACCTCGGAACACTGGGGAGGTTAAATGACTTAATCAGAGTCACACAGTATGCAAGTGGAGGTTGTGGGAATCAAACCCAGGACTGTCAGCTAGAGATACCAAGTTCATTCGCAGTTTGTTACTCCAGCCTCTAGGCTATACTGCCAGCCCACAGGACTTATCTGAATTTCAGCTGATTAAAGTTTTTCTCTCTTTTGTTGAACCAAACAATGTGAGCATTGATACTCCAAGGTCATGTCTCACTCGGCTACTAAAACAAAGCAGCACAGAAAAAAAGGGAATGTGTTTCTAGTTTCCTGTGAAAAACGGTGGGCTGAGATATGCTTTCAAAATTTTTCAGTTTACCTAGCCTTACACAAGAAAATAGAAAGAGGTTTTCTATTTCCATGTTTTGCAAATTTATTTTTTAGAAACATGGAGACAGTCCCTATTTTCAAGATGTTTTCAGAAGTAATTGTGCTCGTCTAGAGAGAACTGGTTATCAGGTTGTTTTGGTATGTGTAAAAATGGTCTGAGGAAAGCTGTAAAATGTATGTGTCGGTCTGGTATGGTATGGCTTGTGCTCACACAGATGAAAGTTGGCATGGTTTTAAATGCAGAACGTCGTAATAGGTTTATCAATGTGTTTCATGAATGCTCAAAGAGAGGTTTTTGTTCAAATGCAGTGTGCAATGATCCTGTGATGCGTTTGAAGTCCAGACAGCTCACAATTTTTTTACTGGTTTGAATTTGGCAAGTGAAAGGGACAAGAAAATAAATATACTCCTTTTTCCACAATGTTTGCTTATTTGAAGTAACTTGTAAGCTGTTTGTTTCAAAGGCACAGGTTGTGCCATCTTAATTACAAGGGGCCCCAGCTCTTAATTATGCCCCTATTGTGTAAAACAACAAGTCCTCTGATGCCACACTGCAAGGAAGTCATCAGATGTTAATTTTTTTCCCCTGTAATCCACCTTCCCCAATGGGTGGGTGGGGTACTTTTCTGAGAAAAAATGACAGAGACAGGGTTAAATCTCTGTTTTCTCTTACAAGGTCAGCATTTTTTGCAGCCAGCATGGCATGACTGGCTCATGTGACAAAGTACTGTACCATACACCCTTTCTATGCAGGACTCTCAAGGAAGTAAAAATTAAACAAACCTTAAGGCTTTTCCAATGTTATCATGCACCAAATTTCCCTGTGCTGTGTGCATATCTGTTTTGTGCAGTTGTTATGTAAGTATGGCACTACATCTAGGGAAGGGGGATCTGTCAACAATCACCCACCCTTTTGATTAGCTACTCCATACTACAGTGCATTTTAAATGCCAAATGCCTGGTGTTATGAAAATTTATCTGCCTCAGATGGCATACATATTTTTTTTAATTGAATGTTGTTTTCTGGCTTTTTTTAATGGTCAGTTCATTTTATGTACATAGGATTACTTGGTTAAAAGCCCACTCCAATACTGATTTTTTTTCAGCAATGGCAATGTCAAGACAATCTCCTTGCCAAAGAAGGCATGGGGATCAGGGGAGAAGGCAGAGGCATGGACCTTCCGTGTACCCTCAGTAGGTGTGTAATGGTTAAGGGCACTGAAGATACAAGCCTGGAGACCTGAGTTTGAATCCCATCTGCCCCCACTTGCATACTGTCTGACCCTGAACAAGTCACTTAACTTCCCTGTGCTCCCAGGTCAGACCTGGAGATAAGCTCTGGCTTAGTGTGCCTTTCCTGGTTAAACAATTTCCCCTTTTCCTTTAATGCAAGCTTCCCAGAAACAAAAATAAGTAGTAATTCCTGGAATTTCACTGTTTTAAAAAACATATGCTTGGAAATTGCACTGTCTCGCCATGGGGGGGGCATTTTCTGTATCATCTCTTAGCCCCACCCCACCCTCCAGACTAAAAATGTGAGTTTGCTACTCCTTCACAAAAGTTTTTTCTATGTGACAGTACAAATTTTAAACCCCATTTAAAATATGGCTTCCTTTGCTCACTGCAATGTCAAGTTTGATCCCCTTGCCAAGCTAGACAACTGGGGAGGGGGGACTTGGATCTTCCTGACACCACTCACTACCCCCAGAATCTGTGATAAGCCTCACATAAAACCAAAGGCTGTTTATCTTAGCAGCTCACAGAGACAAAACAAATCAAGCCCATTTGCTAAGCAGTTTAACTGCTGGAAAGGGGGGGACATTGTTTAACCAGGAGTAGCACACTAAGCCGAAGTTTGTTTCCAGATGCGACCTGGGAGCACAAGGAAGTTAAGTGACTTGCTCAGTATCACACAGTAGGCACCTAGGTGGCTGTGGGATTAAAACTTAAGTCTCCAGAGCTGCAGCTCAGAGCCTTAACCCACTATGCTATACTGCCTCCCAAAGAAACTACAATTGTTATCCAAGAATTTATTTCTACAGTACTTGATGTGCCCATGGTAGGCAATCAGGGGGCAGATGAAACAACTTTGAAAATATAGAACTGGGGATGGCATCCCAGATCTACAGGGAAATCTTTCCCAATCGATCTCAGAGTATACAAATGATTTCATGCTAGTTTGTTCTAAGAATAACATCCTGGAAATGGTGGCAGATGCATACTGCTCCCACAAAAACAGGCTCTCTGGGAGAAGGTTCTTTAATGGTTCACCAGAGGAGTGTGGGTGTGGGTACCATGTTAACTTTTTCTCTATTACCAGTGTTATTGTGACTCAACGTGAAAATGAAATGTTCATAGAAAAACAATGCCATGGAATATAACAGTATGGCATTGATCAGGATTTCAGGTATATCAGTTGAAATTGTTTTCTAACTTACCAGTGAGGAAGGGGATACCCTCCATCTCTATTTTTTTCGTTTTGTTTCTTTTGTATTTTTATTTAGTTTTCAGGAATCAAGTAATGTTTGTCTGGCAGTCACAGGACTATTTACATCCCTAACCTGCCCATGGCACATTTGGCAGTGGTAGCAGCAGATGTTGGACAATACTCCCAAAGGCACACATCGGTAGAAAAAGAAACAGTCACCACTAACATTCTAAAGAGGGAGGGGCCTGATGCCCTCCTCTTTGTTTTATTTTCTCTTTCAGGAAATTGAAGGGGTCTATCAAAGATTAAATGGATTCTGTCCCTAGAGACTGCCTTGCTGGAAGTAATGAGATTGGCCCTTCCAGAGAACATATCCATGGGTCTACTTACCATCCAAGTGAGGAGTAAAGGATGGGGGGTGTTCTGTCCACCACAAAGTAAGAAAGAGACCTGGGGATCATCATATCAGATGACTTAAAGGTGACTAAGCAGTGTGAAAAAGTGGTGGGGAAGGCAAACAGAATGCTGGGATGTATAGGTAGGGGTGTAACCAGCAGAAAGAAAGAGATTGTGATGCCACTGTACAGATCACTGGTAAGTCCTCACCTGGAGTACTGCATCCAGTTCTGGAGACTGCATCTCAGGAAGGACATAGAATGGAGACAGTCCAGAGAAGGGTGATGAAAATAGTACATGTGTTGCTCCAGAAGCCATAGGAGGAAAGACTCAGGGACCTTAATATCTATTCAATGGAGGAGAGAAGAGGAGAGGAGAGGAGAGGGATATGATAGAGACATTCAACTACCTTAGGGGTATACACAGGGCACAAGGGGAAGCATATTTCAGAGGAAACATTGCACAAGGGCAAGGGGACATGATATAAGGCCGGAAGGAGGAAGGCTCAGGGGGAATGTCAGGAAGTACTTTTTCACAGAAAGGGTGATGGATCCTTGGAACAAACTTACATTGGAAGTGGTGGAGGATAAATCAATACAGGGTTTCAAGATCGCATGGGATAGACATAAGGGTACCCTGGAGATGGGCAGAGAAGGTGTGCCACAGATCAAATAGGATCTGGGCTTTCAATACTGTGTAGTGAAATGGACAGACTAGGTGGGTTGTATTGTCCATATCTGCCATCAGGTTCTAGTGTTTCTATGTTTCTATCCTTGATCTTCTTGTGCTAGAGAACACACCAATAGGTAAATCAAGGTAAATGTTGTTAAAGTTGTTAAGAAAAATGCAAAGCATTGGGATGCTCTGTTGCCCTTTCTACTAATGGCAATCAGAGTCACCCCATTAGTATACACTCAGTATACACCATTTGAGGTGATGACTGGTTTGCAGATGAGATTGCTTGGACATTTGTGGTTGAATGTCCACAACCCTCGTGATTCCCAGTATGAGGTTAAAAACTGCTGGCGACAGGACATTCAGTGTTGCAGTCCCCATCCTGTGGAATTTGCTACCACCTGCTGTCAGGGAGGCCCCTTCAGTTAAAGTCTTCACGGGCCACCTAAAGACCTTTTTGTTTGCTCAGGCTTTCCCAGATATAGAGCTGTAGAGAACTATTATCTAATCTATCTTTAATGCCTGCTTTCTGTACTCAGTTTACTAATTTTATTATATTTCTAGTTTTTAGCTATATTTAT